>CM040119.1:220400099-221000099 GCA_022559845.1 Amorphophallus konjac
TGGGCACTGAGTTAGCTTTCAGTTCAGCGTATCACCCACAGTCAGATGGACAGTCAAAGAGAACTATTCAGACTTTGGAGGACATGCTGAGATCGTGTTGCCTTGATTGGCAAGGTTCGTGGGGTCAGCATTTGCCACTTGTTGAGTTCGCTTATAATAATAGTTTTCACTCCAGTATTGGCATGGCTCCTTATGAAGCGCTGTATGGTCGTCCTTGTCGTACTCCTCTGAATTGGTTTGATGTTGGGGACCGACTGTTGACAGGACCGGACATGGTACAGCAGTGTTCTGATGTGGTTCGTCTGATCAGACAGAGATTGTTGACGGCTCAGAGTCGACAGAAAAGTTATGCAGATCGACGTAGACGTCCACTACAATTTGAGCCAGGAGATATGGTGTTTGTTAAAATATCTCCGATGAAAGGTGTTTCCAGGTTTGGGAAGCGTGGAAAGCTTAGTCCGCGGTATGTTGACCCTTTTCCGATTGTTGAAGCTATTGGTTCAGTGGCTTATCGTTTGCAACTGCCGGCGGCCATGCAAGCTATTCATGATGTGTTCCACGTGTCTCAGTTGAGGAAATGTGTGTCTGATGCTTCTCATGTTCTCGATGATTCAGTGTGGCCCGAGGTGACTGCCGATTTGTCCACGCCAGAGTCTCCTATCCGAATTGAAGACCGTCGTGAGCAGCGGTTGAGAAATAAGGTTATTCCTCTGGTAAGGGTTGCTTGGTAGCGTCACTCTGGTAACGAGTCTACTTGGGAGCGTGAAGATGAGATGCGTCAGCTTTTCCCTTTCTTGTTCCAGTGAGGTATAAGTCCTTTCTCAGTTTCCTCCTTTTCGGTTGTTGTAAATTTCGAGGGCGAAATTTCTGTAAGGAGGGAGAGACTGTAAGGCCCGTGCCTTAATGGATCCTTCGTGGTATTTGTTCTATTAATTGTTCTGGTATTTCCGGCTATTTTCCTGGATTTTTAGGAATTTGTCTGGCATTTTTCCGGATTTATTCGGAGCTGTTTGAGGGTTATTGAATATTAATAAGATTTTTATATATATAATGATTATATTATATATATATTAATTTTATTTTTATTTTTTTATATATCCCTCACTCTCTCTCCCTTCCCGTCGATCTCTCATTTCTCTCTCTCTCTCTCTCTCTCCTCCGTGCGGCCACCTCCTCTCCTCTCTTAGGGATCGTGGTCGAGACGGCGTCGGATTGAGACGAGGTTGGCACTGTTGGATTCCTCGCATCGAGTAGAGCGCGTGGGTGTCCACTTCGGCGTGGATCGGTGATCGTAGGAGCGAGGTGGAGCGTGGAAGCTCCGTGGCTCTTCCTCCTTGCATGCGGCCCGTTCGACGGTTTCGGCTTGCGAAAGGTAGGGGGATGGAATCTCGATCTTGCTAGGATCGTTTCCTTTAGCCCGTTTGTTGATTAGCACCCCGTAGCATGCATGATGTTCGTATTTCCATTTTTTGGGGTTTTAGCCTAAATCTTGAGTTTGATGCGTTTTAGGCCTTGCATGTGCTAGATTTAGATGTTAAATTGTTGTCTAGCATGCGTGGTTTGACAGGTTATCAGGTTTTTCGTCGATACCCGGCGTTTTCAGCCGTCCGGGAGGGCTTCGGTTTACAAACCGTACCCGCCCATAACCCAGGTGCAGTGACGGTCCTACCAGGAACCGTCACTTGCCTGACGGTCCAAGATGGATGCGTCACTTCCCAAATAACGGCCTATCGAGGGGCGTCGTTTGGAGAGTAACGGTGGGAACCCCATCCGTTACTCGTTCGTTGTTTTCCGTTAGCCCGGTGAGGCGGTGAGCCCGGCGGTCTGTCGACCGGCCGTCGCTTGTAACGACACGCCAAGACTGGGGCGTCGCTTCATCTGCTATCGTTTGGAACGCTGTGTGTTGTTTTGAGCCTCGGGTGAAAGTAACGGCAGAGTTCCCGCGCGTCGCTTGGAAGCAACGCATAGGACCCCCACCGTCACTCTCCCCTTCAGGGCCTTTGGGTTTGGTACTCGGGAGGATGTAACGGCGGTGACCTACCGCGCCGCTTGGAAGCGACGCGCAGGGCCCCTACCGTCACATTCCCCCCCCGCACCTGTGACTCGGAACTCGGGAGGGAGTAACGGCTGGAGACCAGCGCGCCGCTCTTGATGTAACGCACCAGTCCCCGACCGTCACTTCCAAGTAGCGCGTGGGCCTCTGACCGCCGCTTGCCCGCCAGTTTGCTTATGTTCCCAGCCCATTGCTTATGCGTTCCGTTCTATATTCATGCCATAGTTGCATTGTTTTAAATATATTGTGGCGTGTTTTATATGCCAATAGAGTAGCTTTTCTTTCCAGGCAATGGAGCCACTGTTGTTGCCCTAAGGTCTGTTGAGTACCGACCCGCTTGAGGATGGCGGAGGGGTATGTTTCCCATTCACGGTTTGTAAGCTAGTTCCGTGGGCTCCCAGCCAATGGTAGCGTCCTGCCAAGGGAGAAAACTAGTTAGAGGGCCTGGCTCAGGCTAGAGTCAGTGTGTGCACACGTGGTCGGAGACTGTGGACTGACGCCGACGGGTGTCACTCTGACTGGTCACTTGGTCTGGTACTGTTTACGCGCTTAGCTTGTCGCTTCGTCGACTGCGAGTGCTTGAGACGCAGTGTAAGCCGTCAGTGGACGCTTCTGGTTTCTGCTCCAGTGGTTGTCCTTCCTTGTTGTTTGGATTAGTTGCAGCTCATTCTATTTGGTAGTTTTAGCTTTAATCGCTTGCATTTAAGTAGTAGTGGCATGTGTTAGCTGTTATACTTGCTTAGCTAGAGTTTACAGCTTTCTTGTGTTAGTTATTCATGCCATTGCCTGTATATTTATTTAAATGCATGCTTTAATTGCTATTATTTATGCATGTTCGCTTGTTTAGTGCGAGGTAGGGATCCGCGTGACCCCTACTGAGTCTGGCTGTGACTCACCCTTCTCCTTTCAGGTGAGCCGCGCCCGACGTCTCCCGGAGTTTAGCGTGCTGTTTCGGGACCGTTCCTTTAGCTGCCAGCTGAGCACGAGCTGCCTTTTTGAGGCTTGTGTTGTACTTTTGCCGGGGTATGCCCCGCGTAGTTGTGCCTTGAGGACTAGTGTTTGTGACTCTGGACTAGTTATATATATATCACTCTGGTTATTTTGAATTGCTTCCGCACTTGTGTTTAAATCTTAAATACTTACTGTATTGCGCGCCCCAATTCGCAATTAATTATGCATACTCCTCAGCTAACCCCCACTAACCCTTCAGGGGCCTCATCAGCCTCTTGGGTGGCGCCCCAGTTCTTGGTGTCGGTGTATCGATGTTATCGGTATATCGGTGTCCTGAACTCTGGGTCGTCACACCTTGGGAATGAGTCTGATATCACTTACCACTATCCAAATTGTGAAGTGATGATTAAGGGAAGCAATTTACCTGCTGACCTGATATGCCTAGATATGAAGGGTTATGATGTCATACTAGGTGTCGACTAGTGTTGACACCCGGAAAATGATCAGGGGTGGAAGCATGATTGAAAAGAAGATCTGACCAACAGCGAAAGACTGAGGTTGATGTCCGAGCTCGTCGCCATTCGAGTGACGATATTGATAGGATAGAACCCTGTCTACGGACTGATAAATCCCTGTCTACGGACTGATAGAACCCTGTCTACGGACTGATAAATCCCTGTCTACGGACTGATAGAACCCTGTCTACGGACTGATAGAACCCTGTCTGCGGATCGATGAAAATTGCAATCGTGACGTCAATACAAGATATTTCAGAAATGATAGACCATTTGGGATGATGATACATTCGAAGAAACTCTAAGTGGGCCTATATGAAGACGGCGCCCAAAGCCCATGTCGAGGCCCAGATATGGCGTCGAGAAATCAAGGTTGAGCGTGCCGTGAAGATCCCTGCCGAGAAGGAAGAGGAAAGGGGCTATAAAAACCCCTCCCTTCGATAGAGATAAGGGGGATAACATCGGAGAAAAAAAGATCAGAGGGCTCCGGGATCGATCGACTGGAGAGAAAAAAAAGCTGAAGAAAAGAAAAAAGAGAGAAAGCCAGATAGAAAAAGGGGATCGTTCTGAGAGAAAGAGCCACCCCTCCCCTTTCGATCAACAGAGAGGAAATAGAAGAGAAGAAGAAGGAGAGCTCAAGGTGGGCACCGGGGAGGGAGAGGAGTCAATGCTCCTCCCTCCCCTCCATGTTTTCTTTCTTTCTTTATCTGATGTAATATGGCGAGTTCCATCTCGATCTAGCAACTGTAGCCGGAGTTCCGGCCTTGATTTTAGATTTCTGCTTTACATGTTGTCTTCCATGGTCGGTGTAATCTCTTTTATATGCAATGCAATGAAGCATCAAGATGACCCGTCTGGGTATTGATGGATCAACATACCGATCTACGTCTGTCTGTCTCTCAATGTATACGGCCCTCGTCTGAGAAGAGCACAGATTATTTTCTTTGGGTTTAGAAGCCGATCGCCTGGGTTCGTTCCTTGAAGGGGGACGAGGGCAAGACTCCTAACCCCATCCAATGGGTTACTGAGTCTTGTTCTCTCTTTCCCCCTCCGATCTCGATACCCCTTTTTTTTTATATATACATCTATGATCTGGGTTTTCTGAGGAGCCCTCCCCTTTGGCGGTTCAGGAGCCAGAGATATCAGTTTTCTGGTTTCCTGGGCTGCCCATCTCTCATGAATAACGATCTGATCTCAGGCTCTCCATCGTAAACGTTGGATGCTTAGGGTCTGAAGTTATATGGTTGACAGCCCTTCATTCTCCATGGGTTTAATGTCACTGGATTCTTCTGGAGGGGTCGGAGGGCAGTCATCCCCCGATTCCCCCAAATGACCTGCAACAGAGGGCAAAATCCTCAACAGGATCAGGTGGTAGTCTGATCTCCTCCGTTTGATTCATTCAGCCAAAACCCTTGGCACTCTTCTGATAGAAGTCCCCATGAAGTTCCTCCCTTGCACCTCTGGCCCAGCATTTGATTCGAGCCTGAAAATCCCCAGAAAATACCAGAACAGAGCATCGTTCCTGAGCTCTGGAAACCCTGAGATTCTCCTGCGTTTCACCCCCTCGGCGTGCTAGCTTCCCCGCCGAGAACCATAAGGCCGAGACGCTTTCCCCGTCTTTTAGCTAAACGACAACCCAGTTGGTTATCAAACGCTTTCCTCGTGAGGCTACGCATGCAAGGCTCCAGGCGTACAGATTCCCGGCGTGGCCAGGAGCACGCCGGGAAGCCCTCTGCCGAGAGCCAGTCTGTCTTCATAACTACCCACACCTTTTGCCCAATATTGAAGCTGCCCCTCTGGCGCCCCCCCCCTTCCCGGCGCGCCCGTGAGCCCGCCGAGAAGCCCCAGGCCGAGAGGCCTTATCTCCCTTTGGCCAGCCCAAACGACTAGGCCGAGAACCCCCTTTGCCTATAGCCCGTTCACCCCTTTTGCCCAAGCCTGCTGCCCCTCTCGGCGCCCCCCCCTTCTCGGCGCGCTCAGGTGCCGGCCGAGGGCCTCCACGCCGAGAGGGTCTTCCCCCCTTTCTTTTGGCCGCCGAGAGCTCTTGGCCGAGAGCCTTCCCTGGGCCGCCAAAAACCTATTTGGCCAGCCCAAACCGCCAGGCCGAGAGCCCCTCTCCATCCATCAAATGCCAGGCCGAGAGCCCCATTTTGTCCAAACCAAAGGCCAAGCCGAGATCCCTTCTTCAGTCAGATGAAGCCCACTCAGAGGCCCACCTCTGCACCATTCTTCTATAAACTTCTTAAGCTCCCCTACATCCGTTTAAGGAGATACTCATAGACCATCACTCGTGTCTTAATGAGATACAATAAATGGGGAAGATCTCCCCTACAGCTTTCGTCCCGAACCCGGATTTCACCGATGCCTTATGAACCTAAAGAACCATGTCATTATATGTGTTTTGATGGGTTCCAAGGGAATATTGATCAATAATATGACGGCAAGAGATGTCCCCGGGCCCGGTGCCCATCTTTGTTCGGTCGTCGTCCCGGCTCTCCGTGGATGATGACCTATTCTCTCCTGGCATAATCCAGATGGAGGGAACATGCTGCCGAAATTCATATAGTCCCACCAATTGAGCACGGTATTCTCCTATAGCCCCGCTGGCCCACAGAGTTATGCCCTTGTGCGATCTCTGATGGCCCTCCAAAGGGGGATATTAATAAGATATCGCACTCGTACCGGGTGTGTTACATCAGGACCGGTCCCCATCCGGATTCCGGGTTATGTCTATATATACATATACCCGATCTTTTGCGGAATCTACCCTGCCGCTGCATGGGTGGTTTCCCATTCCCCACTTGGCATCATCCAAGATGGTGGGAATACGCCGGCGGGTCCCCCCCCGTAATTAATAAACCCCTGTTCTGTTCAAATACGTTTAAACGTCTTGTAAACAGATGAACTTTGTCTCCTTTGAGCATACGGTTTTACCGCTGTCTTCCTCCTACCTCTAGCGTTTAATCAAGGGTTGTCCTCCTTAGGGAGGACGTAATTAACGTCATAGCGTTCAGGGTATGACGGACTATTAGTCCAGACACGATCACTCACAATCGACTGACCAAGTCAGATCGAGCGCACAATAAGAATCGTCACCACGATGACTGGCACGCCAATAAACCAATAATTAAACGACATAACGAGATAAAAAAGATAATAATATAAACATAAAGATTTCACGTCAAACAAGTCTGGCACGCCCGGTGGGACTTAGTCTCCCTTCATCTTTACGCTAAGGTAGGAGGCCCAGCGGGCCTCCCCCCTCTCAATTTCTGATTCTATGTGCTTTCCTTATTTCCAGGAATCTACAATGACAGTCGGAATCATGTCCGTTTGCTTCGGCCAGCAGCCGATCGACATGCACGTGCGAGAAGGCTACCTGGCGGTAGCCCTCGCGTTCGGATCAATGCCGCCCGCCGTCGGGCTGCCCAACTGTCTGGGCCTTATCTTCACCGACCTGCTGCAGGTCGACAACAACAAACAAGGCGCCGCTGCAAGTGCCCCGATAAGGGCTGCTGATGAGAAGGCTAGCTTACCGGAGAAGACGGCCTCGACAGCCGTCGCCTGCTATGTGCACCATGTTCAAAGGAGGGACGTGGTCTCCACTGCTGCCCAGAAAGGAAAAAGAACCAACCGGAGGAGCCGGTATGCTGCTGCTGACCGTCGTCTTTCAAATTCTGGGAAGACAATGATGATGGGCGATGTTAGGGTGAACCTCGACGGTCGCCCCCGAAAAGTCCGGCCGGACAGGATTGTCCCGACCATCCAGATTGACAACAAGTTCCAAGTTCTGGCCACCAGGAAGGCCGACTGGGAAGCTGATGGGAGGAAGCCACTGGCGCCCAAGCCAGCAAGATATAAGCAAGTATGGCAACCGAAGAAGATGCAGAGTTGGGCTCCGGCTCAAGATGAGGAAAAGGCTACCAATGATGCTGTTGCCCACTTCAGGGCGGGAAGCCGAAGAAGAAAAGGAAAAGGAATAGGAAATACTATTGCTGCTCACCCCAGAGCCTGGGGTAGGAGAGATGAAAGAAATGATGGAGAAAGAAAACTGACTGCTGCTCGCCCCATGATGAGGGGTAGAAGACCTGAAAAGAAAGAAGACCTTGCTGTCACCCACCCCAGGGCCGGGGGCAGAAGATGGCAGAGAAAGAACCATGATGCTGTTGCCAACTGCTGCCAGAATGGCGATGCGGGAATGTGTGAACCAGCCATGGTTGCCGTCCCAAGAAGATCGAGGGCCTGCGCCAGACAGGCCGACATCTTCAGATATTCCAAGACCGAGCATTTGAATGCTCAGATAACAAGACTGGCCTGCCAGCAAAGAAGCCAGGAAAGACTGACGTTCCAACCTGAGCCGCAGAGGCACAACTCTGAAGAGATGAAGCAAGTGGTCCAGGACTACTTCCACTACCTTGGGAACTCCGCCCTCGGCCAACAAAGATTATCCCGTGCCTTGGGTACCGTGGATGAAGGAGAAGAAGATATCCCTCAAGAAATGATATACGGAGTCTCTTCCTCCGATTCAAATGATTATGAAGAAGGCCTCAGGGCCGGACATGATAAAGAAGACCTGCACGGGAAAGAAGCCAAAGAAAGAATATCGGTCTTTGACCGGCTCAGATATCCTAGCCAAATAAAAAGAAAGGTCTGCAGGCAGAAAGGAAAGATGCAAATCTTCGCCTGCAATATGGCTGGACTGGCCAGGGGGCAAGATATATTACCAACTCAGCCAGATGAATTGCTCAGGCTGGCAACTAGACCTGGTCCTGTCACCAGAAGAGGCCAGGCAGCAAAAGATAAAATCAAAACTGATGATGAAGCCCGCAGGGTTACCACTATGACAGTTAATGTGGTGACAGCGGAAGATGGAGATAACCCCTTCGTTGATGATGCTGAAGGGACTTCTGAAGATATACAAATTCCATCGACCATGGATCCCATGATCCAGATGATGTTCAGAAGATACCAACAGGAGATCAATGCTCTCCGAAGACAGCTCAATGAGAGACAGGAAGCTACATCAGTCTCGAAACAAGCTGAACCTGCGGGGCAGACATCCAGCTCCACAGAAACAACTATCCTGGCTAATCCTCTCTTAGCTGATAAGGGCAAAGCACCAAGCCAACCTGTTCCACAGCAAACAGTAGCTCAGCCCTCTGTGTCTCAGACGCAGCCTACCGCGCCCATCTTGCGCGCCACTGTGATGACAACTCCTCACAGCCAGCAAAAAGCTCACTTCTTCCCAGAAGAGATAGATCCGGCTGTAGCCCACAAGCAGATGATTGAAAGAATTGTGGAAATGAAGCTATCAGAGAAGACCGGAGACGATACTAGTGCCTATGATGTGTACAAGGTACCATATCCTCCCCAGTATGCTGCCAAAAGGCTGCCTCCAGGCGTCAGCAAGCCGCCAAAGTTTGAGAAATTCAATGGCCAGGGCTCCCCCAGGGAGCATATAGCCTACTATACTACAATCATGGGCGACCTAGCAGTCGATGAAGCCTATCTGCTCAAGTTCTTTGGCTCGTCCCTCACTGGGTTAGCCTTTGAATGGTATTCAAGCTTGTCAGCAGGATCAGTGGTTGATTGGCCCGATATGCAGAGAAAATTCCGCGACAGGTTTCATGTCACGGAAAGGGAAATCACAATAGCAGAACTGTATGCTACCAGGCAGAAACAAGATGAAACTGCGCTGGAGTACATCAAAAGATGGAGGAATTTAGCCATGAGATGCAGGAGACCTCCTCATCAGGAGGATGCAGTGCAGATATGCAAGCAGAACCTCAGGAGGGAGGTACTGGAAAAAATGATCGGTGCAGATGTCAAAACATTTGACCGACTGAACAATATAGTGGCGGAGGTCGAGACGTTCTTGTCCAAACGTCCGACCGCCAATGCTCCCGCCATACCAAAAGGGAAATCCAATGATCGGCGGCCGGCACACTCTGAGGCCAACACCGTCGATTTCAGAACCTTTGAACAACAAAAAGGGAAGAAAGGGGCAGATGAAGCTCCCCCGATGGCAGATACAGCAGAAAGAAGAGACAAAGTCTCTCTAAGGGACAGGATGAGAAGGACTTACTCTTTTCCCAAGGATAAGACTGCAGCATTATTTAACTGGGCATATAAGTTCAATAAGGTAACATTGCCTGAACCAAAGAAGCCCGAAGATGCAGAAAAGAAAGATGATCCGATGTTCTGTACATTTCACCGGGTGTTGGGGCACCCAATTGAGGACTATTATGTCTTCAAGGATATCATGGAAGGAATGGTCAAGAAGGGTGAACTGCAGCTGGGAGATTACCAGGTGAAGCCGCCTCGGCCACATGAGCTTCCGCCCTGGAGGGTGGCCGCCAATATGATCTCAATCTATCAACAGCTGCCTAAGGGAGCCACTGAAGAATGCACCAGGCACACCTATGAAGCCTGCCTCCTCACCCCATTAAGAGATCAGGAAGGATGGCAGATGGTACCCACAAAAAATAGAAAGAAGACTCCCGCAGTCAAAACCAACGGAGCAGTTATCCGGGGTATCACCCCAAGGCCTGAGTCGCCTCCAATAAAGCCAATATGGCCTACAATTGAGACCGGACCAGTCATCCGGATCCATACTCGCAACCGGAGGAGACAAACTCCCCTCCCTGCGCATAAAGAAGAAAGTCTTGCAACCAGGCGTCTGCAGCAATATATTGATGAGCTTGATGAGTATGAGCAGAGAGAGCCGAAACACCTGTTGGTGAAAGACTGTATACTCTGGGAGCAGCTCGAAGAATTGAAAATCGAAGAGCAGCCGGAGGCAGAACAAAGAAAAGATGAGACTGAGCCCTTCTGGGGACAGGAACTAACAAAGCCCAATTCCCAGAAAAAGAAGAGACGGCCTAAGGCCAAAAAGGGAAAGAAGGCCGCGACAGTACAATGCAATACTCTGTCGGTACTCTTCTCCCTGCCCGGGGAGGATGATGAACAAGAAGCATCAGATGTCCAGCTGGAAGCCAATCATGCTGAGGCCTCTACCTCAGCCCATGCAACACGTTCTGGGAGAAAATGGGGGCGTCCGCCACCAGCCAACCATAATATTATGTTCAGAGGGGAGCAACCCTATCAGATCCCGAAACCAGAGGTGTGCGGTGTCCAGGTTCCTCCCCCTGCCAGCTTGTACCAAGGAAAAGATAAAGCAGAAGGAGCCCCTTCATTCCTGGAGTTCCTGTCCAGCTTAGAAGACGAGCAGCCGTCTCATACTGCTCCAGCTAAAAGCAATAAATGCCAGCAGACAGTAAATGGAAAGCAGAAGCAGCATAAAGAAAATGAAGAAAATAGCCCTCTAGCAAAGACAGGGGCAGTCATTACAGAAGAAGCCCTCCGGGAGACCGATGAAGAAAATGAAACTGGGACCGGGCAGCAAAGGCCGCAGGCACCACATGAACCTCCAAGACCCCGGTGGGCAGAGGAAATGAGGCTGTCTAATGTTCGGGTTGGCAGTCGAATCATGAAAATGTTGAAGAAGCTCCCCACCAGATTCTCCATCTGGGAAATACTCTCTCTGAGTGAAGAGGCCCGCCAAGCAATTGTGGATGCCCTGCAGTCGCCGGCACAATATGAAGCACTCTTAACAGAAGTGAATGCCGGACCATCAGTCACGTTCACAGAAGATGATATGCTGATCCCAAATGCCAGTCACAACAGGCCATTGTATATGAGGGGCTCCCTGAACTGTCAGTCGCTGAGCAGGATACTGATAGATCCCGGGGCTGCTGTAAATATTCTCCCGTATCGCATCTATCAGAAATACTACTTTGACCTGCAGCTTACCAAGGTCAGAGACATGAAGATTGCTGGGTTCAACCAGAAATGTGAAACACCTCTCGGGGTGGCTGATTTCAACCTCACATTGGGCGACCTCACTACCGTGGTACGATTCTATGTGATCGACTCCAATACCACGTATAAGGCCCTGTTGGGGAGACCGTGGCTGCATGAATATCAAATAGTGCCATCCACGCTACACCAATGCATAAAATACTGCCATGAAGGAAAGGAAGAAAGGGTGTTTGCAGACCTACATCCTTTTGAAGTGTTCGAATGCCATATGCTCGATGCCTCCTACTACACTGAGGTGTCACAAAAAGATGAAAAGAAAGAGGCTGTGATCAGCCAGAAGAAGCCGGCGATGAAGACAAAAGCTTGGTCTCCACCGCCACCCAGGGGCTATGTTGAAAAGCATGAAGTAGCTCACGTCTCTTATGCTGATGATTTTGCTCGGATCACCCCTCCTGGCATCCATCCAGATAGCACTGATCAAGAAATGAAAGAAAGGTGCATACATGTAAAGGTCCCACGAGGTTTAATCAAACCCGTCGCCAGCCTAGAATACCAAACAGTGTTGCCACTGAAGACTATGGAAATCCCTCGCTTCTGTGAGCCACCTACCATATTCTACACCGGGGAGGCAGTCGAAGAAGATGATCAAGACTGCATGGTCCCTGAAGAAGCCGCAAACCAGATGGTGCCGATTACAGGCCTGGAGTATACTACCCAGCAGGTTTCGCAGATGTTCTCCAAGATGCAAATGCCATCACTACAATCTGCAGCCCAGAAGAAAGCATTCAGGGAGCTATGGGATCCGCCTCGAGATAATAAGGAACTGAGGAAGATAACACAGCATCCGGGATTGGGTTATACCCTTCAAGAATATTATGAAGCCGAGGTGGATGTCATCTCTACCTTCTACCAGCATGGAGACTCCCCTGGGATAGGATATGATCAATATCCCTTTGAGGATGAAGAGATTATGTATCAAACCATAACAGACAATGAAGCCCAAGATGACCAGCCAGAAGCAGGGATGTTTGATAAAACTGAGAGGGGTCGGTGCTGGAAGGACCCGTCCTGCAAGGAGGATCTGTTCCAGGCCGAAGCACAATTTGATACGGGAACCCCGGATGAAGACCAGATGAACAAAGAACTGAGAGAATGCCTGGAATTTGAGCGCATTCTGGAAGAAGTTCGGGCTCTACAAGAAGATGACCTTTCAAGGGAACCTGCAACAGAAAGATCCTTAAGAGCGGAAGATTCCACTTTTGAATTCTCTTCTGAACCAGTCTCGTCCTCGGGGCAGACTGAACAGAATCCGATGGTATCGGCCCTATATGATAAGCCGACACCCGCTGATGAGCAGGATGACGATGCAGAAGAACATGAAACTGAAGAGAATTATATCCCGGGAGGCTTCATTGATTTGCAAGAAGCCCCACCCGAAGTTGAGGACGGAGGCCAGGCCACCGTCGATGAGCTGATAGAAGTGAATCTGGGGTCAGCAGATGAGCCGAGACCGACGTTCCTCAGTGCACTGCTAGAACCAGCTGCCAGAGAACAGTACATACAGTTTCTAAAAGAGTTCCGAGACTGCTTTGCATGGACATATGATGAGATGCCGGGACTGAGCTCTGATGTGGCACAGCACCGATTGGCGATAAACCCAGAGGCTAGCCCTGTAAAGCAGCCTTCAAGGAGAATGCGTCCTGAACTGATAAATCAGATCAACAAAGAAGTCGACAAGCTGATTGATGTGGGCTTTGTTGAAGAAAACCAGTATACTACATGGCTGGCCAATATAGTGCCCGTGAAGAAGAAAAATGGGCAGATCAGAATATGTGTAGACTTCAGGGACCTGAATAAGGCTTGCCCGAAGGATGATTTCCCAGTGCCAATCACTGAAGTAATGATCGATGCAACCACCGGCCATGAAGCCCTGTCATTCATGGATGGGTCATCTGGATATAACCAGATCTGGATTGCTAAAGAGGACAGAGTGCACACCGCATTCCGCACCCCGAAGGGGATATTTCATTATAAAAGAATGCCGTTCGGCCTCAAGAATGCCGGCGCTACCTATCAAAGAGCTATGACAAAAATCTTTGATGATTTGCTCTTCAAAAAAGTAGAGTGCTATATTGATGACCTGGTGGTGAAAACCAGCAGAAAAGAAGACCATTTGCAGGATCTGAGAGTAGTATTCCAGAGGCTGCGCAAATATGAGCTCAAAATGAACCCTATGAAATGTGCCTTCGGCGTATCCAGTGGAAAATTCCTTGGGTTCATCGTCCGTCACAGGGGCATTGAGATTGACCCATCCAAGATTAAAGCCATCCAGGAGCTCCCTCCACCAAGGAATCTCCACGAGCTGAGATCTTTACAAGGGCGTTTGGCCTACATCCGACGGTTCATATCAAATCTGTCGGGAAAATGCCACCCTTTTCACAGGCTCATGATGAAAGATGTGCCGTTCCTCTGGGACGATGGCTGTCAGGAAGCCTTTGAGAAGCTGAAAGAATATCTCAAGACCCCTCCAGTGCTGGGGGCACCTATTAAGGGCAAACCCCTGATACTATACATTGTAGCCACACACTGTTCCCTGGGGGCAATGCTGGCACAGATAAATGAAGAGGGCAAAGAGCAGGCTCTATACTACTTGAGTAGGAGGCTGATCAGAACTGAAGAAAGCTACAGCTATATAGAAAAGACATGCTTGGCACTAGTCTTTGCCGTTAAAAAGCTCCGGCACTACATGCTGTCACATGAAATCAGATTGATATCTGCGGCAGATCCACTTAAATACATACTGACTCAACCAGTACTGAAAGACCGGTTGGGCAAATGGGCAGTAATTCTGATGGAATTCGATATCACATATATACCCCAGAGGGCAATAAAAGGACAGGCTGTGGCCGATTTCTTCGCAGAACATCCTGTGCCAGAGAATGATATGTTGGGGACTGAGTTACCCGACGATGAGACACTAGAAGCCTGTCAAGCTCAGTCAGCTATGTGGCAGCTATTCTTTGATGGAGCATCTAGAACGGAGACGGATTCCGATGGAAAGACCAGAATACGGGCCGGAGCCGGTATTGTGCTGAAATCGCCAGAAGGGGAGGTTGTGCACACTTCCTGTTCTATAAACAAGCCCTGCACTAATAATGAAGCCGAGTATGAAGCTCTGATAATCGGACTACATATAAGCCTCAACATGGGTATCCAGATGCTTCAGGTATTCGGGGATTCAATGTTGATAATAAAACAAATCCAAGGGGAGTTCGAAGTGCGGAAGCCGGAGTTGAACCCCTACCACCAAAAAGCTGTGCGCCTCATGGCGAAATTCTATCATATTGAACTCAAACATGTGGGCCGTGCACATAATGCCCAGGCTGATGCATTGGCAAAACTAGCCAGCTCAATAGCAGTCCCACCAGATGAAACACTGAACATTGTTGTTATAAATCGGCGGCAGGTCCCCAGCATGCTAGAAAGCTGCCCCGAAGAAAATGAAGTTGCCACGATCAGTACAGAACATGCGTCTGATTGGAGACAACACCTGCTACAGTGGTTTTTACATCAACAGCTGCCGCAGAAAAGAGAAGAAAAGATGAAACTTCTAAGGATCAAAGATTCTTATGAATTCAGAAATGGAACCCTGTTCCGAAGAATGGCAGATGCGCGCAAGAAGATTCTGCTCCGCTGCCTGTCCACTGAGGAAGCTTGGCAAGCGATGAAAGAAGTACATGCTGGGACAGCAGGTGCCCACCAGGCTGGCCCCAAGATGAAGATAGAAATCAAGAAATTGGGCTACTATTGGCCCACTATGTTTGAAGACTGCTGCACATTTGCAAAGTCATGCCAGAAGTGTCAGGAACATGCTGTTGTGCCTAGAAGGCCACCTACGATTCTGCACCCTACAGTCCCTAGCTGGCCGTTTGCACAATGGGGGACTGATGTAGTCGGCCCACTACCGACTTCCTCGGCCGGGCATAAGTATATACTGGCCATAACAGATTACTTCTCCCGATGGGCAGAGGCTATAGCACTAAGAGAAGTCACTGGTGAGCTGGTCGCCAGATTCATCAAGCGAAACATCATCTTCCGGTTTGGGATCCCCAGCCGAATAATATCTGACAATGGGAGTCATTTCAGAAATCAGAAAGTCTATCGGCTTGCCGAGAAATATAAGATCGGATGGAGGACTTCCACTCCTTACAATCCACAGGCAAATGGATTGGCAGAAGCTTTCAATAAGACTTTGTGCACCCTGCTGGCCAAGGTCGTCAGCGCCAATAAGAAGGACTGGGAAGAAAAGATGTATGAAGCTCTGTGGGCGTACCGCACCGTCTTCAAAACACCTACAGGGTGCTCACCATACTCCTTGGTATACGGCTCAGAGGCAGTAGTCCCACTAGAGCTGGAAGTCCCGTCACTCAGAGTGGCAGTCCAATACGACCTAGCCCATGGCGGACAAACCAATGCAGAAAGAAGATTAGAAGAATTGGCTGAATTGGAAGGGAAACGCCTCCATGCTCAGAAGAATATCCAAATGTATCAGGTCCGCATGGCCACTGCATTTAACAAACTCGTAAAAGGACGAGAATTTAAGAAAGGTGACCTTGTCATGGTCAAGAAAAAAGAAGTCATGGCGTCCAACCCAAAGGGAAAGCTAAATCCCAATTGGGAAGGTCCATATGTGATACAGAGGGTCTACGAAGGAGGGGCCTACATAGTTGTTAATCATCGAGGGGAGATCCAATTCTCACCACTCAACGGTAAACACCTGAAGCTGTATCATGCTGCACAACTGATATTCCCCAAGTAATCGGGCAAGAGATACCCTTTTCTTGGCCTAGCGGCGCTCCGCCCTAGCCGAACTACCCTTCCTTGGTCTAGTAGCACTCCGCCCTAGCCGAGATATTCTTGCCTTGGTATAGTGACACTCCGTCCTAACCAGGCTACCACTTATCGTGACCTTGTGTCGTCACGATCTGAACACCCTCTAAACAGGAAGGGGGGGATTAAAAAAAAAAGAGAGGAAATAAAAATGGGGTTAAAAAAAATAGAGATACCCCGCCAGCCTTGTTCAGACATTCTGAACAGGGGCAAAAATGGCCAAAACCCAGATGTGGTGAAAACCCGAAAGGGCACTGCAGGCAAAATCGGGTACCCCGCCGTGTGAAAACCCGAAAGGGCGCATGGGCAAAAGCAAGAGGGGGCTGGCTCTGGTGAAAACCCGAAAGGGCGCTTGGGTCAGTAATGTGGTAACCACGAAGAAACCCGCACATCTCTTTACGTCCCGCCATGATAAAACCCATCCAGTTTGGGCCTTACGTCTATCCTGGCGAAATTTATATAAAAATCCTTGCATTGGTATAGACCCAATACCAACGATGAAACTCATTGCGGATTGATTGGCGCTTCGCCCAATCAGCGATGAAACCCGTCCAGTTTAGACCTTACGTCTATCCTGATGAAACCTATAAAAATCCTTGCATTGGTATAAACCCAATACCGATGATGAAACCCATTGCTGACTGATCGGCGCGTTGCCCGATCAGCGATGAAATCTGTCCAGTTTAGGCCTTACGTCTATCCTGGTGAAATTTATATAAAAATCCTTGCATTGGTATAGACCCAATACCAACGATGAAACTCATTGCGGATTGATTGGCGCTTTGCCCAATCAGCGATGAAACCCGTCCAGTTTAGACCTTACGTCTATCCTGATGAGACCTATAAAAATCCTTGCATTGATGTTAGCACCCACGTCAATGATGATATATGCACAAGCTGCGCCTATCAGTTATAGAATCAAAGTTTCAATATAAAAAAAAAGAAGAAGAAGAGATAAAATGGGGTTAAAAATAGAGACACCCCGCCAGTCTTGTTCAGGCATTCTGAACGAGGGCAAAAATGGCCAAAAGCCCAGCTGTGGTGAAAACCCGAAAGGGCACTGCAGGCAAAATCGGGTACCCCGCCACGTGAAAATCCGAAAGGACGCGTGGGCAAAAGCAAGAGGGGGCTGGCTCTGGTGAAAACCCGAAAGGGCACTTGGGTCAGTAATATGGTAATTAAAAAAGGTCCCGTGCCAACCGGCACGATACCTTCATCTGCCTTTGTTGGTAAAATCTTCCGTCGGTCATACGGCTCCATGCCCCACCGATGATAAAGCCTTTCTGGGACAGACCTTACGTTTGCCCTGGTGAAATCCACATACCCCCTTTCGCATGTCCCACCTGCAATAAACCCTACTCAGTTTAGACCTTTCGTCTATTCGGAGGAAACTTATAAATCATTCTTACATCGGTATAAACCCAATGTCGATGATGAAATCAACTGTTGGTCGATTGGCACCTCGCCCGACCAATGATAAACCCTACTCAGTTTAGACCTTTCGTCTATTCTGAGGAAACTTATGAAAATCCTTGCATCGGTATAAATCCAATATCGATGATAAAATCAACTGTTGATCGGTTGGCACCTCGCCCGATCAATGATAAAACCCTACTCAGTTTAGACCTTTCGTCTATTCTGAGGAAATTTATGAACTCTTCTTACATCGATATAAACCCAATATCGATGATGAAATCAACTGTTGATCGATTGGCACCTCGCCCGATCAATGATAAACCCTACTCAGTTTAGACCTTTCGTCTATTCTGAGGAAACTTATAAATCATTCTTACATCGATATAAACCCAATATCGATGATGAAATCAACTGTTGATCGATTGGCACCTTGCCCGATCAATGATAAACCCTACTCAGTTTAGACCTTTCGTCTATTCCAAGGAAATTTATAAATCCTTCTTGCATCGGTATAAACCCAATGTCGATGATGAAATCAACTGTTGGTCGATTGGCACCTCGCCCGACCAATGATAAACCCTACTCAGTTTAGACCTTTCGTCTATTCTGAGGAAACTTATGAAAATCCTTGCATCGGTATAAATCCAATATCGATGATAAAATCAACTGTTGATCGGTTGGCACCTCGCCCGATCAATGATAAAACCCTACTCAGTTTAGACCTTTCGTCTATTCTGAGGAAATTTATGAACTCTTCTTACATCGATATAAACCCAATATCGATGATGAAATCAACTGTTGATCGATTGGCACCTCGCCCGATCAATGATAAACCCTACTCAGTTTAGACCTTTCGTCTATTCTGAGGAAACTTATAAATCATTCTTACATCAATATAAACCCAATATCGATGATGAAATCAACTGTTGATCGATTGGCACCTTGCCCGATCAATGATAAACCCTACTCAGTTTAGACCTTTCGTCTATTCCGAGGAAACTTATAAATCCTTCTTGCATCGATATAAACCCAATATCGATGATGAAATCAACTGTTGATCGATTGGCACCTCGTCCGATCAATGATAAAACCCTACTCAGTCTAGACCTTTCGTCTATTCTGAGGAAACTTATGAAAATCCTTGCATCGGTATAAATCCAATATCGATGATAAAATCAACTGTTGATCGATTGGCACCTCGCCCGATCAATGATAAAACCCTACTCAGTTTAGACCTTTCGTCTATTCTGAGGAAATTTATGAACTCTTCTTACATCGATATAAACCCAATATCGATGATAAAACCAACTGTTGATCGACTGGCATTTTCGCCCGATCAATGATGAAACCCTATTCAGTCCAGACCTTACGTCTGTCTTGATGAAAACCACATAGCCTATAATCATCCCACCTGTTATAACCTCTACCCAGTCTAGACTTTCCGTCTATTCTGATAAGGCCCTTTCTTTCACATTTCCTGCAAATTGTCTCCCTCACAGCACATATTGCCAAGAGGGACGTTTGCCGCTACTAACAGAATCCGATTTAAGCACCTCTTCGGATGCCGTCACGCGGTGGAGCGAGTTCCCCATCCTTTCTCTGAAGGGGTGGACGCTCTCCTGCCAGATACGCGCCATTCGCATGAGGGCTTGCCAAAACCAATACCCCACTTCCCTGAAGTGATAAAACCACATGGAAAAGAAGGTGGATACACATAAGGCAAAATTTTTCCTTTCATTAAGAAGTGGGTACATAAAGGGCCCCGAGGGGACATTGTATCACAAAAGAGCAAAAAAAGGAGAGAAGAAAAGAAAAAGAAAATGATTCATGGCTGCCGGAAGATATCCTCGAATGCCAGAAGACCCACAGAAGGGGCGGCTCCTAGTTCATGAAGCCGAGCCTCCTCTTCCTGCAGTCGAACAGACTGGTCTCGAAAGGATGCCACCTGCCCCTCTAATAAAGCTGCTTCTTCCTCGAGTTGCGGTCGAGAAGTTGTCAGCTGTGGCAGCTCAGCTCGGAGATCAGACAGTTCAGCTTCCAGGATAGTTATCCGGTCGCGCACGAAATGCTCCCGCTCCGCCAAAGACTGCATTTGACGCTGTCGCTCCTGAAAGATAGAGTTCACCTTTGCCAGCTCGGACTTGCACTCCATTCTTTGCAACTTCAAGACTGCCAATCTATCGGACATGATATGTGTCAAGAAATCCCGGCGATGAACAAATTTTAACAGCAAAAGAACCCGCTGGGCCCATATTTCTGTGGGACATCCCATCGCCTGTAAACCAGCGGTGAAGCGCCCGGCTATCTCTTTCAACTGTAAATAAGTTAGTCCAGGTTGGGACTCCACCAGTTGACGTAGCATGCCCAGATGTTGCCAAACAAAACTCTCAGGGGAGACGAAGCCAGGCGAAGGAAGGGGAGCTACTTCAAAAGTTACTTCACTATCTATATCCGCCCATAGGGTGATATCCGACTGCGAAGAAGAAGACGGCAGGTCTGCCGAGGCCACCAACTGACCACCACCCATAGCCTCTGAGGTGGTCGGGAAATCTTCCACCTCCATCTCCTCGGAGGCGGCCGTTGAGATACTCCCGGACGCAACTTCAGGCATCTCCCCCTCAGATTCTGAAGATACGGAAGCAGATTCCGTGGTCATTATAGGCGATACTCCCAGTTCTCCAACAGATACCTCTCCTTCTTCCATTTCGGTGCCCGCCCCCTGCAATGTCAAGGCGGCGGGGGCCACGGTCTGAAGAGGCACAGGTTCGCTCTCCATGACTGATACTGTGGGAACTGTTGATTCCGGAGCAATGGTCATCACTGCAGCTGGTATAAAGGCAGAACCCCTGGCTGGGTCCATTTCAGCTCTAAAATCCAAAGCTCTGATGAGAGCCGGGCCTTCCCCTGCATTCCGCAGGTCCAATGATGCTAAGTCTGTGGAGGACTGCACCCTCACCGGCACAGGGCGAATTATCTCAAGAATGGCTGCCGAAGCAGGAACAATAGCCAAGGTGCCAGATAAAGTGGCTTCAACGGCTGCACTCGTGGCCGGGAGGGCAACAATGGGTTCCTGTGAACGAATCAATGCGGCGTCAAGCAGCAGATAAAGATGGGGAAAAGGAAACCATAAAGGGAAGAGACTCACTTCTAAAGTGATGCCAATATCCTCAAAAGATTGCAGAGAAGAGGAAAGCTCCGCTGATGGGACCACAAAAGGGGGAGTTATGTCTGCCTCGGTATCCAGAGCGGCGAACTCTTCCGGTAATTCTTCTCTAGAAGATGGCACCAGCAGCTTAGGGGGTGTAAATGATAAAACAATGGCGGTACACACGGATGGGGCCTCTGGTCTGGAGGCATCCTCCGTGTCGCTCCCGCTGAAATCTGTTTCTTCTCCACCTATCTCAGAAGCGGCCGCAGAGCTACCGGAGGAGATCTCTACTCTGTCCATGGGCGGGGCCATCAATGTTAACATCTGCTTGGAGGAGGACCGAGTAACTATGCGCCTTCTGGGAGCGGGGCCCCATTTCACCTGGGTCGTATAAACCTCCCGCGGCTGAGTAATATCGCCAGCCGCTCCTGTAATCTCAGTCTCCTCCCCGGCCATCACTGTAAAGAAAAGCATGTGAGAGGGACGATGAAAGATAATTGAAACAAACATAAAAAGATGAAAGGGGTATGCTTACCCTCCGCCTCACTAGTCGGCGTGGGAGAGGGCAACCTGGTCTCCACCTCGGAGGGCGCCGCAACTGGTTCTTGGGCTATGTAAAAAGGGGTGGTCAGATTTAAACACTCCTCTGAAATCCAGCAAGAGAGAATGAAGAACGCAATGTCAGAATATTGATGTTACCCTGAACTGATGCCTGAGCGGCTTCCCTCTGAGTTTCAAACTCATCAAATGAGGGAATGTCAGGGAGAGGGGTCCCGGTGTCCATCACTACCGAAGCCGATTGTTGAGCCTGAGCTTTCTTGGCCTTCCTGGCCTTCCCAACTGCAGCCTTGACTGCAGAAGCCTTCCTCTTCCTGCCAGGAGGCAGGGGAGTAGTGGTCGGTGCTGCAGCAGGAATTTCAAAATAAGTGGGCTTCTCAGCCTGCGCAATAATCTTCCTGTAGAGCCCCTGCCGCTTTATGTCGGGCCGGTCTGTTAAGAACGACATAAATATGATGGGATCAATAGATACAAAATTCATATGCTAAACAGAAAAACATTGCAGTCAGAAAGGAAAAGATTATACCTGCTGGTCCATCGTAAAATACAGAGAGCGGCCAGTACAGATAAGCTACCTCCTTGGAGTGGGAGGCAGCCTCCTTGATGAGCCAGCACACATCACCAAATAGCTGGCACTTCTCTACCAAAGCTGCCAAATCATTATGGCCATGAAGGTCGAGGCAGCGAAACAAGTCGAGATGGTCCATGCCCCAGCCATCGACATAATGAAATGATATAAATAACGGCTTGTTCAAAATGCCAGCTATCGGGCTCTCTGCAGATAACCCATGCAAATTCAGCAGAATGAACAGCCAGGACGTTTGCTTATAGTACGTCTGAGTTCTATCCTCTCGACGTACAAACGTCCTATATGGATGAAATTTATCAACTGGACCCCTCCAATGAGCTACTGCCGGGAGTGGCTCTTCAACGGGGAATGGATACTGCTGCTCCTCCAAGCGAGCGCCCCCTATATGGCTCAGATGTCTCAGGCTCTGCATAAAGGTGTCCTCGTTGATGGCAGCAAAGACAGGAGCGAGCGGCTCGGAATTCTTTTCCTTCAGAGCTCGGCGCTGGGACAGATAGTTCTCTGCCTCCCTCGGGTTCTGTGAATAAAGCTTTCTCAGATGGGCCTCGAAAATTTCAAACACCGGCCCAGGCTGCTGTTTTAGGAAGGAGCGCTCTGCAACGTCCCAGAAGGTGCCTCTGCCGTCTCTATAAAAGCCGGTCCGGATATTCCACCATTTGATATATTCTGATGTTACCCGGGGAACACGGTTAGAAACAACGGGCACCCTGAAGATTGCATCGTCATGACGATGATAGAAATCCCACCACAACCGGCCCTCGCCAACAATGAGGGACTCGTGCTTGGCCCGGCTATCTAGGGGGAACTAGGCAGCCGAAGTGGGAATATGCTGATCATAGCCGAAGTTTCGCCCAAAGCGGAACGGATAATACGGCTCCAACAGAAGCAGGCCACCCTTCCTATAAACCAAAACACTAGGCCGAATTGCCATGGCCCATCTCACCAGCTCCGATTCCAGGATAGGCCGAGCAATGTTGACCCCGGAGATGGGGTGGATATATGTTTCTACCTCCTCCAGCTTGCATTCTCTCTGAGGATCAATCAAAGGAGCCGAACCTGCTGCCAAGCTCCAAAAATGTATGCTACCAGGAGCGTCCATCGGTACCTTTATCAGTCGGCCCCTGATTTTAAATAGCTGATCATAGAAGGGACCAGGCTCAGCGCTGGCAAATTCAATCATCCTCGGCGACACTGTATCCGCCTGCAAGGTTCTCGGAGCTAATTCGGGGAATATGCTGCAGACCCAGGCATTGAAGAAATGAAAAGGACCCACGGTCCTCAAAGAACGGGGAGTCCGATGTCTGTACAGGTCCCCCAAGGATTTGTATATCAAACACAGGGCCACTGGGCAGAGCGATAGCCTCATCCCCCATGCCATCTGACAAGCTGGATATATGACCTCTGGTCGAATGACTGTCTCGTCCCCTTGTGGAAGAGCAAAAGTGCACAGCCAGAATGTGAGATAGGCTGCACAGTGTGTGATAGGATCTACCCCTGCCGGGTTGGGACCACCTTTGCCCGCATGGCGCAATGAAGATGGCAATGCCGATTTATAGCGGGGAGCTCTTATCTGCTTGCTCGCGACAGGACCCATGGAGGGGAAATCTGCATATTTCAGGGGATCGGCGAAGAAATACTGAAGCCACTGCCCGATCCGGACCCTCAGCTTGCTACCTTTCTCTCGAGGATGATAGCCTTTGGAGGATCCTCTACTGTATGCTAGACAGATGGAGCGATAAACCTTCATCAAATATCGGTAAGAGAAGCCAAGGGAATACTTGCCTTCTCCATCAGAGCTGTCTTTCTCAGAGTCCGCCAAACAGACTTCTTCATACGGCTCGCCATCAATGGGCAGGCCGGAAAGCTGTGATAAGCTTCAAAGATCCAGAGATGTTTCCCCCTCCGCCGTATAGAAAGTGTTGAACAAAGGGCAGAACACCTCAAACATCCCACAGCACAGCCCCCGGGATATGGGATACCGGAATCTGGAAGCAAAGACACTGTGATACACTCCTGCTCTGATTAGCAGGGGGGCATACTCTAGCAGAACAAACTCTGTAAATTCCACTGCCCCCACTCGGAATAGGTGAGCGTCAGTGATCTTGCAGTCTCCAAACCAGCCGGCCGCCAGAAGATATTTAAACTGAATGACCGAGCAATTTAGCACGAAGGGCTCCTCGCGATATCCCCACTTTATAGGTGCCAAGAACATGCCGTAGCCGGGCTTCTCCCTATGAACTCGGCCGCTGACATTATCCCACCGGGCTGGTGTGAATTCAGGTGCCCGGATCAGCATTTTCTTCTCGGGTTCTAGCTCCGATATTCCAAGGACTGCACCCCAGTCCCGCTTCTCTCCGGGAAGATAAATGGCCTGGCCACGATATACTGAGTCCTTCAGGCTATCCCGCTCAGCAAGAATGGCAGCTTCGACTGCACGAGCTATCCGGTAGTCTCGCATGCCGCCCACTGTAAAGGTCCGTATGAACGGCATCAGATGTCGGTCCTTCGGAAAGTCTGGCCGATAGTTACTATCCCGCCTGAAGCATGTCTCGGTCACCGTGGAATATACTCGGGCCGTCTGCGCTGTGTCAGTTTCAGAATCAGATGATTCGTCAACTGAAGCTATTTTATCATATCCATAATCCAAGCTGTGCACGTTCAACCAATTCACTCTTGCCCGAGATATGTCTGGCTGGGCCGTTGAGCTAGCTCCAACAGCTCCAGAGGATGTAGCAGCAGAGGCAGAAGCCATGGCTATGTCTGTAAACAAAGAAGAAATGTGGATTAAAAAGGCAGTCTTATAAGGATTGCAACATGATATTCTATGGAAATTTCGGCAGCATATCCCCTTATTCGGGATCTGCCCAAAAAGAATAGGGAGTCACCAACCAGGAGGGGGTGATCCCGAAAGCAAAGGGATCGAATCCCAAAAATACGTCACCCAGACGGAAGACTCGCGGCGACGGCCGAGAGGGCGAAGGCTACTCGCGCCGAAGAAAGGAAATGAGAGAAAGAAATTGAAGAGAGAGAGAGACAGGTGGAGAATAAAGGAAAAATGGGCGATCGGCGCCCTAAATAGGGCCCAGGCGACAGAGGTCTCGGCGCGGAAAAATGCGCGCCGAGAACCTCTCGGTCGAGAGCCCCCCGGCGGCCATAAGGCGCGCCGAGAAGCCCCAGGCCGAGAGGCCCCCGCACCGAGAAGCCCCCAGGCCGAGACCCTCTTGCCAGGGCGCGCCGATAAGGCCCCCGCGCCGAGAAGCCCCCGCGCCGAGAAGCCCCCAGGCCGATGACACCCCAGGCCGAGACCCTCTTGCCAGGGCGCCCCGAGAAGGGCCAGGCCGAGAGCCCAGCCCCCAGGCCGATGACACCCCGCGCCGAGAAGCTTCGCGCCGGGAGGTACTGCAGGCCGAAAAGCCCCAAATGCTGAAAATGATGACAGAAGTTATGAAGAAGAGAAACATCGATGTGCAGAATACTGTTATAGCAAGATGATCAGGTCTGAGGACTGAATTGAAGACAAATTGAGGAAGATACCCTCGAATAGTGAAGGACACCTGCAACCCCCGTGGCGCTTATTCTGCGCTTACGCCGCCCGCAGGTGGGGGGCATTTGTTGACACCCGGAAAATGATCAGGGGTGGAAGCATGATTGAAAAGAAGATCTGACCAACAGCGAAAGACTGAGGTTGATGTCCGAGCTCGTCGCCATTCGAGTGACGATATTGATAGGATAGAACCCTGTCTACGGACTGATAAATCCCTGTCTACGGACTGATAGAACCCTGTCTACGGACTGATAAATCCCTGTCTACGGACTGATAGAACCCTGTCTACGGACTGATAGAACCCTGTCTACGGACTGATAGAACCCTGTCTGCGGATCGATGAAAATTGCAATCGTGACGTCAATACAAGATATTTCAGAAATGATAGACCATTTGGGATGATGATACATTCGAAGAAACTCTAAGTGGGCCTATATGAAGACGGCGCCCAAAGCCCATGTCGAGGCCCAGATATGGCGTCGAGAAATCAAGGTTGAGCGCGCCGTGAAGATCCCTGCCGAGAAGGAAGAGGAAAGGGGCTATAAAAACCCCTCCCTTCGATAGAGATAAGGGGGATAACATCGGAGAAAAAAAGATCAGAGGGCTCCGGGATCGATCGACTGGAGAGAAAAAAAAAAGCTGAAGAAAAGAAAAAAGAGAGAAAGCCAGATAGAAAAAGGGGATCGTTCTGAGAGAAAGAGCCACCCCTCCCCTTTCGATCAACAGAGAGGAAATAGAAGAGAAGAAGAAGGAGAGCTCAAGGTGGGCACCGGGGAGGGAGAGGAGTCAATGCTCCTCCCTCCCCTCCATGTTTTCTTTCTTTCTTTATCTGATGTAATATGGCGAGTTCCATCTCGATCTAGCAACTGTAGCCGGAGTTCCGGCCTTGATTTTAGATTTCTGCTTTACATGTTGTCTTCCATGGTCGGTGTAATCTCTTTTATATGCAATGCAATGAAGCATCAAGATGACCCGTCTGGGTATTGATGGATCAACATACCAATCTACGTCTGTCTGTCTCTCAATGTATACGGCCCTCGTCTGAGAAGAGCACAGATTATTTTCTTTGGGTTTAGAAGCCGATCGCCTGGGTTCGTTCCTTGAAGGGGGACGAGGGCAAGACTCCTAACCCCATCCAATGGGTTACTGAGTCTTGTTCTCTCTTTCCCCCTCCGATCTCGATACCCCTTTTTTTTTATATATACATCTATGATCTGGGTTTTTTGAGGAGCCCTCCCCTTTGGCGGTTCAGGAGCCAGAGATATCAGTTTTCTGGTTTCCTGGGCTGCCCATCTCTCATGAATAACGATCTGATCTCAGGCTCTCCATCCTAAACGTTGGATGCTTAGGGTCTGAAGTTATATGGTTGACAGCCCTTCATTCTCCATGGGTTTAATGTCACTGGATTCTTCTGGAGGGGTCGGAGGGCAGTCATCCCCCGATTCCCCCAAATGACCTGCAACAGAGGGCAAAATCCTCAACAGGATCAGGTGGTAGTCTGATCTCCTCCGTTTGATTCATTCAGCCAAAACCCTTGGCACTCTTCTGATAGAAGTCCCCATGAAGTTCCTCCCTTGCACCTCTGGCCCAGCATTTGATTCGAGCCTGAAAATCCCCAGAAAATACCAGAACAGAGCATCGTTCCTGAGCTCTGGAAACCCTGAGATTCTCCTGCGTTTCACCCCCTCGGCGTGCTAGCTTCCCCGCCGAGAACCATAAGGCCGAGACGCTTTCCCCGTCTTTTAGCTAAACGACAACCCAGTTGGTTATCAAACGCTTTCCTCGTGAGGCTACGCATGCAAGGCTCCAGGCGTACAGATTCCCGGCGTGGCCAGGAGCACGCCGGGAAGCCCTCTGCCGAGAGCCAGTCCGTCTTCATAACTACCCACACCTTTTGCCCAATATTGAAGCTGCCCCTCTCGGCGCCCCCCCCCCTTCCCGGCGCGCCCGTGAGCCCGCCGAGAAGCCCCAGGCCGAGAGGCCTTATCTCCCTTTGGCCAGCCCAAATGACCAGGCCGAGAACCCCCTTTGCCTATAGCCCGTTCACCCCTTTTGCCCAAGCCTGCTGCCCCTCTCGGCGCCCCCCCCTTCTCGGCGCGCTCAGGTGCCGGCTGAGGGCCTCCACGCCGAGAGGGTCTTCCCCCCTTTCTTTTGGCCGCCGAGAGCTCTTGGCCGAGAGCCTTTCCTCGGCCGCCGAAAACCTCTTTGGCCAGCCCAAACCGCCAGGCCGAGAGCCCCTCTCCATCCATCAAATGCCAGGCCGAGAGCCCCATTTTGTCCAAACCAAAGGCCAAGCCGAGATCCCTTCTTCAGTCAGATGAAGCCCACTCAGAGGCCCACCTCTGCACCATTCTTCTATAAACTTCTTAAGCTCCCCTACATCCGTTTAAGGAGATACTCATAGACCATCACTCGTGTCTTAATGAGATACAATAAATGGGGAAGATCTCCCCTACAGCTTTCGTCCCGAACCCGGATTTCACCGATGCCTTATGAACCTAAAGAACCATGTCATTATATGTGTTTTGATGGGTTCCAAGGGAATATTGATCAATAATATGACGGCAAGAGATGTCCCCGGGCCCGGTGCCCATCTTTGTTCGGTCGTCGTCCCGGCTCTCCGTGGATGATGACCTATTCTCTCCTGGCATAATCCAGATGGAGGGAACATGCTGCCGAAATTCATATAGTCCCACCAATTGAGCACGGTATTCTCCTATAGCCCCGCTGGCCCACAGAGTTATGCCCTTGTGCGATCTCTGATGGCCCTCCAAAGGGGGATATTAATAAGATATCGCACTCGTACCGGGTGTGTTACATCAGGACCGGTCCCCATCCGGATTCCGGGTTATGTCTATATATACATATACCCGATCTTTTGCGGAATCTACCCTGCCGCTGCATGGGTGGTTTCCCATTCCCCACTTGGCATCATCCAAGATGGTGGGAATACGCCGGCGGGTCCCCCCCCGTAATTAATAAACCCCTGTTCTGTTCAAATACGTTTAAACGTCTTGTAAACAGATGAACTTTGTCTCCTTTGAGCATACGGTTTTACCGCTGTCTTCCTCCTACCTCTAGCGTTTAATCAAGGGTTGTCCTCCTTAGGGAGGACGTAATTAACGTCATAGCGATCAGGGTATGACGGACTACTAGTCCAGACACGATCACTCACAATCGACTGACCAAGTCAGATCGAGCGCACAATAAGAATCGTCACCACGGTGACTGGCACGCCAATAAACCAATAATTAAACGACATAACGAGATAAAAAAGATAATAATATAAACATAAAGATTTCGCGTCAAACAACTGGCTATCCACATACCAAGCAACTGTAGATTGCCGGCATGGCAAGGTAACTTTCGTAGATTTCCCAGAGCTAGTTTACAATAGCCCTCGGAGTAAATCACTTCTTATATCAGCACTCTGAGCTAGTAAACTTATGAATAAGGGATGCATGGCTTTCATAGCATTCGTGACTGCCACGGAAGTCGAGAAGGTTAAACTTGAAGACATCCATGTAATTCGGGATTTTCCTGATGTTTTTCCAGAAGATTTAACCGGCTTACCCCCAGAGAGGGAAGTGTCATTCACCATCGACCTTATCCCTGGTGCTGGTCCTATTTCCAGGGCACCATACAGAATGTCCCCTGCTGAGCTGAAGGAACTAAAAGAGCAACTAATGGAATTATTGAAAAAGGGTTTCATCAGGCCGAGTACTTCCCCATGGGGAGCACCCGTGCTATTCGTCAAAAAGAAGGACGGATCGATGAGATTATGCATAGATTATCGGTAGCTAAATCACCTTACAATCAAGAACAAGTATCCACAACCAAGGATTGATGAGCTGTTCGATCAACTATCTGGAGCTTTATATTTCTCCAAGATTGATCTTCGTTCTGGTTACCACCAATTGAAGATCAAAGAAGAAGACATTCATAAAACTGCATTCCGAAGCAGGTATGGGCATTACGAATTTACTGTTATGCCTTTCGGACTAACAAATGCCCCCGCAGCTTTTATGCAGTTAATGAACAGCATATTCAGGCCCTATTTAGACCAATTTATTGTGGTCTTTATTGATGATATTCTGATCTATTCAAAGACCGAAGAGGATCATGAAGAGCACCTCAAGAAGGCATTACAGATATTAAGAGAAAACAAGCTATATGCCAAATTCAGCAATTGCGAGTTCTGGCTCGAGGAAGTATCCTTCTTAGGCCATATCATTTCAAAGAATGGAATTGCTGTTGACCCATCAAAGATCGAAGCTATGAAGAACTGGGGACGACCCACAAATGCAACTGAGATTCGGAGCTTCTTGGGTCTAGCTGGTTACTACCGGCGTTTTATCAAGGACTTCTCCAAAATTGCTGTTCCCCTGACAAGGTTAACCCGCAAGGAAGTGCTTTATGAGTGGAAGGAAGACTGTGAAAAGAGTTTCCAAACTTTGAAGGATCTCTTGACCACTGCTCCAGTCTTATCATTACCTATTGAAGGAGAAAAATATGAAGTATATACCGATGCTTCGGGTATTGGCCTCGGATGTGTATTGATGCAGAATGGAAGGGTCATTGCATATTCTTCCCGACAATTGAAGAAACATGAAGAGAACTACCCAGTTCATGACTTAGAATTGGCCGCAGTAGTATTCACTTTAAAGATCTGGAAGCACTATCTCTACGGAGAACAATTCACCGTGTACTCCGATCATAAAAGTCTCAAGTACTTATTCTCCCAAAAGGAGCTGAACATGCGGCAAAGGCGTTGGCTCGAGTATCTCAAGGATTTCGACTTTACTATACAGTACCATCCTGGTAAGGGTAATTCCGTAGCGGATGCCCTTAGTCGAAAGCCGAGAACAATATTGGCCAACTGCATGATACAAGAATGGAAACTGCTGGAGAAATTCTCTCAGCTTGATATCAGCACAGATGAGAAGAACATGTGTATTACTCTATCTCATATGAGCATACATCCAGATTTGCTACCTGAAATCAAGAAGTTACAAGAAGAGGATCCCTCGCTAGTGGAGATAAAGAGCAAGCTGGACGAGAGACTAGATTTCAAGCTGGCACCTGATGGCAGATTACTATTTCATGCACGGACATGTGTGCCCGACTGTCCCGAATTGAAGAAGAAGATTCTTGAAGAAGCTCATAGATCGAGGTACACAATCCACCCTGGAGCTACTAAGATGTACCTAGACTTGAAAAGAACTTTTTGGTGGCCTAACATGAAAAGGGAGGTAGCAGACTTTGTGTCTCGTTGCCTCACATGCCAACAAGTGAAGGCGGAACATCAAAAACCCGCCGGAAAGCTACATCCGCTGGATATTCCCAAGTGGAAGTGGGAGGACATTGGCATGGACTTTATCATGGGTTTGCCCAAGACTAGGGGCGGATATGATGGAATTTGGGTAATTATCGACCGGTTAACTAAATCGGCCCATTTCTTACCCATCAAAAGTCGATGGTCAGTCGACGTACTTGCTGCCCTGTATATTAAGGAGATGGTTAGATTGCATGGAGTTCTCGTCTCGATCGTATCTGACCGAGACCCACGCTTCACCTCTCATTTTTGGAAGGGTCTACAACACTCTCTGGGGATGAAACTTAATTTCAGCACTGCTTTCCATCCCCAGACAGATGGTCAGACTGAAAGGACAAATCAAGTTGTTGAAGATATGTTAAGGGCATGTATTATAGATTTCGACGGAAGCTGGCATGACCACTTACCACTAGCCGAATTTGCATATAATAATAGCTATCAAGCTAGTATTCAAATGGCTCCTTTCGAGGCGCTTTATGGCAGGAGTTGTCGTTCTCCAATATGCTGGGAAGAAGTCGGTGAAAGACAAATTCTAGGCCCAGATATGGTTAGAGATTCAACTGAGAAGATACACCTTATCAAAGAGAGACTCAAGGTAGCTCAGTACAGGCAAAAATCTTATGCTGATAACAGAAGGAGAGATTTGGAATTTCAAGTGGGTGACCATGCATTTCTCAAGGTATCTCCCGGCCGAGGTATTAGAAGATTCGGTGTTAAGGGCAAGCTTACACCAAGGTTTATCGGTCCATTTGAAGTATTGGAAAGAGTGGGCGAGGTGGCTTACCGCATTGCCTTACCTCCTCAACTCTCGGAAGTGCACAATGTATTTCATATATCTATGCTGAAGAAATATGTGCACGACCCTTCTCACATCATCAATCATGCTGAATTGGTGATTCAAAGGGGCCTTACTTATGAGCAAAAGCTGATGCGGATCCTCGACCGCGAAGTTCGAGTTCTAAGGAGCAAGACGATCCCTATGGTAAAAATTCAATGGAATCGATGCTCGGAGCAAGAAGCAAATTGGGAGACCGAGGAATCTATGAAGAGAAGATACCCAGAACTATTCGGCAAGTATCTTATACTTTCTACAGTATCCTTATGTAGTTGAATTTATCCTTATACAATTGAATTTGGGGACCAAATTCTTTTAAGTAAGGGAGGGTGTAGCACCCCGTATAAAAAAAAATTATTATTATCAATATTTTTCAAATAAAAATAAAATAAAATAAAATAATATTAGATAAACTATTTAGATAGTTTATGTAAGAAGTAGGAACATGAAGTTATCATATATAAAGGTTATTCACTTAACAAGTGGCTTCCTAGTGTAGTTGGTTAAGTAGCTTGCCTTCCAATCCAATGACCAGGGTTAAAATTTTAGCATCCACCATGTATCTACCCTTTTTGCCAAATAATTATATGATATAAGCTAATCTTGCACTTACGAATTGGGCCATGGGTTAGATGTCCAAACAATTGTCTCTTATCTCTCCAGCCTATCTCTTATCTCTCCAGCCTGTACAAGCTGTAAAGACTCATTATTTCAGATCTTGTCCCCTATCCGTTCATACTAGACCCTATAACATCCCCTTTTGCTACCCCCATTCCCATTCTAGGCTAGCTGAGGTTGGGGCAAAGCTTTGCTAGAGGGGTTCTGCTGCTACGAACTTCACAGAGGTAGGTGTTCTCAACTTTTAACTAAATTAGTAGCTAATCTAGGATGATTAGTCTAGGCCTTTAGTATTAGGCTCATTTCCATGCGAATTTAGTGTTTTTAAATCATGTGTTGACTTAAGTCTAGGATGATTAGTATGTCTTAGCTTCACACCTAAGATAATTAGCACGTATTAACTTTATACCCAGAATAATTAGCAAGTATTAGCAAGTATTAGTCTCATATCTAGAATGATTAACATGTGTTGGCTTAAATCTAGGATGATTAGCATGCATTAGCTTCATACTTGAAATGATTAGCATGTATTAGCTTTATATCTAAAATAATTAGCAAGTATTAGTAAGTATTAACAAGTATTAGTAAGTATTAGTCTCATACCTAGAATAATTAGTATGTGTTAGCTTAAATCTAGGACGATTAATATGTATTAGTTAATATCTATATTTGATATAGTTCATGCTTTAGTAAAGGGCCTGTCATTTGTCAATTTCTGTGAAACTAAAACCACCATGTTAAAAATGTTATATAAGAGAAACTAAAGCCTGAAAATAGTGAAAGAAGAAATTATAGTCAAGAGGATGAAAAATGTGGGAAAAGACCAAGTTGAAAGAGGCCAAGTGGAAAAGGACTCAGTTGAGAGCACAATGAAATGATATTGAAAATATAGGGTTATAAGAAGGAGAATAATGAAAAATCTAGAGAATGAGAATGTGTGCAAGAAGAGAAAGTCGTAGATTGGAAGGTTAGGAAGAAGTTTCATGAAGAGTGCAGAGAGAGAAAATGAGAGGAAGAAGGTGAAAAATGTGAAAAAACGAGATCTATAGGCGTAGGTGAACAGTTACTGAGTAAAAAATCAGAACCGTAGAAAATTTATTATAACTTAAAAACTAAGTAGAATTGGAGGATATGGTAAAATAAGAAAATCTGTATCTACAAGAGGGGAAGAACTTTTGTGAAGAACTTAGAGTGAAAGGAGGATTGAAAGGGCATGAAAACTAAGGAACAAAACTGATGAGTCGACTCTGCCTGATGGATGAGTTGACGCAGTACTGTTCATATGAACTGATGAGTCAAGCCTGTGAGCTAGAAATTGAACTGATGAGTCGACGCAGCCTGATGGATGAGTTGACGCAGTACTGTTCATATGAACTGATGAGTCAACCCTGTGAGCTGGAAATTGAACTGATGAGTCGACCCTGCCTATGAAAATGAACTGGTGAGTCGACCCTGCCTATGAAAATGAACTGATGAGTCGACCCTGCCTATGAAAATGAACTGGTGAGTCGACCCTGCATATGAAAATGAACTGATGAGTCGACCCTGCCAACAGATTTGAACTAATGAGTCGACCCTGCCAATGAAAATGAACTGATGAGTTGACGCGGTGAACTGATGAGTTGACGCGATGAGCTAATGAGTTGACGCAATGAACTATTGAGTCGACCCAGCTAGCTCATTACGTTAACGTGATCATTAGGCTTTCACTTTTGCCATCTCCACTGATAGATGGCAGCCGGAGAGGTGATTTTTAACTCCTGACAGGGTCCTCTGAACCCTGTATAATTCCCAGGGAGGGCATCCCACAGTAAGGATGTCATTTCTAAAATTGTCAGGTGGCCCATAAGGCACCTCTCTTATCTAGTTTTTCTGTGTATCAAACGTTACTGGTTTCCACTCCTAGTTCATCCCTACACATCAATGCGCCCTTGGATTCCATTCCATAATTCCACCTTATATATCATACTGGTCAAACCTTGAAATTCCATATTGGCTATAAATGAGAGTGGATGTCAACATACATGATGAATGCTGTGCATATAGGGCCCGGTCTGGTCCTGGGGGGAGCACCCGAAGGTACTTGTGCCCATGGGAGTTTATTGACCACGGTGTTTGACATTGCACCGAAGTACTTGCTTGCTAGAGGTAAAAGTGCTTACTTGAATGCATTATAAATAGCCAATTCCAGTTATACACTTGAAACTACTTTGCTTACTATTACTAGCTTGAATAACATGTTTCTACTCAGTTACTAGCTTGAATAACATGTTGCTATTCAGTTATCACTGACTTGACATCATTTACTATCACTTGCCACTGCTGCTTGAAATTGTGAAATCTATATACTCTCACTTTCTACTTCCGTCGATTTTACAATTCTTTGATATCTATCTGTCTGCATGCATAGGTTACGTACATTAAATGAATGTGTAATTCACTTAAAGCATGTTAAAATTTGAGATGTAAATCCTACTGAGTGATTCGCTCATCTAGTTATTTTCTAACCTTTCCAGGAAATTCAGATATCAGCCAGAACTCGGAAGGGAATGAGTCGGAGTGATGAGTGTAAAAATAGAGTTATCTCGTTATCTTGTAAATTGTACGTGTGTAAATGGTGTTATTGTAATTTCATTTATGTCAGTCATATCAAGTTATGTCAGACGTCAGCTGTGTTAGTCCAATAATTGTAATAAGGGCTTGAAGCCTAGTAGTTGGACTTGGATATGTATGTAATTGTCATTGGGTTAGTTGTATCAATTGTCAGCTCATCCTAATTGTATTAACTTCGAGTTAAATCCTAGTCAATTGTGCACTCTGATATTTACATGATTGACACGATCTATATAGACGCGTCACGCCTCCGGGTAATCTTCCGCGCTCGGGGCGTGACATACTCCTATTCAGATGGCCCATCACCCGCCCCCTTCATCCACACCTACTCCTATTCGGGTGGCCCATCACCCACCTCCTTCGTCCACACCTACTCCTATTCGGGTGGCCGATCACCCGCCTCCTTCTATTTCTCATCCTTCACGGCCACAAGGCCCATTTATTCCTTGCAACCCGGCCCATCCGGGTTCGTCTAGGGGTCAGCCCATTAATCTCCCTCCATGGCCTTTTTATGCGGCCCCTCCATCAAGGCCATCTTGCCAACCCTCTATTACTCAAGTTACACCTCTCTAACAAACTCCTATTGATAAAGTCGCTTCGTTGGAGGAACAATTAAAGAGGATTACGAGCCCACAGCCCGCTCCTCCTACTCCAGTCAATCCCCTCTATGCTGCTCTAAATGAGATTACAATGATGGAAAAAGAGTGGAAGGAGAGGAGGGACAATGGCATCAACGATATATGTGAGCGAGAATATGTTACAAGTCCTGATAATCAAGTGGACGCCGTCTGCCCTCCACTCATCCACACTACGCATTTACATGGCTCTCCGCCTCCATATACATATTCGCCTCCTCAAAATCCCCCACAACACCATACTCCACCATTTATCATTTCGCCTCCACCACGGCGTCCGCTGGATTTATTTAATGATGAAGGTTTGGAGATGGTACAAGGATTTGAAGCTCCTCGAGATGCACCCCTTCCGAGCTTCCTTCACCGTCCTCTTCCTCCACCGTCAGAAGACCCCTATGCTCAGGACGATGCCACAGTCCCCGATCCAACCCCCATTTATGAGACCTCTTGGTACTACGATGATGGGTCAATACTTCGATCACCCACGCCGGTGCATCTTGAGTCTCATTGTATCCCTAACATCGCTCGCCCCATTCGGCGTTTCCTCCGGACCAAGCCTCCGACTAAACTTCCATCAGCTACACCATTGGCTTCCACAACACCGGCTCCCACCGAATTTTCATCTAACACTCCACCCATTAAGCCATCAACCTCCACTACATCGGCCTCTGCCGAGTCCACCACTAAACCTCCCCTAATTAACCCCCCATTACTGCCACCTCGGCCCTCCATTATCCCTATAACGCCAAAACTAGCTTTGCCAGTCCCTTTCCCTATTCCACCACTTAACCCATCACCCTTACCTGTGGCTAATCCTGAGCAGGGTCCATCCCTTTTTGCACTCGAACCAATCCCGTCCGCTTCCGAGCAAGGGGGGGAAGCTTGTTGTGTTTGAACCTTCGCTTCCACTCACTCTTTTTCCAACACCTTCCATTACACCACCATCCATGGAGCCTTCCACCTCCGCTTCACCTTCCTTTACCACTCAGAATGGGAGTGCTTTTTCAAGTACTTGTACCGAAGATGATCAAGAGCCGGGCAAGAAAGATTTGGCCACGGCCGTGCTATTCAAGATGCAAGAGTTTATTTGCCGGATGCCAATCCGGGTTGTTGTGCCAAGCATGGTCGAAGAGGCCAAGTCCCCGCTACTGCTCACTAAGAGAGAATGTCAAGCTTTGATGCCCTGTAAGTTCGTGCCCAAAGGCCGGGCAAGGCACCCCTTGTTCCAACCTTCCAATCTTGAACCCATTCTTCCATACAAGGGGCGAATGCCTATTCTGTTCAACACTCTTTATTGTTGTGTCCCCTATGGTTCTGGAGTTTTGATGATGACAAATATTATGCCTCATTATGTTTACATTCTTGATGATATAATCCTATTGTATTATGAGAAACTGTCAGAACAGGTTTATGGATGACTCACAGGTCATGAAGTCAACCCAAGTCAAAGTCAAATCATGACAGGTAAGGTTAATGCTCAGATCAGGTAATGCTCTGTCTACTCTCAGATCTGTATGCCTTATGCCTTGATGATACTTTAGCTGATGTGCATAAATTATTTTGTGCATCATTTAACAAGTCTGTACATTGTCTCTCATGCATTGCATGTTCAATGTACATACTTTCCTGTTACAAACTGCATGTCACTCATTCAAAGTCTGCACATCGTTTAGTGCATTACATGCATTCATCAAGAGTCTGTACATCAGTGCATTTTCAAGTCTACACAGCCAAAGCCAATGCATTTCATCGTCTGTACATTGCATACCTCTTCCATATGGATCTGTACACATCTCAGTTCAAAGTCTGTACATTCACCACCATGCATTCAAGTCTTAAAGTCAGTATAGCCTTTGCATTGCACATACATTGAAGTCTATACATTGTTCACAGCACGCGCTAAGTCTACACATTGCATTGTCTCTCAAAGTCTGTACATCCTACATTGTCCTGTAGCTTACACGAAGTAAAGTCTGCACATTACCCAGTCTGCATCTTCCAAGTCTATACATTGATGAGCTTCGCACACATAAAGTATGTACAGCCCATGCTCAGGTTAAGTCTGTACAGAGTCTTGCTGCGTCTTGTGCATGGATTAGTCAAGTCTATACATCGTCTCTCTTAGTGTCTATGTGCATAGTCCATGCATTGTCAAGTCTATACACCGTCTCACTTTGTGTCTCACATAGCGCTTCAAGTCCGTACATTGGCCAAGTCTACACATCGTTGCTTGTTCATGCATCACTTCTGAAGTCTGTACATTCCAAGCATAACATAGTAAGTGCATGCCTTCTTTAAAGTCTGTACATAGCTCTGCATAGTTTGCATCGGACAAGTCTATACATCGCTGCATGCATCACTTAAGTCTGTACATTGGCCAAGTCTGCACATCGCCTTCATTGGTTCATTCGACAAAGGCTGTACATTGCCTGTGCATTCACTTGTCTAGTTGCATGAGACACTAAGTCTGTACATGGTCTAGGCGCTCGTAAAGTCTGTACATCGTCATTCGTCTCATGCATCGTCTTCCAAGTCTATGCATTGTAAGACCAAGTCTATACATTGCATCGTCTTCCAAGTCTATGCATTGTAAGACCAAGTCTATACATTGCATCGTCTCTTGCATCGTCTTTCCTTCTGTACAGCGTTTGCCTAGAATGCATACACTAAAGTCTATACATCCGACCGTCTCATTCAGCGTCTCACCTATCCAAGTCTGTACATCGCCACTTGTTCATGCATATGTGCAAGTCTATACATTGTCTGGTCATCCACGCAAAGTCTATACATTGTCATCTTTACCTACGTTCAGAACACAAGTCTAAGGCCATCCACGCAAAGTCTATACATTGTCATCTTTACCTACGTTCAGAACACAAGTCTATACATTGCATGTAGGCAAAGTCTGCACATTGGCAAAGTCTGTACATCGGTCAGTCTCACTTAGCGTCTTGTGCATGCATCGTCTTACAAAGCCTGTACATCGTGAGTCTGTCCAAGGCATATCACAAAGTCTGTACATTGTGCGTCTGTCCAAGGCATATTACAAAGTCTATACATTGCTGTCTCATGCATTCTAAGTCCATACACTACATTTAGGCATTATTCTTTACAGCAAGTCTGTACACTCCTTTCTCATGCACACAATCAAAGTGTGTACAGCCTGTGTTCGCATCAGTTAAGTCTATACATTTGCCACATTGTTCATGCATCATCTCTCAAGTCTGTACAGCCATTGCCTTGCAACATGCACGCTATCAAGTCTGTACAGCCTGCACACACAAGTCCATTCATTGTCATCACCGCACGCATTGCAAGTCTATACAACCAGTGTCTATACGTTACCTTGCAGCATGCTCGCACACAGAAGTCTGCACATTCCTTTCTGTTATGTTCATGCATCATTTGTCAAGTCTGTACATCGTCTTATTGACGGCATCTAAGTGCATCCCCCGCAAGTCTGTACATTGAGGTCGCATGAAGGCATTCAAAGTCTACACATTCTCACGTTGTACATACTTGCCTATATGCTGCATCTAAAGTCTGTACACGCCTAGTTCAAAACCTGAACCAACTCTGTACATCCCTCTAATATCTTCTTATGACTGCTTGACAGGTACATCCTTCGAGAAGAAAATGTCTGGGCACGTGATCTGAGGTTGGCACCTGGCACGTGATCCGAGGTGTACTCTGGACAAAGAGGGCACAAGCCCTACACACGCCCTAGTTGCTGATATAAATACGAAGCTTCTTCCATCTGGAGAAGACCGATCGAGACTGTGATAGAAGAAGAAGAGAGCAGCAGAGAGGCAGAGAGTAGAACAATCAGAAGAAGAAAAAGGAGAGAGCAGTAGAGAGGCTGAAAGCAGAAGAAGAAAAAGAACGAGAGAAAGAGAAAGAGAAGCAGAGATCGAGAGAAGAAAAGAAGTGCAGCAGAGAAGAAGAGAGGTAGAGAGAGAGATAGAGAGTTAGAGGAGAAGAAGGGAAGCTGCTTGCAGATCTGTTCCTGCTGGACCGTGGATCAAATCCAGGCCAGCCAGCTCCGTTGAGAGCCACCTTTGTGCTTCATTGTTTACAGCTTGTAGTCGCTGTGTTTTCCTTTATCATTTCTTGTTTTTCTTTTATCTGTTCACCGTTGTTCTTCCAACTCTCTGGTTTGAGGTCGGGTTCCTCCTGTGGACTCAGGAGAAGGGAGACCTTGTGTCTCCGGTTGCAAGTGGCTGGGAGTCACTTGTGGGTTCCCTCCTGGTCCGGAGGAAGAGAGATATGTGATCTCTGGTTTGCCAGTGACGGGCTGTCACTAGCAGGTTCCCTCCGGTTTGGAGGAAGGGAGATTCGTCTCCGGTTCTGGTCTTGTGGGTAGCAAGTCCAGGTGTCAAGCTTCTGTGGGTTGCAGAGCTTGGGTTGAGGGATTTGTTTCCCTTGGTTTGTCAAGCTATTTGGCAGCACTTGTTGCAGACTGAGTCTGCGGTTCTAGCTTGTGCTAGTGGAAGCCTCACTCCGGTTTGGAGTGAGGGGTGGACGTAGGTCTGTGGACCGAATCACCTAAAAAATCTACTGTGCAGTGGTTGTTTGCTTTCCTTTGCTTCAGCTAGATGAATGTATAGGCGCGCTATACATGTTTGCTCTTGGGTTCAAAAGAGTTTTTGATTAAGTCTTAATTGAGCGAAATTTTTTAAGGGTGGGATTCATTCACCCCCTCTGAATCCATCGCACCTGTCCCAACAATTGGTATCAGAGCAGGTGTCTGCATAGAAGGTTCAGCGACCTGCAGATCTGTTCCTGTAATCTTCGGTGCTATCTCACTTTTGGTGCATCATTATTCCTGTTGCATTAATCTGATCTGTTTCCATGGGTGATCCACCGGTTTTCAACGGCTCTAATGTTATTGTGCGGTTTGTCAGTCTGCGCGAATATGTTATCTCAGTTAATCCTGATCTGTGGAAGTTAATTTCACAAGGTCCTCACAGATTACCAAAGAAAGTGTCCAAATGGACCGACAGCCACCGATCAAAGGATGGAGAAAATCAGAAAGCTTTTAATCTGATGAAAGCAGCTACTGACAAAGCCTTACATTCTTGCTTTATGTAGGTCAGCTAAAGACATCCTGGATAAGCTGAAGCTAGCTCACAGGATAAATGAGGACAGCTGCATGATGGCTAACAGAAGTAATCAAAGTGGCAGCCAAAATGAAGAAGAGGATGATGATGAGGTAAACCTCTTCGAGAATTTCTCTTTAGATGATTGGGATAATGCATATGCTGAGTTACTTGAGTCACATGAGATGTTAAGAAAACAACATAAAAAATTGAAAATGAAAATTGATCTGAATAGCTCAGAGTCCTCATGTGAAAATTGCTTAAAACAGAAACAGTCCTATGATGCATGCTTGTCTGAAGTCCAAGTGCTTAAGAAATAAATTGGCTTATTTAAAGAAGAAAATTAAAAACTTGTATGTGAAATTTCTGAACTAAAAGAAAAACTTAGCTTGATTGATGATGATCAGGTTCATTTTAATAATTTAGTTCAGAATAAAAAACTGTTGAAAGAATTTGAATGTGTTAGCTCTGAATTGGATGTCCTAAAATCTGAAAATGAATGCCTTAAGAAACAATGTGAAAAACTCCAGGTTCAAACAATATGTTCTGGTAAATCTGCATGCAATGAGTGTCCATTTCTCAAGGAAATAAATGAAAATCTTCACTCAAATTTAGAATGGCAGAAGAAGTTTATTTTTTCCCTAAAGGAAGAAAACAAAGATCTGTTAAACAAGATTCTAGAGCTTGAACAGATAGAGGAAGAGCTGAATGATAAAATGAGCTCAATGAAAATTGATAAAGGCTCTGTTGAAGAAACTGAAAATCTGAAATAAAAAAATGACAAATTAACTAAAGAAGTTGAAGGATTGAAGCAGTTGAACACTGCTATGTCAGAGAAACTTCTTCTCTTAGAAAAAGGAAAATCTGTTTACATTGAAGAATCTGAAAAATTGAGAAATCTGGAACATGAAGTTGAGGAATATAAAACTGCCAACAAGGTACTAAGCGAATGTGTTAATTGCAATGAACAAGAGATTGCCAGTTATGAAATACACATCGTTTCTCTGGAAAATGAAATTGAAGATTTGAATAATTCCTTGTCAAAATTTGTGGACGGAAAAGATAATCTGGACAAGATTCTAGGAACAAAGGTTAATTTTCAGAAGGAAGGGTTGGGCTATAACCCTTCAAACAAGAAAAGTTTTAAAAACAAAGTTCAAACTTCCTTTGTTTCCAGCTCAACTTCTCACAGCCCTCAGAACCTTCCTGGTTATCAGTCATCTGCTCAAAAGAAAACAACAGAAAAATAGAAAGAAAAGAATCAACATGTTCCTCTTCCCACTCTGCATGTTTCACCCACACACTCACATGCATCTAAAAAGAAAATGATTTGTCATTACTGTCACAAGATTGGCCATCTGATGCATGAGTGTAGATTAATGGAACTAGATGATTTGAATGCTAGGAAATATCATGATAAAAATTCTTCATCTCAGAAAAAGAAAATAGAATGCTTTCACTGTGGCAAATTGGGTCACACGATTACACAATGCTGGTTTACAAGTTGTAAGAAAACATCTCTTTCATATTATGCTAAATTCCCTGCAAGCCAACATGGTTTTAATAAGAATAAATTTGTTCCTGCAAACCAGCACATCACTTGCTATAACTGTAACAAATTTGGTCACAAGGCCACCGAATGTTGGTCAGGCTCTTTCAGAAGAAATCCAATTAGCTGCTCTCAATGTGGAAAGCATGGCCATACAGTCAAGGACTGTTGGCATCTTCAAGATAGGCGGGCAAATTTTAAATATGCTAGACATCCTTCTAAGGAAAACATGTTTGGTAAGATTAACAGGAACAACTTCCATAATAAAAATAGAAACCAGTATGCACCTGCACAAAAATTCCATGCTAATAATTGTGTGCATATCAAGAAATCAAAGCATGTTGTTTCCTGTCATTATTGTGGGCAGTTTGGGCACTCCATGAGTGACTGTTATTTAATGAAATCTGATGACTTACATGTCCAAAGATTGTGGAAAGCACCTATCAGAGGTGTTACTAACAATGTAGGACCCAAGAAGTCTTGGGTACCTAGAAACACAAAATGAGATCTGTGCTTTGCAGGTATGCCTTGGGGATGAGGAATAAAAGGGGGTCAAATAAATCAAGGCATCCAAAGTTTGGTAAAACCCCAACTCTGCTGTTTAAATACTTGTACACCTGAATTTTCTTTTAGCTGAACATCATGCTTAATATGTCAATTAAGATCTCATGCATACATGTCCATAACTGCATCTGCCATTTGCATTCTTTTCTGATCATGCACTTGCTGGGTGATCTGTGCATACATGAGATTAAAAGGTTGTCTGCATTTGATGCATATATATACCAATTGCAGTTGTTTAATATTTGTTAAAATGCATAATCATAAAAATAAAAAATTGCATTCTAAAAAATCTGAAAAGCTGAATTGAATAAATTTGTTGCTTGGACGATCTCTCATGCTTAAAAATGTTCACCTGCACATTTGACATGCACATGCATTCACAATTGCATATAAGTAGCATATTGTCAGCTTAAGATGCATATAGAACTGCATCTGCATTGGATTGTCATGCATGACTCTTGGTATATAAATAGTGAGATACTAAAGGGCAGATGAATTCTGTCTGGAAGTGCTTGCTATGTGTGAGATGGTCTTTAGACCAAGTCCTCCGCCTGGTACCATAGGTCAGAGTTGCATACATTTAGGAACGCTAGCTCATGCATATAGTTAGGGGGAGCATTATTCATATTCTTGAAATCGCATCTGACCCATGCATCACAATACATTTTAGCTTCCTGCTTCAACTGTTATCAGTCATTTTTACTCACCCTATCCATTGGTATCTGTTGAATTGGCTGCTCCTTAAATTGATTCTGCCTTTCCTGAAAATTCAGAAAGACTTCTCTGTGCATATCCTGATCATAAATCTGAAAACAACTTAAAGAGGAATCTTCTATTATATAGGACTATGAATGTCTGAATCTTCAGCCGGTTGAAGTTTCATGTATGTCTTGTGTCTGTTTATGAACATATCTTGAAAATATCTGAGTTAGCCTTAATAAACTTTAACCAACATCTTCATGTTGTGTCTTTTAAACTCTTCTGAATTCTGAAAATTCTGAAATCATGATATTCATTGATTGATATGTATGAAATTAGTATTGTTTTTAAACATCTGAGAATCTAGAACATGTCTAAGGGTAAATCTTGTCAGAGCAATGACTTTGGTCATTGAGAAACCATGTCCAAAGGACTGTGTCATGAGGTGCCATAGTTAACTCTGCTTAAGAATGATTGATAATCTGGCAGAGCAATGTCATGCACACTGAGAAATACATCTCACTCATCAAAGAAATGATTTATAGTGTGTCATGAAGTGTAAATACTATCTCTGTTCTTATGAAGCATGACAGTTAGTCCTTCCAAGTGCTTAGGGATACTGGCGTCTAAACAACGTGTATCCTCTAGTTATAAGGGTGTACTAAACTCAAGTGCTCATGAAGTTTGTTATGAAAATTGTTCCTGATCTAGTGCATCATTTGAAAATGTGTGCAAAAGAAATATTCTATTGGAACCCCTTGACAGAAACAAATGTTTTCTCATGTGTTTAACTTCATTACTATTGATTGCATCTCTTAAAGGAATCTTTGAAATTGAGTGAGTAAGAAAGAAGAAGGTTAAACAAGACTTTCAATATGAAAGCAAGGTTCATTTTTATTAAAACTGATTTCAGATATGAGTACAGAATGCTAATGAACAAGCCTTGCATACATCATATTCTGATCTGACTTGTCAATGAAGATCATTCATAAATCTCTATAATAGAAGAGTCTGAAATACCTGTTTAATCAGATTTATGAAATTGATATCCCATTGAAAACCTTTCTCATTCATTCTGAATGCTTACTTTCTCACATTGGACTCCATTATTTCAGACCTAACTGTTGACTTCTTTTTGTCCTGTGCTTCATTCCAATCACTGACCATCTAAGGGGGAGAATTCTTGCATGTCCCTGTGGTTCAATGTTCATTCATTTCTTTCAGGAGAGTATCTTGTCAGGGGGAGTTTTAGATGATAGTAACCCAGTTTGCATAATAGCTCCTATATCATCTCCTTCAACAGTCAATGATCATTCCATTCTTTTTGATGTTGTCAAAGGGGGAGAACTTTTGTGAGTCTTTGTGAGTCATCATTTGCATCAATAAACACTTGCATCACATGGTGTTTTACATGCTCATTCCTGACTGAGCCATTTTGTGGTGCATGTTCATGAACTGTCATATGGTATTTCATAATCATCATGATGATTCTATTGCAATGACTCATAATATTGCCATCATCAAAAAGGGGGAGATTGTTGTGTCCCCTGTGGTTCTGGAGTTTTGATGATAACAAATATTATGCCTCATTATGTTTACATCCTTGATGATATAATCCTGTTGTATTATGAGAAACTGTCAGAACAGGTTTAAGGATGACTCACAGGTCATGAAGTCAACCCAAGTCAAAGTCAAATCATGACAGGTAAGGTTAATGCTCAGATCAGGTAATGCTCTGTCTACTCTCAGATCTGTATGCCTTATGCCTTGATGATACTTTAGCTGATGTGCATAAATTGTTTTGTGCATCATTTAACAAGTCTGTACATTGTCTCTCATGCATTGCATGTTCAATGTACATACTTTCCTGTTGCAAACTGCATGTCACTCATTCAAAGTCTGCACATCATTTAGTGCATTACATGCATTCATCAAGAGTCTGTACATCAGTGCATTTTCAAGTCTACACAGCCAAAGCCAATGCATTTCATCTGTACATTGCATACCTCTTCCATATGCATCTGTACACATCTCAGTTCAAAGTTTGTACATTCACCACCATGCATTCAAGTCTTAAAGTCAGTATAGCCTTTGCATTGCACATACATTGAAGTCTATACATTGTTCACAGCACGCGCTAAGTCTACACATTGCATTGTCTCTCAAAGTCTGTACAGCCTGCATTGTTCTGTAGCTTGCACGAAGTAAAGTCTGCACATTGCCCAGTCTGCATCTTCCAAGTCTATACATTGATGAGCTTCGCACACATAAAGTCTGTACAGCCCATGCTCAGGTTAAGTTTGTACAGAGTCTTGCTGCATCTTGTGCATGGATTAGTCAAGTCTATACATCGTCTCTCTTAGTGTCTATGTGCATAGTCCATGTATTGTCAAGTCTATACACCGTCTCACTTTGTGTCTCACATAGCGCTTCAAGTCTGTACATTGGCCAAGTCTACACATCGTTACTTGTTCATGCATCACTTCTGAAGTCTGTACATTCCAAGCATAACATAGTAAGTGCATGCCTTCTTTAAAGTCTGTACAGAGCTCTGCATAGTTTGCATCGGACAAGTCTATACATCGCTGCATGCATCACTTAAGTCTGTACATTGGCCAAGTCTGCACATCGCCTTCATTGGTTCATTCGACAAAGGCTGTACATTGCCTGTGCATTCACTTGTCTGGTTGCATGAGACACTAAGTCTGTACATGGTCTAGGCGCTCGTAAAGTCTGTACATCGTCATTCGTCTCATGCATCGTCTTCCAAGTCTATGCATTGTAAGACCAAGTCTATACATTGCATCGTCTCATGCATCGTCTTCCAAGTCTATGCATTGTAAGACCGAGTCTATACATTGCATCGTCTCATGCATCGTCTTCCAAGTCTATGCATTGTAAGACCAAGTCTATACATTGCATCGTCTCTTGCATCGTCTTTCCTTCTGTACAGCGTTTGCCTAGAATGCATACACTAAAGTCTATACATCCGACTGTCTCATTCAGCGTCTCACCTATCCAAGTCTGTACATCGCCACTTGTTCATGCATATGTGCAAGTCTATACATTGTCTGGTCATCCACGCAAAGTCTATACATTGTCATCTTTACCTACATTCAGAACACAAGTCTATACATTCTTCACTGGTGTCGTCGTCTGCATGATCAAGTCTATACAGACTTAGCGAAAGCTTAGCAAGTCTGTACACTGGTGTCGTCTGCTACAGGCACAGCAAGTCTGTACATTGGCCAAGTCTGTACATCGCCACTTGTTCATGCATATGTGCAAGTCTATACATTGTCTGGTCATTCACGCAAAGTCTATGCATTGTCATCTTTACCTACGTTCAGAACACAAGTCTATACATTGCATGTAGGCAAAGTCTGCACATTGGCAAAGTCTGTACATCAGTTAGTCTCACTTAGCGTCTTGTGCATGCATCGTCTTACAAAGTCTGTACATCGTGAGTCTGTCCAAGGCATATCACAAAGTCTGTACATCGTGCGTCTGTCCAAGGCATATCACAAAGTCTGTACATCGGTGCGTCTATCCAAGGCATATTACAAAGTCTATACATTGCTGTCTCATGCATTCTAAGTCCATACACTGCATTTGGGCATTGTTCTTCACAGCAAGTCTGTACATTGCTTTCTCATGCACGCAATCAAAGTGTGTACAGCCTGTGTTCGCATCGGTTAAGTCTATACATTTGCCACATTGTTCATGCATCATCTCTCAAGTCTGTATAGCCATTGCCTTGCAGGATGCACGCTATCAAGTCTGTACAGCCTGCACACACAAGTCCATTCATTGTCATCGCCGCACACATTGCAAGTCTATACAGCCAGTGTCTATACGTTGCCTTGCAGCATACTCGCACACAGAAGTCTGCACATTCCTTTCTGTTATGTTCATGCATCATTTGTCAAGTCTGTACATCGTCTTATTGATGTCATCTAAGTGCATCCCCCGCAAGTCTGTACATTGAGGTCGCATGAAGGCATTCAAAGTCTACACATTCTCACATTGTACATACTTGCCTATATGCTGCATCTAAAGTCTGTACACGCCTAGTTCAAAACCTGAACCAACTTTGTACATCCCTCTAATATCTTCTTATGACTGCTTGACAGGTACATCCTTCGAGAAGAAAATGTTTGGGCACGTGATCCGAGGTTGGCACCTGGCACGTGATCCGAGGTTTACTCTGGACAAAGAGGGCACAAGCCCTACACACACCCTAGTTGCTGATATAAATACGAAGCTTCTTCCATCTGGAAAAGACCTATCGAGACTGTGATAGAAGAAGAAGAGAGCCGCAAAGAGGCATAGAGTAGAAGAATCAGAAGAAGAAAAAGGAGAGAGCAGCAGAGAGGCTGAAAGCAGAAGAAGAAAAAGAACGAGAGAAAGAGAAAGAGAAGCAGAGATCGAGAGAAGAAAAGAAGTGCAGTAGAGAAGAAGAGAGATAGAGAGTTAGAGGAGAAGAAGGGAAGCTGTTTGAAGATCTGTTCCTGCTGGACCGTGGATCAAATCCAGGCCAGCCAGCTCTGTTGAGAGCCACCTTTGTGCTTCATTGTTTACAGCTTGTAGTCGCTGTGTTTTCCTTTATCATTTCTTGTTTTTCTTTTATCTGTTCACCGTTGTTCTTCCGACTCTCTGGTTTGAGGTCGGGTTCCTCCTGTGGACTCAGGAGAAGGGAGACCTTGTGTCTCCGGTTGAAAGTGGCTGGGAGTCACTTGTGGGTTCCCTCCTGGTCTGGAGGAAGAGAGATATGTGATCTCTGGTTTGCCAGTGACGGGCTGTCACTAGCAGGTTCCCTCCGGTTTGGAGGAAGGGAGATTCGTCTCCGGTTCTGGTCTTGTGGGTAGCAAGTCCAGGTGTCAAACTTCTGTGGGTTGCAGAGCTTGGGTTGAGGGATTTGTTTCCCTTGGTTTGTCAAGCTGTTTGGCAGCACTTGTTGCAGACTGAGTCTGCGGTTCTAGCTTGTGCTAGTGGAAGCCTCACTCCGGTTTGAAGTGAGGGGTGGATGTAGGTATGTGGACCAAACCACCTAAAAAATCTACTGTGCAGTGGTTGTTTGCTTTCCTTTGCTTCCGCTAGATGAATGTATAGGCACGCTATACATGTTTGCTCTTGGGTTCAAAAGAGTTTTTGATTAAGTCTTAATTGAGCGAAATTTTTTAAGGGTGGGATTCATTCACCCCCCCTCTGAATCCATCGCACCTGCCCCAACATTTATGTGTCACAATCCCTGGGCAACACGATGCTTCATGTTCTAACTCTTTAACTCCCTCACATTATTGTTCTTTGCCCTCCAAGGAAGTTGTCGTTTATTGTTGAAGCTTCATTACGGGCTCTTGCTTTATCCATTGGGCCAATTGGCTATACACTTTCACTGTCGTGGAGAGGCGGTTAACTTGGTGCTAAGGGGCCTTCCACTATTCTATCCACCTTCCATTCAACTCCACCCATATTTCTGTCTATCACCGATTCTTCATGGGCCACTCTAGGGGTAAGGAGGAGGATCTCATCCTCTCGCCCTTAATGTTCTCTACATTTTTTGCATTTCATGCATCCATCGCATCCGTTGCATTGCATCCACGTGCATTTGCACTTCTTCTTTCCCGGGTTTCCAAACCCGTATCTTCCCCACCTTCCGGAACCTCCGGATCCACCACGTTTCCTATATCTTCCGCCTCTATCTTCAGGATCTCCAGGTCCCCTTACACTCACCGGGCATTGTGCCCCCTCCGATCTTCCCTCAGGGCATCACGCCCCATGGTGTTTTATTCCTCCGGAACCTCCAGATCCTTCATCCTCTTCTAATCCACTCCCTTCAGGGCATCGCGTCCCTCCAGACTTTTCCTTCCTCATTCTCCCGGGGCATGCGCCCCCTTTCCTGCTATTTCCCTAGAACCTCCAGGTGTTTTATCCCTCCTTTTAGGGCATCACACCCTTTCTGATTCCACTCCTCCGGACCCTCCGGATCTTTCTCTCCTCATAGGGCATCGCACCCTTTTCTATTTTTCTCCTCCGGAACCTCCGGAACCTCCGGATCCTTCATCCCTCTCTCGATCCCTAGGGCATCGCGCCCCTTTTCGTCTTCTTCCTCCAAAATCTCCGGATTTCCTCCCAGGGCACCACGTCCCTCGATGCTTTCCTCCTCCAGAACCTCCGGATGATTCCTCCTATCATGATTCTCCTCCTTCACCGTCGGACCCTCTGGATCCGCCTCTTTCCATCTATCAATTTCTTCTTCTAATTCCTCCTGATCCTGGGTCTGACCCAACTTCTTCCACAGGCATCTGCCCTTTCTCCCACTGCTTTCGAGACTTTAGTCCTCACTCCTCCTCTTGATTTCTCCGTTTCTTCTATAGACTGTTCCATGTGATCAGGGTCTCTACGCCTTAGCGAGGGAGTTCTAGCCCTCACCTCTCTTCCTTTTCTCCTTATTCATCTGAGTCTGGCCTTAGTATCACTCCTTCTTGTTAAGCCACTTCAAACTTTGGCTTCCAATCTTTTATCTACCACTTGTGGACAAATCCCATGATAATCAAGATCGCCTCTGGCGGCAGCTGTTCTAACAAAGGAGCACAAGGTAACATATTGGCGTAAGTACATATTTTTATGATATCATTACTTATTACTTCACACATGCTTTTCAAAATGAAGTGCTTCTTAACAAGATTAAGAGTGGTAGTCAAGACCTTTATCCTAGGTTTTTATCTTTACTAAATCTCATAAAAACAGCCTTTTAGGCTTGCTTTTGCAGCACATTTGGTTAATAAGAACCCCGCGCTGGGAGTTCAGCATTCCCTCCCCGCTTGTTAAGAGCAACCCTTAGCTGGGCATTCCACACACTTCACGGCGTCCTTAGCCGACCTCCTTTGGTGAAACACCGTTGCTACTTTGGCCATGCCAGGAGTATATCTGAAAGTCTTTTCTCTTCCCTACTCGGCCAAGTGCAGGGGCAAGAGGATTGACAGATGAGATGACCAACCTAGGTACTCCCCAATACGAGAGAAGTCTCAAATAGGGGCAGTCTTGACCTAGAATAAAGTAAGTTTTCATGATATACATCTAGCCAAAAAGGGCTATTATGAAAATACAAAATTGAATTCGATAAATGCAAAATTGTGAATTATGGCATGTCAAGAGAGGCAAAGTCCCCGCAGTGAAAACCCTGGTCGTATGCGTGTCAAGGGTCTAAAAATCAAAGGCATAAAGCCCCAGCATAACAGACCACCTCTTTGAGGGGTAGTACCTTGGAAGTGATTCAAGTCCCGATACCTCCCATCCTGTACAAAGCTTATCTCCAATTATTCTTCTCTTCTCTCTCTAAGACCGAGTGTTTTTTAAGTATGGCCTTGGTAGGAGCATCGTTAACCAAAGGTAGCCGGTCATAGGGCGCCACCTTTAAATGCACGCCCAACTTTGGGCAGTTTTTAGCGAAAGAGGAAGAAACAAGGACCCTTAGCCAGTGGTTTAAACATCCGTTGATGCTGCACTAGCAATGCCTAAACCAAAAAAATTGAATATTGCCAAAATTTAAAAAAAAATTGAATATTGCCAAAATTCCAAAAAAATTGAATATTGCCAAAATTCCAAAAAATTTTGAATATTGCCAAAATTCCAAAAAATTTTGAATATTGCCAAAATTCCAAAAAAATTGAATATTGCCAAAATTCCAAAAAAAATCGAATATTGCCAAAATTCCAAATTTTTTTTAATATTTCCAAAATTTTCATATTTTCCAAAATCAACATAAAAATACAAATACTTTTCAAAAACTTATAAAAATTTGCATATTTTTAAAAATCTAAAAAAAAATTTGCATTATATTTCTGATGGCATTATTTCAGGGATACCCTTTTACAGGGGCACGCAAAATTAGAAGAACAATCACAAGAGGTGCAACAAGTACCAAAGACTGTCTCATTCCACTATATATGTCAAAAAAGGGTACAAAATGAGAGTGGGTACAAACAACCGCTCTAGCTCTCCCCTCGACCCTCCTGATCTCCCCCTCTACACGAGCTCTCAGCCTCCTCCTGTCCTCCCCGGGAAGACCTAGGAGGAGCCATCGATCCCCGAGAAGCTGAACCCCTATCACCGCTTGCTCTCCTCTCAACATCTTCCCTCCTCTGATGCTCAAAGGAGGTAACTAAATAATCAGTGCTCGAATAAGCCCGGGAGTATCCCTCGCGCTGACCCCGCTCACGCCCCCGCCGATAGCGATCCTCCGCATCTTTCGCCCGCTGCTCGGCGATTCCTAATCTAGTATTCAACTGCACTCTCTCCAGCTCCCGCTCCACTCTCTCTCTCTCCCATCTCTCTCTCTCTCTCTGTCTCGATCCTCCCTCTCTCTCTGCCGCTCACTCCTCTCCACCCCGAGGAGGAGGCGCAGCTCCACCACATCCCGAGGAAGCTCCTCTGTGTCTCGGCGCCTCAGCTCTGCTTCTACCATCCGCAACTCGTGCTCCTGTTCCCGAAATCTTGATCAAATACTGATGTTAATAAAAGTTTTCAAGACTAGATTAAAAGAACAGATTACTTACTCTCTCCTGTAGGGAGGCCTCAGCTGTCTCCGCCCGAGCAACTGCACTAGCAAGCTGGCCCTCTCGATCGGTGTGGTCACAGGCGGGCTGAGTAGAGGATGAAGCGTCATGCGAGGATCGGACTGCCTCTAGCTCCTCGTGCTGAAAAAGAAACATTATTGTTAATTGAAATTTAAATCCAGATCATTCTAATTACAAGTTCTTACCAGCTCATCTACGGTATGCTGGAGGTCCTTGCGCTGTCGGATCGTGGAGTCAAGGAGCCCCTGTACCATGGCTAGTCTCCCCTCTATGTCAAACTGCATTAAACACATGGTGATCATATATCAAGCAATTAAGACATTAAGGTTGGAAAAGGTCAATGAATTAAAAGCATACCTGTCCACGTGCGCTTTGGTAGACCCGGCTACCGTATATCTGAGAGTATGCCTGAAGATAGGCATCATCTGAGTCCGCTCCCGCAGGGACTGGTCGGCCACGCCTTTTTCAATCTGCAAACTGCTCACGGGCACGTTGCCGCCAATCATCTGTCCCTTGGAGGCCTAGAAAACGTCGCCCAGGTCGTGGGTCCGTCGCCTGGGTCGGGAACTCTACTACCGCCTGGTGGAGCCCCAGTGTCCTCATGATTAGCCTATAGTATAGGGGCTCAACCAGGTTGAGGGCATGCAACCAGATCTCTCTCCTGAAGTATGGGATGGCCGCCTCCACCCAGGGCATCACTCCGATATCCCTCTGATACGGAGTCCAGACCACCTGCAGAGTTCAATTTGTCATTGCCCTTGATTTCATTCATATAATTAAATTCAATTTCAAAAATTAAATCTTACCTCTATATGGGGCATCATATCTAACATCTCCTGAATGTGGGTGACCTGGTCCTTCAGAGATCGGCTGTCTCGTGTTGGGGTCCATCGTCTGGCCAGGGGCAGTAGATCTCCTCGATCCTCCCAAGCACGCCTGAGGGTAGGAAGATACAAATAGCTCCAAACCTAAAATGTAGCTCATGTGATTAGTATAAGAGGCAAGTGCATAATTTAATCCATGGAGTTTAAGGCTTAGAGAGATACCTGAAGTAGAGGGTAGAATCCCCCGAGTGAAGACTGGAGTGAAGAAATGCCAAAACTATCGAACAAATGGGCTAAGACTGCCGCACCCCAAGCGTACCATCCGACTCTGCTCAAATCCTCCAGTAGAGGTAGAAATCGGCAGCTCACTGCATCACCTTGAGTCGCTAGAAGCAGCTTGCGCCAATCATCAGAATAAGAAACCTCCTCAGCTCCATGTCGGCCTGTGCACCAGCCTCGGTCGTGAAGCTCTCTCTGGCCTCTGCCTCTAGTCTCCTCTCATGAGCCGTCAAGGTCTCCCCCACCTCCCTCTGTGTGTGGAACAAGCCGAGACTCTCCTGTAAAGTGATTCTCGACACTAGCAAGGTCCGGTCGGTCCCCTCCAGCTCCAAGCCTAGCAGCCTGCGTGCCATCTCCCGGTAGTCGGGGTAAGTGCAGCCTGTCACTGCCGATCCATGCACCCGCAGTCCAGTAATACGGGTGACGTCTTCTAGAGTCGGGATCATATGAGACCAGGGGAAGAGGAAGGTCTTGCACCCCATATCCCATCTGGCTTTCGAAGCCCTATTCAATCCCACATCGACTCTCAGCACCTCTATTTCCAAGAACTCTCCAAAGCCCATTCGACGGAGGCGGGCCCGTTGAAACTCTGGTAGTGCAAAGTAGACGGCCCGAACCAATGTCCATGAAATCCGGGCGCGAACTGCACCCTCTACACCCTGCACACGACAAAAGAGCAAGAAGTATCAATTTGTGTTCATCAACAAAAGTAAAATAAGAAAATAAAAAAAATTCTACGTTCTGTTCTTGAACGCGCTATATCGTTATAGCGCGTTCATGATGAACGCGCTATGTAAACATAGCGCGTTCATATTCAGAAGGTAAGGGGTGACCCCTCATTCCCCAAATCCATTCTATGGGCATTTTGCCCTCTACATTGGTCTAAAGGGGGCGTCTACCCCTCCGTTTTTATCTTTTATGAAAGAAAAACAAGAAAAATCAAAGAGAAAACAAGTTAGAGGCGGTTTCTTACCAACTGCCGTTTTCGAACCGCCGCACCACCAATGAGTTCCGCCGCTACTTCCTCGGCCGCCGCGGCACCTTCAGCCCCCTCCGCCTCATTGGAAGGGATCTCCACCTCTTCTCCTTCAAGCCTAGCTGAGACGGTCGCCTCCGAATCGGGGTTTTCTTCCATGGGAGAGGGCGCTCGTTCCTCCTCTGTGCAAGATCGTTGGCGGCCGCCGGTGGCACGCCGTTTGGAACGTCGAGGAGGTTCCCCTTCCATCGGATTAGGCTGATGGAGGTTTGGGCTGGTTAGAGGGCGAGAGAGGGAACGGAGAGAGGGAAAGAGTGAGTTTGAATGAATGAAAGGGTGGGGGGCGGTTTTTGAATTGTACGCGTAATTAACGCGCTATACGTTCCTAGCGCGACAATATGAATGAAAGGGTGGGGGCGGTTTTTGAATTGTACGCGTAATTAACGCGCTATACGTTCCTAGCGTGACATTGTCGCGCTAGGTATATATAGCGCGATAATGAAAATAAAAAAGGAAAATACAAAAAAAGAGAAAAAGAAAAAGAAAAGAAATAAAAAGGGGGCAGAAAATAAAAAAAACACAATGAGAATGAGAATGTTTGGAGTGTTTTGAGTTTGTGTTCTCTTGCTTATGTGATATTGTGTATTCGCACTTGCATTATCGATTAACAATTGTATCCACAGGAAAAAAAAAATGGCACGCCATCAGGTAAGTATTCCTTTATCCCTTCCTTTATTGCATTACTATATGACACTTACATTATTATATTATCTCAAGGACCGGCTAGTTCTCCGTATGTTTCGGGATGTGAGTTCCCCTCTACCAAAAACAGTGATGATCTAGAAACATGCAGTTAATCGTCGGATAGGCTGTTAGGTCGGACAAATTTGGGGATGATGGACTTCATCTCGCACGCCGTGGTTGTGGATAACTCTTGACCCGAGTCTGTTTGATTTAACAATATTATCCTTGAGTATCTTATATTTTATTCTTTCTTTGTATTTGTTTTAATGATTTATTTTATTTTAACCCTGCACGCATCATGCCCTTTTCGCATTCGTAAATGCCCAGTTTTGCTTCCTAAGTAAGGATCAATAATGCTTAAGTTTTCGAATAAAGAAATTCAATTACATTCTGAATTTGAAAGATTGCTCCTAGTTGAGCACTGGATCTCGTCGGTCGATGTGACCCTTGCCTGGAATTTGTCTATCTCCTTTCAATCCAATTCAACTTATCCCTTTTGGTCCACTCATTAGCTGTGAACCGCACGATGGCGTCGATGGATCCGCCGGGCTCGCGTCCATTCCCCTAACTGAGTGAAATTCGTAGTTGCTACGCACTGCGGATGCCTCTTTTGTGCAAGAGGTTGATCAATTTCCTTTTCTTTATTCCACGCCTATCGTTCTAGGTAGGAGTCACCGGTGCTAGCTTGACCTTGTGGTTAGCTCGGAATTTTCTGGATTATTCCTATCACTTGTCGGTTGTGGCTGGTGTCTCTTTTTCCTTGATATCCACTTATCAGTCTGCTTCACTACGTTTCCACTTCATCTCTCCTTCATTACCACTCCGTGTCATCTCCGTTTTGTCTCCGTTTCATCTCCATCTCGCTCCCCTGCAAAGCGGATATCAAGGAGGCGCATCTGTAGACACCCGTTTTTGGCCGATAAGTTGAGCAATTTCTTTGTTCTCCTAGTTAATGCCCCAATTGATCCATAATTGGTTGATTTTATGGGATATTTCTCCATATTCTTGGCCCTACAATTCAATTTCCGTACCTTGGATCTCGTCTCGAATTTGGCATTTTCACGCTATTCACTCACATCACTTTCTTGTTCATAGCACGTTATGGACCTAATTGAATGATCATTTGAACAATCGTTATTTCTTGATATTTGATCTCTATAGCATCCACTCTAGTTGTTATTCTTACTTAATATTTGATTGAACGACTATCCAAAGGGTATTTCTTCCTTTTTTAGTCATTTGGCGAACCAATCGTTGTCGCGCTATATCGTTATAGCGCGTTCATGAAGAACGCGCTATACATTCCTAGCGCGTTATCAGGCAGAAACCCAGTCCGACCCGGACTCCCCTTTTTCGATTTGGGTCTTTATTTTGGTAAGTTTCCAATCTTATTTCGTCCAAAGGAAGGTTCCTAATCCTAATAGGAGTCTTTCTCCCTCATTAATAGGCAAGATTGCCTTGATTTGAGCCACCAAGTCATTAGATTGGATCGAACTCCGACCTAGGGTTTGTTCTTGATCCTTCTCCTATAAATTGGACCCCTGGTCATCGTTCTGATGGATGCAACTCGAGATCTTGATGAGGAGGAGGCTGCTCTTCGTTCCAAATCAATAATTCCTCGCTCCTCACACATCCAAGGGAGTATTTTGGGGCTTATTGTGTTCTTCCTCGTTCTTAGTTTTTTCTCCCCAATTCGTTTATTTCAATCCTCGCATAACATTGCATATTGATTTCAAAAAACACTTCTTTTACAAAATACACGCATTCACACACACACCAAACCTATTTTTGGCCCTTCCATAGGGGTTTAAAAACCACCAAACCCCCAGGTGATCTAGCCCTTCACTTATATGCTTTTGATTAAGAATAGGGACAGATTCTACATAAATCATGATCTAATGGGCCTTTTATTTGTTGTTTATGATTGTTTGCAGGCACTAGAAGATTGATACGTGGAGCCCTTGCACCTTGGCTGGCCTTGGAGCAAGGAAGAAACGAATCCAGTTCATCCCGCTTTCTGTCTGATATCGCGCCATACGAACATAGCGCGATCTTGAGAAGGCACTAGGATGATATAGCGCGTTCATTCCCAGGCCAACTCTTGGCCCTCCTTGAATTTCTGAGGTATGTAACATGCCCTTATTTTGATCTTCATATTATTTGGCATGTTGTTGGCCTCAGTGGCGATCACGGATTTTCATTATTACATGTGACCCCCCTTTATCATTGATTTTAGTTCTATATCTTGTCAAATCATTAGTTATTCAAATCATCAATTGGGGGAGGTCTAATTTTAGATCTACAGCGTTGTAGTATCGAGTGAGGCGGTGTTGATATTCCGTTGCTCGGATGTTGGCAATCTCTCGGAGTTCATCTGCTAGGTCGAGGTTTTCGAGCAGTTTATGGTCGTTTGCCTCGGGCGAGAAACAGATGACTCGTAGGGAGGGATTGACAATCTCCAACGGGATAACGGCCTCGGCGCCGTACACCAACTGAAATGGACTTTCACCGGTTGCCATTATGGGAGTCGTTCTGTGTGACCAAAGTACGTTCGGCAATTCCTCAAGCCAGCTACCCTTGGCTTTGCCGAGCCTGGTCTTGATGCCTTTTAAGATAATCTTATTGGCATTTTTGACCAGCCCGTTAGCTTGAGGGTGGGCGACCGAGGTGAAATGATTGCAAATGTTTAGGTCGGCGCATCTATCTCGAAAATAATGAGAATCAAATTTCCGACCATTATCACTCACTATCACCCGGGGGATGCCGTAATGACAGATGATCGACTTCCAAACGAAACTCCAGACGACTGTCTCCGTGATTCTTGTTGTGGCTTCGGCCTCGATCCATTTGGTGAAGTAGTCGATGGCGACGATGACGGACTTCTCCAGGGCCTGAGCTGTAGGGAACGGCCAGAGGATGTCGATTCCCCAGCGAGTGAAAGGATATGGCTCGGCTAGGGTGACGAGCTCCGTTGCTGGCTGATGGACCAAGTGGTCAAATCGCTGGCATCGGTCACAGTGCTGTACATAGGTCGAGCAGTCATGCTGTAGAGTGGGCCACCAATAACCTTGCCATAGCAAGATCCTGGCGAGCGACCTTCCTCCTAAATGTGCTCCGCACAGGCCTTCGTCAATATTGAGGCACTTCAGGAGAGGGCCGGAGAAGGATCTTCGGTAGAGAGTGCTGTCTAGAACGACGAATCACCGAGCTTGGTACTTCAATCTTCGGGCTTCCAGGGGGTCGGGAGGCTCTTGAGAGTCTTGGAGCCACGACAGGTAGGGGTGCGCCAGTCGCTTTGGGAGGCTGGGTCAACAGCTAGGAGCTCCGACTCGATGCTCGGTCGCTCTAGCTCTTTGAGAAGGACCGATCGAGTACCCTCGGGGTCAAGAGAGGAGGCCAGCCGGGAGAGGGCGTCCGCTCGGGAGTTTTCTTCCCGAGCTATTCGGACTACCTCAAAACTCTCGAACTGTTGTGCCACGGCTCTGACCAGCTGGAGGTATTTGACCATCGGTGCTTCTTGTGCTTCGTAATCACCGTTGACCTGGCTAGCGACTAGTTGGGAGTCAGTGTGAATTCTGACTCGCTCAGCCCCCAGCCGCCGGGCCATGCGGGCTCCCGAGATAAGGGCTTCGTACTCGGAGGCATTGTTGGACGCCTAGAAGTTGAACTTCAAGGCGTATTGTAGCTCTGCTCCTTCGGGGGACTTCAGGAGGATTCCAGCGCCGCTTCACGCCGAGTTGGAGGATCCGTCGATGAATAGTTCCCAGGTTGGCCCGGGCGCGGACGGAGATTTTTCTTCGGTCGGGATAGTGCTCTCGGCGATGAAGTCAGCGAGCGCCTGTCCTTTGATAGTCGAGCGAGGCCGGTATGATATATCGTAGGCCCCGAGCATGATGGCCTACTTGACAAGGCATCCCGAGGCTTCAGGGTGAGCGAGGATCCTCTTCAAAGGTTCGTCGGTCAGCATGGTGATGGAGTGTCCTTGGAAATAGGGTCGGAGGTGCTTGGCTGAGGTAACCAAGGCTAGCACAAGTTTCTCGATTGTGGGGTACCTTCTTTCAGCCTCGTTGAGCACCTTGTTGGTGTAGTAGATCGGTCTCTCGACTCCCGAGTCATTTCTGACTAGGACCGAGCTAACTGTAGATGGAGTTGCCGAGAGATAAAGATGCAAGGCTTCACCTGGGACAGGCTTGGAAAGCACCGGGGGTGAAGCCAGGAACTCCTTAAGCTCGGCGAAAGCTCTTTGTCATTTCTCATCCCATATGAACGTAGCAGATGCCATTTTGGGCCCCCTCAATAGTTTGATGAAGGGTAGACATCGTTCGGCCGCACGGGACAGGAATCTGCTGAGCGCGGCAATGCGCCCAGTAAGACATTGTACGTCTTTGATGCAGGTGTGTGGGCGCATGTCCAGCCTGGACCTTGTCAGGGTTGGCCTCGATCCCACACTGGGTGACTAAGAAACCCAAGAATTTCCTGGATCTTACTCCGAAAGCACACTTGGTGGGATTGAGCTTCATATTGTACCTCAGGAGGGTGTCGAAGGTCTCAGCTAGGTCGGCGAAGTGGTCCTCGACCTTGGGGGTCTTGACGAGCATGTCGTCAATATAGGCCTCGACGTTTCGGCCGAGCTATCCTTCGAACATATGATTGACCAGCCTCTGGTACGTGGCTCCAGCGTTCTTCAACCCGAAAGGCATCCGGGTGTAGCAGTACACGCCGAAGTCGGTGATAAAGGCGGTCTTCTTGATATCTTCTGGATCCATTCTGATCTGGTGGTAACCTGAATAGGCATTCAAGAAACTGAGTATCTCGTTGCCCGAGGTCGAATCAACCAGTTGGTCGATGCTCGGTAATGGATAGCAGTCCTTTGGTGTAGCCTTGTTCAAGTCGGTGAAGTCCACAAACATTCACCACTTTCCCGAAGCCTTTGGCACCAGGACGACGTTAGCCAGCCACGTCGGGTACAGGACCGATCTAAAAAGACCAGTCTTTTGCCCCTTGGTGACTTGCTCCTTGATGATCGTCTGCTTCTCTGGCGTGTGCTTCTTTCTGCGTTGTTGTACGGGCTTCACTGTCGGGTCGAGGTTGAGCTTATGCATCACCGTCTCCTTCGGTATTCCAAGGAGTTGATCATCAGACCATGCAAAGATTCGGATGTACACGGAAAGAAACTCTTTGTATTGCTGCTGAACCTCAGACGGTAGGTCGGCTCTAATCTTTACTCCTAGGGTCGGGTCGTCGTTTAGGAAAACCGTTAGCAGCTCGCCTCTAGGCTCGGAGGTTGCGGGTTTTTCCTCGACTTCTTGGGGGCCATTGTTCTTCCCGTCCGATCTTGTGGCTTCAACCGAGATATTATAGCACCTTCTGGCCGTCGCCTGGTTACCTCAGACTTCTCCCACCCCATTTTTAGTGGGGAACTTCATCTTTTGGTGATAGGTAGAGGGCACCGCTTTCGTTCGTCTAAGGATTCCTTAGCCGAAGATTGTGTTATATGCTATCATACCCTTGATCACTATGAAGTCCACCATGACCGTAACGGTTTTAGGTGGGGTGCCGAGAGTGGCCTGTAGGCTTAGGGCTCCCTCGGGATAAGTGGCCTGTCCATTGAACTCGCAAAGGGGGGTTCGGATCGGGCGGAGTTTAGACGGATTCTCCCTCATCTTAAGAAAACATTTGTAAGATAATACATCAGGGGCACTTCCATTGTCAACTAGAATCCTATCTACGTTACAATGGTTTATTGTGGCTGATATGACCAGGGCGTCGTCATGCGGGGTGGTAAGCCCTTCCAGGTCTTGGTCGGAGAAGACTATGACCTGGGGCTCACTTGGTGGGCCTTGGGAGGCTCGACGGCTCGGCTCACCCGCTCAGCATGACGCTTCCTTCCTCGGCCACTGTCTCCTCCTGATGTAGCTCCTCCAGTGATGACGTTGATGTGTACCCCACGAGGGGCGTTGTCGATTTCCTCTGGGGCGCCTCGGTCTTCCTCACGCCCAGCCACGAATCGGGATAGGTGTCCCTGGCGGACGAGGCGCTCGATCTCATCTTGGAGCTGGTGGCAATCACCGGTATGATGCACGTGGTCACTGTGGAGTAGGAAATGCTTGCTGCGATTGTGGCTTTTCGACCTCATTGGCTCGGGTTGGCGGAGGAGGCCCGAGCCTTTGATGTCTTCATATATCTCGTACACCGGAGCGGTTAAGGGAGTGTACCGCTCGTACTTCCGGGACGGTTCCTTGTGCTCCCCGTCTCGGTTCTGCCATTTTCCTGGACCCGAGCTTGGCTCGGGTGCCCGCTTCTTGTCCCCCTCCTTACCCGAGCCGGTTGCGCCTCGGCATGCGCTGAGGACTTCTTCGCACTCAGCATGACGCAAAGCCAGAGTCATTAGCTCGGCAAGGGTCGAGGGAGGGTGGAGGACAAGTTCACGGCGAAGGTTCTCGTCTCGAGTGCCTCCGGTTAGTGCGGTTATGGCTGAGGCTACATCCAGGCAGGGGATTCTCAGGGCTTCCGATTTGAATCAGTTAATGTAAGCCCGGAGTCTCTCCCCTTGTGCCTGTTTGAGAGCCAATAGCCCCGCTATCGACCTTGGGGGGCCGCTACCGGTGAAACTCTCCTTAAATACTCGCCTGAATTGCTTGAAATCTCGGATGGATCCGGGGGCGAGGGTTCGGAACCATGCTTGGGCACCTTGGACTAGGGTGGTCACAAAGACTCGGCACTTGATGGCGTCGGACGCTCCGTGAAGGGTCATCAGGGTGTCGAAGCTGTCGAAGTGGTCGATCGGGTCGCCTTGGCCTTCGTAGGACTTGAAGGTCGGGATGGAGGTTCTGGGAGATACCTCTACCTTCAAGATGTAATCGGAGAATGGTGATTTCTCCTCGTCCTCCGCTGGAGAGACATTCTGCAAGGCGTGTAGGGCGCACTCCTGTTCTGCAAAACGCCTCTCGAATTCTCGTAGTCGGAGGGATAACTTCGGCTGTCACCGCGCTGTGGGGCTGGGGGGGCTTCCTTGGCGCTCCTCGGGGGCTTCGGTCTCTGGGTTTGGACGGCGTGCCCCAGGTTTTCCCCTTCCCCTTTTCGGCGTGGAGGAGGCCTCTTGCTCTGGGGGAGGGGCTCGTGAAGGTCCTCCTGACCTGTTACGGATAATCCGTCGGCCTCGGAGGGTGAAGCGGCCTCCGATAGTGTGCTGGGACGTGTCCTCGCGGGAAGGGCTCTCCTGAGGGGCTCGTGACCTTCCTTCCCTGGCCGCCTGGGTCCTCATGAGTTCCACGAGGATGTCCAGTTTTGCGTTGAGGGCTTGGAAAGCGTCAGCACCCCCATTGGGTGGTAGCTCCACTGCCGCGGGAGGAGGGGGTGGTCCGTCGGCTGGGGCATTGGCGTTGGAGGGAGGGTTTTGTGAGGCCTGAGAGGGGCCTTCTCCCACCACCACCATGGTCTTTCCCCTGTCGCCGGCGGACCTCCTCCCTGAACTTCTTTGCACCATACTGGCTCTTTGGTCGTTTCCCACAGACGGCGCCAGATGAAGAGGTGTGATCTCGCGCTGGTCTTGAGCTGGGGAGATGATCACCGAACAGTGAACTGCAAGGAAGGGAAACGGATCAGGGGGCCCAGGGATGGTTTCCTAGGGTAAACCCTCTGATGCCTAAGTCAGTAGAGCAATGGTGGAAGCTATGATGGGAGGAAGAGAGAGAGGCACGAGATCCCTCTACACCAAGGTGGTGAAGTGATTCCTACTCAGGGTGTTTTAGGCGTGTGTTGGCCTTACCTTTTGTTGGAGGGAGTCCCAGGTTTAAATAGTGCGCCGGCCTCATGAGTCCCATAAGCTGAGGAGTTTCTGGCGGGAGTTACGTCTTCAACGTGGGCTCTTTACGTCTTTATCGTGGGATCTTTATAGCCTTGAGGGGTCATGGGTCCCTTATCCTTGTAAACTCCTGCTCATAAAGGGCTCTCAACTGCAGCGTTGATAAGCAATCGTCAGTCAACCCAAGCATGAAGAGCGCCAACCATGTTCGGGTGATAGGCATAGCTCGGATGAAGATCGGTCGGAGTGGGCGCTGAGCGCTAGCCTTTATCCCAGCGAGGGGATAGATCGGGCGTGGGTCTTCGTCCGACCTGACCGACGCTCAGGCCTTCCGAGCCTTAGGGCCACCGAGGAAGGGTTTGATCCCGAGTGATCTTATTGGGCTTTTTAGTCTAAGTGGGCCCTGCGGGGCTGTCACTTAGATGAGCTGGGCCTCGTTTGGTCCTGATGGACCTAGTTCTGCTGCTCTTAAATGGGCTACAGAAATCCCCCTCTCCAAGTAGTTCAATTGCACTTATATCAAAAATAAGTGTACCGACCTACACATTCACAACCACTTCACCTCGGTAGCCTACCCGCAAGCTAATGGTCTAGTCGAGAATGCAAATAAAACCCTTCTTAAGGGGCTAAAGACCAGGCTGAGTAAGGTGAAGGGTAACTGGCTCGAGGAATTACCTAGCGTGCTATGGTCTTATCGAACCACTCCACGAGCAGCCACGGGTGAAACTCCGTTTCAACTGGTTTACGGTATTGAAGTAGTTATTCCGCTCGAGATCGGTAGCCCTTCCCTCCGAGTCATTCATTTTCAACCCAAGCTTAATGATAAAAAGCTACTAGAGAACCTCAACTTAACGGATGAGGTACGAGAAATCGCAAGGATTCGTGTAACGTAGTATTAGAGGCATTTGGCTCAATACTATAATACCAAGGTTCAAGATAGGCAATTTCTTTCTGGGACTTAGTCCTAAGAAAGGCCGAAGCCTGTCGACCCCTCGAGGCTGTGGGGAATGTTGTGCTCCGTACTGTTTTGACGAAGAATCTGAATGAAAAGTCATAAGTTCACTTTGTGGTTAATCTACATTGAAATATATATTTGATGAATGACGAGTTTGATGGATTTCAGAATGTGGTTGATTGATTTGGCTATACCAAGCAAAATGCTCAATATTTCTAAAAAGTTTGACTTGGACTAATTTGTATGAATGAGTTGCTTTGGTTAAAGATTAAATGGATGGATTGATTATTCTACTTGACATGGACTTACGGAGTGAATTGAGAAGTTTATTGCTTGGGTTGAGATTGAGTGAAATGGAAATCTACACTGTGCAGGTACAATGTGGCTTTGAGCCTCAGAACTTGGAAATGATAGTAAGACCATATTTGAAGGTTGCTCAAAAGGCAGATGAAAGGGCAATGATTAAAATATGAAAAACACAGGTTTATTGTGAGACTTCGTTCACAATTCGAAGGCCAATGGTGAGAATGTCTGTACTAATTGGATCTGAGTTTGAATGGAATGATCCGGGTAAAATTCATGCTTAACCATGGTTATCTGAGTTATATGAACTCTATTGTTTTATCATGAATCAAGTTTATGAATTCTGGAGCTTTCATTTGTATTTATTGAAGTTTTACTACTGTCAGTAAAAGTGTCGACCTCAGGGGTCGACACTTATATGCGGAGTTTCTGCCCTGCGTTGAAAGAGTGGACGCTGGCAGAAAGTGTCGACCTATGGGGTCGACACTTTCACCAGGGTTCTACTATTTTGCTAAGGCAGAACTCACGGCAAAAAGTGTCGACCCCATAGGTCGACACTTTCAGGTAAGTATGATCATTTCTGTGAAAACAGAATGTTCATGAAAAAGTGTCGACCTCGTGAGTCGACACTTTTCATCACGAATGTTATGTTCTTTTCACAGGACAGAACACTTTGTAAAAAGTGTCGACCCCATGGGTCGACACTCGTGTCTCGATTTTGTTTTTATATATGTTCTGGCAGAACTTTCAGAAAAAAGGGTCGACTCCATGAGTCGACACTTTTTCTGAACGTTCGAACACGATCTTCCGAATCTATTTCGAACCCTTATAAGGTGAAACCTATTGACTTGGTTTTTGACCCTAATAGCCTTAGGGCGATCATTGCACCTTGTATGTGATGTTAAGGGGGCTTGAGAAGGGCTTTCAAGTCTTTTGGGGGTTAAATCTCCCTGTTTATAGCGCCGCCCCCTCATTCGATCGAGAGAGATCCCAAGAGCTTCTAACGTGAGTTTTTCTTGTCGTGCAGGAGGAGGGTTTCCCATCTGCTGGAGGTGAAGGAGAGCTGTGCTAGGTCATCTTCCATCGAGCCCAAGCCTAGAGTTGGAGGTCGCGATCTGCATCCTCTACATCCGGAGCTTCGGGCGACTACATCTTCTACACCGGCTTCATCCAACCTCGGTTCCTTTATTCTGAGTGCTACCCTCTTTATATTCCTAGCATATTTAAGGATTTGTGGGGAAGATCCATATTGTTTATCATCTTCTTAGTCATCTTGTGCTTAGATCGATTATCTCATAACTGGGCTTGTAATTTCTCCATACTATTTTTCATATCTTGACGTTTTCGGAGGTTGCTCTGAGTGTGTGTGGGTTGTCTCGTCATCGTGCGAGAACCCACGTGTGTGGGCCATCGAGCCCGTGTGTGTGTGGTTGCTGCTGTCGAGCAGCGTTGATAGTGAAATCCTCTCAAGGTGAGAGGGGTGGACGTGGGACAGCACTTGGTGCGTCCGAACCACCTAAAAATACTGTGCCGTGGTTTACTTATCTGGTGGTTGTTGTTGTTTATTTTTCCATTCACTATACGAGTGTGAGACGGTGAGATGTGAGTTTACTCAACTGTCCGTTCATATTCTACTGACCGAGTGAGTATACCTCTACGCTAGAAAGTTGTGAGAGCTTGTTTGATTTACTTTCTTTCCTTTCAATCAAGCCTCTGTCCTAGATTTATCTCACATATCTGTGGTTTGTTTGAATTGTTTTAATATTTGTAGACAAGGGTGGGCAATCAATTCACCCCCATCTCAATTGCCTCCTAACCGGGCCAACAGGGAAGCTAGCTTACAACTGGGAAGGTCCCTACCAAGTGGTCGAGGTATTAGGAAAAGGAGCATACAAGCTGGCGACTCTGAACAAAGAACCGATCCCACATAAATGAACATTGATTCATTGAGAAAATTTTATGTTTAGCACAAGTACATTCATGTAATTTTTCGTTCAAGAAAGAAGGAAGAAATATACTTGTGAACGCTAGCAAACATGTGTAATTCATTGCACATCTTGATTATTGATACAAGGTAAGGGATAGCTCTGTCCGTGCAAGAATGACAACCTCACATCGAGGCACTGACTCCACCACTATGGAAACTGGCTCAGATGTTGAGTCTGTGAAGCTTGCCATTCCATGCTTAGCATCCACTACAAGAAGGGAATCCCAACCAAATGGGGGGTGAGAAAAGAAAAAGAAAAGGAAGGATACGCTCTACCAAGAAAAGCAGAAAGCAAAAAAGAGAAGAGAAGGGAGGGAAGGGAGACGAGCTCCTCTTTCTTGAGCAGGCCCTCTGTCGCTTCGTTGAGAGCTGCCAAGTGGCACACCTATGGGCCCCCCTCCCCTCTTCCTGGTAGGGCGGATGGGCGGCGACGTCTCATATAGGTGGACGCGAGCCTATCTCGTCAAGGGTAGCTGGTTTCGACTCTGCACGCCCGAGCTCGCCCCTCCCTTCCTGGTCAGGTAGGGTGATGACCTGGGGGAAGGATCCATCACCTTCTAAGCCCCGCTGTATCACGCTGCCCATTCTTCTAAGTGCCGCTCCATCATGACTGATTAGCCAACTTGGTCCGGTGACCATCAACGCCTTCATCCTCGTCGGCGGACTCCATGGCTTCGCCGGAGCAAAGGGAGTAGAAAAAGAAAAAAGTGGAAGACACTTGGACAGGGGAGTGGAGATGTAGATGGGATGGCGGTGGAGTGGGCATCCCACTTCACAACCTTTTATAGGCACGAGGCAAGGCGGTGCCCCCCTTGCGTTGAAATTAGTTGCCCTAAATGCCTCTCCCCTCCTAAAGAGCCGTGCATTGACCTTTGGAGGAGCCATTTTTCCCCAGAGATATTATGACCCGGCCATGGGGAATACGCGAAAGGTGCGCTTACGTAATGCCTAAAGATATGCACAGGCAGAACCACTGTGACAAGCAAGACCCCTGATTTTGACAAGTGAATCATATGAGGATATGGATAAGAGACGCACAGGTATGACACGAAAGATCTTGGTCAAAGATGTATAGATCGAGAGTTTCCTTGCACAAAAAACAAAAGAGAGAAAGGGCTACAAAAAAAAATAAAACAGATAAAAAAAGAGAAGTAGAGTACAAGGCAAATCTTAATCTATCGGGATCAGAGAAGAGGTCCGGGGGGTCATTTGTCCCTCTTAAACTACAAAGGCTGAAGGTCCTTCAGCGCCCGAGGGGACCACCATGCTGAGAGGCTGCAGAGGCTCGGCCCCTAATGGAACCCCTTGTACAGGCACTGACCCCACCAGTGTAGGAACTGTCGGGACCATGGGGTCCTCTGATGCGACCGCAGCTGGCAGGCCCCCCTCAGCAGAAACCGTCGTGCTCTTGCATTCTTCATCCAAGCTTAAAAGTGTGTCCGAGGTATAGGGCTCTAGGGTAGATGAAGGGGTTGTGCTCTCCTTGCCCGAGTCATACCATTGCCTGGGCTTAAACACTAGCTCCTCCGTGACTTGCAATTGGGCTAACTGAACAGCTCGGTAAAAGCCCTGAGTGAAGCGCTTCCTCTGCCCTCGCCTAAAGCCCCGTCCATAAAAGGAGAAAGCGCTCTTTTTCAAGACCTCTATGTATTCCTCGGATGTGAGGTATTTTTCCACAGCCTTTGCCTCGGCCTCTGCCACCTTCGTCTCAGCCTCTATTTCCTATGCCTCGGCCTCTACCCATTCCTGTTCGATTGTCAGAAGGCATCCATGAAGCTCCTCCTTTTCGACCTCCCACCTCTTAGAGCTAGCTTCGTAAGCTTGGCGTTCTTCATTAAGGAGCCTGCTCTTAAGGTCGGCCGTGTGTTGTGCCTTTGATAACTGATCGGTTAGGGAGCGAATTTTCTCCTGGTCCTCCCGAGACTACTTGCGGGATATCTCGACCTCCTGGCGGAGAACTCTGAGCTCCGAGGAAAGCCGACTGCACTTCTGGCCAAGCTTGACACACTCTTTCGACTACGCCGCCTTAGCCTTCTCCATCCGATCGACGCGATCTGCGACCTCGGCTTCTATCTAAGCCAGGAAGAGTGCCCCCTCCATGACTCTGTCATTGAACGCCTGTGGACACCTAAAAATTCTCCAAACCACTCCGAGCCGAACAAGGGCAACGGAGAAGGAAAAGAAGAAGTATGCATGAACATATGCCAATGCACGTGAGAACAAAAAAGACAAAAGAGAGAGGGAATGCGGAAAAACAAAAAATAGACACGTGAAAGGGCTCATGCCCTCTTGAATCGGCACGTAGGGCCATGCTCTTGAATTGGCACGGCCAAGCCCCTTGGCATCCACCTGAATCGGCGCAAGAAGGCCCTCCCCATGGGCTTGAGTCTGCATGTAGCCGGCGGCCTCTTGAATCGGCATAGGCCCTTTCATGCCCATGAGTCAGCGCGCAAGTCTTGATGCCTATGAACCGGTGCAGGTAACTCTCCCAGCCCCATTAGTCGGCGCACTTCAACCAGTTGAGCGATCCGGCGTAAGAAACGTCACATCCTCCATCCGGAGCTCTATTTTTCCCACCGAAACAACAACAGGAGGAAAATGGAGAAGAAGAAGCTCCGCCTGCCAGCCTCCAGTGAGGCATTTAATGCCAGCCCAATGAGCTGTCAAAGAAACCCCTGGTTAAAAAATATTTCCCGCATTAACCCATGGATAAAGTCAGACGCTCGCCGGCAGACCAGCGGGAAGAGCCGTCCATTCGCCTCAGACACCCAGAAATGACAATCTTCGAGAATTGCGGCAAAGCGGCGACATGCGTCTAGTCGCACCGGCTGACCTCGACCAATCCTGCGGGGGCATCTCCCCTACCCTCGGCACCCCCTACACGCAGGCCACTCGATGATTCCGATCGAGGTGAACAGAGAAGAAGAAGAAGAGAGGGGTGGGGAGTTCGAATCGCTCCTACCTCCGCTCCCTATAAGAAGACCCCAAGGCCCGTCAAATAAGAGGTTGGCTGCTAGAGGTAGTTGGCAAGCAAGAGAAGAAACTATCGGAAGAGGAGAGCTTACAAGAAGAGGAGAGAAAAAAAGAGGTGCGGTTGGGGGGGAGAGGAGCCCATGCTCTGTTCTCCCCCCTTTTTCTGCTACAGTTCCCTTTCTTTCTTCTTTGGCCATGTTCGGTTTTCTTAGCTTCACCCCTCCTTGTCATGTAATCCATGTGCTGGTTTTGGCACCCTCTAACATGGAATGAAATGAAATTTTTAGAGTGGTCATGTCAATGTGTATATTTCATGGTTGTCTACATAAACTCCCCATTCTTTTTTTTTACCTGAGCCCTGTGTCTCCCACGTAGTGGTTTGGAATGTATTACGCCTCCCTTACCAGTGATATCCCCTTCTCCTTCGAATTTCCTGATCACTCCGGGCCCCCTTTAGAATCTTACTTCTTCATAGTATGGGTTCTGGGGACCCCTTTGCGAGGGTGAATAGCAACGGCCATACGCCTGACAACATGCCGGACTTATGTCCCAGAATTTCAGAAGCTACGGCCCGTGGGCCACTGGAACCCCTTGAAGGCTAGTCCTTAGGTTTCTACGCTCACCTTGGGTTATCGGGTAGTTATTTTTAGCTCACCCAAGAATTTGGAGGTCATCTCGGATTATTATGTGGACAGCTCTCTATTTTACATCCCAAATGCTCCGAATGAGGGGGAGGTGCTGCCAGATTTGTGTCAGAAACTTGAGCTAACGATTGAATAAAAGACCAATGATGAACATAGTCGGGGTCGTGATTACGAGAATGATAACACAAAACGTGGAATAAAGAACCAATGAAGGGATAACAGCATCGAACATGCATGTCTACGTGTAGACATTTCTGCCACTGGACCCTCTTGAGTTGAGAACAAAACACCTCTGCATTCCTGAACTCTCATGAACCAAGAACAAGAATCTCTGCAGCCCCATGCCTTCGTTGGGCTCCATGTGAGAACCTCTGTATTTCAGAACCTAAACATATATTGAGCACCACCCTCTCATATAGGTTAAGGCATGGCGCCACCATATGCATGAAACTACACAAAATAATCTCTGCAACCCCCTTGCACATTTCAAGTTAGATGCATGCCTCCCCGCTGAGCCCTCACATCTATATTTCTAAACCCAACGATTTTTGAGCAGCATATCACAGCCCCTCAATCCCCATTATAAAAATGCAAAAAAAAAGGAAGACAAACAAAAAACAACAAAAAAACAATAATGACAAAAAAATGAAATCTGAGTCTGTCCGCCAGTTTGGTCGACCGAATTGAACATTAAGTCGACCGATTGGCGGAGTCGACCCCCTACGTTGTAGGGGTCGACCCGTCAAGCAGGTCTCCCTGCCCCTGGGAGGTTCGGCCGATTGACCTCACAATTCGATCGACCAAACTCCCTGTTTAAAAAAAAAACCGAAATGGGGAGTGATCCGGCACGCACGCAGTCACGCCGGACCACCCCCATCCCATCTCTATTCTCACGCCGATTCATTCCCCATTACATTAAAGAAAAAACACAAAGCAAACCAAAACAAAGGGTACGGAGAGATGATCCAGCTCTCACGCGGGCACGCCGGATCCCTCCCCCCGCCCTTTCAACTCCCATCTCCCCCCCTTTAAAAAAGAAAAAAAACAAATACACACACACACACGTTCACATAATACACAACACACTTAAACACACACTCACATGCACACTTTGCATGACACACATGGACACTCTCACGCCCATTAACACATTCACGTAACACGTAACACATCACAGACGCAATTGCTCATGCCATTTGAGTCGGCGGGGTCACTGTTCGCCTAGCTTTTTAACTCGTTTCTCTTTTTATTCCTGTTAACATATTTTGTTTACAAAAAAGGAAAATAAATCAAAACAACAAATATAATATAAAATAAATAAATAAATAGATAGACAAATAGATAAACAATAACAAAACAACATTAAAAATAATAAATATGTATAAGAAAGCCAAAATGATTAAAAAGAATAATATAACAAAACCGAAACAAAAAAATGATGAAATTAATGTACCAAAAAATGGAATGTTGAAGATAAAAAAATGATAATACAATGATGAAAGTGGTGCCATGAAAGCATGATAATAATAATAACAAAAAAATCAATACGAACAACACCCTTAAGAGATTAACGACAATTGATCCCGGGCTCTAGCTCTCTCAGACCTGGCGTGAAGGGAATATTAATGCCGCTCCACTAAGTCAGATTTGGACCTCGGAAACCATCCCGATATGGCCACAATCTGACACTGCCCGGGCCAATAGCTCATTAGACCTGACCTGTTTCCACTGGGATCTAATCCCGCATTCTTATCAAACTTACCGTATATTCGGTAGACATCGGCACGGGTTCTTATATCCGTCTTCGTCGCGCTTTCAACGCGGACTTTCGTCCGAATATGAAACAGTCGATACGCGACCAACATGATTTGAACGTTTATACCCCAACGCAGGGCATTCTAACGCAGTTCGAGATTTTATTGACTCATTTCATGAATACTCATTTCAGGCCGTAGGGCCCCTTTTCCTGGTGATCAATCAAGAGTTTTCTCCCCTCCGGGGAGATGTAATTAACGCCGCGACCTTTATGGCGTGGCAGGTTTTTATCCCAACATGAAAACTCACTATCATCTAATCAGTCAGATGGCGCGCACCGGTGGCTTCTCTGAAGCCCAAATAAACTGTCACATTGTGACTGACACACCCACGCACCAAATAAAACAAATAAACAAACGAACAGATGAATAAAAAAAAAGAGATCCTGAAAGTGCGTCCACAAGTCTGGCACGCATGGTGGGACTTAGCTTCCCTTCATCTCCTCACAGGGAGCAGGGGCCCTATGGCCTTTCAATAAACGATGTTTGCGTGTTTTGATGGTTTGCCGGTGCTGTTCCGGCAGTCATCATGACTGAGGTATATCTCAGGCTCGGTCTCGCCTCGGGCTTCTCATCTTCGGAACCCGGCCGTCCCAGCAAAATTTGGGGACTCTTCTCCCAGTGGCTAGCCTCCCTAGCCTTTTTTTTTGGGGGGGGGGGGGGGGGCGACCTTCAAAATATGTTGAATACTGAGGCGACGAAGCCCACAATGGAGAATAGCTCTTCTAGAGCACCTGGCTCATACGCCTCTACAGATAGAGTGGGTTGTTCTCGCCCTCCCTCCTCTTCACAAGCGAAAGAAAAGAAAAGCTCGACTGAGCAAAACCCTTTCCGTGGCCTCAAAGATGTTACTCCGAGGCACCTAAAGCTTCCAGGAGTCATGGAAGCTGCTAAAAAGAAGAAAAGAAAGAAAAGAAGAAGGGAGGGGAAATCGAACCACCCCCCCCCCCCCCGCAAGGAAAAAGAAGATAACAAAGAAAAGAAGAAAAGAAGAAAAAAAGAAGAAGATAAAGAAAAAGAAAAAGAAAGGAGTGGCGAAGGAGGGCTAGACGGCCACATCTGCCGAGGGAACAATCCACTCCCTTCAGGGCCTGACCCCTGCTGAATAAAAACTACCAGTGTGGGATTGATGTGGTAGAGCGAACCACTCATCCCCTCCCTGAGGGGGGTGAGCGCTCTCCTGCACGCCCACCTTGGTCTGCTTAAAACAAGGGGGGGAGGAATAAAGAGAAGAAGCAAAAAAAGGAAGAAAGAAAGAAAGAAAGAAAAATAATGAAAAGAGAACAAAAGGAATCTCACGCGGAGCGCGAGATAATATATTTAGAGCTCCTGCATAGAGCTCTACTTTGTTGGCGCTATTGCAAATGTGCTGGCAAATGATGAAGGTGCCGAGTTGGCAACTGAATAAAAGAATCCTATCCATCTACATCCAAGCAGGGGGGAGCCCCACCTGAAATATCACAAAGGTGCCGTCGACTTGTGCAAAGCCCCGTCACAGTCAACCATATCTCAATTAACACCTAGCTGCCATGGGGGCATCCTCCCAACCAAAGGCTACGGCTTGTAGCCTCAGCATTATATCCAATCCCTCAGGCACATCAACCGCATGAAGATATGTTAGAAGCCAGCTTTGAACAAGCTTATGGGGCCTATATTCTAGTGCTTGCAGAACAATAAAAGGGCTATCAGCCAATGCCCAGGGATGTCAGAAGAAGGCCAGCACCCGACTCCATCCTAGGAGTACACGCGCATGTCGCCCCCACCTAGGCCGTCGCTACAGGCCGTAGCTTCGGCCCAAAGTACATCGAATCTCAGGTGATCCCGAGAAGATCCGATATATAAAAAAAATGAAAGGAGAAAAGTCCAAAAATAAATGAAAGGAGAAAGGTAAAAAAAAAATTGAAAGAAGAAAAGTCAAGAAAAGGAAAAATGAAATGAAGGAGGAGTTACGACTCTGCATATCACTACATAGCCGGTGCTGTACAAGTTGGCGATTTCTAAAAAAAGGAAGAAGGAAAATACACTTCGCAGCAGCGGAGGCAAATCGGGCTAGAGTTATAGCCTTCAACAACGCCATCTGAGCGGGAAGAAAAATGGGGATATTTCATCCCACAAATTATAAGCAACATTCAGGGGCAAAGTCATGCTCAGACTCCTCAATCTAAGATCAAGGGTATACACACCCCGCCTCCACTCAATCTTCACGCCGTGAAGGAAAGCAACATAAGCGTCCGCTCATCGGCTGAATTTCTACAAGCAAAGGGTCAACTAAGAAGACGTAATAAGCCCAAATAAATACAAGAGAAGCAAGAGAATAGATCACCTTGTGAATTGGCACCCCCATCTGGGGAAGGATCGTATTAGGCGGGTCACAATCAAATAAACAAATACGACCAACGCCAAGGCTGGCAGCAACATGATGAAGCTATTGAAGAAAACCTCCGGGAGATACTCCCTCCAAATGAAAAGACCCAACAAGATGCAACTGCACCTCGACGAATTCCTGCCCACTACGAGGGATACTTTATAGCAATGCAGGTAGGCAGGGCCCCAACTCCTAGGGAGAATATTCGCCAAACACCCTGATGTGGAGAAGAAAAAATGAAATTAGCTAAATACACTCACTTGAGGAGCTTGCATGTCACCCCCCCTTTGGGGCACGCCTTTCTTTGAAAAGGAGCAAAGAACAGTCCGCCGAGATGGCCAAAGATAAAGAAGAAGATCCTAGGGTCTCATGACCAGCCCCCCTACTATTGCTTGGTCGTGCGACTTACCATGAAGAAACAAAGCTACCCGAAGTAAAGGATGCTCCATGAGTAGTTCCCCAAAACATCGACCCTGCCTGGGGCATATAAAAAAAGAAATATACCCCGGCCCGGGGGGGCATACGAAGCAAAAAATAACAACAAACCCCGGCCTGGGTGATGGGAATCAACACCGAGCACTAACATTTTATTTTTAGATTTATGTCATTTTGTTTACATTTATATCCTTAGCTAATTGGGTTTACAATTGTAAGGCATTACAAGCCAAAGGGTTAGTCTTTAAAGTCTTTGGGTTTCTATGTAAAATGCCAGTAGGTCCAGCAGGGGTCCCCACCCTCTTTCCCATTGGTCCACCTAGGATCTAGGGCCCATGTGGGGCTAGTTCAAAGTCCAAGATTGGACTTGGACCAAGGGGGGACAAGGAAGGAAGAAAGTCAAAGTTGGACTCCCCTTAGTCAAGGGAGCGCCCCCCTTATAATATATTTATTCCATGTTGTATTTTTATTTAATTTGGTCATTTGACCATATGGGGGAAGAAAATGCTATCCCTAGTTTACCCCTCCCTAACCCTAGATCTAAGGGTAGGTTTAGTCTTTTTTACATTTTTATATATCCTTTGTATTTTCCATTTTTGAAGAATTAATGAAAGAAAAGATTGGAAATTGCTCCAAGCCCAAGGGCGCCCCTCCTCTCTCCCCTCTTGCAGCTGGATTACTGTGTTTCTAGGGTGAACTCCCTACAAAACTTGGTGGATTCCAAGTGATCTCTCCTCCCTGGAGTGTGAAGCTCCACCGCCGCCGCCATCGAGCCGCCACCGCCACTTCGTCGAAGTTCTGTCCATTGCTGGACAGAAGTCTAGTGCGCGATTTTTAGCTCTCCATAAAGAGCTCAGATCGTGCTGAAAATTGGAGGGTGAGTTCCCCACGTCCACCCCAGCCTCCATAAAAAGATTCACATTTTTCCTCCTTTGTTTACCTTCCTTTACCATTTATTCCCCTCGATCTACAGATTCTATCTCTGTACAGATCTGTGTTCCAGTAAGCTACCTCTTCGCCCCTTTCACCCTCTTTCTGATTTTGGATTGAGCTAAAATTTAAACTGGGAGTTCTGTCCACCAAAGCCTTCTTCCCCAATTTTTTTTGTGATTTTATGAATTTTCTATCCCATCCAAACCTGCAGTCCAGATCCGACCCACCCCAGCTATAAAATCCATTTTTCATATCAAACCACATCCAAACATTACAAAAAAATTATCCCCGTGTTCCTTACTGTCCCATCTACCATCCATAAAAGTCTAAGGTCCAAACTCTACCGTTTGATCTTCGGTCAACCCATGTTCTCAGGCAGATCCCACTCTGCCCAATGTTTCCTGAGTCTGTCTGTCCACCTGTTATAAATTCAACCACGGCAAATACAGAGATAGGAAAATTCCTGTAACAACAGAGGGTTGAAGATCTCCAAGTTATCTTCGCAATGGCGCTAGTTTCGCGACGTTCCGATATCGGAGCTGATCGCAGCAGTCATTTTCGCCGAATCGCGCAATCTTGAAATAGCATAACAAATCCGTGGGCAGCAAGCAACAACGTCCACAGTCGGGCCACCTCGCCTGCCAAGAGGGGAACCAGTGCATCCCCCTCCTTGGGATCGTCCCTCCAGGAGTCCCCACCGTAGCGGTACCATTCCCGGCACAATCGGCCCACCGACCAGGACGTGGGCCCCACAATTACCGGTGCGCGTCACCACCGGAGCTGCCCAAATTGCTGCCCGTCAACTCGAACCCGTTACTATCGAGTCCACGTGTAGCCTTTTACCTCCTTGCGTGGAGTGGGCAGTAATATTCATTGTTGTAATTTAATTATTTAATGTTCTGGGAGTATGAAGTTCGGCCGGGGTCGTCTTCCCCATGCCTGGAGTGTGGAGGTATCGTTTTCGCTCCTCTCTTTGGCATTTGCTTTACACGTATATATTTTTATATGCCGCTACTTGAGTGTTAGAATACCTAGTTCATTCCAAATTTTATCACCGCTGCGAGAGAGAGTGAGTGTGACCCGTCCCGTGACTCGATCCGAGCACGCGGAAAAGTTGATACCCTCGACTCATTGTCGGTTTCTCAACCGCGCAGATCCACGTGTTTCCGTCGCTTAGGGACGTCCGTGAGCTAGAGTCCCAGGTTTGCATCCCGTCCCGCATCAAATTGGTATCAGAGCTAAGTCGAGTCTAGGGTAGTCTTTGATTAAAAAAACAAAAAAAATTATTTAAGTCTAGAGAGAGTCTAAGTCGGTCCAAGGTTGCATTTGCATTCCTTTATTCGGCATATCAAAAGGTGTTGCCCGAACGTTAGGTTACGCCTATCGGGAAGGTCGCACATTTGCGTGAGATGATCTTCGGATCCCAGAGCTCCGCCTAGTACCGGATATGGGTTGAGTCTAGGTTTGTAGTCGAGTCCGCAGTTTTACCGTTTTCACCATTTAGAGTCGGGTCTAGGTGTTTGCATAAACTTTTGCATATAAAAATAGCAAAAAAAGAAAGAAAAGAAAGGAAAGAAAAAAAATTCCATTGCATGCTCATTCCTAGGGGAACCAATTCCCATCTTATGTGCAACTATGGCCAACCCATGCACCCCGATCAGACCCGTCCAAGGCAACAAGTCCATGTTTGAGTACATTCGGGACTATGATAAGTACCAGTTGGAATATGGAGTTGGAGAGGAGAGCACCACGACCGCATTTCAGTTCCGGAGAGGTTTACGGCTTCACTTCCAGTTTGAATTACTTTACCGTGATGCGACCACTTTGGCGCAGTCTTATCCAGTCGCTCTAGAGGTTGAGCCTTTCGAGTCAAGGTTTGATGCTGCCCTTGGGCGAGCATCTACCTATCAGCCGAGTGCCGAGCTGGTCGGACGGCCACATGAACCCCCGAGGCAGAACGCTCCTGCCGCGCGGCCTTCCCCACCCCAGCCGGGGAACCCTTCCCCTAGAGCTCCTTTGCCACCTACTTCCGATCCTTATTCGGAGCCACCTCATTTGGAGTCACCCGTGTTTCTAACAGGAAAGCTTTTCATCGCCGAGCCACTACTTAGTTGGCTCAAGATAGGCTTGGTCCCTAGACCACCTTGCTACCCACCCATGGACCCCACGCTACCATTAGTGCCGGTCAACTCATTCCATACCACATTCCGGTCTAGTCACCATGTTGATACATTGGATGACCTTATTATGGGATTAGACTCGCAAATGACGTTGACATATATGTTGGCCCGAGGCTTCGATCAACCCACAAGTCGTACCTTCACCCACCCCGCCTTAGGGTCCATTACCTCCGTGTGCACCGTGGATCGTGTCACCACGGAGGTTCTCTTATTCCTCCCCTTGCCGACCGAGTCTGATTTCATTCCACTTTTCCTGAGGGAGGAACCATACATTCCATATAAGACCACCGTCCCCCATACCCTAGTGCATGAAGGTGACCACCTACACCTTCAAGAATTTCAAACTTGGGACCGTGTCATGGGAGAACCCATATCGAGGGGTCACACATTCTTTGATCCCATCGACCCCTTCCTTAGTGAGCCTCGTGACCCACCACCACCATTCCACCTTGTTAGGGAAGTCCCCTATCACACCCCTACCCCACGGGCTAGTCCACCTACACTTCGCAAGGAGCCCATTCAGTGGGGTACGGAAGAAAGAAAATTCGACTCTCCAAGCCCACCCAAACATTCCACTCTTAGCCCACCCAAACCTCCCAAATCCAAAAGGCCATCCGTGCATGAGTGGTGCACTTTGGGATATCTAGAAGTCCATGATTCTACTGACATTTGGTTGCGTCTTGTGTATGCATGGCACACATTCGGATGTCCTGGTCCACCATTGCATATGTATGGGTCGGTCTAACAGTAGGTTTGTCTAGGGTCATGTGTGAGTCTGTGTTTTTCTTTATCGTCCAGTTTGTCAAGATTGTTGAGTGCATAGTGAGTCCGCATGTGTCGAGCATATTAAGAGTTGCATAGTCGGTCTATTGTAAGCTCGCGATGTCAGTCCCTTTCGAGTATGAGGCAAGTCGGGTCTAATGCGTACGTTGTAGACTTGCTGGAATTTGGGATCGACTCTACCATTCTATGTCTTAGATCTAGTCGCATAAAGGGACCCAACGGTGATTCCTAGTGAGTCATTGAGCCGTCTCCTTCCTTTGAGAGTGACCCCACCCCGGAGTGTCCACCACTAGCCTCATTCCCACAGCAGCGTGTGCATATCGAATATATACGGGATGAGCAAGTGACGATTACTTGGAGTGGAGCGTACCCCGCGCTACCTAGTATGGTGACAGATCCGTCGGAGCCACACGAGCAGCCGCACCCCTTACTCGATGGGGTCGAGTTCTTCCCACCCGGGAAGAATTGATGGGAATCAACACCGGGCACTAACATTTTATTTTTGCATTTGTATCCTTTTGTTTACATTTATATCCTTGTCTAATTGAGTTTGCAATTGTAAGGTATTATAAGCCAAAGGGTTAGTCTTTAAAGTCTTTGGGTTTCTATGTAAAATGCCAGTAGGTCCAGCAGGGGCTCCCACCCTCTTTTCCATTAGTCCACCTAGGATCTAGGGCCCATGTGGGGCTAGTTCAAAGTCCAAGATTGGACTTGGACCATGGGGGGACAAGGAAGGAAGAAAGTCCAAGTTGGACTCCCCTTATTTAAGGGGGCGCCCCCCTTATAATATAGTTTATTCCATGTTGTATTTTTTATTTAATTTGATCATTTGACCACATGGGGAAAGAAAATGCTATCCCTAGTTTACCTCTCCCTAACCCTAGATCTGAGGGTAGGTTTAGTCTTTTTTACATTTCTATATATCCTTTGTATTTTCCATTTTTGAAGAATTAATGAAAGATAAGATTGGAAATTACTCCAAGCCCAAGGGCACCCCTCCTCTCTCCCCTCTCTTGCAGGTGGATTGCTGTGTTTCTAGGGTGGATTCCCTACAAAACTTGGTGGATTCCAAGTGTTCTCTCCTCCCCGGAGTGTGAAGCTTCGCCGCCGCCGCCATCGAGCTGCCACCGCACCGCCACCGCCACTTCGTTGAAGTTCTGTCCATTACAGGACAGAAGCCTAGTGCGCGAGTTTTAGCTCTCCATCAGGAGCTCAGATCGTGCTGAAAATTGGAGGGTGAGTTCCCCACGTCCACCCCAGCCTCCACAAAAAAATTCACATTTTTCCTCCTTTGTTTACCTTCTTTTACCATTTATTCCCCTCGATCTACAGATTCTATCTCTGTACAGATCTGTGTTCCAGCAAGCTACCTCTTCGCCCCTTTCACCCTCTTTCTGATTTTGGATTGAGCTGAAATTTAAACTGGGAGCTCTGTCCACCAAAGTCTTCTTCCCCAATTTTTTTTTGTGATTTTATGAATTTTCTATCCCATTCAAAAAATCATTGCTATTTCCTAAATCTGTTCTGCCCCCTGCAGTCCAGATCCAACCCACCCCAGCTATAAAATCCATTTTCCATATCAAACCACATCCAAAAATTACAAAAAAATTATCCCCATGTTCCTTACTGTGCCATCTACCATCCATAAAAGTCTCAGGTCCAAACTCCACCGTTTGATCTTCGGTCAACCCATGTTCTCAGGCAGATCCCACTCTACCCAGTGTTTCCTAAGTCTGTCAGTCTGCCTGTTATAAATTCAACCAAGGCAAATACATAGGCAAGAAAATTCCTGTAACAACAGAGGGTTGAAGATCTTCGAGTTCTCTTCATAACAGTGCAAGTTTCGCGACGTTCTGATATTGGAGCTGATCGCAACCGTCATTTTCGTCGGATCGCGTAATCTTGAAACAGCATAACAGATCCATGGGCAACAAGCAACAATGTCCACAGTCGGGCCGCCTTGCCTGCCACGAGGCGAACCAGTGCATCCCCCTCCATGGGATCGTCCCTCCAGGAGTCCCCACCGCAGCGGTACCATTCCCAGCACAATCGGCCCGCCAACCAGGATGTGGGCCCCACAATTACCGCCGCGCGTCACCACCGGAGCTGCCCAAATCGCTACCCGTCAACCCGAACCCGTTACTCCCGGGTCCACGTGTAGCCCTTTACCTCCCTGCGTGGAGTGGACAGTAATATTCATTGCTGTAATTTAATTATTTACTGTTCCGGGAGAACGATGTTTGGCCGGGATCGTCTTCCCCACGCCCGGAGCGTGGAGGTATCGTTTCCGCTCCTCTCTTTGGCATTTGCTTTACGCGTATATATTTCTATATGCCGCTGCTTGAGTGTTAGAATATCTAGCTCGTTCCAAATTTTATCACCGCTGCGAGAGAGAGTGATTGTGACCCGTCCCGTGACTCGATCCGAGTATGCAGAAAAGCCGATACCCTCGACTCATTGCCAATTTCTCAACCGTGCAGATCCACGCGTTTCCCTCGCTTAGGGACGTCCGCGAGCTAGAGTCCCAGGTTCGCGTCCCGTCCTGCATCACTGGGGCATATGAAGTCAAGAGATAAACCCCCGGCTTAGGGGCATAGAGGTAAAAATTACACCCCGGCATGGGGGCACAAGAAGGAAAAACGTCCACCCCGCCTGGGGGCATATGAAACAATAAATACACCTCGGCCTGGGAGCATCTAAAGTAACAAATATACCCCGGTCTGGGGGCATATGAAGCAGAAATAAACCCCGGCCTTGGGGCATATGAAGCAGAAATAAACCCCGACCTAGGGGCATATGAGGCCAAGATATATACCCCGGTCTGGGGGCATGGAAAGCCAAAACTACGTGGGCACTAAAGTCCCTCTGGGAATTACAGAGCCTACCTCAAATGCTAGCCGTCAAGCGATTAAGCCTCACAAGATGTTTGAAGTTCCTTACCCAGAAGGCCTCTCTCATACATTCTATGCAATAGAAAAATAGTGCCTGAGAGGGGACTATGGCGGCCGCCTCCCTGAAGAAAAATATGTTCCGATCATTTCGACCATGGGAGCCCCCCCGAAGAAGCTAGCAAGGCGGTCAAGCTGGCGAAAAGTAATGAGACCCCATCCTCCCCATTTGGGAGCCCAAAAAAGGGAATGATGATGAAATGATGAGGCCCGATCGGCAAAAAGAAGAGAGCTCCTTTGGCGGATACCAACTCTCGGTCCCGCTATTTATCTATACTACCTTGGCTCAGACATCCCGTCTTCGCCAAATTGGTTGACCTCGACGCTCTGTCGAGTCAACATCTACATCCATGCTTCCTTGGCCTAGACCTCTCGTCTTCGCCAATATCGTTGGTTTCGACGTTCCGTCGAGTCAACATATACATCTATGTCTCCTTGGCCCAGACTCCCTGTGTTCGCCAAGTTCGTTCACTTCGACATCCTATCGGATCAACATCTACATATCTACTCTGCCCTTGGCCCAAACTTCCTGTCTGGACAAGGTTGACAAACCCAATAAACCCTATCAAACCAATAAACCCCAACAAAACCAATACACCTTATCAACCCAATACACCGAATAAGCCAAAGAATCCAAATGTGGTCGGCGTCATGACCTTCCGTATAAGCTGATGAACTTTGTTACCTCCGGCCAGGATGGCCATCCTAATAAACAAACAAAAGAACCCTTTCACTTTGGCCCGGATCATCCATCCAACCAAATAATAAAAAGACCCCTCATATAGTCGGCTTCGACGGCGCAATAAAGAACAAGAAGACCTTCCTCATATAATCGGCTTCGCCGGCGCATTAAAGAATAAAAAGATCCCCCATATAGTCGGCTTTTCTGGCGCATTAAAGAATAAAAAGACCCCTCATATAGTCGGCTTCACCGATGCATTAAAGAACAAAAAGACCCCCCTTCATATAGTCGGCTTCGCCGGCGCGTTAAAGAACAAAAAGACCTCCCTCATATAGTCGGCTTCGCCGGCGCATTAAAGAATAAAAGACCCCCCTTGCTTTGACTCGGATACTCCATCTGGTTAATGAACAAAAAGACCTTTTCACTCTGGCTCGGACCTTCCGTCCGGCTCTAGAACAAAAAGACACTTCCACTTTGGCTCGGATCTTCCGTCCGGCCAATGAACAAAAAGACCCTTCCACTTTGGCTCGGACCTCCCGTCCAGCCAATGAACAAAAAGCCCTTTCGTTCGGCCTAGACTTTCCATCGAAGCCTGCTGTCTTTCGACTAAGACATACCGTCGAAGCCTGCTTCCAATATCATTTGGCTTCAAACCCTGCTTCCAATATCCTTCGGCTTTGTATCCTGCTTCCAACATCCTTCAGCTTTATAGCCTACTCTCGCAATATCTTTTGGCTTTTATAGCCCGCTTCCCGATATCCTTTTGACTTTTATAGCCTGCTTCCTGATGTCCTATGTCCCTACTATCCTGTCCCCTAGCTCTTATAGCCTGCTTTCCTGCTATTCGTCGGCTTTTATAGCCTACTTCTCAAATACCCTTTGGCTCTTATAGCCCGCTTCCTAATATCTTTTGGCTTTTACAATCTGCTTTCCGACATCCTTGGCTTTTATAGCATACTTCCCAATATCTGTTGGCTTATACAACCTACTTTCTTGCTGCCCTTTGACCTACCCGGTCTGCTTCCCCGATGTTGGCTTATATAACCCACTTTCCCTGATTTTGGCCAAGAGGCCCACTTCCCCTAATTTCGGCATAGATCTCCCATCGGGGTCCGCTTTTATCCTTTCTGCTTAGGCTCTCTACTAAAACCCCGCTATTCTGTTTTCGGCTAAGATATCCCGTCGAAGCTTACCGTCCTGCCTTTAGCTCGGCCCCCCCGACTGAGCCAATGAATGAAATGACCCCCCTCTGGCTCACATCAGCCCTTTATCCTGTCGGGATCCACCACAAAAAAGGAAAAAAAATAATAAAAAGGGCAAATAAAAAGGAAAATAAACATAAACAAACAAAAAAAATCTCTTGCATAGTCTTGATTTTTGAATGCTTACTCTTGCATGCTTGCCCGTAGTATAACATAATACACTTCTGTTGAATGTTCTAGGACCGTCTCTCCTTGAATAAATAACGCTACCCTAACTCTGGACACGTGTGCGCCATGTCGCATCCTGAGGGGGAAACAACCAATTCTGGTAAGTGCATACGTCGAGGGGAAGAGTCATAGCTATGTCGCTAGCAGAACTCACAAAATACACCCGAGACAAACTCCTACACTTTGCACATAATGTGATTCAATGAATTTTGACTGTAGGGATTCTAGATTTTCTTCCTAACACTCTATGGATGCTCAAATTCCTGCACTCACATGGAAGGCAATCGTGAGAAAAAAATTGCCTACCCCCTTTGCACACACAAAAAAAAAATGATGAATAAGTAGAACGTGAATCCATGAAGTCGGGAATCCCCATTGAAACAAATGAGGAAACTCGCGCGAAATGGTGAAGCAAGATTCCGTAATAATATTACAATGAGGACGAACCCTACTAGCCGGGAATCCCCATTGAGACACATAAGGAGACTCGCGTGGAACGGTGAAGTCCGCAATGAAAAATAAACAAGGGGGCTGTGTGAAGATACCGAAAGGTGACAGCCCGAAATGTATGTGTAGGCGCTAGAGTAACCCTCGAGTGTTACTTGGAAAGCCTGCATATCCCTATGATTAGGGCTCATTGCCCGCATACCCCCACCTCCATACCGCGGAAAAATTCTCGGGCGTAAACTATAGTTTTAACCGCCAACATAGACTAGGCAATGTCCTCGTTACGTATGTACATCCCCTTTAGTTGTGTTTCATGAGCCGCACTCTGTCTGTGAATTATGGACGCTGTCCGTATCCTATCCTCAATATAGGGGAGCTATTTTACGTACCTACCGTATGCTTGCTATTAATGAATGCTTGTATGCTTTGCTGGAAATAACAGAAACAAAAAGAAAAAAGAAAAAAAAGATAAAAGATAAAAGGAAAAAAGATAAAAAAAAGAAAAGAAGAAGAAAATCAAAGTCATCAAAGTCATCGGGGGATATCAATTCGTCAAATCCCACCAGAATTCAAACTGTTTCTCCTCCGGCCCAGATTATTCATCTTGGCCGAATGACCTAACAGTTGCACTCCATACAGTAGCAAAAACCTCATACATAGCTCAACACTACATCATGTCCCACTGACGCATAAACCTCTGACTTCGACCTTTCATCTGAGTCGACAAATGAAGGACCCTTGCTTTGACTCGGATCTTCCGTCCAAGTCAATAAATGAAAAGTTCCCCTTCCTTCGGCCCAGACCTTCCATCTGGAGTCGATGAACAAAATAACCCCCTCGCTTTGACACTAACCCCGTGTCAACGAATAAACCACTTGTCCCTCCGACGAATAAACCGGTGGCCCGGACCTCCCATCTGCAGCCATGAACAAAAAGACTCTTTCACTCTGGATCGGACCTTTTGTCCGGCTAGAGAATAAAAAGACCCCTTTTCACTCTTAGTCGGACTTCCATCCGGCTAGAGAATAAAAAGACTCTTTCACTCTGGATCGGACCTTTCATCTGGCTAGAGAATAAAAAGACCCCTTTTCACTCTAAGTCGGACTTCCATCCAGCTAGAGAAAAAAATACTCTTCCACTCTAGATCGGGCCTTCCGTCTGGCTAGAGAACAAAAAGACCTTTCACTCTGTATCGGACCTTCCGTCCGACTAGAGAATGAAAAGACCCCTATCACTCTAAGTCGGACTTCCGTCCGGCTAGAGAACAAAAAGACTCTTTCACTCTAGATCAAACATTTTGTCCTGCTAGAGAATAAAAAGACCCCTTTTCACTCTAAGTCAAACTTTCGTCCGACTAGAGAACAAAAAGACTCTTCCACTCTAGATCGGGCCTTCTGTCTGGCTAGAGAACAAAAAGACCTTTCACTCTGGATCGGACCTTCCGTCCGGCTAGAGAACAAAAAGACCCCTATCACTCTAAGTCGGACTCTCGGTCCCGGCTAGAGAACAAAAAGACTCTTTCACTCTAGATCGAACCTTTCGTCCGGCTAGAGAATAAAAAGAGCCCTTTTCACTCTGGATTGGACCTTTCGTCCGACTAGAGAACAAAAAACCCCTCATACAGTCGGCGTAGCTGGCGCATTAAAGAACCAAAAGACCTCTATCACTCTGAATCGGACTTCCCGTCCTGGCCAGAGAACAAAAAGACCCTTCCACGTTGGCTCAGATCTTCTGTCTGGAGTCGATGAATAAAAAGACCCCTTGCTTTAGCTCGGACCTTCCGTCCAAGTCAACGAATAATAAGACCTCTTTCCTTCGACCCAGACCTTCCGTCTGGAGTCAATGAATAAAAAGACCCCTTTATTTTGGCACTTACCCCGTATCAACGAATAAACCACGTCAGTTCCCGGCACCGTGTCGGCGCTGACAAATAAACCTCTGACTCGAACCTTCCACCTAACCAACAAACACATAAACTTCTGCCGTCTCATCGGGCTCATTACAAAGTCTTCGACTTAGACCTCCCGTCCGAGTCGATGAATAAACAACCCTCTTTAACCCAACATAAGCCGCCAGTCCCCTTCGGGATTGGCCTCATCCCGTCGGCTTAGACCTTCCGTCTAGGACGACGCATGAAAGCCCTGTCTCTTTGCTTCGGCATCAACCCCATGCCGATAACTAAACCTCTCGTTGGATAAACTGCTTGGCCCGTGAGCTCATTGGGGTGAAGCGAACCCCGCATCCCTTCGCTGAAGGGGTGAGCGCTTTCCCGTGAATTTACATCGGACCAACAATCTACCGGCTCGGAGAATAAAACAACGTGCTGAAGAAGTCTACACGCGCAGGCCCCGCGCACTAGTCCCTCTCTTGGGCCGCCCACGGGTGGGGGACATTTGTGGACACCTAAAAGTTCTCCAAACCACTCCGAGCTGAACAAGGGCAACGAAGAAGGAAAAGAAGAAGTATTCATGAACGTATGCCGACGCACGCGAGAACAAAAAGACAAAAGAGAGAGGGAATGAGGAAAAACAAAAAATAGACACGTGAAAGGGCTCATGCCCTCTTGAATCGGCATGCAGGGCCATGCTCTTGAATCGGCGCGGTCAAGCCCCTTGGCATCCACCTGAATCGGCACAAGAAGGCCCTCCCCATGGGCTTAAGTCAGCGTGCAGCCAGCGGCCTCTTGAACCGGCGCAGGCCCTTTCATGCCCATGAGTCGGTGTGCAAGTCTTGATGTCCATGAACCGGCGCAGGTAACTCTCACAGCCCCATGAGTCGGTGCACTTCAACCAGTTGAGTGATCCGGCGTGAGAAACATCACATCCTCCATTTGGAGCTCTACTTTTCCCACCGGAACAACAACAAGAGGAAAATGGAGAAGAAGAAGCTCCGCCTACGGGCCTCTAGCGAGGCATTTAATGCCAACCTAGTGAGCTGTCAAAGAAACCTCTGGTTAAAGAAGATTTCCCGCATTAACCCATGGATAAAGTCAGACGCTCACTGAAAGACCAGCGGGAAGAGCCGTTCGTTCGCCTCAGACACCAAGAAATGGCAATCTTCGAGAATTACGACGAAGTGGCGACATGTGTCAAGTCGCACCAGCTGACCACGAACAATCCTATGGAGGCATCTCCCCTACCCTCGGCACCCCCTACGTGCGGGCCACTCGATGGTTCCGATCGAGGTGAAGAGAGAAGAAGAAGAAGAGAGGGGTGGGGAGTTCGAATTGCTCCCACCTCTAGTCCCTATAAGAAGACCCCAAGGCCCTTCGAAGAAGAGGTTGGCTGCTAGAGGTAGTTGGCAAGCAAGAGAAGAAACTACCGGAAGAGGATAGCTTGCAAGAAGAGGAGAAAAAAAAGAGGTGAGGTTGGGTTGGAGAGGAGCCCATGCTCTATTCTCCCCCCTTTTTCTGTTGCAGTTCCCTTTCTTTCTTCTTTGGCCATGTTTTGTTTTCTTAACTTAGCCCCTCTCCTTCTCATGTAATCCATGTGCTGGTTTTGGCACCCTCTAACAGGGAATGAAATGAAATTTTTAGAGTGGTCATGTGAATGTGTATAGTTCATGGTTGTCTACATAAACTCCCCATTCTTCTTTTTACTTGAGCCCTGTGTCTCCCATGTAGTGGTTTGGAATGTGTTGCGCCTCCCTTACTGGTGATATCCCCTTCTCCTCCGAATTTCCTAATCACTCCGGGCCCCCTTTAGAAGCTTACTTCTTCATAGTATGGCTTCTGGGGGACCCCTTTCAGAGGGTGAATAGCAACGGCCATATGCCTGACAACATGCTGGACTTATGTCCCAAAATTTCAGAAGCCATGGCCCGTGAGCCACTGGAACCCCTTGAAGGCTAGTCCTCGAGTTTCTATGCTCACCTTGGGTCATCGGGTAGCTATTTTCAGCTCACCCAAGAATTTGGAGGTCCTCTCGGATTATTCCGTGGACGGCTCTCTATTTTACATCCCAAACGCTCCGAATGCGGGGGAGGTGCTGTCGATTTGTGCAGAAAACTTGAGCTAACGATCGAATAAAAGAACAATGACGAACATAGTAGGGGTCGTGATTATGAGAATGATAACACAAAACGCGGAATAAAGAACCAACGAAGGGCTAATAGCACTGAACATGCATGTCTATGTGCAGACATTTCTGCCACTGGACCCTCTTGAGCTGAGAACAAAACACCTCTGCATTCCTGAACTCTCATGAACCAAGAACAAGAATCTCTGCAGCCCCATGCATTCATTGGGCTCCATGTGAGAACCTCTGTATTTCGGAACCTAAACATATATTGATTACCACCCTCTCATATAGGCTAAGAGATGGCTCCACCATATGCATGAAACTACACAAATGAATCTCTGCAACCCCCTTGCACATTTCAAGTTAGATGCATGCATCCCCGCCGAGCCCTCACATCTATATTTCTAAACCCAACGATTTTTGAGCAGCATATCACAACCCCTCAATCCCCATTATAAAAATGCAAGGAAAAAAAAGAAGACAAACAAAAAACAATAAAAAAATAATAATGACAAAAAATTGAAATCTGAGTCTGTTCGCCAGTTTGGTCGATCGAACTGAACATTCGGTCGACCGATTGGTGTTGGAGTCGACCCCTGTGTTGGTTGACCCGTCGAGCATGTCTCCCTGCCTCTGGGAGGTTCAATCGACCGACCTCTCAATTCAATCGACTGAACTCCCCGTTAAAAAAAATAACCGAAATGGGGAGTGATCCGGCACGCACGCGGTCACGCTGGATCACCACCCTCCCATCTCTATTCTCACGCCGATTCATTTCCCATTACATTAAAAAAACACAAAGCAAAACCAAACCAAACCAAAGGGTATGGAGAGATGATCCGGCGCGCACACAGGCACGTTGGATCCCTCTCCCCCCCGCTGTTTCAACTCCCATCCCATTTTTTTTTAAAAAAACCAAATACACACACACGTTCACATAATACACAACACACTCAAACACACTCACATGCACACTTTGCATGACACACGTGCACACTCTTACACCCATTAACACATTCACGTAACACACTATAAATAATGGACAAATGCAATTGCTCATGCTGTTTGAATCGACGGGGTCACTGTTCACCTAGCTTTTTAACCCGTTTCTCTTTTTATTCTTGTTAACATATTTTGTTTACAAAAAAAGAAAATAAATAAAAAAAAGATAATAAATAAATAAATGTATAGATAAATAGATAAACAATAACAAAATAACATTAAAAAATAATAAATATGTATAAGAAAGCCAAAATGATAAAAAAGAATAATATAATAAAACCGAAACAAAAAAATGATGAAATTAATGAACCAAAAAATGGAATGATGAAAATAAAAAAATGATAATACAATGATGAAAATGGTGCCATGAAAGCATGACAATTATAATAACAAAAAAATGAAGACGAACAACACCCTTAAGAGATTAACGACAATTGATCCAAGGCTCTGACTCTCTCATATCCGGCATGAAGGGAATATCAATGCCGCCTCACTAAGTCAGATTTGGACCTCGGAAACCATCCCGATATGACCACAATCTGACACTGCCCGAGCAAAAAGCTCGTTAGACCTGACCCGTTTCCACTGGGATCTAATCCCGCATTCTTATCAAACTTGTCGTATATTCGGCAGATATCGGCACGAGTTCTTATATCCGTCTTCGTCGCGCTTTCAACACGAACTTCCGCTGAATACGCAATGGTTGATAAGCGACCAACAAGATTTGAATGTTTATACCCCGACGCGGGGTATTCTAACGCAGTTTGAGATTTTATTGTCTCATTTCATCAATGCACATGTCAAGCCGTAGGGCCCCTTTTTCTGGCGATCAATCAAGGGTTTTCTCCCCTCTGGGGAGATGTTGTCACACCCCGACGCGGAATATCAAGGGCGTGAGCGAGTCATAATCAAGCGTGTCGATCAGAACATGTACAAATTTAATTCTAAGACAAAGATTGATGATAAAATGATACTTTTATTCCATCAAAATAGAGGTTTACATTGCTAATTCATAAGCCATAAAGGCAAATTATAAACTTCCAAATACAAAGTATATGATTCTTGTAAAACACTAATGATCTACATAAATCCTAGGGAAAAGAAAATCACTCTTTCACTCTTGTCCATTCCCTTGTTCAATATCATTTCCTGTAACAATTTAACCAAAACGTAGGGTGAGCAAAAAGCTCAGTAGGATTTTATATCTCTAAAAACCAGGTAATCTTTAAGTGTTTAACAATTTAAGTAATCTTTCCAAGTTGCATCGAAATGTGTATAACATGAGTGGAATTTCCAAGTAATTAAGATAACAAGATATCAAGAGAAATTTTCAAGTAATAACTTTGAACAAGTAAGGAATTTCATGTAATTGGTCATTTCACGCAAGTCAAGTAATTCATGTAATTTTCAAGTAATCATGTAAACAAGTAACAAGTACAAATAGTGGAATGCCGTAAAAATTTAGCAAGTCATGCACTTCGGTGTAATGCCACACCGTGGTCAATCAACTCCCATGGGCACAAGTACTTTCGGACGCTCCTCTCAGGACCAGACCGGGCCCCATTAATGTCAGGCATTGGGTCGGTGGATCATAAGATCCCAAGTACGTTTAGACATCCACTTAACACTATGGCCAATGAATTTCAAGAATAAGCTCATTTGTAAAAAGTACAGATCTTGCAAAAATCTCAGAAGTTACAAGAGAAGTAAATAATAATTTTAAGGCATCATGTTTAACGATATTAAGTCGTGGAATTCAAGAACGAATGGTAACTAGGAAGAAAATTCAAGTAAATAGAACTAATAGAATTATTTTAATTCCATAATTTAATCTTGTGTTCAATTGATTTAACAAGTGTTTAGGCATGTTTTCAGGAAGTTTTTATATCATGGAGGTATTTTAGTTTAGCCAAAACGCGGATTTTATAGCCAATCAGAATTCTGTTATAAACGTGGAGTAGGTAAGCACCATGTTCACCAAATTATTTGAGAATTCATTCTTAATTCTGTTAAAATTTAGAAATATTAAGTTTTAGATAAGATGTATATACTTTTGAATTAAAATCATGATTTCACATATTATTGATATTTTTAATGATAATACGATAGGATAAATGATAATAAGATAGAATAATAGATTTATCATGCAAAAAATAATTTAACATGCTAAAAAGTAATTTTTATACACCAATTTGATGATAACATGATAAAATAGATTTTTACATGCTGTAGGTAATTTTCATATATTTATTTACCGATATTATGATAAATATAGATTTTCATACTTAAGAAAATAGATTTATTATGCTAAAAATAGTTTCATCATGCTGAAAATAATTCTAACATGTTAAAGTAATTTTAACATGATAGAAATACTTTTATCATACTGAGTGTAATTTTATCATGCTGAAAATTAATATTTAACATGCTAAAATTAATACTTAACATGCTAAAAAAATTCTCATACGTTAACTTACTAATGAGATGATAAAAAAACGTTTACCATGATGATTATAGAAATTCTCTGATAACAAAATAAATTTTATCATGCTGAAATTATTTTTTTACATTTATTCACTAATTATTTGATGGGAAAATAGATTTATCATGCTGATAAATAGTTTTTAAAGAGCTTTAATATGCTGACAATAGTTCTAACATGCTAAAAATAATTTTACCATGCTGGAAATAATTTTATCATGCTGGAAGTAATTTTAACATGCTGAAAGTATTTTTCATACATCAATTTATTAATTATTTAATAGGAAATTAGGTTTAGCATGCAAAAAAAATAGTTTTAAATGGATTTAACCGGCTGAAAAATAGTTTTCATATCTCAGTATGGATAAAATAATTTTATCATACTGGAAGTAATTTTTAACATGCTGGAAATAATTTTCATGCATTAGTTTACTAATAATATAGTAAAAATAGATTTTTACATGCTAAAAAAAATTTTATTCTACAAAAATAATTTTTAACATGCTGTAAAAATTCAAACATGCTAATATTACTTTTCCTTATTTTTGGTGACTGAATGATTACAATTAATGTGGATTCCAAATGCTATAATTCCTATTATATAGTGACTAAACTTTAGTCCCACATTGGAAGTTAGAAAAACTTCCTTTGCTTTATATGTTGGAAAGTTCACCCTTGGGTCAGGACCCAAGGGGCATAAGATGTGGGCTCGAGTTGTGTGTAGATATGAAACTATTAATAGCGTGGTGTGGCGTGGTGTGGTTGGTTTTTAGAATGCGACGTGGCAGGGTCTTCATAAGTTATATATTCATATTCCTAAAATAATTTATTTGGACCCCGGGCATTCCGGGAAACTTTCTTGAATGCGCTGGCCCTGGCTAATGCGACCTTAAGATCGCGCTGGCCAGTGCTAGCGCGATCTGGAAATTTATTTAATATATATATTTTTGAAATCTGGGTTTTTGAGAACGCGCTGGCTCTGGATAGCGCGATCTGAATAACGCGCTATCCAAGGCTAGCGCGATCTTGAACATTAATATATATATATATATATATATATATATATTTAAAATCTGGATGAAGGAAATAGGGTATAAGAACGCGCCATGTCGGGGCAGCGTGATTATGAACGCGCTCCTGAGGTATAGCACGTTCTGGTTCTCACGAAAAATGGGAATACCCCTCCAATAAAATGACCATAACTTGCTCATTTCTTAACGAAATTTAGGGAAACATGTATCAATAGAAAGAGCACATAAAAACGAACAAGGTGACATGCTTTAATTAAGATTTAGCCTGAGATACACCTATATTTGAGCAGATCTAAGGAAAGATAGAAATATAGGTCGGAATAAGAAAACCCTTGATTCTTCCTTCAAATCTCTTCCAATCACCGCAGCAGCATAGCCTTGGCTTCTAGGGATGATTTGAGGGTCGAATGGGGTTCTATTTATAGTCAAAACTTGGCCAAATTTGTCAAGATTCCTTGCCTAACAATGCCAAACTTTCCAACTCCGAATTAGAAAAAAATTCCAACTTCTCCTCTTAATCTAGCCTTAATTTGGTGTGAAACCAATGTAAAAATGGTTGGTCTAAGGTGGCTGGTAGGTAAGGGTTGATTCTTGAGTCAATCTTCTAGAAATGGAGTTATTTTAATCCCTTAAATGCCATATTAAACACATGTTGCGAATTTAAGGTTAATTTAACATTTACTAAATCCTTTAACCATTAATTCAGCCCATTATGGATTATCTAATGGGTCAATTGTAATCATAATCCATTATATGAACTTTTATTGGGCTTACTATGATTTTTCTAAGGGTTATAGTATTTAATTTCTATTTACCTTAAGTAAATTCAAGTAAATTCATTTATCTTGTTTATTTCATATAGTAAAAATATAATTTAATTATTTCGTAAAGATTTTAATTATATAATTCATTGAAAAAAAATTATTTGTCATTTTAATTTATCGGGTTTCTACATCCTCCCCCACTTAAAAGAATTTGGTCCACTAAATTCACATTATATAACTAAAATTTAAAAATTCGAATAGAGAAGTCAAATTTCTAACCTGAGATTAAGTCCGGATACTTCTTCTTGATGGACTCTTCCAATTCCCAGGTGGCTTCCTCGAATCCACGCTTGCTCCATTGAACTTTTACCATCGGAATGGCCCGATTCCTCAGTTGGTGTAATTTTCGATCCAGTATCTTGATCGGTCTTTCTTCATATGATAAGTCCTTTTGTAGCTTCAAATCTTCAAACTATATCACATGCAAAGGATCGTACACGTACTTCCTCAGCATTGATACATGGAAGACATCATGTACACCGGCCAGTTGAGGAGGCAAAGCCAGCTTGTATGCCACCTCACCGATTCTCTCCAGAATCTCGAAAGGGCCGATAAATCTTGGACTCAACTTTCCTTTGATGCCGAATCTTTTAATTCCACGAGTGGGTGAGATCTTTAAGAAGACGTGCTCCCCCACTTGGAACTCAAGGTCTCTCCTTTGATTGTCGGCATAACTCTTTTGCCGTGATTGAGCTACCTTCAATCTTTCTTGAATCAACTGGATTTTGTCAGTTGTATCTTGGACAATATCGGGACCAAGCAATCCCTTCTCTCCAACCTCGCTCCAGCATAGAGGCGATCTACAGCTTCGGCCATAAAGAGCTTCAAATGGTGCCATTTGTATACTTGACTGATAGCTATTGTTATAAGCAAACTCAGTCAATGGTAAATGTTCATGCCAACTTCTGCCGAAGTCTGTCATGCATGCTCTCAACATCTCTTCAATAATCTGATTCGTCCTCTCGGTTTGTCCATCAGTCTGAGAGTGAAAAGCAGTGCTAAATCTTAGCCTAGTACCCATAGATGATTGCAAACCTTTCCAGAAGTGAGAGGTGAATCTCGGATCTCGATCCGAAATAATAGAACTTGGAATACCATACAGCCTTACGTTCTCTTTGATATTTAAGGCGGCAAGAACATCCAAGGTCCATTTAGTCTTGATAGGTAAAAAGTGAGCGGACTTGGTTAACCGGTCCACAATTACCCATATAGCATCAAAACCACTTCGGGTCTTCGGCAATCCAACTATGAAGTCCATAGCAATACTATCCCATTTCCATTCCGGTATTTCGAGAGGCTTGAGTTTACCAGCCGGTTTGAGGTGCTCGGCTTTAACTTGTTGACATACCGAACATCGACTTACGAACTCGGCTATCTCTCTTTTCATGTTAGGCCACCAGAAAGTTCTCTTGAGGTCTTGGTACATTTTTGTAGCATCGGGGTGAATAGTGTACCTTGACCGATGTGCTTCCTCCAAGATTTTACCCTTGATGATAGAACAATCGGGTATGCAAGTTCTTCCATTGAATAATAACCTTCCATCATCAGCCAGAAGGAAATCCGGTCGTTGATCTAGTTTCTCTTTAATTTCAACGATCATCGGATCATCAACTTGCCGTTCCTTGATTTCTGAGAGTAACTCGGGTTGGAGTTGAATATTTGCAATAAACACTCCGTCTTTCTTCTCCTCCACATAGAGGTTTAAATTTGTCATTTCTTCAAGTAGATGCCATTCTTTAACCATCAATCTTTATAATAAGGCCATTGGCTTCCGGCTAAGAGCATCAGCCACATCATTGCCTTTCCCAGGGTGGTATTGTATAGAGAAATCGAAATCCTTTAAGTATTCCAACCACCGTCTTTGTCTCATGTTGAGATCCTTTTAAGAGAATAAATATTTGAGACTCTTGTGATCGGAATACACAATAAAGGCTTTGCCATAGAGATAATGTCGTCAGATCTTCAAAGTAAAGACCACAACTGCCAGCTCTAGGTCATGCACGAGGTAATTGTAAGGTTTCGCACAGCACCTACGGGCTACGCAGCGGATAACAAAAATTCATTTGCCCGATCCCGGTGTTGTGGAAAGCTTAATCTGTGCTCTAATCGGTATTTCTAATACCCTAATTACGGGTTGCGTGTTTCACCTTGCGCGGAACGACACTGTCCGCTAAGCCCGATGCAGAGAAATCGAGCCGCACAGCTGTACGGCCTCTAGAGCAGATCCACACGGACCCTTGCGCAGCGACGGTACCTCCCTGGCACGATCTTCCCCGGCTCTATCACCTTCTGGAGAGAGAGAGAGCAAGAGGGAGAAAGGGGGAGGCTAATCCTCCTCTTAAGCTTATGTGCTTGCTTAAGCTTAAGAGGTTGGAAGAAGTGAAGGCTCAAATGAACTTCACGTAGGTAGCTATATATAGAGTTTAGGTTTATTAGAAAAGGGTTCTAAAAGACCGAAACTGTATATATGTCCTATCTCATATTATACATATGTATTAAACTCCGTTTACACTCCTTTCTGAAAGGAATTAAAAGGAAATAATACATACATTTGTATAATAATTATCCGTCACCCAAGAATCCATTGTGTGTGATCCTCTAGGCCCACAGTCACTCTAGTTTAAGGCCCATTAACTTCTAATTCCTAATTAGAAGTAAATTAAACGTATTATTCGCTTCTACAAGAGCCGAATAATAGTTTAATTCTTTCTGAACCTACGATCACGTTGGGTCAAGCAAATCCGCGTGATCCTAGATGACGCCGGGTTTAAACCAGCCTGTCTGGTACCTGTAAGTCCACAGTTACCGCATCGATATAATCCCTCGCTCCTTCTATGAGCCTGGTACGATCGAGGGTACGATTTCTGTCAAACCCCATGATCGTGCCATTTAACTATGACCTCCTTAAAGTGTATGACGTCCGTCCTAAACGAACTCATACGACCCTGGCCGGGGATTTAACGGAGCGTCAATGTCATGACCCATTAACTGTCTGATATATACCCGACAGTGAGTGATCCCTTCTTGACCATTGATGATCTTCACACGTATCCTGGAGTGGTCAATGACTCGGCAACTCATAACTTATGGTTAAAGTCACTTAGCTAAATAATTAAACCATTCCAGTCCTCGTGTAAGATCCGATCAATGTCTCAGGTCAAAGGACCAATGATGCTACTGTGACCGTTGGATCTTCAGTTGACATTAGGTATAATCAACCATCTGAAGATCCAATAGCGGATCAGTTCAGTGTACATCCTCCAAGGACATACACCTACACATATGTGTTGGTGCCCCGCACCAATGACCATGAGACTGATCATTGACACATCATGTGTACTGGTTTAATAGGTAATCAAAGTCCCCGAGTGATTACCCTTCAACCAGGAACAGTTTAAGGTATGTGTACATGTAAAGTCAATCTCATGTTCGAGATCCCATCTCGAGCTGACTTTACAACCACATATCCTAGGGACAACGTAAAGTAACACAATCACATATTTACGCTCAAACACCACTTTATTAACAATGAACAAGATCGTACAACTATTGGGCCTACCCGACCCGAAATTGGCCTGTAGCACACCAACACTAACAATCTCCCACTTGAACTACAACCAATTGCCCACAACTTTGAGGCCCATCTTATCCCGATGACGCTCAAATACAGTCTGTGTCAATGGCTTAGTCAGTGGATCTGCTATGTTATCTTCTGACGGTACACGCTCTACCATCACATCTCCACGATCAACAATCTCCCGAATAAGGTGAAAGCGCCTAAGAATATGCTTTGACCTTTGGTGAGATCTCGGTTCCTTCGCCTGGGCGATGGCCCCATTATTATCATAAAATAATGGGATGGGAGCTGATATCTCGGGAACTACGCCAAGTTCCAAGATGAATTTCTTCATCCAGACGGCTTCCTTAGCAGCTTCAGCTGCAGCAATATATTCCGCCTCCGTCGTCGAATCTGCAGTCGTATCTTGCTTGGAGCTTCTCCAACTGACTGCCCGTCCATTCAACATGAATATAAATCCAGACATAGATTTGCAGTCATCTAGATCTGACTGGAAACTAGAATCTGTGTAAGCTCTAAGCTGTAGGTCCTCTCCTCCATAAAGCATAAAAAGATCCTTAGCCCTTCGTAGGTACTTAAGGATACCCTTTACTGCCTTCCAGTGCTCTTCGCCTGGATTTGCCTGATATCTACTGACAATGCTTAAAGCATTGGCAACATCAGGCCGTGTACATAGCATTGCATACATGATTGACCCTATCGCCGAAGCATAGGGTACCTTATTCATGTGTGCCACCTCCTCAGAAGTTTTAGGACTCATCCCCTTGGATAGGCAAATTCCATGTCTCATCGGAATGAGACCTCTCTTAGAATTTTCCATCCTAAACCTTTTGAGGATAGTGTCTATGTACATGGATTGGGATAATTCTAGCATCCTTTTAGATCTATCTCGATAGATCCTTATGCCCAGCACATAGGATGCTTCTCCTAAATCCTTCATGGAGAAAGTCTTGGACAACCAAGACTTAGTTGATGTCAACATCTCTACATCATTCCCAATGAGTAAGATGTCATCAACATAAAGGACCAAGAAGGTCACTTAGCTCCCACTGACCTTCTTGTAAACACAGGGTTCATCTTCATTCCGAATGAAGTTGAAAGATTTGACAGCCTCGTCAAATCTTAAGTTCCAGCTTCTAGATGCCTGCTTTAATCCATAAATGGACCTTTGAAGTTTGCATACCTTATTAGGATGTGGCTTGGAGGTGAATCCCTCAGGCTGTACCATGTACACCTCTTCTGACAGGTTTCCATTAAGAAAAGCTGTCTTCACATCCATTTGTCAGATCTCATAATCTAGGTATGCAGCAATGGCAAGGAGGATTCTGATTGACTTAACCATGGCTACCGGCGAAAATGTTTCATCATAGTCAATGCCTTGCCTTTGACGATATCCTTTCGCCACTAGTCTAGCCTTGTATGTGTCAATCTGTCCATCTGCACCGATTTTCCTTTTGAAAATCCATTTGCAGTCGATAGGGACCTTCCCTTCGGGTACATCAACCAAGTTCCAAACTTTGTTGGTGTACATGGACTGGATCTCTGAATCCATTACCTCTTGCCATTTCTCAGAGTCTACACTACGGATCACCTCCTGGTACGACTGAGGATCATCATCCTCATCGATACATACCTTAGAGGACCCCTCTGAGACATGTCCAACATATCTCTCAGGTTCTCTCGGTAGTCTACCAGATCTCCGTAGTGTCAGTGTTTCACCTTGAATAGGATCAACCGATACAGTCTCATCTAATGAGTGTGTGTCTATGGGTTGTGGTTCTTGGACCTCGTCCAATTCTATCTGGCTCCCACTATTTTTCTGGAGTAGGTATTCTCTTTCCAGAAATACAGCTCTCTTGGCCACTAAGACCCTTTGCTCAGAAGGGTGATAGAAATAATATCCAAACGTCTCCTTTGGATATCCCACAAACCTACACTTATCGGTTCTCGACTCAAGCTTATCACTCTCGTTCTTCTTTACATGAGCAGGACACCCCCAAATTTTAATGTGATTAAAATTTGGTTTCCTGTCCTTCCATATCTCATATGGTATAGAAGGAACTGATTTACTTGAGATCCTATTCAACAAATAAGCCGCAGTCTCTAACGCATAGCCCCAAAGAGACAATGGTAGTCCTGACATAGACATCATAGATCGGACCATGTCTAACAAGGTCCTGTTTCTCCTTTCGGATACACCATTATGCTGTGGTGTATACGGTGGAGTCCACTGAGAAACTATTCCATAGTCTTTAAGATAAGAAGTGAATTCATGACTTAAGTATTCACCTCCTCGATCCGATTGAAGAGCCTTAATACTTTTGCCAGTCTGTTTCTCTACTTCATTCTTGTATTCCTTAAACTTCTCAAAGGCTTGTGACTTATGTCTCATTAAATACACATAGCCATATCTAGAGAAGTCATCAATAAAAGAAATGAAATAGAGATAACCTCCTTTTGCTTCTATGGACATGGGTCCACACACATCCGAGTGTATGAGTTCGAGAAGGTCAACATCCCTCTCACCATGTCCACCAAAAGGAGCCTTGGTCATTTTTCCCATGAGACGTGACTCACATGTATCAAATGGCTTATATTCGAACGAATTCAAATACCCATTTGAGTGTAAGTGAGATACTCTTTTTTCACCTACATGACCAAGTCTGCAATGCCATAGATATGCAGAATTCACTTCATCAGCATTGGAAATTTGCATAACATTAGAACGTGTATCTAATACATAAAGATCATTGACTAATGAACCATTGGCTATATTCAAACCATTATTCATTATAGAGCACCCAGTGCTATTAAAAGCCAATGTGTATCCAATGTTATATAAGCCAGAGATTGAAATAATGTTCTTAATAATATTAGGAACATAATAACAGTCATTCAGCTCCAGAATTACTCCTGAAGGTAAACTGAGGCGTGCAGTCCCGACAGCTTTGGCAGAAACTAAAGCTCCATTGCCCATCCTCAGTTCAATCTCCTTTTTGCCCAGTCGCCTTTTATTTGCCAGCACCTGCACAGAATTGCAGATATGAGATGCACATCCAGTATCCAATACCCATGATGTGGATTCCATATATGACAAATTAAGATCTATGACAAAAATACCTTCATTTAGAATTGCCTTGCAATTCCTTTTCCAATGCCCAGTTTCCCCGCATCGAAAACATTTGTCTTCCTTTTCATTCTTCTTGCCCTTCCCTTTGTCAACTTTGGCAAGTTGCTTACCCGTGGCCTTTTTCTTTCCTTTCCCTTTGTTACTTGTAGTGGATATCTGGGTGGCCTTCCTTTTCTTATTGGCCCGGCCAATAATCATTACAGAAGAAGAAGGTTTATCTTTCTGCATAGTTCCTTCAGCACTCTTTAACATGTTGAGCAGCTCCGGGAGAGTTGCATCAATTCTATTCATGTTAAAGTTCATGGTGAAGGAAGAAAAGGAATCGGGCAATGACTGGAGTATAAGATCAATGCATAGTTCAAGATCCAACTTGAACCCCAATGCATTGAGTCTTTCAATCCACTCCATCATTTTCAGTACATGGGCCTGTACTGATGAACCCTCAGACATCCGTGTCCTGAAAATCCTTTTGGAGATGTCATACCTCTCAATCCTACCCTGCTCCCCGAAGAGCTGGCGTAGATTGAGAAGTATACTTCTACAATCAGTCTTTTCAAATTACCTCTGTAGCTTGGGAGCCATAGAGGCCAACATGTAACATTGGGCAAGGGAGGAGTCCTCAGACCACTTGGCATAAGCCAGTAACTCACCCTCGTCGGCATCAGGAGCTGGCTCAGAATGAACCGTGTCCAACACGTACGCAATCTTTTCGGCGGTAAGGACTATGCGTAGATTACGCAACCAATCCGAGTAGTTCGGTCCAGTTAATCTATTTGCATCCAAGATGCCGCGGAGGGGGTTGGACGACGACATTGTAATCTGGATAAGAAATAAAAGACAACTTAGCATGTGTTCAAATTCTAACTTAGATGTGGTTTCTTATCTTAGTTAGTCCCACTATTTTTCGATCGAACTATATAACCCTCAGTATATAGAACGGGAGATCAACGAGATCAACCTAGTGGGTCGGAATCCCAACGAGACTGATGTACGACCTTGTGGAAAGCACAACAAGCCATACACCATCTCAAGGGCAGTCAACAAGCACTTGCATCTAATGCAATATCCGATATTCGGCCCCCGAGAAATCATCCCCTTGTGGAAAGCACAACAAAGGATATTCTCGGTTAGATCTAACCATCATTACAACATAGCAATGAGTTCATGACCCGACCCTTGTGGAAAGCACAACAAAGCCGAGTTCAATTCCTCACCCCATTGAGGCCGAGCCTTGGAGTTTAATCCCGTCCCCAAACTCATGGACCTTGTGGAAAGCACAACAAATCCATGAAATGAAGACGTTCGTTCACTCCATAATGATGGAGGGCCACGACGACTCCTAGAGCCACGCTTACCAGATCTAAAATTTAATCGCGAGGGAATTTAATTTTATCTTGATCTCACCCTAGGTGGTAATATAAATATATCCAATATATTTACCGTACCTAGTAGTTTGCACAAAATAAATGCATCCAATGCAAAATTAAACGCAAGTGATCATGGACTTAAACCCTAATGTAGCTAAGACATCCGGCCCGCTTCCGAAGCAGCTAGATCGTCCTCGTCGGGTGTACTCCGCGCTTTCAAACTCCGACGTCGCATCAATTACAACTTTTACACGGCACGCAGGCCGAAAAAATTAAAGTACATGTGACGCAAATTCTAGCAGCCCTTAGGGCGAGTACAACAATGGAGGAAGATAGAAGTACATTAAAATTTTAACAGAGAGAGAAAGGAGGTTCGCAGACCCCAATTAATTACATTAATCCAAGTCCATGATCACTTGCCAACCCATTCAAATAAAATCAATCAAGGGTTATTTTCTGAAAATAATCCTTACATTTTGAATTTAAAAATGGGATGTGCAAACAAAAATAGGCTATCTTTGTTTAATTTTAAAAATCGAAGCATGATTAACTTAAATTAAACACACAAGCAGGCCCGTACAAGGTGAATAAAATAACGCACGGAAAGAACCATCATTTTCTAAGGGGTATCTATTTGAGATAATTAATTAAATTTAAATTTAAATTTAATTATCCAATAATCAAATTTAAATTCAAAATTTAAACATGCCAATAATTTAAATTTAAATTCAAACTAATTATCCAATAATATTGTTTGAAAGGAAATCTAAAATAATGTAATTATCCTCAATTAGTAATTTTCTAAAATTCAAAATTTGAATTTAACAATTATCTAATAATTAAAAATTCAAATAATTGAATTTTCCACATTTAACTTCAATAAAATTCAAAATTTGAATTTTCTAATTATCTAATAATTAAAAATTCAAAAATTAAAATTTACTGAAGTAACTTCAATTATTACCATTTAATCCTAAGGTAAATAGTAATTATCTCACCTCAGTAAATTCAACATGGTTAAATAAAAAAATAACATTTGACATTTACCATTGAGATAAGACTATTTAACTTACTAGATAAAATTTGATTTAATTTACTGTGTATTATAATATATATATCTAATATATATATTATCATATTAAAACACAATAAATTAAAAGTCAAAAAAAGCAAAAAAAATTTTCTCTTGTCGGCAGGCGCCTGTGCGCGCCGCCCACGCGCGACGCGTGGGCGGACGCGCCCGCGCCCGCCCGCGCCCGCATGCGGGCGCCCGCCGCGCCCCCCGCGGGTCAGCGTCCGCCGGCGCTGACCCCGGGTGCCGCGTGCGCCGCCCACGCGGCGCACGCGGCGGGCGCACTGCGCCCTGGGCATCCTGGAAGAACGGAGATGTCCAACATCCCATTCTATCAATTACAATTGAAGTAATTAATCCCCTTTCAAATATGGTTCTAAACGGCTATAAAAACATCGACCAGAGCGCCAACCTGGCTCTGATACCACTGTAAGATTTCGCACAGCACCTACGGGCTACGCAGCGGATAACAAAAATTCATTTGCCCGATCCCGGTGTTGTGGAAAGCTTAATCTGTGCTCTAATCGGTGTTTCTAATACCCTAATTACGGGTTGCGTGTTTCACCTTGCGCGGAACGACGCTGTCCGCTAAGCCCGATGCAGAGAAACCGAGCCGCACAGCTGTACGGCCTCTAGAGCAGATCCACACGGACCCTTGCGCAGCGACGGTACCTCCCTGGCACGACCTTCCCCGGCTCTATCACCTTCTGGAGAGAGAGAGAGCAAGAGGGAGAAAGGGGGAGGCTAATCCTCCTCTTAAGCTTATGTGCTTGCTTAAGCTTAAGAGGTTGGAAGAAGTGAAGGCTCGAATGAGCTTCACGTAGGTAGCTATATATAGAGTTTAGGTTTATTAGAAAAGGGTTCTAAAAGATCGAAACTGTATATATGTCCTATCTCATATTATACATATGTATTAAACTCCGTTTACACTCCTTTCCGAAAGGAATTAAAAGGAAATAATACATACATTTGTATAATAATTATCCGTCACCCAAGAATCCATTGTGTGTGATCCTCTAGGCCCACAGTCACTCTAGTTTAAGGCCCATTAACTTCTAATTCCTAATTAGAAGTAAATTAAACGTATTATTCGCTTCTACAAGAGCCGAATAATAGTTTAATTCTTTCCGAACCTACGATCACGTTGGGTCAAGCAAATCCGCGTGATCCTAGAGGACGCCGGGTTTAAACCAGCCTGTCTGGTACCTGTAAGTCCACAGTTACCGCATCGATATAATCCCTCGCTCCTTCTATGAGCCTGGTACGATCGAGGGTACGGTTTCTGTCAAACCCCATGATCGTGCCATTTGACTATGACCTCCTTAAAGTGTATGACGTCCGTCCTAAACGAACTCATACGACCCTGGCCAGGGATTTAATGGAGCGTCAATGTCATGACCCATTAACTGTCTGATATATACCCGACAGTGAGCGATCCCTTCTTGACCATTGATGATCTTCACACGTATCCTGGAGTGGTCAATGACTCGACAACTCATGACTTATGGTTAAAGTCACTTAGCTAAATAATTAAACCATTCCAGTCCTCGTGTAAGATCCGATCAATGTCTCAGGTCAAAGGACCAACGATGCTACTGTGACCGTTGGATCTTCAGTTGACATTAGGTATAATCAACCATCTGAAGATCCAATAGCGGATCAGTTCAGTGTACATCCTCCAAGGACATACACCTACACATATGTGTTGGTGCCCCGCACCAATGACCATGAGACTGGTCACTGACACATCATGTGTACTGGTTTAATAGGTAATCACAGTCCCCGAGTGATTACCCTCCAACCAGGAACAGTTTAAGGTATGTGTACATGTAAAGTCAATCTCATGTTCGAGATCTCATCTCGAGCTGACTTTACAACCACATATCCTAGGGACAACGTAAAGTAACACAATCACATATTTACGCTCAAATACCACTTTATTAACAATGAACAAGATCGTACAACTATTGGGCCTACCCGACCCGAAATTGGCCTGTAGCACACCAACACTAACAGTAATTTTCCTCGTGTTTCTTTAATTGCCTTGAAGCTATAACCTTACCATGTTGCATTAATACGCAACCTAGGCCAATTCCAGATGCATCAACATACACTTCGAATCCTCCTCCTTCCGTAGATAATGTGAGAATAGGGGCAGTCGTCAGACAATCCTTTAAAGTTTGAAAGCTTTTCTCGCATTCCCCGGACCATATAAAAAGATTCTCCTTTCTTGTCAATCTTGTCAAAGATACCGCAATCTTGGAGAAGTTCTTGATAAATCTTTGATAATATCCAGCCAATCCCAAGAAGCTTCGGATTTTCGTCACACTAGTAGGTCTTTCCCAATTCTTTACGGCCTTGACCTTTGAAGAATCGACAACGATACTGTTCCGGGAAATTATGTGACCGAGAAAAGAAACTTCCTCCAACCAGAAATCACACTTGCTTAATTTGCCATAAAGCTTATGATCTCTTAATAATTGAAGGGCCTTCTTGAGATGTTCTTCATGTTCTTCCTTTGACTTGGAGTAGATCAAAATGTCGTCAATGAAGATAACCATAAATTGATCGAGGTATGGCCTGAATACGATGTTCATTAATTACATAAATGCGGCATGCACGTTAGTTAGGCCAAAAGGCATAACGGTAAACTCGTAATGCCCATACCTACTCCGAAATGTAGTCTTGTGAATATCCCCTTCCTTGATCTTTAATTGATGATAACCAGATCGAAGATCGATCTTTGAGAAATATCAAGCTCTAGAAATCTGGTCGAATAATTCATCAATCCTCGGCAATGGATATTTATTCTTGATGGTGAGTTGATTCAATTGCCGATAATCAACACATAGTCTCATCGAACCATCCTTCTTTTTAACAAAGAGGACCGGGGTTCCCCAAGGTGAAGTACTTGGTCGGATAAACCCCTTTTCCAATAACTCCAATAGTTGTTCCTTTAACTCCTTCATTTCAACGGCAGACATTCGATATGGAGCTTTAGAAACTGGTGCAGCTCCCGGAATTAAATCAATAGAGAAGATAACTTCTCTCTCTGGAGGAATACCAGGCAACTCGTCCAGAAATATATCAGAATAATCTCGAACGATAGGAATGTCCTTTAGAACGGGTTCCGTGTGCTCGGTCATATTGATAGAAACTAAGAAACCGGCACAACCCTTCCTTAATAATTTCTCGACTTTGAGGGCCGAAACGAGAGATATGTACCTAGAATGCCTGATACCATAAAATAAGAGGTTGCGGTAACCCATAAAAGTTACCGTACCCAACTTGCAGTTGACACTAGCACCATGTGCAGATAGCCAATCGGCACCCAATATAATATCATATCCGTCCATCTCCATGCATACCAAATCAGCGGGTAAGTTATAACCGCTAATTAGAACTTCACTAGCAGGATAGAAATATTTAATCTCCGTTTCCGTTCCAATAGGGGTAGTAATAGTGAGTGTAGAATCTAATGGAACAGGCTTCATAGGTAAAAGACCAGCAAATCTTCTAGATATAAATGAATGCGTAGCTCCGGTGTCAAAAAAGATAGAGGCATGCCTTGAGTACACAGAAAGAGTACCTTCCATGACGCCTCCTTCTTCGGTAGGTTCCGCATCCATAAGAGCTTGAAGTCTTCCTTACTTTTTGACAATAGGTGGAAGCTTCTCCGGTGGAGCTTGCTCGTTGAGAAGAGGACAATTCGGGATCCTATGCTCTCAACTCCCGCATTGAAGACATGCGCTGAGCTTTCTCCAACATTCCTCGACTTTGTGTCCGGGTTTCTCGTAGAATTTACATAATTCCTTTGATGACGTAGAGAAAAGAACAATTTGCTTGTCAAAGGTTATTGGCTTCTTTTCCCCTTAAAAGTTACGTCCACCATTGTTGAAATTTTGCCCATCCTTGTTGAAGTTACGCCCGTCATTGGGCCTTTTCTTCCCGAAGGAAGGTTTGAAACTTCCGGACCCAGTAACTTGCTCTCTCTTGGCTTCCCTTCCTCGGATGCGATCCGATAGCTCCGTTTCATCTTCTAGGAGTTGTGCTCTCCGTACCGCATCAGAATAAATTTGGATATCCATCGGGGCGAGTTGAGTAATATATTGAGGCCTTAAGCCATTTAAGAACCTCCTTGCCTTCATTTTGTCGGTACCCATGAGATGTGGAGCGTACCGAGATAATCTTGAGAATTGAGCTTCATATTCGGCTACCGATAAACCCCTTTGCTTCAAAGCGGCCAATTCGGCGGCCTTCCTTTCTTTCACTCGGTCAGAAAAATATTTACTATTGAAGTGTTCCACGAACTCTTCCCATAGAATTTGGTCATGCGGTAAAGTAGCTTCGACCGATTTTCACCAGGCATGGGCATCCCTTTCCATTTGGAAAGTAGCGAGTATGACATTTTCCTCGTCAGCACATTGCATAACTCAGAATATCCTATCGAGCTCCGTAATCCAGTGTTTGGCTTCATCCGGATCCGTAGATCCAGCGAACTTGGGAGGGTTCATGCTTTGGAAATTCCTATGCAAATCACCAGCTCCTCGGTTTGCTCCTCCCTGAGCAACCTGTTGGAGGGCTTGGGTTAAGCCTTGAACGGTGCGCTGCATCTCGCACCATTGAGCTCTCTCGGCGGCCATTTACGAGAATTAGCCTGAAACCATAATTCCAAGGTTTATTATTTTTGTTTTGGTATTTATTTTCTGATAATTCCATTTTTCTGAAAACTTAACCCATGTTTCTACCCAATCTTACCGGGAAGGTTTTAAGACCTATCCAATTTCTAGATATTGATCTAAAACCTAACCTAAGTTTAAGAATCCTAGGTTTTATGTAACCTAGGCTCTGATACCACAAAGACTGTCACGCCCCGACGCGGAATATCGAGGGCGTGAGCGAGTCGTAATCAAGCGTGTCGATCAGAGCATGTACAAATTTAATTCTAAGATAAAGATTGATGAGAAAAGGATACTTTTATTCCATCAAAATAGAGGTTTACATTGCTAATTCATAAGCCATAAAGGCAAATTATAAACTTCCAAATCCAAAGTACATGATTTTCCAAACCCAAAGTACATGATTCTTGTAAAACACTAATGATCTACATAAATCCTAGGAAAAGAAAATCACTCTTTCACTCTTGTCCATTCCCTTGTTCAATATCATTTCCTGCAACAATTTAAGCAAAACGTAGGGTGAGCAAAAAGCTCAGTATGATTTTATATCTCTAAAAACCAGGCAATCTTTAAGTGTTTAACAATTTAAGTAATATCTCCAAGTTGCATCAAAAAGTGTATAACATGAGTGAAATTTCCAAGTAATTAAGACAACAAGATATCAAGAGAAATTTTCAAGTAACAACTTTGAACAAGTACGGAATTTCATGTAATTGGCCATTTCACGTAAGTCAAGTAATTCATGTAATTTTCAAGTAATCATGTAAATAAGTAACAAGTACGAATAGTGGAATGCCGTAAAAATCTAGCAAGTCATGCACTTTGGGGCAATGTCACACCGTGGTCAATCAACTCCCATGGGCACAAGTACTTTCGGGCGCTCCTCCTAGGACCAGACCGGGCCCCATTAATGTCAGGCATTGGGTGGGTGGATCATAAGATCCCAAGTACGTTTAGACATCCACTTAACACTATGGCCAATGAATTTCAAGAATAAGCTCATTTGTAAAAAGTACAGATCTGGAAAAAATCTCAGAAGTTGCAAGAGAAGTAAATAATAATTTTAAGGCATCATGTTTAACGACATTAAGTCGTGGAATTCAAGAACGAATGGTAACTAGGTAGAAAATTCAAGTAAATAAAACTAATAGAATTATTTTAATTCCATAATTTAATCTTGTGCTCAATTGATTTAACAAGTGTTTAGGCATGTTTTCAGGAAGTTTTTATATCCTGGAGGTATTTTAGTTTAGCCAAAACGCGGATTTTATAGCCAATCGGAATTCTGTTATGAACGTGGTGTAAGTAAGCACCATGTTCACGAAATCATTTGAGAATTCATTCTTAATTCTGTTAAAATTCAGAAATATTAAGTTTTAGATAAGATGTATACACTTTTGAATTAAAATTGTGATTTCACATATTATTGATATTTTTAATGATAATACGATAGGATAAATGATAATAAGATAGAATAATAGATTTATCATGCAAAAAATAATTTAACATGCTAAAAAGTAATTTTTTTACACCAATTTGTTGATAACATGATAAAACAGATTTTTACATGCTGTAGGTAATTTTCATATATTTATTTACTGATATTATGATAAATATAGATTTTCATGTTTAAGAAAATAGATTTATTATGCTAAAAATAGTTTCATCATGCTGAAAATAATTCTAACATGTTAAAGTAATTTTAACATGATAGAAATACTTTTATCATACTGAGTGTAATTTTATCATGCTGAAAATTAATATTTAACATGCTAAAATTAATACTTAACATGCTAAAAAAATTCTCATACGTTAACTTACTGATGAGATGATAAAAAGAAGTTTACCATGATGATTATAGAAATTCTCTGATAATAAAATAAATTTTATCATTATGAAATTATTATTTTTACATTTATTCACTAATTATTTGATTGGAAAATAGATTTATCAAGCTAAAAATAGTTTTTAAATAGCTTTAATATGCTGACAATAGTTATAACATGCTAAAAATAATTTTACCATGTTGGAAATAATTTTATCATGCTGGAAGTAATTTTAACATGCTGAAAGTATTTTTCATGCATCAATTTACTAATTATTTAATAGGAAATTAGATTTAGCATGTAAAAAAATAGTTTTAAATAGATTTAACATGCTGAAAAATAGTTTTCATATCTCAGTATGGATAAAATAATTTTATCATACTGGAAGTACTTTTTAACATGCTGGAAATAATTTTCATGCATTAGTTTACTAATAATATGGTAAAAATAGATTTTTACATGTTAAAAATAATTTTTATTCTATAAAAATAATTTTAAAAATGCTGTAAAAATTCAAACATGCTAATATTACTTTTCCTTATTTTTGGTGACTGAATGCTTACAATTAATGTGGATTCTAAATGCTATAATTCCTATTGTATAGTGACTAAACTTTAGTCCCACATTGAAAGTTAGAAAAACTTCATTTGCTTTATATGTTGGAAAGTTCACACTTGGGTCAGGACCCAAGGGGCATAAGATGTGGACTCGAGTTGTGTGTAGATATGAAACTATTAATAGCGTGGCGTGGCGTGATGTGACGTGGTGTAGTTGGTTTTTAGAATGCGACGTGGCAGGGTCTTCATAAGTTATATATTCATATTCCCAAAATAATTTATTTGGACCTCGGACATTCCCGAAAACGTTCTTGAATGCGCTGGCCCTGGCTAGCGCGACCTTTAGATCGCGCTGGCCAGTGCTAGCGCGATCTGGAAATTTATTTAATATTTTTTTTTTGAAATCTGGGTTTCTGAGAACGCGCTGGCTCAGGATAGCGCGATCTGAATAACGCGATGTCCAAGGCTAGCGCGATCTGAAACATTAATATATATATATATATTTGAAATCTGGACGATGGAAATAGAGTATAGGAACGCGCCATGTCGGGGCAGCGCGATTATGAACGCGCTCCTGAGGTATAGCACGTTCTGGTTCTGACTAAAAACGAGAATACCCCTCCATAAAATGACCATAACTTGGTCATTTCTTAACGAAATTTAGGGAAACATGTATCAATGGAAAGAGCACAGAAAAATGAACAAGGTGGCATGCTTTAATTAAGATTTAGCCTGAGAGACACCTACATTTGAGCAGATCTAAGGAAAGCTAGAAATATAGGTCGGAATAAGAAAACCCTTGATTCTTCCTTCAAATCTCCTCCAATCACCGCAGCAGCATAGCCTTGGCTTCTAGGGATGATTTGAGGGTCGAATGGGGTTCTATTTATAGCCAAAACTTGGCCAATTTATCAAGATTCCTTACCTAACAATGCCAAACTTTCCAACTCTGAATTAGAAGAAAATTCTAACTTCTCCTCTTAATCTAGCCTTAATTTGGTGTGAAACCAATGTAAAAATGGCTGGTCTAAGGTGGCTGGTAGGTAAGGGTTGATTCTTGAGTCAATCTTCTAGAAATGGAGTTATTTTAATCCCTTAAATGCCATATTAAACACATGTTACGAATTTAAGGTTAATTTAACCTTTATTGAATCCTTTAACCATTAATTCAGCCCATTATGGATTATCCAATGGGTCAATTATAATCCTAATCTATTATATGGACTTTTATTGGGCTTACTATGATTTTTCTAAGGGTTAGAGTATTTAATTTCTATTTACCTTAAGTAAATTCAAGTAAATGCATTTATCTAGTTTATTTCATATAGTAAAAATATAATTTAATTATTTCATGAAGATTTTAATTATATAATTCATTGAAAAAAATTATTTGTCATTTTAATTTATCGGGTTTCTACAGATGTAATTAACGCCGCGACCTTTATGGCACGACGGGTTTCTATCTCGACATGAAAACTCACTATCGTCTGATCAGTCAGACGGCGCGCACTGGTGGCTTCTCCGAAGCCCGAATAACATGTCACATTGTGACTGGCATGCCCACATACCAAATAAAATAAATAAATAAATAAACAAACGAACAAATAAAAAGAGATCTCGAAAGTCCATCCACAACGCCCGAGTCGAGAAATGTTGGAACTTGGCCCAAGTGGAAGAGGATGCTAGCGCCCGACAACACTTGAAGATAGACCTCCGGGAAGAGAACTAGCCTTCTCGGGGTTCAGGGTGGCCCCCGCGAGCAGAAGGCGTCTAGGGGTGGTCACTCGAGGCATCTAGGCAAGTGGGGGCTGCACCTGGTGGGGTCGGAACAGTCAAGCTAGCCCTCTCCCCGAATGGAGGAGGCACCGAGCTAGGGTCTGAAGTAACTGCCGCGATTGGCGGCTACTCCCCCACGGAGCTGGCGGCTGCATCTTCAGGAAGGACAGGAGCGGCGACATCCCTTGGCACTGAAACCTCAGGAGGAAGATCTGAAAGAGTCGGTGGGGCGGTGAAAACCATCGGGGGTGCGCCTGCTACTGACTGCGTCCTCATCTTCTTCTGTCGACTCTCCTTGGCGGCCATTGCCTTCAAAGAGCCCAGCAAGAGCTTCGACCTGGGGTCCTTCCATTTGGACCTCCTCCGCGCCTTGGCCCTTTCAGCCGCTACCTTTTTGCACTTATCACGGGCAGTTGGAGAGCCCCCTGCCTCCTCCACCTAGGGAGGAATCTCTCGAACGTTTGCTGTGGTCTCCTATTCCTCCTGCTCCTCCACTGCTTCTGACGCAGCCTCGGCCGAGCGATCCGATTGATTTCCTCCCTCCCTACGAGGGAGGTCTGCAACCAGCACAATCATAAATTCAGCAGGGCGGCGAACTAAAGTGAAAGACTGCTCGACAAGCCCTCAGCAGACAGAGGAGCACGTGCATAACGCTGCAGATTTGACTCATCGAGGAGCTTGACAGTTAACCGTTTGTTATTTTGGAGGACCTTAATGTTTCCCTCCAGCTCCGGAGAGGTTGAAGAGGGCCTTGGTGCAAAAATGAGATGATTGTTTGGAAAGATTGGGAAAGGCTAGGAAGGGGCACCCTTTGTAGCGACCCGGATCCCGGATACCAGGTATACCTGGTAGGACTACCGAATACACGTGATACCACATGGAACCCGCGAGGCCTCCCAAGAGCGGTAAAGCTCCGAAGGGAAAAAGGCATGTGTAGAGTACATTGAAGCCACAGAGATAAAACAGTAAGCAATTAAATTTCATTAGATCGGTTTGCTAAAGTAGCAGAAATAAAATTACTTTTTAATTAACAGTTCAATTTAACAATTACATCAGAGTCCAGTCCAGAAAATTAACGATAAGTACAGGCCACAGGAAAAGAACGTACACTGAGGTCAGGGGGAAACCTGACGCAGGTACTGCTGGTAGCTACAGACGCGCCACACCAGGAACCACGAATAGAGACGACGCCCACCTGAAAAGCAGGGGTGAGTCTCCAAACAGAGGCTCAGTAGGGGTCACACGAATCCCCACTGAAAAACACGCAGAACACGGAACATGAAGCAACAGAAGTAACATCAGGTGTAGCAAAGCAGGAAACTACAGTACAAAGCTGTAAAAAGAACGGGAACAGTAGGAGTATGGAACAAGTAGGAAAGGGGGATAATCCACACCAGGCAAGCGGCTGCCGAACTACCCTCGGCACCCCAAACTAATCCAAGCAGCGACAGAAGGGTGACTCCGATCTGACAAGGTCAGGAGTTATCGATCTGTCGACACGACGCCAAGCCTAAGACAAAGACCTGCAAGGACAGACAAAAGTCTAGAAAGGATCTAGACAAACGACAGACAGACTCAACAACACACACGACTAGAACGTCGTGCACGCAACACAACACTGACCTCGAGTAGGGCCACAGAAAGGCTAACTCGGGAAGGTCACGACGCACAAGAAACGTCGAGAGTCACGCGTCACGTGACGGAAGCACCTCCTCGCAAGAAGAACAGCCAGATGCGTCCACTGACGTCTTATGCTGCGCCACAAGTGTCTCGCCTACGGCACCGCTGAAACCACGGCAGAGTCGCAGACACGCGCTGAGTCAAACAGGAACTACAGCAACAAGTAACCAGTCAGGGCTACGCCTGTCGACGTATGTCCTCAGCCTCTGACTACGTGTGCACACACTGGCTCTTGCCTAAGCCAGGTCCTCTAGCTAGTTTTCTCCCTCGGTAGGACGCTACCGCTAGCCGGGAGCCCACGGAACTAGCTTACAAACCGTGTGACGGGAACACCCCTCCGCCATCCGTAGGCGGGTCGGTAACTCAAGGCCTTAGGGCAACAACAATCGGAGGCTCACTAGACACAGAGACTCTAAAACAAGAGTGCTATAGTACAAACAATCAAAGAAGCACTGTCGCACGTACTACGAGGCACCAAGGCAACAAGACAACTACCAACAGACTCAGGACAAGGTAACTAGACCTGCAACGTAACGATCCTTGAGTCGGACGACTCAAAGGTAAGATCGTCACTAACAGCGGAACAAGCCGCCAATCGGTCTAATCCTAAGCCACGCAAAACAACACTCCGGAGAAAACGACTCACGGAGACCTGAGGGAACACCGAGGACCCTCAGACACACTTGGACACACGGACTGAGGTAAGGCAACACCTCGAGGCATCCAGAACCAATGTCTCGAGCTGGACAAAACCGCCGAGACACACAAAGCTACCTGTCAACCCCTAGGTAACCCCCGGTTGACTGGAGCCAGACAACACCGTCGCAAAACACGGCATGCACAAGCACTCCTGGCTGTCCCATCATGGTTACTACCCTCATAGGATGTCAACAGACACCCACGGGTCACGGGCAAACCACGAGACCAAGCCAAGACAAGCAGAAACCGAAACGACAAAAACCACGCTCTGGCAGAACGGACCGTCATTCAACCACTAGGCAGACCCAGCAGTCAAGGAACAGCCGCCACGCAACCAGAGACAAGGACATTGGCAATTCTAGATTGCGTCGTTAGGGAACTGCCGCAGTCAAGGAAAAGACCGCACCCAGTCACCTAAACCGACTGATCCAGAAGACCACTGCCACACAAACACAGCCCTAGAACACCAACCTACGACTACCCAACACACGGGCGAACACCAAACACCCAACGGCCATCACGGCCACAACAGGGCTTTAACGCACCACCACAGGGGCGTTACAGGCGCCTGACGCACCAGGGCGGGCGTGTCAGAGCCAACAGGCACAAAACCAAAACGCGAGCCACGTAACGCACTAGGGCAGGCGCGTTACAACAACCTAACGCACAACGACAGGCGCGTTACGCCAACCTAACGCACGGGAGCAGACGCGTCAAGGCCACATACCCAAGTCTGAAAACTCAGACAAATAGCGTGTAACAGTCCACGACGGATGCGTTACAACGCCGTGACGCACGGGGGCAGGGCCGTTAGAGCTAACGGACAGCCACCCAGCTCAGCCAAACAGAGTGTAACGACCTGGGGCAGGCGCATTACACAGTTGTGACGCACAGGGGCACAGCCGCTACACGAACCGACTGACCCGGTCAAATTCGGTCAAACAGAACGTAACGGCCTGGGGCAGGCGCGTTACGCGAGCCTGACGCACCAGGGCAGGCGCGTCAGAGGAACCGACTTAACCAAAACACAAGACGACAAAATAGCTGTGACGCATACTCCGGGACGTGTCAGGGAGCTGTGACGCACCACACATGGGCCGTCACACTCTCACAGCCACGACAACTATAAACGAACAGACGCTGTGGCGGTCTATCGTAGGGCCGTCAGAGACTGTGACGGTCTCTGATACGACAGCTACACCGGCCACGGCGGGAAAACAGTGGAAACGCCAAATCGGGCCGTTCCACGCCCCATTCACGCCGAAGCATAGGGGAAACAAAGCTACACGATGGAAAACAACATCTGGAGGCCAAAAAGCCCACATGCACGCGCTAAAATGCAAGATCAGGGCGATTCTAACGAATCGACCCAAAACGAGTCACCGAGGTTCCCGGACTCCTACCGGCCTCGAATGACAACCGATCGACACGAAACTAACATGAATGGGATCCAGACATCCCAACGGTCAATTTGACACTATCTACGCCGCAAATGGTTGCCGTTTTTCGGCGAACCCTACAAAACCCGAAAATCACAGTTTAGGCTAAACAAGCCCAAACTCAGCTATTTTCGCATCGAACAACGTGCAATGGTAGGGAAAACGGGTAGGGAGAAGTGGTGATCCGTCACCCTACCTCCACCGAAGAAACCGTGCCCCGCAGGGACTAAACCGTGCTGAAAACGGCACCGCGAGGTCAAACGCCGGCTTTGAATCCACTGTTCGGGATCGCGCCAAAACCACTCCATCTTCGCTCCGTCACGCACCCAATCAGCTCCACAGCATCCCCAACACGTGCCCCTAGGTCCTCCGTCTGCAGCCAGAGCCGAGGAAGCTCGAGAGGAGAGAGAACGAAGAGAGAGAGAGGCGGCGGCGAAATGAGATGGGAGGAGAGAGGAAGGAAAAGAAATTAGGAATTTTCCTAATTTCTGAAAAATCTGATTTTTGGGCCTAACTCCGAAAAATACGTAAAAATAGCCAAAACGACCGGCTCGAAGAGTACATCGTCGCTGTAGCATCCGCGAGTTGATGAACTGACAAGTAAATTCACCGTAGGGTTCCGTAACTAGTACGAGAGAAAAACCCACACGGATCGTAAAGCTCAACTCGGAAGCCACAAAAGCGAACCGAAACTCACCGAAACAGATCCGAAAGATCCAATAAAGATCCAACCATACCTACTAAGGATCCAGCAAAGATCCGGGACATTACACCCTTGGTATAGTTCACCCAGAAATACTGGGTCTTTCACCCCTTATGCGAAGAGTATCATGGGGAGAGAGTGACACAACTCTTACCCCTCTGGGCTTGGAGGAAAAAGAACCCCTTCCCGGCCTGTGTATGCTCCTTCAACTTGTAGAAGACATTGAAGAGGTCGATGGTGGGAACTATCTTGCACTTCCCACAGAGAACACTGAAGGAATTGATGAAGCCAATGGAAATGGAGACTAGGTGGACGGGAGCCACGTGGAAATGATTCAGTAGGTTCACAACAAAAACATGATGGGGGATACATGAACCGAACTTCCAGGCTAGGGCATAGCTACAGAAGGAGTCAAGACGGGTGCTAAGGCTTGACTCATGAGGTTTGGGAAGAGAGAAATTGTACCGCCACGGCACCTAGTATCGGTTCTGAAACTCCGTAATCTCTTCGACAGTGAGCTCGCTGCAAGAATGAAGGCAAGATGCAGGCATGATGCTCCTACGTGCTGTTTGGCCTCGCTACCATTTGGAGATTCTGCTTGCTTAGCCATGGAAGAAGAAGAAGAAGACGACCGAAGGAGTGAACTGAAAGACGGAGCCAGTGGAGGAAGTGATCAAACGGCCTCAGCGGTGGCTGCAACAAGATCCACGAAGGCCGTAGTGATCTCTTCACCCCTTCGAAGTTCCTCCTGGGACATGGGGGACTATCCGAATGGCGGAGTGAGAATGGAGGTGAGAGCTCAGAGGCATGGAGGCAAGAAGTTCATAAATGAGGGTAGAAGGGGGCCCGTATCCTCTAAATAGGTAGCATTTATTATCGTAGATGGCTACGGAAGTCTCGTTGCTGTTCGAACCGGCATGTGTTCCAGGGCAAAGGGTGCAATCATCACTCCCACTGCGAACACCAATTAGGGCAACAACCCTTACGGACCCAACCGTTGCGCCAGGGAAGGCACATGGTCACCATTCCCACCCTTGCTAAAAACTCCTGATGATCCTTACTCTCCAATCCTATGTTTGGCTTAGGAGTAGGGGGGCAAGTGGAGAGGGAGAAATTCGTGGCCCATTGCTTTATGTCCTAAAAGCCCACTAAGACATGCTCGACCTAGTAAGTGATAGCCCAGCTCTACACTAAAGGCCCACTTGCAAGAAGTCCAAGAGTCAAGGGCCCAAAGAGAGCCATCTAGTCTTGGCTCGGTCGATCACGCGAAGGACTCCTCTAAGGTTGGGGGGAAACCTAACACACAACCGGCCCGAGCTAGTAGAAGGCCACCAAGACAACTCCCTCGGGAATGCCCTGGACCGAAGTGATATGCAGTAGCCCAGACTCCAGGATGATGATATCCCTTATCCGAGGGTGGATAGATCCACGGTAGGGATCCCCTTTCTTGACCTGGAGCGAATTTATTGTGGTTGGGCACCTATCCCTAATAACCAAAGGCGAATCTTATGCCAATGCCTGAGAGCGCAGAAGATAGAGGGGATAATGGGAGAGCAATAGTTCAACAATGGTTAGAATATGTACATAGGACGTAACGCCCCCTGCTCAACAGCCCCTCGAGATTCATGTGAAGCCAAAGAGGTAGTCTGCACCTATTTAATCCTAGGGACCTCCCCTGAATAGGTAAGTCCCGATCCTAGCCCCTCAACTGGTGAAGAGCAATCCCGTACCCCCAATTTTTCTTATTCCCTTGCATCCTGTTCTTGCACGCTCTGACTTAAGTATCAGAGGGCTTACCCTGGGATCACAATCCCAAGCCCCCCTGATCTTTTATCTTTCCTTTTGCAGAATTTCTCCTGAGGTGGCTTGGGACAATTCCTCTAGGGACTGCATCACCTCAGATCCGACGGTCTACAACTGGTACGAGATCTTGCCTCTTCACATCTTGGGTTGTGCGGACAACCATCTGCTCTACAATTTTTAGATGTTTTACAATGGGTGCTGATAGATCCGAATAGACAAGACAACATCTTATGGACGAATAAAGGACAACTTCTCGAAAAAGGATTTGTACCAATATGACATGGAAAGTACTCAACCCCACTGGCTCACGCCTGCACTCCACCTGGAAGGTTAAATCTCCACTAAAAGTACGGGCTTTCATGTGGTTACTCCTGCACTACTGTGTTGTCACTAAACTATGCAGGAAGAAGTGACAACATGATGCTGAATCCACCTGCTCCTTCTGTGGTTTAGTTGATGAGAGTGTGGATCACCTACTTGTCCAATGCCCGTCGAGTCTTGAAGATGGTATTCCATTGGAAAACTAGTAGGGTCATATCCTTCTTTTAATCTGGTGTCTGACATGTTGGAGTTCCTCAAGCAGGCAGTTGGGGATAAAGTCTCTAAGATTCAAAGGCAAATCTTCCTCATTATTCCGATGGCAATATGTTGGAACATTTGAAAAGAAAAGGATGACAACATCTTCTGAGGCAGCAAAGTTTATGTGGAGAACATCTGTTCCCGAGGCATTGTGTTTATAGGAAGTTGGAGTCGCCATATGCTAAAGGCACTGGGGCCAGTCTTCCTATTCCTATGTAGCTTTTCTTCTTTTGATGTCTTTTGAAGGGCAGAGGAACCTCTCCTCTTCCTTAATGATTGCACTACCTCTATTTATCAATAAAATTTGATAATGCAATCTACCTTTTTCGGGGATAAAAATCATCTAGTTTGCAAATAGGTCTTGATGCCACAGATTTGCAAGGACAACCATCTGGTTAGTCCTCATACCCAATAGGTCACTCCTAATAGTTATCATCTTCTTCACAATCTTTTGTAGTCCATATACCTATTTTTCTTATACTGAGAAACTACAAATGCTATGGAAATTGATGTAACTTGTTTACAGATGTTTCTTCTTAATATTATATTCAATCAAAGCCCCCTTCTCTATGTAACTGGTTGACGGGACCCGTTACTGGTCTTCTTCCCTGCCCGCCTTCCGCCCTGCTACCCCTATGCTTGGCGCCGAAGAAGTGTCCTTTGGTTGGGTCCCCGGCGGCGACTGTGTCCATGTCTGGTGACTGTCCTCTTTCTGGGGGGCAGTCAGAGGCTTGTCCCATGGCGTTGCCTTGGAGGTGTCACTTTCAGTGGTGCAGGTTCTTCCTCCGATGTGGATGTGGTGAGGATGCTTGCTACGACCATGGCTTGGTCTCCTCTGTCGAAACAAAGGGAGGGAAGGCCGACCCAATCCCCTGTGCTTCGTCAGCCCCTCTCCATTGGGCCGTCACCGGTCTTCCCAGTAATCTGGCATTCTGAGGTAATTGGCTAGCAGCGATAGATGACCGTTGGTCATCTGGAGTCTCTATTGGGTAGTGGAGCAGCGCAGGGGGAGAAAGACACCGAGGAACTGCCCCCTTCCTTATTGTTGTTCACAGACATAGTCAGGCCTACCAAACCTGAGCAGCATGAGAATCCTCTTTGGATAGTTATGACTGGCCAAGTAGTCTGGGAAGGAGCTTCTGGTTGTGCATTCCCATCCAGAAGATGGGGGCGGATCTCTATGGAAGGGGGAGGAGGATGGTCCGGAGTGGCAGGGTGAGGCTGTTGCTTTGTTGACTATCGGGGAAGGGGTTAGACGAAAGGAGTTGCCTGGGAGGGAGGTAGTGAGGGAGTTGCTGGGGGAGATTGAAACAATCATGGGGGAATAGGTGAGAGAGTTGACTGCCTAGGTGGGAATTTCTTTTCAGGCCAGGGTAGATAAAGATGTGGAAGGGGCTTTCTCCAAAATGAAGAAGTGGTAGAATGCTACTATCTTGTAGAGAGAGAGGTCTCAACAAAGAGGGGTTAGGGAGGGGGATGGTGGTAGGGAGGAGAGAGATGCCCCTTTGTCTCCATGAGGATAGTCTCTTAGAATGTGAGAGGGTTAGGGGGGTGGAGAAGAAGAGGGCGGTGAGAGAGCTAATTAGGAGGTGCAAAATTGATATTCTTTGTATCTAGGAGATGAAGTGTGAGGTGGATGGTGCTGCTCTCTTAAGGGAGATCGGAGGAGCCCACCTTTCCATGGGGGTCGCCTCCCCTGCGATGGGTAGGTCCAATGGTATTATGGTCCTCTGGAATTTGTATGAGGTTGGGGATGTGATGTATGTAAGGTTCCAAACAGCACCATCGGGCAACGCAGCGGATAACAAAAATTTATTTGCCCGAACCCGGCTTCATGGAAACTTAGATCAGTGCTCTAATCGATGCATTAATCACCCAACCCCTAACTACGGGTTACATATTTCACCTTGCACGGAACGACGCTGTCCGCTATGCCCGATGCAGAATCTCACAAACACCGAGCTGCACAGGAGTACGACCTCTAGAGCTGATCCACACAGATCCTCGTGCAGCTTTTGTATCCCCGGCACGACCTTCCCCAACCCTTTCACCTTCTGGAGAGAGAGCGAGAGCAAGAGGGAGGAAAGGGGGGGAGGATGTAATCCTTCTCTTCCTAGCCTTACTACTTGATTAGCCAAGAGAGGGGGAGAAGTCTCGTAGCATCCATATATATAAGATTTGGCCATTTCTAAAAGAGCTCCAAAGGACTAAAACTGTATATATGTCCTTCCCATTATTATACATATATATTAAGCCCCTTTTATATGCCTTTCCAAAAGGAATTAAAGGGAATTAATATATACATTTGTACAATAATAATCCGTCACCCAAGAATCCATTGTGTGTGATCCTCTAGGCCCATAGTCACTCTAGTTTAAGGCCCATTGACTTATAATTCCCAATTAGAAGTAAATTAAACTTATTATTCGCTTCTACTAGAGTCGAATAATAGTTTAATTTATTCCGAACCTTTGATCACCTTAGGTCAAGTAAATTCGCGTGATTCTAGAGGACGCCGGGTTTAAACCAGCTTGTCTGGTACCTGTAAGTCCACAGTTACCGCATCGATATAATCCCTTGCTCCTTCTATGAGTCTGGTATGATCGAGGGTATGGTTTCTGTCAAACCCCATGATCGTGCCATTTGATCATGACCTCCTTAAAGTGTATGACATCCGTTCTAAACGAACTCACACGACCCTGGCCAGGGATTTAACGGAGCGTCAATGACATGACCCATTAACTGTCTGATATATACCCGACAGTGAGCGATCCCCTCTTGACCATTGCTGATCTTCACACGTATCCTCGAGTGGTTAATGACTCGGCAACTCATGACTTATGGTTAAAGTCACTTAGCCAAGTAATTAAACCATTCCAGTCCTCGTGTAAGATCCGATCAATGTCTCAAGTCAAAGGACCAACGATACTACTGAGACCATTGGATCTTCAGTTGACATTAGGTATAATCAACCTTCTGAAGATCCAATAGCGGATCAGTTCAGTGTACATCCTCCAAGGATATACACCTACACATATGTGTTGGTGCCCCGCACCAGTGACCATGAGACTGGTCCCTAACACATCATATGTACTGGTTTAATAGGTAATCAAAGTCCCCGAGTGATTACCCTCCAACCAGGAACAGTTTAAGGTATGTGTCCATGTAAAGTCAGTCTCATGATCGAGATCCCATCTCGAGTTGACTTTACAACCACATATCCTAGGGACATCGTAAAGTAATATACAGTCACATATTTACGCTCAAATATCACTTTATTAATAATGAACAAGATCGTACAACTATTTGGCCTATCCGACCCGAAATTGGCCTGTAGCACACCAATACTAACAATCTCCCACTTGATCTACATTCAATTGCCCACAACTTTGAGGCCCATCTTATCCCGATGGTGCTCAAATACAATCTGTGTCAAAGACTTAGTTAGTGGATCTGCTATGTTGTCTTCTGACGATACACGCTCTACCGCCACATCTCCACGATCAACAATCTCCCGAATAAGGTGGAAGCGCCTCAGAATATGCTTCGACCTTTGGTGAGATCTTGGTTCCTTCACTTGGGCGATAGCCCCATTATTATCACAAAATAATGGGATGGGAGCTGATATCTCGGGAACTACGCCAAGTTCCATGATGAATTTCTTCATCCAGATGGCTTCCTTAGCAGTTTCAACTGCAGCAATATATTCAGCCTCCGTCGTCGTGTCTGCAGTCGTATCTTACTTGGAGCTTCTCCAACTGACTGCCCCTCCATTCAACATGAATACAAACCCAGACATGGATTTGTAGTCATGTGGATCTTACTGGAAACTAGAGTCTGTGTAATCTCTAAGCTGTAGGTCCTCTCCTCCATAAAGTAGAAAAAGATCCTTAGCCCATCGCAAGTACTTAAGGATGCCCTTTACTACCTTCCAGTGCTCTTCACCTGGATTTGCCTGATTATTACTGACAATGCTCAAAGCATTGGCAACATCAGGACGCGTACATAGCATTGCATACATGATTGACCATATCACTGAAGCATAGGGTACTTTATTCATGTGTGCCACCTCCTCAGAAGTTTTAGGACTCATCCCCTTGGATAGGCAAATTCCATGTCTCATGGGAATGAGACCTCTCTTGGAATTTTCCATCCTAAATCTTTTGAGGATAGTGTCTATGTACATGGATTGGGATAATCCTAGCATCCTTTTAGATCTATCTCGGTAGATACTTATGCCCAGCACATAGGATGCTTCTCCCAAATCCTTTATGGAGAAGGTCTTGGATAACCAAGACTTAGTTGATGTTAACATCTCTACATCATTCCCAATGAGTAAGATGTCATCAACATATAGGACCAAGAAGGTCACTGAGCTCCCACTGACCTTCTTGTAAACACAGGATTCATCTTCATTCCGAATGAAGTTGAAAGATTTGACAGCCTCACCAAATCTTAAGTTCCAGCTCCTAGATGCCTGCTTTAATCCATAAATGGACCTCTAAAGTTTGCATACCTTATTAGGATGTAACTTGGAGGTGAATCCTTCAGGCTGTACCATGTACACCTCTTCTGACAGATTTCCATTAAGAAAAGCTATCTTCACATCCATTTGCCAAATCTCATAATACAGGTATGCAGCAATGACAAGGAGGATTCTAATTTACTTAACCATGGCTACCGGCGAAAAAGTCTCGTCATAGTCAATGCCTTACCTTTGACGATATCCTTTCGCCACTAGTCTAGCCTTGTATGTGTCAATATATCCATCTACACCGATTTTCCTTTTGAATATCCATTTACAGCCGATAGGGACCTTCCCTTCGGGTACATCAACTAAGTTCCAAACTTTGTTGGTGTACATGGACTGGATCTTAGAATCCATTGCCTCTTGCCATTTCTCGGAGTCCGCACTACGGATCGCATCCTGGTAGGATTGAGGATCTTCATCCTCATCGATACATATCTTAGAAGACCCCTCTAAGACATGTCCAAAATATCTCTCAGGTTATCTCGGTAGTCTACCAGATCTCCGTAGTATCTGTGTTTCACTCTGAATAGGATCAACCGATACAGTCTCATCTAATGAGTTTGTGTCTACGGGTTGTGGCTCTGGGGCCTCGTCCAATTCTATCTGGCTCTCACTATTTTTCTGGAGTAGATATTCTCTTTCTAGAAATATAGATCTCTTAGCCACTAAGACCATTTGCTCAGAAGGGTGATAGAAATAATATCTAAATGTCTTCTTTGGATATCCCACAAACCAACATTTATCGATTCTAGACTCAAGTTTATCACTATCCTTCCTCTTTACATGGGCAGGACACCCCCAAATTTTAATGTGATCAAAATTTAGTTTCCTACCCTTCCATATCTCATATGGTATAGAAGGAACAGATTTACTTGAGATCCCATTCAGTAAATAGGCTGTAGTCTCTAAGGCATAGCCCCAAAGAGACAAGGGTAGTCTTGACATAGACATCATGGATCGGACCATGTCTAACAAGGTCTTGTTTCTCCTTTCGAATACACCATTGTGCTGTGGTGTATACGGTGGAGTCCACAGAGAAACAATTCCATTGTCTTTAAGATAAGAAGTGAATTCATGGCTAAGGTATTCACCTCCTCGATCCGATCGAAGAGCCTTAATACTCTTGCTAGTCTATTTCTCTATTTCATTCTTTTATTCCTTAAGCTTCTCAAAGGCTTGTGATTTATGTCTCATTAAATACACATAGCTATATCTCGAGAAGTCATCAATAAAAGAAATGAAATAGTGGTGACCCCTTTTGCCTCCATGGACATGGGTCTACACACATCCGAGTGTATGAGCTCGAGAAGATCAACATCCCTCTCACCATGTCCACTAAAGGGAGCCTTGGTCATCTTCCCCATGAGACACGACTCACAGGTATCAAATGGCTTGTATTCGAATGTATTCAAATACCCATTTGAGTGTAGGTGAGATACTCTTTTCTCACTTACATGACCAAGCCTACAATGCCATAGATATGCAGAATTCACTTCATCAGCATTGAAAACTTGCATAACATTAGAACGTGTATCTAATACATAAAGACCATTGACTAATGAACCATTGGTTATAATCAAACTATTATTCATTATAGAGCACCCAGTGCTGTTAAAAGTCAATGCATATCTAACGTTATAGAAGCCAGAGATTGAAATAATGTTCTTAATAATATTAGGAACATAATAACAGTCATTCAGCTCTAGAATGACTCCTGAAGGTAAACTGAGACGTGCAGTCCCGACATCTTTGGCAGAAACTAAAGCTCCATTGCCCATCCTCAGTTTAATCTCCTTTTTGCCCAGCTGCCTTCTATTTGCCAGCACCTGCATAGAATTACAGATATGAGATGCACATCCAGTATCCAATACCCATGATGTGGATTCCATATATGACAAATTAAGGTCTATGATAAAAATACCTTCATTTAGAATTACCTTGTAATTTCTTTTCCAATGCTCTATTTCCCCGCATCGAAAACACTTGTCTTCTTTTTCATTCTTATTACCCTTCCCTTTATCAACTTTAGCGAGTTGCTTACCCATGGCCTTTTTCTTTCCCTTCCCTTTGTCACCTTTGGTGGATATCTGGGTGGCCTTCATTTTCTTGTTGGCCCGGCCAACAATCATTACAGAAGAAGAAGGTTTATCTTTCTGCATAGTTCCTTCAGCGCTCTTTAACATGTTGAGCAGCTCCGGGAGAGTTGCATCAATTCTATTCATGTTAAAGTTTATGATGAAGGAAGAAAAGGAATCGGGCAATGACTGAAGTATAAGATCAATGCACAGTTCAGGATCCAACTTGAACCCCAGTGCATTGAGTCTCTCAATCCACTCCATCATTTTCAGTACATGAGCCTGTACTGAAGCACCCTCTGACATCCGTGTCCTGAAAAGTCTTTTGGAGATATCATATCTCTCAATCCTGCCCTGCTCCCCGAAGAGTTGACGTGGATTAAGAAGTATGCTTCTACAATCAGTCTTTTCAAATTACCTCTGCAGCTCGGGAGCCATAGAGGCCAGCATGTAACATTGGGCAAGGGAAGAGTCTTCAGGCCATTTTGCATAAGTCATTAACTCACCCTCGTCAGCATCGGGAGCAGGCTCAGAATGAACCGTGTCCAACACGTAGGCTATTTTTTCGACAGTGAGGACTATGCGTAGATTACGCAGTCAATCCGAGTAGTTCGGTCCAGTCAGTCTGTTGGCATCCAAGATGCCACGGAGGGGGTTGGACGACGACATTGTAATCTGGATAAGAAACAAAAGACAACTTAGCACATGTACAAATTCTAACTTAGATGTGGTTTTCTATCTTATTTAGTCCCACTATTTTTTGATCGAACTATATAACCCTTCATATATAGAACGGGAGATCATCGGGATCATCCTAGTAGGTCGGAATCCCAACGAGACTGATGTATGACCTTGTGGAAAGTACAACAAGCCATACACCATCTCAAGGGCAGTCAACAAGCACTTGCATCTAATGCAATATCTGATATTCGGCCCCAGAAAAATCATCCCCTTGTGGAAAGTACAACAAAGGATATTCTCGGTTAGATCTGACCATCATTACTACATAGCAATGAGTTCATGACCCGACCCTTGTGGAAAGCACAACAAGGCCGAGTTCAATTCCTCACCCCATTGAGGCCGAGCCTTGGAGTTGTATCCCGCCCCTAAACTCATGGACCTTGTGGAAAGCATAACAAATTCATAAAACGAAGATGTTCATTCACTCCATAATGATGGAGGGCCACGACGACTCCTAGAGCCACGCTTACAGATCTAAAATTAAATCGCGAGGGAATTTGATTTTATCTTGATCTCACCCTAGGTGGTAAGATAAATATATCCAATATATTTACCGTACCTAATAGTTTGCACAAAATAAATGCATCCAATGCAGAAATTAATACGCAAGTGATCATGGACTTTATTCCTAATGTAACTAAGACATCCGGCCCGCTTCCGAAGCAGCTGGATCGTCCTCATCGGGTGTGCTCCGTGCTTTCAAACTCCGACGCCGCATTAATTAAAATTTTTACACGGCACGCAGGCCGGCAAAATTTAAATTACATGTGACTCAAATTCTGACAGCCCTTAGGGCGAGTACAACTGTAAAGGGAGATAGAAGTACATAGGAATTTTAACAGAGAGAGAAAGGAGGTTCGCAGACCCCAATTAATTACATTAACCAAGTCCATGATCACTTGCCAACCCATTCATGTAAAATCAATCAAGGGTTATTTCTGAAAATAATCCTTACTTTTGGATTTAAAAAATGGGATGTGCAAACAAAAATAGGCTAGCTTTGTTTAAATTTAAAAATCGAAGCAGGATTAACTAAAATTAAACACATAAGCAAGCCAATGCAAGGTAAATAAAGCAAATCATGTAAAGAACCATCATTTATAACCGGGGCATGCATATTTGAATCTGATTTAAATAAGTTAAATAATTGAGATAATTATTTAAATTTAAATTTAAATTTAATTATATAATAATCAAATTTAAAATTAAAATTTAAACATGACAAGTATTTAAATTTAAATTTAAACTAATTATCCAATAATTTTATTTGAAAGTAAATTTAAATATAGCAATTATCCTCAATTATCAATTTTCTAAAATTCAAAATTTGAATTTAACAATTATCTAATAATTAAAATTTAAATATTTGAATTTTATACATTTAATCTTCAATAAAATTCAAATTCTGATTTTACTAATTATCTAATAATTAAAAAAATCAAAAATTAAATTTTTACTGAAGTAACTTCAATTATTACAATTTTATCTCAAGGTAAATAGTAATTATCTCACCTTAGTAAATTCAAAAAGGTTAAATAAAATTTAACATTTGAATTTTACTATTGAGATAACACAATTAATATTTGAGATAAAAATTAAGATTAATTTATTGTGCATTTATATATATACACATCATATATATACATATATATTAGCACACATAAATTAGATAAAGCAAATTTTTTTAATAAAATAAAAAAAATAAGTCGGCAGCCCCTTTCGGGCGCGTCGCCTACGCAGGACGCGTGGGCGGACGCGCCCGTGCCCGCCCGCATGCGCCGCCCGCCCACGCGGGCGGGCACACTGCGCCCTGAGCGGCGCAGTGCCCCCATCGCCCTTTTTTTTTTACAAAAAAAAATTGTTGCAGATGCCCAGCTTCCAGAAAGAACAGAGATGCCCAGCATCCCTTTCTTCTGTTAACAATTGAAGATTTTAAATTCCCTTAAGAACATGGTTCTATACGGCGATAAAACACTGACCAGAGCGCGAACCTGGCCCTGATACCACTGTAAGGTTCCAAAAAGCATCATCGGGCAAAGCAACGGATAACAAAAATTTATTTACCCGAACCCAGCTTCATGGAAACTTAGATCATTGCTCTAATCGATGCATTAATCACCCAACCCCTGACTACGAGTTACAGATTTCACCTTGTGCGGAACGACACTGTCCGCTATGTCCGATGCAGAATCTCATAGACACCGAGCTGCACAGGAGTACGGCCTCTAGAGTTGATCCACACGGATCCTCGCGCAGCGACGGTACCCCCCGGCACGACCTTCCCCAACCCTTTCACCTTCTACCGAGAGAGAGAGCAAGAGGGAGGAAAGGGGGGGAGGAGCTAATCCTTCTCTTCCTAGCCTTAATGCTTGATTAGCCAAGAGAGGGGGAGAAGTCTCGTAGCATCCATATATATAGGATTTGACCATTTCTAAAAGAGCTCCAAAGGACCAAAACTGTATATATGTCCTTCCCATTATTATACATATATATTAAGCCCCCTTTATATGCATTTCCAAAAGGAATTAATGGGAATTAATATATGTATTTGTACAATAATAATCCGTCACCCAAGAATCCATTGTGTGTGATCCTCTAGGCCCATAGTCACTCTAGTTTAAGGCCCATTAACTTCTAATTCCTAATTAGAAGTAAATTAAACTTATTATTCGCTTCTACTAGAGCCGAATAATAGTTTAATTTATTCCGAACCTTTGATCACGTTGGGTCAAGTAAATCCGCGTGATTCTAGAGGACGCCGGAATTAAACCAGCCTGTCTGGTACCTGTAAGACCACAGTTACCGCATCGATATAATCTCTCGCTCCTTCTATGAGTCTGGTACGATCGAGGGTATGGTTTCTGTCAAACCCCATGATCGTGCCATTTGACCATGGCCTCCTTAAAGTGTATGACGTCCGTTCTAAACGAACTCACATGACCCTAGCCAAGGATTTAACGGAGCGTCAATGTCATGACCCATTAACTGTCTGATATATACCCGACAGTGAGCGATCCCCTCTTGACCATTGATGATCTTCACACGTATCCTCGAGTGGTTAATGACTCGACAACTCATGACTTATGCTTAAAGTCACTTAGCCAAGTATTTAAACCATTCCAGTCCTCGTGTAAGATCCGATCAATGTCTCAGGTCAAAGGACCAACGATGCTACTGAGACCGTTGGATCTTCAGTTGACATTAGGTATAATCAACCATCTGAAGATCCAATAGCGGATCAGTTCAGTGTACATCCTCCAAGGACATACACCTACACATATGTGTTGGTGCCCCGCACCAGTGACCATGAGACTTGTCCCTAACACATCATGTGTACTGGTTTAATAGGTAATCAAAGTCCCCGAGTGATTACCCTCCAACCAGGAACAGTTTAAGGTATGTGTCCATGTAAAGTCAGTCTCATGATCGAGATCTCATCTCGAGTTGACTTTACAATCACATATCCTAGGGACATCGTAAAGTAATATACAATCACATATTTACGCTCAAATACCACTTTATTAATAATGAACAAGATCCTACAACTATTGGGCCTATCCGACCCGAAATTGGCATGTAGGACATCAATACTAACAATGTATGATAGGGAGGTTAGCAGATGGGCCATCTCTTTGCATTTCAAGAACATCAGGGATGGCTTCTCTTGGGATTTCAGTGGGGTGTATGGCCCACAACTTAGAGAGGAAAAGCGGCTGCTGTGGGATGACTTGATTCAACACCATCTCACTTCTAGGCTACATTGGTGTGTTGGAGGATACTTCAATGTGGAGGTGGCTTCGTGGGAGAGGACATGGGATGCTACTTATGTCAGAGACATGGAAGACTTCTCTGATTTCATCCAAGAAGTACCTTTGGTGGATATTGGCATGGCCTATGGTTGCTTCATTTGGTCCAACTTGAGAGCAGATGTTTCTTACCCTATGTTGGATAGGTTTCTAGTTTCTATTGATTGGGAGGTCCATTTTCCTCATGTGCAAGTGGTGCTGTTGGTGAGAGCTATCTCTAACCATAAGCCCATCCTTGTGAAGACCAGCCGAGTGTTTGATAGAAGCTACAATTTCATGTTGGAGCAATTTTGGTTCAGAGAGGCTGACTTTATGGGGATGGTCATCGGTGCTTGGTATCTATGGCTACTTTCGTGAGAAGATTGAAGCCTACTACTCAGGTTCTTCAGGCTTGGAGAGTTGATAAAACCCTTCTAGGGAGGGCAGCAAAGGACATGATTCTTCAGCAGCTTGAGGGTCTTGATTGTTTAGAGGAGTCATGTTATATGGATGATGAGGACAAGACACTCAAGGATACCTTGAGGGACCAATTTGATGAGATACTCTCTAGAGAGAAGATCTACTACAGGTAGAGATCGAGAGACAACTGGATTGAAGAGGGAGACATAAATATAGCTTACTTTCAGCATATTACTACTAGAATGAGAGTTAACTCCATCTCTTGTATCAAGGTGGAGGACATCTCCTTCTCCTCATATGAGGAGATTAGGGTTTAGGTGAGAGATTTTGTAATGCCCCGGGTTTTTCGGATCTGGATCCGTGGGTTTCGGATCGTCTTTCCGCGGATTGCAGATTGTGTCCGAGTGAGCTTCGGACATTTATACCGGATTGTCAGACCCAATGGTGGTGTGCCCGTGAGTTTTCTTGGGTCCGTGGTGTTGTGAGAAGCACGCCGGTATTTTTCAGGAATTTTCAGAGCGCCTGTGTGGGTCCCGGGTTGCGTTTTGGGTTTTACGCGTGTTTTCAGTCTATCGGACCTTCCAAACCCCGTACAGGGTGAACCGTTGCATTCTCCGACACTGGGACGTTACCACGGCGATCAGCGTATTTCGAGGATTGTGGCGGTATATTTTTCTATTTTTTCATATTTTCTAAAATTTCTGGATTTTCTATATAAACCCCCCTTTTTTCTCTCTCTCCCCATCTCTCATTTCTCTCCCTTTTCCCTCTCTCTTCTCTCACGTTCTCTCCTCTCCCCCTCTCACTCCGGGCGGCCGACAGAGGCAGCGAGGGTGGGGCGGCATGACTCGTGGGGCGTGGAGCAACGGGCACGGGACGAGGATCGCGATGGTGGAGGCAGTTCGTGGGATCGCGAGCCGGTGAGGGTTTCGTGGCGATTTCTTCGTGGATCGACGAGCTCGGGGCGTAAAATCTTCGGTGGAGGTAGGGAGATGGACCCCTAGCTCGTGCTCTTCCTTTCCCGCGAGTTTTGTAGGCCGTGGTGAGCTGAGAGGGCCTATTTGAGATTTTTTGGGGAAAATTCATGTTTTGGGGAGTGGTCGCCCGATCTACCGTTTCAAGCCACGATTTCACGTTTTGAGGGTCTAGATGCATGCTATGGGTCCAAGGGGAGCTTCCCCCTTGTTTTCCCCCTCATCCATGGATGTTTGGGGGCGTGGTTTGGATTTTTGGGTGTTTCCCGCCGGCCCGTTCTCGGGCTGGTGTGGCGGTCCTTCCAGAGACCGCCAGAGTCTCTAGCGGCCCAGGGTAGGTGCGCTAGACGTTGTGACGGCCCAAGGCGGGTGCGCCACAGGTTACTATTTTTTCGACAGGGCGTCCGTCGGCCTGGTGGCTGCACGATAAACCGCAAGAGCATGTAGCACTCCAGGGTTCGACCGCCAGAGGGGCGAGTCGACCGTTGATTTCTGACCGTTGGTTTTGACCGTTGGGTTCACATGTCCTCTAGCGCACCGGGGTTGTTCCGCTAGAGTGTGTGGCGGCCTGAGAGCGGCGCCAGGGTTAACGTGACCTGTCATCTAGCACTCCAGTGTTGGACCGCTAGAGCGCTGTGGCGGCCCAATGTAGGTGCGCCAGAGCCAACGTGGCTTCTTCGTCTAGCGCTCCTATGTTGGACCGCTAGAGTCCTATGGCGGACCAGTGTTGGACCGCTAGAGCCTGTGGCGGCCTAGTGTTGGACCGCCAGGCTCTGGGCTGCACTGAGTGGTTTGCAGTCCCGTTTCTTTTCGACTGTGGTTTCCGTGGGTTACGGTCGGCCTCGTGAGTGTCCCGGACACCCCGTAGGTTCTATGTCCTTGTTTCTGTGGTGGCTGGAGGTGCCGTGTTACCTCGACTAGCGTGCCCATAGGTGTGTGTGTTTCGGGCTTTGTGTTACGCTCGATCGAGTCACCGTGTATCGATGTGAGTGCGGTGGGGTTCCCCCGCATGTCATGGTTTCTGCGGAAGATGGTTCCCGAGTGGGCCAAGTGTTTGGCCTTGGACTACGAGTCCAGTTCCCAGTCTAGGACTGGAGGTTTCCCGCTTTTCCCTGGGATGGGGAATCAGCGTGGCGGCTTGTGAGCTGCCTTGGGAATCATGCTTCGGTGCTTTTCGCGTGGGCCGTGTATGTGGCCTTGGACTGTGAGTCCAGCTGTCCAGCCTGGGGCTAGAAGGCTTCGCAGTTGCCTTCCCGAGGGAATGGTCTCAGCGGCTCATGAGTTGCCTCGGTATTCATGCTACCGTGGTTTTAGACCTAGGGATTATGCTAGATTGACGGCCTTGTGCTGTTGCGTACGACGGTCTTGACCCCGAGTCTCATGACTCAAGGACCATTAGATTTAGTCAGTCTAGAGGACCGTCCAGAGTCCAGTGGCTCGTCACCACTTGGTTCTTCTCGACTTTCGCACAGGGTGCGTGTGTGGTTCTCAGAGTTTCTCTTAAGGGAGTGGTCACATCAATGACTCCCCACTAGTCGTAGCCTTCCGACACGCGAGTGGTCTCACCCGGGAGTGGTGGCGAGGCTACCCCGAGAGATGGTTTTTAGGCTGGTTACTATCGGGCCCCACGTTTGACACCAGAGTTTGGCTGAGGGGAAAACCAGTCAGAGGGCCAAACCTAGGACGCATGGTCTGTGTGTTCACACGTGGTTGGGGGCAGTAGGACCAGTGCTGACAAGCACGACCCCAGCTAGTCACTTGTTCTGTGGTTATTTGTACTGTGTCTCAGTTCCCACTGGGCTGGAGGGAGACACATGAGGCACAGTTTAAGTCATCAGTGGACGCATCCGGCCATGCTTCTGGTGGGCAGGTACTCCTATCACGTCAGACGTAACTCTCCTATTTTCGGGTTCCATTTCCCGTCTGCGAGACATGGTTTTCTGGACCGGCTGGTGTTTCCGAGTTAGTGGCCAGGGTGCTAGTAGCTTTACCGAGGTTGCATCTTGTTGGTGTGGTGTCCACGACCGGGTGGTCGGGGTTGCACCTTGGACAGCATGTCCAGGTTGGCCGTGTCTTGGGAGATAGGCCTCTACGGCGGGGTTGCCGTGGGTTTTTACTTCGGTAAGTGGTACTAGTGTGGTTCGGTAGCCCCGACCGTGAGATCGGGGTGTGCTTTTCTGGTAGAGTAGGAGTAGCTGTAGTGCCGAGTTTTGACCGGCCACCGGTTCGCTATTCCTGCTGTAGTTGTAGCTTTCCTTTCCGCTACCGCCGTTGGTTCCGGTTGGGGTTCCGCGGGACCCCTGCTGAGTCTCTATTTGGAGACTCATCCCTACTTTTTAGGTGCGACGGTTCTTCCTCGAGGTTCGAGGGTGCAGTGTTGTAGAGGTTCTTAGTTGCCAGCTCGCCGAGCCGAGTGTTCACTTGGCATGTGGTACGTTTTACTGCTTTTGACTATACTTTCTTTTAGACTGGACTCTATTGTAGTAGTTGTTTATTTATTTATATTAATTGTTGAATTGTCCTGCCTTATTTCCTATTTCTTTGTACCTCTACACTCCTTTTAGCCCTTCCGAGCCCACCCAGTTCGTGGGCGGCGGGCCAGGATTTGAATGGTATCGGGTTCTTCCCGGTATCCGGATCTTGGGTCGTTACAGATTTTTACTCTACATTATTCACGGAGGACAAGTACTGTAGGTCGAGGATTGTAGAAGATCTTCTCTGCCTCTCCCTTTAGGAGAGGGAGGCTATCTCCCAGCCCTTCTCAGAGGTGGAGGTTCACAAGATGGCTTTCTCTCTTGTAGGTGATAGAGCCTTAAGTCCAAATGGCTTCCCACTAGCCTTCTTTAATTTAGTAGTGTTGGGAGGTCATCAAGGGTGATCGTTTGGCAACTGTGAGGGAGTTTCAGGAGGGGAGGGCTCACTTGGGGGGTATTAACAAAACCCTCCAGGTGCTCATCCCTAAGAAGGTGAGTGCTCAGTAATTTTGGGATTTTAGACCTATCAGTTTGTTGAATGGCATCTATAAGATCATCACTAAGGTGCTAGTAGAAAGGTTGGTTATTGTTATGGACATGATGTGACATAGCCCAAGGTTTACTAAGTATGAATTGAAGATCCTAGGACCTAGACCCGCAAGCATACAAGCACTCCAATGATTCTCACAATAGCGGCTTACTCACACGGCACACGCGATCACCCGGAGGGGTCGGGGGATGATGGCGAGGGTCCGAGGTGGGACCCAATGACTCTAAGTGACTAAGTGGGCTTTGGCTGACCCCTAAGGATCTGGGGTACCCAACTTCGTGGGCGGCTGGCCCACAGGGCGGGGTTTGGGTGGCACTCACTCCCGGTCCGCAGTGGTCACACAAAAGTAGATTGCAAGATCGGGCTCTCTTCTCACCGTCCGACGGGCATACAAAGCAATACTAAATTTGCAGAAATGAGGTAATCAAGGATGGTATCAGATGCTCACCTGATCGGTGTGTAAACACCGATCCCGCTCGGAGACGAGGGCACGCCGGGAGGCGAGGGTATACACCCGATCGCCGCGGCGGTGTCGCTTGACCTGAAAGTGAAAGGAGTACAACACTACACCTCTCGCAGGAGGGGTGATCTTGGGGCGGGGATTAAGCTTATTATATCCAAAACTAACTTCACGCAGGGAGGGGCCTTCAGCCGGCCAAGCGGGGTGGGGAATTATGCAAAGGAAACCCGACTTCCGAGCTCCGCCGGTTCTGCCAACCTTCAGGTTTGTTGGACAGGGTGTCGATGATGACACTGCCACGGATTCCACATAACTCCAAACTTGAAGAAACTGGTGCCACAAGTTTCCCAACTAACAGTAGATGATGTCTGAATTTTTGGGGAAGCTCTGGAACTCGGGGCTGATCGGACCGGCAACTGGAACAGGACAGCAACTTCTGTCTCTGGCTGGTGCAGAACTGATACAGTAGGTTGCAGAAGGCACTGCGGATGCTCCCGAACTCCGATTGGAACGAAACTGGTGGTGACGCAATCATGGTCGAAGTAGCTTCAAGCAGAAGTTGACAGGGCCTTAATCTGAGGTTGGAGGAGAGATTGGTAGCCGGATAAGTGGGGACAGGTCAAACCTGGACCCGCAGGGGCAGACTGCACACTCCGACGAAGAAAATTGTAACTGGGAGCTCCGGGGGCCGAATGAGGTTCTTCTTGTTGGAGATGAAAGCTAACTGGACGTAGTTTCTGCCCTCCAAAAATGGTGCCCAGATATTTAAGGAAAAAGCCGTGGTCGGACTGGAACTGAGGCTCTGGTTCCCTGCCTGAGGACTTCTGCGTGGTCAAGGGAGATCGGCTCCTGCGGACAGCTCGGAACTCGGATGTCGACGAAAACACCTCTCCTTGAAAGCTCTCTGGAAGACCTTTCCAGAGATGTAGGCCTTGACACCAGGAGGATCAGGGAGCGGCCAGAGACGATGCGACTTCAGGACCCCACTCTGCTGCCTGTGACCTGCTACCTGGGACTGCAATCTTGCAAGATCAAAGGGAGTGGGAGAGAGGGTAGCACAGCTTGGGAGTGATGGCTGATGGTTTGTGGAGAGGGGAGGGACGTGGCTAGGGTCTTCCAAGAGGTCTAGGGGGGCAGGGAGGGGTGGAGAGGGAGTTGGAGCTGCAAGGAGTGGTGGTGGGAAGGTGGAAGTGCACAAGAGAGATGGTGAGTGGGAGAGGAGGTGGGGGCGAACTTGGTTAGTATGGGGAAGGGGGGGTGCGACCAAGGGTGGTTAGGGAGGTGGGGAGATGGAAGGGCACAGCCCTAGGGAGAGGGAAATTTGAATTTGGGCTTAGGGAAGAGCCCCTTCAACCTTGGGGAGAGGAAGGGGTGCTTAGGAAGTGGTGTTGGGTAGGTGGTAGTTGGGTGGTGGGGCTTGGATTGGTGGAGCTCCCTTGGGACAAGGTGAGGAGTAAAGATGGGCTATGGGAAGTTGTGTGGAGTTAATAGAGGTAGGTGGGGGTTGGAAGTGGTTGGGAGGGGGAGGAGAGAGGGTGGAGTTCGCCCCTTTCCTTGTTGGGAGAGAGAAGGAGAGATAGAGAGAGAGAGAGGAGGGGAGAAATTGGGAGACTTGAAGGATTTCTTCAATATTCATCAAAATTTAAGTACATGAGGAGAGATGGGCCTATATATAGGCAACCATTCTTTACATGACCAAAATGTCCCTGACAATAAGACAAAAGACCGAGCATATCCTAGACTCAATCCTATGGGCCCATAACTAAGATAATAAGGCCCAATTAAGCATAACAAGGGAAATGGACTAGAACCACATGACTCAATAAAGGGAAATACAAAAGATAGGACTCAATAAAAGGAAAATACATAAGATGAAACTTGGGAAATGAAGATAACAAGTGTAGACCATAATCAATCCACATCAAGAGTGTGCAGGCGACCCGAGCTAGAGGGAGTGTCGTGAGATGCCCTCATCAAATCCCCCGGGGTGGGGAGAACTCGACCCCGTCGAGTATGGGTCCACCTGGCTGTCGTAATGCTCCAGCATGTCGGGGTCCAAGCACAGCAGATCCTCTCGACTCACCCACGTATCCTCTATCAGGGGACGGTTCTTCCACCTAACCAGGTAGCGCTGATACACCTTGTGCCTAGTAATGATACTCTGCTCATCCAGTATTGCCTCTACCTACTCTCGTCGGTCTCTCAAGCTAGAAAGTGGAGTCCCACCGGGAGTGTCTCTCTCAAGGGGGGGTAAAAGCTCGAGCTCCTCACTGGGTTCCACCGCGGGGCCCTTGTAGGGTACCAGGTCCGCCACATTGAAAGTAGGGTGTACCCCAAAACCCTCAGGTAGGTCTAGCTCATAAGCATTACTGTCAAGTCATCTCAGAACTCGAAAGGGTCCCGAACCCCGTGCCCTCAACTTGGAGGCATGTCCCGGAAGGAGCCGCTCCGTCCTCACCATCACCAAGTCTCCCACTTGGAACTCGCAGTGGCGCCGATGAGCATCTTCCCGCCTTTTGTAAGTCTCATTGCTCTTTCCTATATGCTTGCGAGAATGCGTATGCCATGCACTATGATGTGATGTTGGTGTGAAAAGTATGGTGTGCAAAGGTGGACCTGGGCAGCCAAATGTAGACCGATCACACTTTGATTCCATGAAGACTATGATAGACTTAGGAGGGCCGGGACATCCATAGATTAACCTTTTATGCATGGGTGTGACAAATGTCGGGGGACCCGACATCCATGTATGCTCCTCTCATGCTTAAGACTCATGATGAATGAAGGTGGGCCAATACATCCGAATACGGTCCACTTATGCTTCCTACTTGACATGTGGGTGATGTGAATGAATGTACCCGACTTATGAATCATGTCAAATGGTGTGGTAAGCCTAGACTCATGCATATTTATCCCTAAGGTGACTTCCATGTGTATAGATGTGGGATGACTTTTGAACTTCCATGTGAATGGGTCGAAGGGATCTAGGAAGGTGGTTATGGGGTGGGGTATTTCATCAATCCCAAGGTGTTTGTTGCCTAAGGTCAATGCTCTCATGGTGTAACCCGATTCTAGGAAGGGAGGAGTTTGGGTCAACATGGGCGATATGGGTAGGGTGAGGTGGGTGGTGAATAGGGGGAGTGGGTTACATGGAGATCTAGGCTCCCTTAGGAAGGGGTTAAAGGGATCATGGTAAGGGTCACCTAGGTAGGGGTACTCCATGTTCTCAAGGTCCTCCAATGGTGAGTCATCCTCCTCTAAGATAATTGGGCCAAGGTTGCTAATGGGTTGGTCAATCAAAGCACTTGGGATCTCAATGGTTGGGGAGTAGACTAGGATGGGTTCCTCCTCCATGGGAAGAAAGAGTATGATCTCACTTGTAAATTGGCCATTAGTGTAGATGGAAGTGATGGAGCCAACGGTGGGGTAAGCTAGGCTAATGGTGCTAGGCTCCGACGGCCTCATGGCTAGCATATCGGTCAAGTGGACTTGCCAATGTAGGGAGGCCACTAAGTCTCCCAAATCTTCCACACAATAGGAGGTTTGATAAGTGACATGAGGCTGAGTGGGAATGATTTGGGATTGATGTCCCATGGGTAGGTGGCTTGGTTGTGAACTAGGAATGGTGAGGCCTTGCTTGAGCCATTGGAGTACGGACTCATCTATGGTGACGGTGTCATGGGGAAGGGTGTGTAGCTCTTGAGGAGCTAGGCTAGGAGTGGTGGGTGAGTTGTGTGGCCCTTGGATTTCCTCTATCTTGGGAGGTGGATCCGGATTGGTATCCCTCTCCACTTGGGTGAAGGTGTGGGTTGCAACTCCTAAGGACAATGGGGTAGGAAGGTCTATGGTGGGTGGGTTGGTGGTAGTCGATGCAGGGCGCACTCGAGGTGGTGGGCAAGGGTGGACTTGGGTTGGGATAGGAAGGGGAAGTAGTGGAGGCCTAGGTTGGGGAAAGATTGGTGTAGGAAGCGGGAGGTGGGTTGGGTGAGGGGGTTTAGGTTGGTTGGCCTTGGGAGGTGCATCTTTCTTTAGGGGTGATGGAGGGATAATGGTGGGGTTCAAGGGGGCTTGTGGGATATGGGTTTGGTGGGGGAATTTGGGTTGGGGGGTGGTGGTCGTCATGGGCCTAGGTGGAGGGGTGGTCATGGGGCTTAATTGGGTTTGTGGAGCTATGGTTGTGGTGAGGACTTGTAGGTAGGGTGTAGATGTGGTGGTCGGGATAGGATAGGTGGGAAGTGGTGGGGAATGGGGGATTGGGGTCTTGGGTTGGCCAGGAGGGGGTGAAGGAGTTGAAGTGCTCCTTAGGCTTTGGTGATTCGGGTAGGAAGGGGACACATATTTTGCCCTAAGTTTCTCCTTCATGTCCTCCCAAGTGGTGATGGGAGTTTCCCTTCTAAGTATCCTTAACTCGACAATTTGCAACCAATGAGTTTCTGCCCGTTTGGTAAGTTACATTTTGGCAACCTAAGTCTTTTCATCCTCGGACATGGGATACCAAATGAAGTACTTGTCCAATGTGGATTCACAATCTAAATATTATCTAGGAGAGGTTCCATCAAAGGTGGGAAGTGGGAGGGGGACCATTCTATCGTCCACCCTTGGGGTGGGCCCATTGTCACCTAATTGGGTAAGTTGACCATTTGTGCTATCTAGGCGATCAAAGGCATTGTTCATGGTTCCCATGAGGTATTCAACATGGCCTTGGAGGTTATGTGTGTTGGTGGTGGGCTTCTCTTGGGGGTTTGAACTCATGGATAGGGCTGATGGGTAAGGTCGGTATGAGGTGGCCATGCTAGTGGACAAAGAGATGCAACCGAGGACTCTAAATGCATAAACAAGCCCTAGGACCAACTTGATAGAGACAAGTTGTGAACTTGCTCTGATACCATTTGATGTGACATAGCCCAAGGTTGACTAAGCATGAATTGAAGATCCTAGGACCTAGACCTGCAAGCATACAAGCACTCCAATGATTCTCACAATAGCGGCTTACTCACACGGCACACGCTACCTGGATGAGGTCGGGGGATGATGGCGAGGGTCCGAGGTGGGACCCAATGACTCTAAGTGACTAAGTGGGCTTTAGCTGACCCCTAAGGATCTGGGTTACCCAACTTCGTGGGCGGCTGGCCCGCAGGGCGGGGTTTGGGTGGCACTCACTCCCGGTCCGCAGTGGTCACACAAAAGTAGATTGCAAGATCGGGCTCTCTTCTCACCGTCCGACGGGCATACAAAGCAATACTAAATTTGCAGAAATGAGGCAATCAAGGATGATATCAGATGCTCACCTGATCGGTGTGTAAACACCGATCCCGCTCGGAGACAAGGGCGCACCGGGAGGCGAGGGTATACACCCGATCGCCGCGGCGGTGTCGCTTGACCTGAAAGTGAAAGGAGTACAACACTACACCTCTCGCAGGAGGGGTGATCTTGGGGCGGGGATTAAGCTTATTACATCCAAAACTACCTCCACGCAGGGAGGGGCCTTCAGCCGGCCAAGCAGGGTGGGGAATTATGCAAAGGAAACCCGACTTCCGAGCTCCGCCGGTTCTGCCAACCTTCAGGTTCGCTGGACAGGGTGTCGATGATGACGCTGCCACGGATTCCATAGAACTCCAAACTTGACGAAACAGGTGCCAAAAGTTTCCCAACTGACAGAAGATGATGTCGGAATTTTTGGGGAAGCTCTGGAACTCGGAACTGATCGGACCGGCAACTGGAACAGGACAGCAACTTCTGTCTCTGGCTGGTGCAGAACTGATACAGTAGGTTGCAGAAGGCACTGCAGACGCTCCCGAACTCCGATTGGAACAAAACAGGCGGTGACACAATCATGGTCGGAGTAGCTTCAAGAAGAAGTTGACGGGGCCACAATCTGAGGTCGGAGGAGAGAGTGGTAGCTGGATAAGTGGGGACAGGTCAAACCTGGACCCGCAGGGGCAGACTGCACACTCCGACGAAGAAAATTATAACTGGGAGCTCCGGGGGCCGAATTAGGTCCTTCTTGTTGGAGATGAAAGCTAACTGGACGTAGTTTCTGCCCTCCAAAAATGGTGCCCAGATATTTAAGGAAAAAGCCGTGGTCGGACTGGAACTGAGGCTCTGGTTCCCTGCCTGAGGACTTCTGCGTGGTCGAGGGAGATCGGCTCCTACAGACAGCTCAGAACTCGGATGTCGACGAAACCACCTCGCCTTGAAAGCTCTCTGGAAGACCTTTCCAGATATGTAGGCCTTGACACCCGGAGGATCAGGGAACGGCCGGAGACGATGCGACTTCAGGACCCCACTCTGCTGCCTGCGACCTGCTACCTGGGACTGCAATCTTGCAAGATCAAAGGGAGTGGGAGAGAGGGTAGCACAGCTTGGGAGTGATGGCTGATGGTTTGTGGAGAGGGGAGGGACGTGGCTAGGGTCTTCCAAGAGGTCTAGGGGGGCAGGGAGGGGTGGAGAGGGAGTTGGAGCTGCAAGGAGTGGTGTTGGGAAGGTGGAAGTGCACAAGAGAGATGGTGAGTGGGAGAGGAGGTGGGGGCGAACTTGGTTAGTATGGGGAAGGGGGGGTGCGACCAAGGGTGGTTAGGGAGGTGGGGAGATGGAAGGGCACAGCCCTAGGGAGAGGGAAATTTGAATTTGGGCTTAGGGAAGATCCCCTTCAACCTTGGGGAGAGGAAGGGGTGCTTAGGAAGTGGTGTTGGGTAGGTGGTAGTTGGGTGGTGGGGCTTGGATTGGTGGAGCTCCCTTGGGACAAGGTGAGGAGTAAAAATGGGCTATGGGAAGTTGTGTGGAGTTAATGGAGGTAGGTGGGGGTTGGAAGTGGTTGGGAGGGGGAGGAGAGAGGGAGGAGTTCGCCCCTTTCCTTGTTGGGAGAGAGAAGGAGAGATAGAGAGAGAGAGAGGAGGGGAGAAATTGGGAGACTTGAAAGGGATTTCTTCAATATTCATCAAAATTTAAGTACATGAGGAGAGATGGGCCTATATATAGGCAACCATTCTTTACATGACCAAAATGTCCCTGACAATAAGACAAAAGACCGAGCATATCCTAGACTCAATCCTATGGGCCCATAACTAAGATAATAAGGCCCAATTAAGCATAACAAGGGAAATGGACTAGAACCACATGACTCAATAAAGGGAAATACAAAAGATAGGACTCAATAAAAGGAAAATACATAAGATGAAACTTGGGAAATGAAGATAACAAGTGTAGACCATAATCAATCCACATCAAGAGTGTGCAGGCGACCCGAGCTAGAGGGAGTGTCGTGAGATGCCCTCATCAGGACAAGCTGGTCAGTCACTTCCAGGGAGTATTAATCAAGGAGAGGCATATTCTGGATAATTTCTTGGTGGCGCATGAGTGTCTGTTTACTATGAAAAACCAAAGGACGAAAGGGGCAGTCTTTAAGCTTGATTTTGAGAAGTCTTATGACTGGGTCAATTGGCAGTGTCTCTTTAATGTGCTAGAGAGGATGAGTTTTGGGGAGAGGTGGATTGACTAAGTCAGGGTTTACATCTCTTTAGCTACATTTGTGGTCCTTGTTAATGGGAAGTCTTCTTCTTAGTTTCATAGTGGTTGGGGGCTTCGCCAAGGGGACCCTATGTCTCCTCTCCTTTTTGTGCTTGTATCTAGTGTACTAAGTAGGGTGTGGTAGAGGGACGATGCTACTAGCTTGGTCAGAGGCTTTCAAGTGGTTACATGTAGTCCTACTCTTACTCACTTGTAGTATGCAAATGACGCCATCTTGTTTCTTGCTGAGGGTGCGTGGCAGTTTTTCATGCTTAGGCACTTTTTAGAACTACTAGAGGAGGTCACTGGCTTTAAAGTTAATTTCAATAAGAGCCTTCTTGTAGGGGTGAACTTGGAGGTTAGGTGTGAGACCCGTGCTTTAATGGATCTTTACCGGTAATGGAATAGAATTAAATCCGTGAATTTCGGCTATTTTTATGAAATTTATGGGCTTTTTCTATTATTTAATCTAATTAGATTAAAGCCTTTATGTAAAATAAATGGGCATTTACACGTTTTTGCTTAATTGAGGGTTTAGAATGCAAATAAAGGGTAAAAATAAAAAACAATAATATTTTAATCTCTTTTTTTACCCCTTCGATCTCCCCTCTCTCTCCCACTTTCCCAATCCCTCTCCCCCCCTCTTTTTCACCCGTGAGACAGGGAACCGCGGGCGGAACCCGCGATCGGCCCCCCCCACTCTTGCCGTCCCTCGTCTTTGCGGCGATCGGCCGGCCACGGTAGAGGACGGCGGCGGCGACCACACCGGCGGCGACCACGAGCGGCGGCGGCTTCTCCCCCTTCCACCGCGGACGGCCGCGAGCCCCCTCTCTCGCCTTCCTCTTCTCGGCGGTGCTAGGCGGCCCAAGAAAAGGGAGGACGACCGGCGGCCTCGCCGGCGACCGGGCAAGGGGAGGACCGCGACCGGCCTCCCCCTCTCTCGCCCCCTTTTTCTCCTTTCACTGTGCATGGAGGCGGACGAGATCGGCGACCCTCTCTCCCTCTTTCTCTCTTCTCGACACGCCGGCGACCCGACGGCCTTGGTGGAAGAGCCGGAGCTCCATCGATGAACCAGCAAGGGGTAGAACACGGCGGCGCCCTCGTCGGAGCCAAACCCCAGCGCGGAGATGCAGTTCCATGATGACATCGGGCGGCCCCATCTTCCCTCCTCACGGCGAAATCGACATCCTCGACTTAATCCTGTGGAGAGGTGGCCGGGTAAGGACGAACCGCGACGTCCCTCGGCTTGCATGCGGTCGGATCGGGCGTTTCCATTGCGTATGAGGTAGGGGGATCAATGCCCTATCCCGTTAAATAGATAATAAAAGCATGCCCATTGTCGCTGAGTTCATAGATTAATGAAAGCATACCCATCATTGCTGAGTTCATAGATTAATAAAAGCATGCCCATCGTCACTGAGTTCATAGATTAATGAAAGCATGCCCATGGTCGCTGAGTTCATAGATTAATAAAAGCATGCCCAACTCGCTGAGCTCATAGATTAATCAAAGCATGCCCATCGTTGCTGAGTTCATAGATTAATGAAAGAATGCCCATCGTCGCTGAGTTCATAGATTAATGAAAGCATGCCCATCGTCGCTGAGTTCATAGATTAATAAAAGTATGCCCATCGTCGCTGAGTTCATAGATGATAAACTATTATATTGAGATGATGGATTGGCAGGGAACAGGTTAAAAACAATAATTACCGTCGATTTGAGTCGACCGGGAAGGGATCCGATTGTGATTCTGGTGGATCCGGTTCTCCGGTAAGGACTATGTTTAATTTATTTTAGATTTTATAACAGTTCGCTATAAACCTTTTATTGAACCGAGTGGCTGACGATTAAACCGCGTAAACAAATTAAATTTGAATGGTGGAAGAAATTTCACGGTTAGTCCGTTGAGTAGCACGCGGCGGTTCGTCGTTTGACCGCCTAAAACCATAGCGGCCCTAGTTCGACCACTTGTTCTATAATGATGCGTGTTCATTTAAATTATGCATTTAATTATGGAATGATTGCCATTTTAACATATTCAATTATTTATGTATTGAATTATTGAATAATGGCCATCTTAGCATATTCAGTTAATTATGCCCTGGAAATAATGGCCATCTTAGCATATAAGAGGCATAGGAAATGATGTTTCAGTCGGGAGGGTAAAACTTTTCATTAAGGCTCATAATATTGACTATATTGCTGTGCTGGAACCCAAAATTCATGTCAGTAAAATGCAAGCCATCTGCGGGAAGTTGGGAATGGGTAATTGTATTGCGAATTGTGATGATATGGCTCATATATGGATTTTCTGGAGAGATACCCTGGATTTCTCAATTGTTAGTTCAGATGAGCAGCAAATCACTCTTAGTCACTCTGGTTCTATTTGGCCAATTTTTCACCTATCTTTTGTTTATGCAAAATGTTCTGCTAGGGAGAGACAATGTAACGACCCGAGAATCCGATTACCGGGAAGGCCCGATAACCCGAGACTCGCACCGCCACCCACGAGCCCGAAGACTCGGAAGGGTTAAAAAGGATGGTGTGGAGACTACACAAGTATCACAAATAATTGCAGAAATTAAACAGTTATAATAGAATAACATTTTACATGGTCCACAACAGAAAATAACACAATAACAATAGTCCACGACTAGAACAGTGACAAGAAAGGAAAGTACAGCTACACGGGGCATCCCCCGGCTCTGACCTCCGGCACTACCGCTGGGCACCCGCACCACGCTGCGCTCCTGACGCGCTCCCCGAAGGTGGCGCCTCACCTGAAACACGGTGAAAACACGCAGGGAATGAGTCTCGGAACAAGACTCAGTAGGGATCACTCGAACCCTACCTCGAAAAACGAGAAACCACTACTCTAGCGGTAGAAAAGTATCTCGGAAAGGAAAGCCCTGTACTCTACAGAACTAGACCCTAACGGCACGTAAACCGAGACACGTGCCACGGTACGAGGAAACTGAAACTCAACGGTTGAACCGTCAAAAACCCGAAGGTCGGAAACACACGACTGACAGTCTGACACTCCGTACTCGACAGGAGTACCACCCACTAGAAGCACAGCCGGTAGCGTCCCCTGGCGTCTTACACCGCACCGCAGGTGCACCGCCTGACATGGTAGGTCCTACCCGAGGCGCAAACACCGTACAAGTAACCACAAACAAGTAACTAGTTGGGGTCACGCCCGTCGACGTGGGTCCAACCGCCCCCAACCCCGTGTGCACACACAGACCTTGCGTCACTAGGTCTGGTCCTCTGACCGGTTTTCCCCCGTAGCCGGACTCTGGCTACCGACGAGGGGCCTACGGTAACCGGTCCACAAACCGTCTCGAAAGGTGGGTGCCCGTACACCACTCCCAGGTGAGACCAGCACCGCGCACTGGTGGGCTACGACTAGTGGAGGGTCGCTAAAGGAGTAGACTCTCGAGTCACGGAAAACAACACCCAAGCCCGACAACGTGTGGGAATCACCCCACGCACCAGTCCCGACACACGGAGACCACGGTCGGAGAAAAGCGAGGTTGCCACCCTCATGGGGCAACACAGGAAGTGGCGGTCTACCCTCAGACCGTCACTGCCAAATGGCGGTCCACTCTAGGGCCGTCACTTGGAAATAGCGGTCTAAGGCGGACCGTCACATGGCCAGGGGGTAGGGGGAAGCGACGCGCCCACCCTAGTGCGTCGCTTGGAAGCGGCGCACCTAGGCCAGGGCGTCACATGGCACCCCACACCCACGAAACCACAGGGAAAGTAACGCGCTTACCCTGGCGCGTCGCTTGCAAGCAACGCGTCAGGCTCAGTGCGTTACTCGCATGTGACGCGCCTAGACCAGCGCGTCGCATGGCCCTCACGCTCGGGATGGAAAGGGAAGTGACGCGCCTGCCCCAGCGCGTCGCTTGGCCCATCCACATGGGGGACAACAGGAAGTAACGCTCCTGCCCCAGTGCGTTACACGCATGTAACGCGCCTATCTCGGTGCGTTACATGGCCTGACCCCCAACGGTCAAAACCCAACGGTCGAAAGCATGTGACGGCCCAGCCCAGGGCCGTCACTAGCAAACGGCGGCCAGTCGTAGGACCGTTACAGCCCTCGACCCCAAAGGCCAACACCCAGGGAAGTAACGCACCCCTCTAGGGGCGTTACAAGCATGTGACGGTCACTGGAGTGACCGTCGCTTGCCCCAGAGCACGCTACGGCGGGAGAACCCCAAAAACACCAACCACGCCCCCGTACCTCCACCGGAGAGGGGGAAAACAAGGGGGAAGACCCCTGGGGACCCCTAGCATGCATCTAAGCCACCAAAACATAGAATCATGGGCTAAAACCATAGATCGGGCGGCTCACCCCAAAACATGGAAAAACCCCAAAAACGCCCAAACATGCCTCTCTCGGCCTCCCCGCGGCCTACAAACCACGGAAAAGAACGGCGAAGAGCTAGGGAACGTCACCCTACCTCAATGGAGCGAATGCTCCGCCGGATCGTCCACAAATCGCGAAGAACGCTTGAAAACCCTCGTTCTTCCTTAAGCTTCCCACGCTTGCCGCACGCCCCCACGACCGCCTCGCCGCCGCCCACGTCGCCGCGCCGTCGCCCCGCCGCCGTCTGCAGCCGAAGGGGAGCTCGCCGTGGCCAACCGGGAGGAAGAGAGGGAGAGGGAGGGAGACACGGTGGAGGAGGAAGGAGGAAGAAGAAGATGGTGGGGGGGGGGGAGAGAAAAGAAAAAGGGTTTTATAGAAAAACCCGGAAAATCCGTAAAATTCCAAAAAAAATAGGAAATCACACCCCCGCGATCCTCGGAACGCACCGATCGCAACGGTACCACTCGCGTCCGTGTGAACAGCCCGGTTCACCCGCAACGAGCGTCCGAAGAGAAAAGCCGAAACACACACCGGGAATCGGAAAACACACGCGAAAAGCCGCGGAACGCCTCCGGGCCTCCGAAACAACTCCGGATCGTGCCGACCCGAACACGAAAGATGTCCGAAACGAAATTTCGGACACAACGGAGCCGGACACTCCGAAAACCAGATCCGGGACCCACGAAGAAGGATCCGAAAGGTCCGGGATATTACAGACAAGCTTTGTGGACATCTCTTTACTTGGTGCACTCACAAATATCAGGGCCTTAGTTAGTCGCTGGAGATTTTAATTGTATTCTGAATGTTAATGAAAAACTAGGTGGCAATCCACCTAATTTGGGTGCTATCTCAGATTTTAATGAGTGTGTTTCAGACTGTGCACTTATTGATGCAGGCTACATGGGTTCTAAGTATACATGGCACAATAATCAAGCTGGGTGCAATGGTATTTGGGCAAGGCTGGACAGGGTCCTATTTAATTCAGATTGGCTAAAATTGTTCCCCATTTCAGTTGAGCATTTATCAAGGGAAGTATATGATCATGCTCCATTATTGGTGAAAATGCTACACAAGAACAAATTCAAGAGTAGATTTTGTTTCCAAAAAATGTGGACTTTTCATGACAAATTTCTCATGGATGTTAATACTTGCTGGAATACTAGTCCACTGGCCTCCTCTGCTATGACAACTCTGTACCTGAAGCTTAAGTACTTGAGGAGCATGCTACATAACTGGAATAAGCAGACCTTTGGTCATGTCCTTTTAAACTTGATGGCAGTAGAGGATTCAGTTCTCAAAGCAGAACTTTCTTATGATTTACACCCCACTATGGAAAATCACAAAATATTGGAGGAAGCCAAATCCCTTCAATCTGAAAGATTATTACAGGAGGAATGTTTTTGGAGACAGAAGTCTGGAATTAGATGGTTAAAGGAGGGGGACAGAAACACAAGATTTTTTCATGCTTCGACCAAGGCCAAAATAAATAAGCAGTGTATTACTCAGCTTCGGAATTCTGCTGGTATGTTAACTTCAGATCATGAAGAAATGAAGGGCATTGCTACTAATCATTTTCATACTGCCTTTTCTTCTCAGCACCATTTTATTGAGGAATCCTCTCTAAACTGTATCCCTAATTTACTTACCCAGCAAGAGAATTTAATGCTATGTGCTATTCCCACAGAACAGGAAATTAAAGATACTGTCTTTGCACTATCTCCTGACAGTGCACCAGGGCCTGATGGATTCACATGAGCTTTCTTTCAAAAGGCTTGGACAATCATTGCTGGTGTTGTTGTTAGTGCTGTACAAGAGGCTTTCACTATTCCACAGCCTCTCCCAAGATCTGTTTCATCCACTTTAATTGCTCTTATTCCTAAAAGGCCAAATGTTGTGGATATCTCTGACTACAGACCAATCAGTTTATGCAATTTTTTCTACAAGATCATTTCTTCCATTGTAAATAAAAGGCTGGCTACTATTCTTCCAAGCATTATATCAAAGGAACAGACTGCATTTGTCAAGGGGAGGCACATAACAGAGAATATTGCTCTTGCACAAGAATTGACACATGAATTGGGCAGAAAAACCAGAGGAAAGAATGTTATTTTTAAATTAGACATGGCCAAGGCTTATGATCGGTTAGAGTGGGACTTCCTATTTGCTGTTCTCCACAAGTTTGGATTCAGTCTGGCTTTCATTCAACTGATTGAAAAGATGGTTACGAACTGTTGGTTTTCAATTTTACTGAATGGAGATGCAGCTGGTTTCTTTAAGTCTTCAAGGGGTGTTCGACAAGGTGACCCAATTGCCCCCTCCTTATTTATCATTGCTGAGGAAAGCTTGAGTAGAGCCCTAAAGGAAGCTCATCTAAATAGACAAATTGAGTGTTTCCAAGGGCCTCGGAGGTGTCCCACAATATCCCATCTTTTATTTGCCGATGACACCCTGATTTTTACTAAGGCCAGCCTTATCTCTGTCAGGAATTTATTAAAAATTCTCAAGACTTATGAAATGGGATTAGATCAGCTTATTAATATTAGTAAGAGTGGTTTCTTTTTGCATCCAAAGATTAATGTTTCCATTACAACTCGGATTTCCAATCTCACAGGCTTCACAAGACATAGCTTCCCACATAAGTATCTTTGCTTTCCTCTGGTTCTAGGCCGACGTAAAAAAGTTCATTTTGCTGGTATTATACAATCCATTCAAAAGAAAATTTCTGGTTGGAAATCCAGCTTACTTTCTCAAGGTGCAAAGTTGATTTTGATTAAGCATGTGCTCACTTCTATTCCAATCTATTCCCTCTCCACTTCACCCCTCTACTCAGGAACACACCTTTTGCTTGAGAAGTCCTTTGCAAATTTCTTTTGGGGCTCTTCCCGGAATGGGAATAAAAGGCACTGGAGATCATGGGATCTTATTTGCAGACCTATTTCACAGGGAGGCCTTGGCATTATGTCACTTAGGCAAATGGACATAGCCTTAAGAGTTATGATGCTATGGCAGGCTTTGCATTCAAATTCCTTGTGGGCCACTTTCTTCAGAGCTAAGTATATTGGTCAGAGACATTTGAGGGATGTGCATTTCAACAGTATGAATGGTCTTGCTAGAAGAAGCTGGATCAAGGCAAAAAATCTTTTTCTCCAATTTCAAAAGGTCATCATCGGGGATGGAAAACTCACAAACTTATGGTATGATCATTGGATTGGAAATCAATGTCTGGCTGACTTTGTTCCTGCTAACAGCATTACTAACCCCTTTATCACTGTTAATGATTTCCTGCTGCATACCCCAAGAGAGGAAATGGAACTACTTGACAGTTTTATGCCAGCACCTATCAAGGCTGCTATTATTAACACTACTCTCACTCTAGATGCTGATTTTCAAGCATGGAGTTTGTCATCCTCAGGAAGATGCTCGGTGGCTTCTACCTATCAGGTTCTATCCGAAACTGTCTCAAACCAGCCAAGTATGCATTGGGAAAGGCTGTGGTCACAATGGCTACCTACGAAAATATCTGTTCACCTGTAGAAAATTCTTCAAAATAGCCTTCATGTTGACTCCAATGTTCAGCGCTTGGGTGTGCAACTGTGCTCTATTTGTTCCTGCTGTCAGGTCCACCATGGGGAAAACATGAACCATCTTTTCTTACACAGTGAGCTAGCCTCTCACATATGGTCATATTTCAAATCTGTTGGGCTACAGTTGGAAGGAAATTCTGTTATCTCATTCATTTCTAATGTTGCCAGTAATGTTCAACCGAAATCTGCTTATGGCTTCCTAATCCTAGCAGTCATAGGCTATGGTTGTTGGGACATTTGGAGAGCTCGGAATTCTGTGAGGTATGAAGGCAGAACTATTTCCAAAAGCCGTGTCCTCCACCAAATCATAAATCAAGTGAAATAGGCCTGTGCTAGTGCCAATTTAAAGGAATCTGATATTTGCAAACGGAAGGCTCTGGATACCTTGGGTATTTCTACTTACCCCTCTAATGGTTCTCAGCTGAAAATTGTTAAATGGGTATGCCCCCCCTGGCCTTTTCTCAAATTAAACTCTGATGGTGCTTGTAAATCTAATGGTACATCTGGAGGTGGAGGTGTTATAAGAGACCATAGTGGCAATGTTATCCTTGCCTACTCCCATTATTATGGTCCGACCAACAGTCTTGTAGCAGAAGCAAGGGCTTTACTTGATGGCATCAACTACCTTCACACAATTTCAAACCACCCAGCACATATAGAATGTGACTCACAAGTTCTTGTTCATGTAATTAAAAAGGAATATCAATGCCCATGGTCTATACTTTCATATGTAAGAGAGATTTGGAGATCTATTACACAGCATGACAAGATTGATCATATTTACAGAGAAGGAAATAAAGTAGCGGATTCTTTGGCCTCTTTAGCTTGCTCAGCCAAATGTAATGTTTTCCTTTATTACAATGAGTTACCCTCATTTATAAAGGGAGAGGCTCGATTGGATAAGCTGGGTTTACCCAGCATCAGATTGATGTAATCTCTATTCTTTTTCATTAGTAATAATATTTACCTCCTAGTGGTCTGATGGTCCCTCGCATCTATCCCTAGGCAGGGTTTTTTGAAAAAAAAAAGTTAATTATGCCTTGAATCTTGCATATTTGCCATATTTAATTGTTATCATAAATTATGGCATGTTTTTAGATCCCAATAGAGCTTTATTCTCTTTCCTAGTGATGGAACAACCAGTCGTAGCCCGATGACTTTTAGTGTTGATCCCACCAGGGAGAGGTGGCGGGGTATCCTAGCTTCACAGTTTTTAAGCTAGTTCCGTGGGCCCCAGTCCAACCGTAGCGTCCTACGGAGGGGAATACTAGCTAGAGGCCTGGCTCTAGGCACGAGCCGGTGTGTGCACACGTGGTCAGAGACTTGGACTGACACTGACGAGTGTTGCTCTGACTAGTTACTTGTGTTGGTACTGTTACGCGTCTTGCTTGCTATGATCAGGCTTGCGTAGATGCTTGAGACGTAGTGTAAGCCGTCAGTGGACGCATCTAGTTTCTTCTTCTAGTGGAGCTCCTCTCCTTTTCACTCTTGTCACTTGGAAATGATCGAGTTATTGTCTATTGGTAGATTTTGAGTACTTGCGTTGAAATTCTAATTGGCATGCTAGTTAGCTGTTCATGAACTATTTAGTTAGTTTTACAGCTTTATTAAATTGTCATTTATTTATGTCAGTGCAGTCTTTACTGCTTTCCTTTAGTTAGCTGCGAGTTAGGGATTTCTACGAACGCTACTGAGTCTCTGCTGTGAGACTCACACCTTCCTTTTACAGGTGAGGTGGAGCAACCGACTGCAGGATTCTCTCGTGCTTTTGGCGAAAAACCTTAGAACCAGCAGTGGTCTGTCAGTGGTCAGTATGTCCTTTTTCTTCTTTTGGCCGGGCTACGTCCCGTGTAGTTATTTATTTTTGGACCATTGTACAGTGTGGGACTTGTGATATATGGATCTGGTCTACTTGTATAAATTTAACACTCTGATGTATGTAATTGCTTCCGTTTAAAGTTCAAATGAATACTTTAATTAATATTGCGCGTGTAATTTCTATTCGTTATGCATCCCTTCAACAAATACTCACTAACCCTTACGGGGCCTCATCAGCCTCTTGGGTAGCTTCCCCAAGCTCTTGGTATCGGTAAATCGATGATATCGGGTTATCGGTATCCGGATCTTCTGGGTCGTCACATTAGGCCCCTTCAAAGGGCAGCCTGCTTGTTGGGGTGTAAGATTGGAGAGTTCCCTACTTGGGTCTCCCTTTTATCCTGGGGTCTCTTCGGTGTGCAGATTGACTTTCCATCATTCAGGGGTACAAGTCTACGCTAGTTGGGTGAAAGGTTAGAGCATTATCTTATGGGGGTAGATTGGTACTGTGCATATCTATATTGGATAGTCTTCCTATTTATTTTCTTTTCATATTTTGGATCCCGAAGACACTGGCGAAGAATATTGACTCTATTCAGTGCATGCTCTTTTGGCATGACAATAGGGGGAGATGTAGGGGTTGGCATGATTTAGCATGGGGAAGACTGGCTGCTAGAAAGGAAGAGGGAGGATTGGGGATCAAGAATGTCAGGGACTTCATCTTGGTTTTGTTGTGTAAGTGGCTGTGGAGGTTGGGGTATGGAGATGATGAGTTGTGGGCTTAGTTGATCAAGGAGAGGTACTTCGATAGGAGGAGAGCCTGGGACTTAGCTCGTTCTCCTCTTCATAGAACTTCTCTTTTTTGGTTGAAGATCTTCTAGTGTAAGGATGTTATCATCTCCGACGTCTGGCTCTGACTGGGAAAGGGAGACATCACTATAATAAAAGGCAGAGTTTGCGACGGTATCATTCCGTCGCAAATCTGTCTAAAAAATATTTTGCGATGACGTACAGACGGATTTGGGATGGAATATGGCCTTCTTATATTCTTAGTCACAAATTTTAGATAGACACAAATCCATCCTAAATCCCGTCTTAAATTTCAGACGGAAACGTATCCGTCTTTAATTCCGTCGCAAATATTCCATCTGAAATAACGTCCCAAACTCCGTCTGAACTTTCAGATATATTCCGTCTGAAATAGCTTCCCAAAATTCGTCTGAACTATGAGACAGAGCAATTCCATCCTTATTTTCGTCGCAAATTTAAGACAGATCCGTCATAAAATCAGTCTGAAACTTTTTTAAAATTTTATATAAAAAACATGAGTTTCGGACCGGGCGAGGCTCGTCTCTATTTCTGTTGCAAAGTTCAGACGGATCTGTCTGAAAATCCGTCCGAAATACTTTTATTAATTTTTTTAAAATTAAAAAAATTTACTAAAAAACCTGTTTAATTAAAAATACATCAAATATCACAATCAAACCAACATACAAAAAACAAAACACATACCAAACTCAACAAATATCATCCTCCAGATTGTCCATATCCTCATCCTCCCCGCCCTGCTCATCTCCTCTATCGCCGCTCGCAGAAGGATCCTCTTATATTAAAAAAATAATAACATTCATTCATAGATAAAAAATTTAGTGCGAAAATAAATTAAATATTTTATTAGATTGCATAAATTCAAATCAAACATAATATCAAATCGATAACTGCATAGATTTTATAGACCCCAACTAACCTAGCTCTCTTCAGTTTTTTAAATTTATTACATTTAGATAATGCAATTCTGAATGCATGCATGCTGTTAAATGTCTTCCTTATATTCAGTACATTCTCTCTCTCTCTAAGTTTCTAGAGAGAGAAGTTCCCGCTTTCGAGTCCTTCCCGCCATTACTCATCTGCTCCTTCCCCCTCCTCGCCGGCCATGGCTGGCGTGGTGGGGGTCCCCTCGGCACCGGCGAGGGATCCTTCGAGGTTATCGGAGGTAGCGCCCTCGGCCAACCAAGCTGCTCCCTCATTCTTAGAGTTTTCAGCTCCTCCGTTGGACTCTCTCCAACCTGATCTCCGCCATTCTTTCGCCCAAGTACTCGCTGAGTCTTCCAGAGTAAAGAGAGTTGCCATTCTGGTGAAGGCTCCGGGGTTCACAGATCAGGGCGAACCCGCAGTTTTCTTCTCAAAAGATGAAGTGCAGGCTTCTTTACAATCCCTTCCTTTTGCTGCGGTTGCAAGATGTTCTTATGGGAGGCCTGCAATTCTGGACATCAAAAGCTACTTAAAACAGAGCCTAAGTTTCTGATCTGATTTCCTCATTAGTAGGTTAAATCATCGGCATCTCCTTTTCTGTTTTAAGAGTGAGACGGATTTCTTGAAGATGTTGATGCAAACGAACCTATATGTAAAGGGTTATTTGTTCCGATTCTTTAGATGGACTCTGGATTTTGACTTTGATTCGGATCCCCCTACTGTTCCTGTTTGGATCAGTTTCCCTGGTCTTCCGGTCAACCTCTATCATGAAGATTATATGAGGTCGATCGCTGGAAATTTTGGAAAAGTTCTTCGCATTCATGAGCGAACCATTGCTATGACAGATACGACTGAAGCTCTAGCTTGTGTGGAGATGGACCTAGCGGCCCAGCGCAATGAGAGATTGTGGATTGATCTTGATGGCAATGGATTCTGGCAGGCCGTAAGTTACCACCGAGTGCCCCACCTTTGTTCCAGCTGCCATAAAATTGGGCATGATGCAGGCAGTTGTAGAAAGAATAAGAGTAGGGCTCGCCCCCCTACTCTGCAAAGATCTCCCAAAAGGGCCCCCAAGGAACTCTACAGGCCGTGCCAAATGGACACTCAACCTGTTCGACAATTGTTGCCTGTGAAGAACAGTTTTTCTGCCATCCAGTTGGTAAATGAAGGGAAAGGAATGGACTCGGTTGACTCAAGCCAAATCCGTACAAGTGATTCTGAGACTCGGAACCAGCCTGTTATTGGTATGTCACCTACTGAACATATAGAAGCAAGCAATTACAGTTCTGGCCTTCTCAGGTGTGCCGGCGTGGAGCTCCTTTCAGACCAAATAGAGCCTTATGTTCATAATAATGGCCAAACGAACAGTAATCATCAGGTTGACAGATGTGCTATTCAGAAAGATAGTAGTGAACACTGGTCAGCTCTTAACTTACCAGTTGGGGTGGTGGAAGAAGTTTTAGCTGAAAATCAACCCCTTTCATTAGAAGGGGTAGAGAAACATGGTTCGGATGGAGTTTCTCATCTCCTATCTTCAGGGGCTGAAAAGATTGTCGACCCACAAATGCTGCTGACAGTGGGAACTTCTATTGCAAGTAAGGCTAAACAGGATAATCTGCTCATGCAAGTTGTTGCTAAAGGAAGAGGTGAAATTGATGGGCGTCTTACTAAAAAAGGAGGGATTCTAACATGATCTAGAGCTAGATCGGTCGAAGATCTCAGACAGAACTGTTAAATGATTAGTCCTATTCTTATATGGAATATTAGGGGAGTGGGGAACTCTAACTCCCGTAGATGTCTAAAAAGGCTGATTCATTTTAATAAGGTTGCTTTAGTTGCAATTTGTGAGCCTATGTTAGAAGCTGGCAAGGCTCCTATTTTGGGCAGGTTTATCAAGTTACCAAGGTTTGCTGTTAACTCTGTTAACGATTCCAGAATTTGGGTTTTTTGGCAGGAAAGTTATATGCTGGAGGTTATTTCTTCTTCCACTCAGCATATTACTTTGGGTCTAAAGAAAGGAGATGATAACAGTGCCTTTTTTTCTTTTGTTTATGCTTCCTGTACTACTGCCCACAGGTTGGATCTGTTCAATGATTTGCTCACTTTTGCTGCCTCTGTTTCGGTCCCATGGGTAGTTGGAGGAGATTTTAACTGTATCATGAGGCCTGCGGAGAAGGTGGGAGGTGCTCCCCCTTCCTTGGTTGCCATGGCTGATTTTAATGCCTTTGCTTGCTCAGCGGGGCTTTTTGATGCTGGTTTCTCAGGAGGGGCCTTGACCTGGAACAATAACCGAATAGGAGCAGCTAATATCCGGGCTCGGCGGGATAGGGTTCTGTTAAACAATCATTGTCAAGCAAATTTGCCTCAGATTTTAGTGAAGCACCTTCCCAGAGGTCCTTCAGATCACGCGCCCCTCCTAATGTCATTTCAAAATCAATCCTTGGGTCCCTCCAGATTTATTTTCCAAAAGATGTGGTGCTCCCACACTTCATTTCTCCAAGTAATCTCAAATGTTTGGGGACAAAGCCAGGTGGACCACCCTAATGCAATGGTTAGACTTTTCTCTAAGCTTAAGGCTGTTAAGGCCTCCCTTCTCAGGTGGAATAAAGAAGTTTTCGGTAATGTTACTCAAAATGTTAAACTAGCTGAATCTGATGTAGAGCAGAAACAGCTGGCCTATGATATGGACCCATCCATTGCAAATAGAAGTAGCCTAAATGCTACCAATGCCTTTTTACGTCAAGCTATACTCAGAGAGGAAATTTTTTGGAATCAGAAGTCCCGAATGGACTGGATAGATAGTGGAGACAGAAATACGGCATTCTATCACTCAGTTGCCAAAGTTCATCAAAGGAGAAGCTTTATTAGAAGATTAAAATTGGGAGATTCTGACTGTTGGTGTGAAGACTAGGAAATTCTACGAAATCAGGCAGAAATGTACTTTAAAAGCCTTTTTTCGACGGAGGACCATTCAATTGATATAAACCTTCTGGAGTGTATCCCTCAATGCATTACCATGGACCAAAATAATTTACTTTGTGTTGTTCCTGATGCAAAAGAAGTTCGTGCTGCAGTCTGGGACCTCAAAGGTTCAAGTTCGCCAGGCCCTGATGGATTCTCAGGAGAATTTTACACTGCAACTTGGGATGTTATCGGTGATGATGTTATTGCTGCTACTCAAAGTTTTTTCATGGGATTCCCCATTTCTCAGAGGTATGGCTTCTTCAATAATTGTCTTGATTCCTAAAGTGCAGGAGCCGAAATCATTCAATGATTTTCGCCCCATCAGCTTGTGTAATTTCTCGTACAAGATCATCTCCTCCATCATTTCCAAGCTCCTAGCCCCCATTCTGCCGGGTTTAATATCGATGGAACAAGGCGCTTTTGTCAAAGGAAGAAATATTCTTGATAATGTAGCGCTTGCCAGGCATCTTGTCCTAGACATTGATAGAAAAATCAGGAGTCATAATGCCATTTTTAAATTAGATATGGCTAAGGCGTATGATAGAATGGAATGGGACTTTCTTCTGGCAGTTTTGAGAAAGTTTGGCTTTAGCACCCGATTTACTTCTCTGATAGGAATGATTCTTTACAACTGCTGGTTCTCTATCAACTTCAATGGAGTGATGGTGGGGTATTTTAAGTCCAGCAGAGGCATCCGACAGGGTGACCCCCTGGCTCCCTATCTGTTCATATTAGCTTCTGAAGTTCTCAGCCGAGGATTAGCTGCTTTATTTCAGTCTGGCACCCTGAAGGAATATGGTGGGCCAAGGAACCCTATTCATATTACCCATCTGCTATATGCAGACGATACCCTTGTCTTCATGAATGCATGCAAACAGAATTTGATTGTATTTCAGCAGTTCATTACCAAATATGAATCAAGTTCTGGCCAAAAGGTGAATGCCAATAAGAGCAGTATATTAGTCTCAGGAAAAGCTCCCCTCTTTCAAGCAATCCATTCAAATGCTAATGGGATACAAGATACAATCTGTTGGCTTCAGCTACTTGGGAATCCCAGTTAAAAAAGGGAGATATAAGTGCTTAGATTTCAAGTACATTGTGGATAAAGTTCAACATAAACCGGAAGGATGGCAATCTAAATTGCTCTCTCAGGCCGGCCGAGCCATTCTCTTAAATTCTGTTCTTCGCAGCATCCCAATTTACTTAGCATCAGCTTGTGCCATTCCCAAGTCTATCACCATTGCTATTGATAGATTATGTGCAAACTTTTTCTGGCAGGGTTCAGAAAACTTAAGGCGTCGCCATTGGGTTGCTTGGCACTACATACAAAAACCACATCAGCAAGGAGGTCTTGGCATTAGGGATCTTAGTCTCTTTCAAGTTGCTCTTGCTGCTAAGAGGCTTTGGATGATTATACATGGTGATTCTCTTTGGTCTCGGTATGCCCATCAGAGATTCATTAAAATCAATTTGTTAGACTGCTTAAAGCACTTCCCAGCTGGCATGCCTATTGGTGTTTTTCAAAAGGCCAAGGATCTCATTTCTAATAATTCTAGATGGCTGATTGGTGAAGGGAATGAAATTGATTTCTGGAAAGACAATTGGACTGGGAATGGGCCCCTTATTAACAAAGTCCAGCAGAATGAAGTTATGAGACTCCAGGCTCTGCCCAGAGTGTCTGTTAGGGTGGTTGCACTCGATCCTCTCCATCCTGCTAGGATCGTCCTCGGTAATGACACTCCCACTATTCTGATGGGCAATGGGGAAGATTGCTGCGTCTGGACTGGCACAGCGAATGGTGAATTTTCTGTTAAGTCCTCCTACAATTTACTGAGACTAGCAGGACTTATCAGGCGACCTTGGACCAACCTTTGGCATTCTAGAATTGCTCCAAGGGCTGCTATGTTCTTTTGGAAACTCCTTCACCGAGCGGTTCCAGTTGACAGCATCGTGACAGAGTGTGGAATTCCTCTGGCCTCTAAATGTGTTTGCTGCAAATCCCCAACCCAAGAGGATCTTAATCATCTCTTTATCAAGAGTGATATGGCAGATGACCTATGGAAATGGATTATCCCACTGATTAATGTGAAGATTAACCTGAGTGATCAGATAACAATTCGCTGTTGGAATATTTTGGCCGGTACCAACCTGCGGTCTGCATTCAACTATGTTGGTATGTACACTATTATTTTGCTGCTCTGGGAAATTTGGAAATCCAGATGTGCTCTCAAATATGAAGGTACTGTTCCTAATGGGCTGAGAATTAAAAGGAACATCATCACTGCCATTGATTTTGCTCTAGATAAGATTGCCTTCTCTTCTCATCTCTCGGTTGAACAAAAGAACATCTTAGGCCACTATTAGTTATTTCCTAAGGTTAGTCTAAAGCAACCCATTGCAGTGACTTGCAGCCTGGCTTCTTCTCAATTCACTCTGCATGTAGATGGAGCATCCAAAGGAAACCCAGGAAGATGTGGGGTGGTGGCTGCGTTCGAGATCAAGATGGTAACATGATAATCTGTTTTGCATTCTATTATGGAGAAGGCAGCAGCATCTTAGCTGAAACTAGGGCCTTACATGATGGCTTATCCCTAGTTGTGAATGGAGGTCTCCAGGTGAGAGCTATTTTTTCGGACTGCACACTGTTGGTGGAGTCTGTCCGGAAGGGAATGGCTCCTAGTTGGGTTATTCTCCCTTGGTGGAAGGAAACTCTTGATCTTTTAGCCAAGAGTGGCTGTTTGGTGCAACACACTTATAGGGAAGGTAACCAAGTGGCAGACACCTTGGCTTCCTATGCATGTTCCGCCCAATGTAATAACATCTTCACTTGTATAAATGGCCTCCCTAAATTGGCTAGGGGGGCTATCAGAATGGACAAGGGCAAAATGCCCACTCTACGCCATTGTAGATAGGTCTTTGGCTTTATAGTTTTCCTAGTCGTTGGCTGTAGATATGGACACGGGTATGCCCCGGAGATAGTGTATTCTTTGATTGAATCAATAAAATTTTTTGGCCACAGAGTCGAACTGGGGGAGTGAGACCACATTCCTCTTCTGGGGGATTGTGCACTCGACCAGTCCTTGACCCTGTTTGGCCGGTGTTGAAAAAAATAAAAAATAAAAAAAAGATAATGCAATTCTGAGCGCCGAGCTCAAACCGGGTATCCGAATTGAAATCCGTAAGTTCTGACAAGTCACTTTCATCTCCCAGGTCTTGTTGGAACGATCGGCACGTCGATCAGACTGGTATTTCAAATTTTAGAACCCCGAAACTAACTTCTTTAATTTTTAACTAAGTGAATTTATAAAATACATTTTGAACCCCGTGCCCAAACCGAGTATCCGATTTGAATTCCGCCAGTTCTCACAAGTCACTTTTACCTCCCAAGTCGTGTTGGAACGATCGGCATGTCGATCAGAGAGGTATTGCAGATTTTAGACCCCCCAACCCCTAGTTATCTGTCTTTAAAATTAATTACATTTAGATAATGCACTTTTGAACGCTGGGCCCAAACCGAGTATCCGATTTGGATTCCGCCAGTTCTCACAATTCACTTTCATCTCCCAGGTCATGTTGGAACGATCGGCACGTCGATCAGATCGGTATTTCAGATTTGAGATCTCCGAACCCTTTATCTTTAATTTTAAACTAAGTGCATTTACAAAATGCACTTTTGAGCGCTGGGCCTAAACCGAGTATCTAATTTAGATTCCGTCAGTTCTCACAAGTCACTTTTATCTTCTAGGTAGTGCTGGAATAATCGGCATGCCAATCAGACCAGTAATTCAGATTTTAGACCCCCGGACTCGACTTCTTTAATTTTAAACTAAGTGCATTTAGAAAATGTGCTTTTGAGCGCCGAGCCCAAACCGGGTATCCGATTTTGATTCCGTCAGTTCTCACAAGTCACTTTTATCTACCAGGTCGTATTAGAATGATCGGCATGCCGATCAGACCAATATTTTATATTTTGGACCCCTGAACCCCTAATTATCTGAATTCTTCTAAACTAAGTTAGTTTTCAAAACTAACTTAGTTATTTGAGTGTCGGGCTCACATCGGATATCTGATTTGGAATCCATTAGCTCTCACAAGCCACGTCTACCTCCTAGGTCGTGTTGGAACGATCGACAAGCCGATCAGGCCAGTATTTTACATTTTGGACCCTCGAACCCCTAATTATCTGAATTCTTCTAAACTAAGTTAGTTTTGAAAACACACTTAGTTTTGAATTGAGTTATTTTAGCGTCGGGCTCAAATCGAATATCCGATTTCAAATCCGTCAACTCTCACAACTCACGTCTGCCTCCCAGGTCATGTTGGAACGATCGGTAGGCCGATCAGGCCAGTATTTCACATTTTGGACCCCCGAACCCCGAATGGACTGAATTCTTCTAAACTAAGTTACTTTTAAAAACTAACTTAGTTATTTGAGCGTCGAGTTCAAACCGGATATCGAATTTTGGACCCCCGAACCCCGAATTTTTTGAATTCTTCTAAACTAAGTTAGTTTTGAAAACTAACTTAGTTATTTGAGAGTCGGGCTCACATCGAATATCCGATTTGGAATCTGTCAGCTCTCACAAGTCATGTCTACCTCCCAGGTCGTATTGGAACGATTGGCAGGCCGATCAGGCCAGTATTTCACATTTTGGACCCCCGAACCACGAATGGACTGAATTCTTCTAAACTAAGTTACTTTTGAAAACTAACTTAGTTATTTGAGCATCAGGTTCAAACCAGATATCCGATTTAGATTCCGTCAGCTCTCACTAGTCATGTCTACCTCATAGGTCGTGTTGGAGCGATCGGCACGTCGATCAAGTCAGTATTTTACGTTTTGGACCCCCGAACCCTGAATTTTTTGAATTCTTCTAAACTAAGTTAGTTTTGAAAACTAACTTAGTTATTTGAGAGTCGGGCTCACATCGGATATCCGATTTGGAATCCGCCAGCTCTCACAAGTCACGTCTACCTCTCAGGTTGTGTTGGAACGATCGGCATGCTGATCAGGCCAGTATTTCACATTTGGAACTCCCAAACCCCGAATGGACCAAATTCTTCTAAACTATGTTACTTTTGAAAACTAACTTAGTTATTTGAGCGTCGGGTTCAAACCGGATATCTGATTCGGATTCCGTCAGCTCTCACAGGTCATGTCTACCTCTGTTGGCACTCAAAATATGATTAACGGCAATCAAGCCTCAGACGAATGACACGGCCCACCGAAGCATGGAAGCCGACGGATATCAACATATTGAAGCTCTCTCAAGCTGCCAGAGCCTCAGGTCACCCTATATCAGCACCAGGGACTTCACCTCAGGAGAATCGAGATGAATTCACAACCAACCGGCAGTGCGACCAAGCCTGCCCAATGAACCGGCATCGACGCCGTCATGCCGCATACACTACATCCGTTGTCCGACCAAGGATAATGGTCTACCCGGTGGCCCGCCACCTTATGAAAGACTCTCCTGAGATGAAAAGAATGCCCTTAGCTCTTCAAAATGGAGGACAGAGGGCTCTGTCGGTAGAAGATCTCGATTACCCGGCATGGGTACGGCTTCTCGCCAAGTTGGGTCCGTTAGTGGCCGAATGATCACCCAGCCAGGGCGGAACTATCCCGGGTGTCATTCCACCCTTCGAGAAGTTTTGAATACAAGTCAGGCTGAGCTAGCAGCACGAATCATAGTGCCGAAGGCTGTGTCAGTGGGAAACCCGCGTGTTCAAGACAAAGATATGTGAAGTGCCGAGGAAGGCTGTAAGTCATCCCGAGAGCTTCCGTCAAAGCTTCCGGTCAAGGTTTTGCAGGACTGTGACGAGACGAATGGTCATGGTGACTCCCGAAACCATCCCCGGGACCCACCGTCTGACCCGTGCCAAGCAAATGAAGTTAATTCGGCGCGCTCGATCACCGACGCCCCCTTATCCGGCGCCCTCCTATTCCGGCGCACAAAAGGTTGTGAAGAGTCCCTTTCCCCGACGCACCATTCTTCACGCCGGATTAAGCTTTTAATCCGTTCGTATATATATTGCTACTTGGTTCGACCTAAGGGGCAGGAGGTGAATTAGAAAAAAAAAGAGACCACTGGTGATTGCTCGAGGGAGAGAGAGCTGGAGAGCCAATCAAACTCGAGGGAGAGAGGGTTTCCTTGGGGGAGAAGAAGAGTTTTCACAGAAAGTCCCCTTGCCGCCATCTTCCTCTGCTCTGCTTGAAGTCCTCCGGAGCCGGAGAAAGAGAGAGTCTGATACTTTGTTTGCTGGCAAAGTCTAGGTGGGTTTCGTGGATTGCTTCCTGAAGATCCCCCTTCTGTTTCCCTTTTCTGCTGTCGTGTAAGTGAGGGGGGGAGGGGCGATGATATGAGCCCATCTTCCCCCTCACCATCTCTTCATCTTTCACTTCCCCTCTGTAATCCCTTCTCCGCAATCAATGAAACGGATGCCGAGCGACAACGCCGGCGCGCCGAATGCTTATAATATGCCAGGTCTTTCGTCTCCCGCCAATAGAATGAATGCTGCTTTATTCTATATGTTTCTTTCTGTCCCGTTCTCAACTTGCATGCCCAATCTCTTCATGTGTTCGAATGTCGAGCTTTACTCCGTGAGACCGAACATGCCCAGGAGCTATCATGGGCTATAGAAACGATTTCCCCTTCCCCGGGGGCTCTCTCCTTTTAATGTAATGGCTATTCCAATTTGCTTTGTGTGCTTCATGGATTTCATAGTTAGAGACATGTTTGTGTGTGCAACTCTATCCGCTCCAGCTCTGAGGCATCCCTCCTCAGCATCTCTCTGTGCTACTCCATAGCCCAGAGTGAACGGGGTCACCTATACAACCTGCATATGCATTCTATGCTGATGGTTTGAATGGTTGTTCTTCAGATTTTGACCATTTAACTCCGTGACTGCTAACTTATTAAACTCATGAGCACTAATTTGGTAACTCTGTGAGTGACGGCTGGCCAGTTCATTGGATGTTATGCTTTGCCGTTTAGCTTTCTCCCCTTTTTTGTTCTATATATGATCCACGATTGCCGAACTCCGTTACTTCCGATAACAATAGTTTCAGTACTCCGGGGAGAAGAACATACCCCATTGATACCTCAGGATTATCATTCGGTCAAAGGGCTCCATCTGTGAGTGATGAGTGTCCCTATGGGCCATAAGGTGAATATCGACAGGGCTTAGCCCGATATCAAACCCACTGTCCTCAGGGACATTGTGGTGGCCACGGGTTGTATGCCCCTTATAGGCCAGTCCTCGGGGCTCTTCTTCCCTACTGGCTGTCCCTCTTGGATTGTGATTTGATCATGGGTTGTGCACCCCTCGTAGGCTAGTCCTCGGGGTTCTCCTTCCCTCATTGGTCGTCTCATCCGATCGCTTTAACCCACGGAACCATGGTGCCCCTCGTAGGCTAGTCCTTGGAGTTTCCTATCCGATTGGGATCTGCGGGCCGCCGTCGTGCTGTCCCGCTAGTTAGGGGCTTACTCCACATGTGGGTATGACCCCGTTTCTCCCCTGCATTCCTTCAGGGACGGGGGAGATGCTGCCCAATGTTCGGTAGAACTTCTTAATTAATAAGTTACCTCCAGTGAACTGGCTTCAATAAAACACATGTTCTCAAGTAATAAACTCTTGTGCTCGAGTATAAACCCCGCACTAGATCATGACTTTGCTCCTGGAGAGCCCTGGACTCTAATTCAATAGGAAATCAACCCAATTAAACCTCAAAACCCTCAACAACATCTTAATAAACCAAAATAGTTTCAAAATTCCTTAAAAATCAAATAAAATGGCGTGGTCCTAATCTGGCGCGCCCTAATACAGCGCGGTACCCCCCGGCGCTGGATTAACATTAGACTCATAACTTCATGATTTTAATTGGTTCGTTCTCGGCGCACCCTAAACCGGCGTGCCCCAAGGCCACCGCGTCGGTTTAATGTTTGCCATGGCCGCGCCGAATTAACACTCTTTGCCTACGCTTGGCTGCGCCGGGGAAACCTATCCCTATGCGTGGTCGCGTCGATTTTGAATCATTGTGCCCTTCTAATCACTCACTCATTTTCGGAGCGATCTTCGCCTCTCACGGTCGAGATTAATAAACCCCAATCAATAATAAACTAAATAAGGAAAGGGCTGTTCAGGTTCGAACCATCTTATTATCGCGCTTCTACTATCATGTCTGTTAGCATCATGCTTTCGTTATCATGCCTATGCTACCACTTTCATCTCCCTTGGCGGAGATTAATAAACTTGATTGATCATTGTTCATCTTCATAACCCTATTATCATGCTTAGCATAATCATGAGTATCATGCATACATGCTTGCATAGACCCTTGGGTATATCAAATGGCACAGACGGAAGTCCGGGTTATGCCCGACCAGAAGTCTTTGCTATACGCGATGGTGGTCTTCGGACCTATGTCCTCCGCCACGTATCGAGGGTCTCCAACTTAATGAACCATGCCTCCCTTGAATGATAGATAAAAGCATTTCATGTGACCTCGTCACATTCATACTTTTGCATCTTGCTTCGGCCTCGAACGGCCCGCTATCTCGGCAATTAATCAAAGGTTTTCTTCCTTATGGAGGATGTAAATAACGTCATAGCCTTTATGGTATGGCGGACTGTTGGTCCCGACCCGAACCTCACTCTCGCCCACAAGGGTCAGAATGAGCGCACAATAAACTTGTCACTCACGTGACTGGCACGTCTACACGGTCAATTAACCAATTGGTTATTTATTAATTAGCTGGTTGATTGACCCGAACAAAATGACCCAACAAAATAAACCGTCCCAACACGTCTGGGATGCCCGGTGGGACATGTATAATAAAATACCCCTGGTAGAAATAAAACAACCCACCAAGTCTGGCACGCCCAGTGGGACCAGTGTCACCTTTCATCTCTTTGCCGAGATATGTGGGCCCAAGGCCTTCTCAAAGACTGCTGATCGTTGCTTATTTTGTGTTTGCAGGCAAACAATGGCATCAACTGGACTAACTGGCATTAACTTTGGCCCCGCAATCATCGCCGGCCACGCTGAGCATGGGTACCTGGCGGTGCCCACCATCTTCGGGACAATCCCTGCTGCTGTGGGCTTCCCCAACTTCTTGGGGTTGGCCTTTGTTGACAAGCTGGAAGTGGAATCCTCGGAGCCTACTGAGGAGACTGCAAAGAAGGTTGAGGCCTTGAAGGCTCGATGCTCTACAGGCTCGATCAAGAGTCCGATTCCGGTCGCCAGCTGCCTGGTGCACCACATCACCCATGGGGCCCGCCCCATTCCTACCAAGAATGCCGGAGGGCGCCAACGTAGAGGCTTCCGGCGGAATACTGCTCCTGTCACCAGATGTCTCTCTATATCCGGTAAATCCATGCTAATTGGTGGAGTTCATGTCTTCCTAGACGGACGCGACGCTCAGGTGGTCCCAGATCGGGTCGTCCCCACCATACCAGTTCACAACTCCTATCAGGCCCTCTCTGGAAGGAGAGTTGAGAAAGAAGAAGCCGGCCACCATGGCCATAAGAAGCTGGCCCCTAGGCCGAAAAAATTCAAGCAGGTTTGGGTCCCTAAAAAAGACCCAGCCCGCCTACCTGGTCACACCAGCCCGTCACTGCCCTGCATGTGACGGAGTGGGAATGAATAAGGAAAGGGGCCCGGCCCCAAGGAATGAAGAGACGGTTGTGGACTTTTCACGTCGTGAAAGCTTCAGGGCCTGGGCTCGGCAAGCCAACATCCCTACAGTGAGAAGAAGATTCCAACAACTTGCCGGACGAGCCCGGCTTGCTTATATCCCTCCCTTGGGAGGTCGACAACTATCCCTAGTCCTACATCAGGGACTGAGGCAAGAAGAAATGACCAGCATGGTCAGGAATTACTTCAGGGGTCTAGGCAACCCCTCGCTGGGCGAACAACGGCTAGTACAAGCAGCCGTGGCTGAAGAAGACTACTGCCCACCAACGATAGTTGAAGAAGAAGAAGAAGAAGAAGAAGAAGAAGAAAGAGGAATGACGTCGTCAGTCGATGACAATGGTTACGAAGATGGCTTCGATTCGGAGCCGATGAAACTACCCCTTGGCGGGAGGAGATGAAAAGAGTCTCTGTGTTTGAGAGACTAACCTTCCCGGAGCATGCAAAGAGGAAGGTTCATATACAGAGAAGAAGAATGCAGATCTTCACCTGTAACATGGCTTGCATATCTGGCCAATATAGAAGGCTTCCAGAAGATCCTCATGAGTTGGCCCAATTGGTCGGGAGGCCGGGGCTGAACACTCGAAGGGTAGAAGCTGCAAGAGAACTATTGGCAGCAACTAGAGGGGAGCAAACCCTAGCCCACGTCCAACAATGTGATGGATCTGATGTCTTGACCGCCGATGTGGTGACAGCAGAAGAAGAAGAAGATGTCCTGCTCGACATCCTGCCTGAGGGTGCATCCAGGGAGACAACAAAAGCTATTCCCAGTACTGCAGCTATGGATCCGACAGTACTAATGAAACTACAAAGGTACTGCTAGGAGATAGAGCTGCTGAAGAAGCAACTGATGGAGAACACAGAGCAGTATTCAGCCTCTAAGCAACCTGAGATGCATGGCGAATCGTCATGGGGAGCAGTCAATCGGAGTTACCCCGCACCACATTATGCCGTGCCCCAGCTGGCAGAACCAAGCCTGGCGATGACTCAACAACGCCCACCACAGCCGCTGATGCTGTCGGTGCTACCACAGGTGCACCAGACACCTCCATTACTGTGTCCTCCTCCGCAGGCGACCACCCTGGTCACCCCCTACCTACAGCCGACACACTTCTACCCAGAGCATGTTGATCCAACCGTCATGGGCAAAATGATGGTGGAGAGAATGATCGAGCTGAAGCTCGCTGAAAGAACTGAAGGCGACTACGTCACATTTGATGCATATAGGGTTCCATACCCGCCGCACCATGCTGCCAAGCGGCTCCCTCCCGGGATTAGCAAGCCTCCAAAATTTGACAAGTTCAATTGGAAGGGATCGCCAAAAGAACATGTCGCCTACTACATGACCGTCATGGGTGATCTGGCCGCCGATGAGTCATACTTGCTGAAAATTTTTGGGTCCTCGCTAACGGGGCTCACTTTTGAATGGTACTCCAGCCTCCTGACCGGGTCGATCAGCGACTGGTCGGACATGCAGAGGAAGTTCAGAGAAAGATTCCATGTTACAGAGAGGGAGGTCACAGTGGCCGAACTCTACTCAACAAGGCAGAGGGCAGATGAAACAGCCCTTGATTATATCAAGAGGTGGAGGAACCTTGGAATGAGATGCAAGCGGCCCACGCATCAGGAGGACGCTGTACAAATATGCAAATAGAACCTCAGGAGAGAGGTCCTGGAAAAGATGATAGGAATGGAGATCCGGTCGTTCGACCGATTGAACAACATTATGGCCGAGGTCGAGGCTTTCTTGTCCAGACCTGCCCCTGCATCAACCGCTGCTGCTACACAAAAAGGCAAGGTAGTAGAACGGCGCCAGGCGCCTAAAGAAGCAAATGCCCTTGACATTAAAGCATTTGAACAACAGAAGGACAAAGGGAAGAAGGCGGATGCCCCATAGCCTGCCAAACCGGAGACGGCAAAGAAGGTCCCTCACTACGGGATAAAATGAAGAAGGCCTATTCTTTTCCAAAGGATAAGACCAGAATTCTGTTCGATTGGGTAACCCAATTTGATATGGTCACCCTGCTTGAGCCAAAGAGGCCGGAGGACCTGAAGTGAAAAGACAGTCCAAGGTTCTGTCCCTATCACCAGATGCTGGGGCACCCAATTGAAGACTACTATGTCTTCAAAGATATTATTGAAGGCATGGTAAAGAAAGATGAAATCGACCTGGGAGAGTACAAGGTCGACCCTCCACAACCTCATGAGGCTCCTCTAAGGAGGGCCGCAGCCAATGTGATCTCTGTGTACCAGGCAGAGATCTCTAAAGCCAGCACTTGGCGCACTTATGAACTCTGTTTCCTGGCGCCCATAGAAGAACAACAGGGATGGTTGCAAGTCCCTGCAAAGAACAAGAAAAAGATGGCACCTCACCCAACAATGGGGGCACACGTTCGTGGCATCACACCACGACCTACCCCTCCGGTGGTTGCACCTGTGTGGACCAATCCACCTGCAGCCATCAGGATACCTACACACACTCGGAGAAGACATACTCCCCTGTCGACGGTCAAGGAGATTAGTCCAGAGGCCCGACGGCTACAGGAATACATAAATGGGCTAGATGAATATGTACAGCCCGAATTAGAACCCTTGCTGGTGCGGGATCATGTCCCATGGCAAGAACTAGAGCAGCTGTCACTCAAGTAGGAGCAGCAGACTGACACATCATCCGACAAGGATGGCAGCCTATTCTGGGGGCAGGCACTAGCTGAAGAAAATAAGAAAAAGAAATAAAAGAAGAAAAGAAAGACCACCATGGTCAACAAAGAGCAGATTGTGTCCTACAATACTCTCTCGACTCTCTCGACTCTCTTCAACTTGCCTGGTGAAGAGGATGAGGAAGAAATATGCTTTGCACCCGCCACAGGGGTAGGCCAGGCTGAAGCAGCCTCTGCAGCACATGCAACCCGGTCAGGCCGGAAATGGGGGCGCCAGTAGCCCGCTAACCATAATATCATATTCAGGGGAGAACAACCCTACAAGATACCTCCCCCGGAGGTCAAGGGGGTCCAGATCCCTCCTCCGTCAGGCCTTTATAACTATAATGGGGGCAATAGTACTACCCCCTCATTCCTGGAATTTCTGAAGATGTCCAAGGGACAACAACCATGTCAGTATGCCGATCTTGCAATCGGGGATATCTACCAGCAGCCCCAGCAATCTCTCGAAGCTCCGGATGTAGATAAAGCATGTCCGGCGTTATCCGATGAAGGGCAACAAGAATATGGCACCAAGCAGAAGGATGCAGAATCTGAGCCCAATGAGGCGGGATCGTCAGGGACCGTAGTCCAAGACTCCTCCAAGCCCAGATGGGCCGATGAAATGAAGCTATCCAATGTCCGAGCAGGAAGCTGTGTAGTTAAATTGCTGAAAAAGCTCCCGACAAGATTCACTGTTTGGGAAATTCTCTCTCTCAGTGAAGAGACCCGATAGGTGATTATCACTGCTTTGTAGATGCCTGCTCAATATGAAACCTGCTTGGTTGAAGCACTGCCAGAGGCCAGCATGACCTTCACTCAGGAAGATAGGTTTCTCCCTACTATCAGCCACAATATGTCGCTCTATATGAGGGGGCACCTAAATGGACAGGAGCTGAATAGGATCCTGGTCAACCCAGGCACAACTGTCAACATTCTTCCATACAGAATATACCAGAGGCACCACTTTAATGTACACCTCGATAAAGCCGGAGATATGCGTATCGCTGGCTTCAACCAAAAGTGTGAAGTGTTGGATATTGTGTTTTGATGATGACAAACACTATGACTCTCTTATGTTTGATGTCATATGTGTTTACTTATGTTTTGATGATGACAAACACTATGACTCTCATATGTTTGATGTCATATGTGTTTACTTATGTTTTGATGATGACATAGTTTACGTGTGTTTTGATGATGACAAATGGATGTCATATGTGCTTACTTCATTCAGAACTGCTCATTCAGAACTTGGTACATTGCTTAACTGTGACAATGGCATAGACTGTACACTCGTCTGTCTGCATGAGTCACCAAGTCCACACATTGCATCGTGTGTTTTTCATGAAGTCTATACACTGGCATGCAGCGTCTCATGAAGTATGTACATCCTCTTCAAGCATTTCAAAGTCTATACATCGCTTGGAGTTCTTTGAAGTCTATACACTGGTCCGTCTCTCAAGTCTGCACAGCCTTCTGATTGGACTTAACGTCTATACATTGTGCATCGTCTCAATTTGCATCTCATGCCAAGTCTATACAGCCTGCCTTCATGTTCAGAGTCTATACATCCACAGTGGATCTTCAAAGTCTGAACATCCGTTCACTTCACTTAAGTCTATACAGTGGTATTCAGCTAAAGTCTGCACATCGGACTTTCACTTAAAGTCTGTACATCGCTGCTTTGTCAAAGTCTGTACATCGCAGCTGTGTTGAAGTCTGTATAGCCATTCTCTTATCAAAGTACATACATCCTTCTGTTGGAATTCCAAGTCCATACATCGGACTGTTTGAGCAAGTATGTACAGCATTTCATTCACACCGGAAGTCTATACATTAGACTGTGGCCTGCTTAGCTGAAGTCTGTACATCACCTTTAGACTTTCAAGTCTATACACTCCATGCTCATTCAAGTCTATACATCCACAGTGAAACTCCAAGTCTGCACATTGGAGTCTTTACCTACGATCAGCTTTGAAAGTCTGTACATTGGGAGCTTTACCGACGTTGCCTTGCCAAAGTCTACACACTGTGAATCTTGAAGTCTGTACAGACTTCGCCTTGTTTCAAGTCTGTACATCGTCCAGCTCTTTGGCAAAGTCTACACATCTTAAAGTCTGTACATCCGTTAGGCTTGCTCATGCATTGTTCTTCTGAAGTCTGTACAGCCGTGGCTTCTGCCTCAAAGTCTGTACATTTGTTTCAAAGGCAAACTCTATACATTATGCATCCTTGGGTTAAAGTCCATTCATTGGAAGTCTGTACAGAGTTTCTCTTGTCTTTAAGATGAAGTCTGAACATTGCATAGTATGTACATTGCTTCTTCAGTCTGCCTCGGCCAAGTCCATACATTGCTTGCTTAGCAGACTGTGAAGTCTATACATCGGTTGTTCAACAGCAGACTGCTCAAGTCCATACATTGGCTGCATCATATGCATTGAAGTCTGCACATTGTTGAATGCTCTTCAAGTGTGCATATTCGTTCTAAGGCATAGTCTATACATTGCATTGCATTGCATTCATCAATTGTGAAGTCTATACACCGAGTCAAAGTCTGCACATTGCATTCTCTTCAGCAAGTATGTACAGCGAGTGTCTTTTCATCTGAAGTCTGAACATTGCATCTGCATTCACAATGTCTTCACACCTGAAGTCTATACAATGCACTACCTTCGCAAAGACTGTACATTGTGCATATTAGACTTGAAGTCCATACATCGTACATGAAGACTGAACAACGAGCAAGTGTGTACATCGGACTAGTATGCTGGCTAAGTCTGTACACTGCTGTACGTTGTGTTCTTCAATGTCTGAACATTGCTTCAGCGTTTGGCTTCAGCCAAGTCTATACATCGACTGGCAGTCTTCAGCTAAGTGTATACATTGCTTCACAACGTGAAGTCTATACAATGCCATAGCTCTGCTTATGTGAAGTATATACATTGCTTTAGCTTCACAGAGTCTATACACTGCTTCAGCTTTGCCTTGATCAAGTCTGTTCAGAGCTCCCGTGTTCAAGTATGTACAGCCCTTCATATAGAAAGTCTATACAGGCTTCTGCTTGTCAAAGTCTGTACATTGGTCTCAGACTCCAAAGTCTATACAGTCTGTATCTGCATTGTATTACATGCATAATGGTTGAAGTCTATACACTGGCTTTGAGCTGAAGTCTAGACATTGCTTCAGGCTGAGCAAGTATATACATTGCATGTTCTTTTAATAAAGTCCATACACTGAGCAAGTATATACATTGTCTGCCTATCGATTGAAGAGTCTATACATTGCTGTTTGTCTTGTAAAGTCCATACATTGATGTCTGTACGTTGGCCTCAAACTGAAGTCTATACAATGTGTTCTCATTTCACAAGTCTATACATCCTGTTACTCTTTACAAGTCTATACAGAGTTCTTCACTTAACCTGACAATCCGATACTCTGTCTGACAGGATTAATGGACGAGGTTATTAAGACTGGCACGTGATCCTAGAGGCTGAGATGCTGACACGTGGACCAAACCTTCTGGGCGGGAATCATCAAGAGCTCACGCCCTAGCTGCCTACTGCTGGTATAAAAATGGAGCTTCCTCCATCGACTAAAAAATGATCGAAGAGCAGTGAGCCATCAAAAAAAATAGAAGAGCAGTGAGTTCCTCCACGATACAGAGAACAGAGAAGAAGAAGAAAGAGAGAAAGAAAGAGAGTGAGAGCAGTTGAAGAAGAAAGAAGAAGAGTGAGCCAGAGAGCAGAAGAGAGATCGAGAGATCTAGCAGAAGAAGAAAAAGAGAAAGAGAGAGGGCTCGTGTAGAAGAAGAAAGAAGCTTCAGTTGAAGATCTGCCTACTGGAATTTGGATCAGATCCAATCCAGTCAACTCCTTCGAGAGCCACATTCCTTGTATTTCATTTACAACTTTTCAGTCGCTGTGACTCTACTTTCTGTTTTCCTTTTCATTTGATATCTAGTCTTTCCGATACTCTGTAGAGAGGTCGGGGTCCCTCCTGTTGGTTCAGGAGAAGGGAGATTGCTATCTCCGGTTGCAAGTAGCTAGGTGCTACTTGTGGGTTCCCTCTGGTTAGAGGAAGGGAGGCTCGTCCTCCGGTTCTGGGCTTGTAGGTTTCAAGTCCAGGGGTGCCTCCGGTTGGGAGGAAGAGAGGTCCGAGACCTCTGGCTTGCAGGTGACTTAGTGTCACTTGTGCTTCCCTCTGAGCTTCAGAGGAAGGGAGACTTGGGTCTCCGGGTGCAGGTAGTGTTGCTAGTTGTAGGTCCCCTCCTGGTCTGGAGGAAGAGAGACTTGCGTCTCTGGTTTGCTAGTGACTGGTGTCACTAGTGGTTCCCTCCGGTTGGAGGAAGAGGGGAGGTTGTTCCCCTGGTCAAGCTGTGTGGCAGCATTTGTTGCAGACTGAGTCTGCTGTGCTAGTGTTACTAGTGGAAGCCTCACTCCGGTTTGGAGTGAGGGGTGGACGTAGGTCTGTTGACCGAACCACCTAAAAATCCTGGTGTCCCTTGTGGTTTGATCTTCTTATATGTTCACTTAATTGCTGCGCATTAGACGCTTGCTTAGGATCGTTTGAGGGCTTATTGAGTTGTTGTTTTGCTTTGATCCTTCTAAGTTTCCTCAGTTTATTTCTGCAACAGTTTTAATTTCGCATAACTGAGCTTTAGAGTTTTAATTAGGCTATATTTATAGAGGGATACATTCACCCCCCTCTGTATCCGGGCCTTGCATCCTAACATGAAGTATTGCTGGGAGTAGCAGAATTCACACTCACTCTGGCAGACTTTAGCACGAAGGTGCAGTTTCATGTCATCGACTCTCGCACCTCGTACAAGGCGCTGCTTGGCCGCCCCTGGCTGCATGAAAACATGGTGGTGCCATCCACGCTCCACCAGTGCATCAAATACAACCTCGAAGGGAAGGAGGAGAGGATATTTGCTGATCTTCACCCATTCGAAGTGTCCGAGTGTCACCTGGCAGATGCTCATCTATATGCAGAACGGTCCCAAGGGACCCCTGAAGCCAAGACCCCTGCAGGGGCACCCAAAAGCACCTCCGGCGACAAATGGTTTCCACCACCGCCGCGCGGATATATCAAGCCCAAGGTGGTCTCTCATATTACCGTCACTGGAGACGTGGGCAGGCTAGCACCTCCCGCTATATACCTCGAAGCCAATGAAGCCGAGGTCGATTAGCAGCACGACCATATAAGGGTCCCGGAAGGCCTTACCAAGCCAATCCCCGGCCTCGATAATGTAACTGTCGAGCCTTTCAAAGCTTGGGAGGTGGCGCAGATAGATGGCCCCGGTAGCTTGTTTTGTACTACTGAGGAGCACCCTACCCGGGAAGACACTGATTGTCATCTGCCCAAAGACATAGAGAATCCGCTAGCTCCCATTCAGGGTCTGGCATTCACGACAAGTTGGATGGCCAGGATGTTCCAGAAGCAGCACATCCCCTCCAACCAGTTGCACAAAGACAAAGAAGCATTCTAGAAGATGTGGTATCCCGCAAGTCTGGACAAAGAAATGAGACGTGTTTCTCAGCATCCAGGGTTGGGCTTCACCCTTGAAGAATATTATTACAGTGGGCGCTATGAGGTGGACACCATCACCGCTTTCTATCCTGCTGAAAATAACCCGCTGGGGGCAACTTTTGATGAATACCCAGCAGAAGCTGAATATGCTGAACCGGCTCGATCAAGAGACCTGGAAACAGAGACCATGGCTCCTTGTCGATGTTGGGAGAAAGTCTATCCTGAAGAAGCGGCTCTTCAAGCCAGATTTGACACGGCCAGTAGTAGCGAAGCCGAAGATGTTGAAGAAACAGGGACGTCTCCCTCTGGAGGGTCTCCACTAATGATGATTCCAGCACCTATCGTGCTGATCGGAGAGACTTCTATCGAAGCTGAGAAAGAGATGCATGCTGTCGAAAAGAAAAGCGTCACCCCTACCGAGGACACGATGACCCAAAGGGGGGATGGAGCTGTTAATTCACCCCTCGAAGCTGCAACGGCAATGGATTCGTTGATGGAACAATTCCCATAGCCGCTTATTATAGAGGCAAAGATCCTTGTTGAAGTTCAAATAGAACCAAATGAAGAGATCGAGGTTCTTGACCTTGAAAATGATATCCTAGACTTTGTCGACCTTCAGCCGGCGCCCCTGGAAATAGACAATGGAGGCCAAGCCACGGTCGATGAGCCGATAGAAGTCAACCTGGGAGATGAGGACGACCATAGGCCGACCTTCCTCAGCGCCCAGCTATCTGCTGAAGAACAGAAGCTATACATCCAGCTACTACAAGAATACCGAGATTGCTTTGCTTGGACCTACAAGGAAATGCTAGGATTGAACCCTGCAATCTCATAACATGAGCTAGGAATCAGCCCCGAAGCCGAACTGGTGAAGCAACTGCCGCGGCACATGAGGCCAGAGCTCATCACTCAAATCTGCAAAGAAGTTGACAAGCTCATTGATGTGGGTTTTGTCGAAGAAAATCAATATACCACGTGGCTGGCTAACATTGTGCCCGTGAAGAAGAAGAATGGACAGATCCGGATATGTGTTGACTTCCGATATCTAAATAAAGCCTATCCCAAGGATGACTTTCCAGTGCCAATACCAGAGGTCATGATAGATGCAACAACCGGCCACGAGGCCCTATCATTCATGGATGCGTCGTCCGGCTATAACTAGATATGGATCGCGGAACATGACCGGATCCACACTGCCTTCCGAACTCCCAAGGGCATTTACCACTACAAGAGGATGCCGTTTGGATTGAAGAACGCCGGTGCCACCTATCAGCGGGTGATGACTAGAATATTTGATGAGCTACTCTACCATAAGGTCGAGTGCCACATAGATGACCTGGTAGTCAAAACCAGAAAGAAAGAAGACCATCTGTAGGACCTCCGAGTAGTCTTTTGTTGTGCCCCTATGGTCATTTGAGTCATTCGACATCATCCTGTGGTCATTTGAGTTATTTGATATTCTTGGTTTTGATAATGGCTGAACACTATAAGTCATTGATGTTTGCCAAATCTCATATGACTGACATATGTGATGTTTGTTCATGACAAATATGCCAATGAATGGACAAGAAATTGAGTGACGATGGCAAGAATGAAAGCTCATTGTTCGCGCCCAAGCAAGGATGCAAATCTCTTCTACAAGCAAACGTCGACACTTCACATTCGACACTTCACATAGCCAAGGTCGATGTACAATGAAGCATAGCCAAGAGAACCCAAGGTCAAAGATTCAGTTGACACCTTCAAGACTGTCAGGATTGATGCCACAGATGAGAACGGGCTGCTAAAGAAGTTAAGCGATTGAGCTAACGGGTTAATGGATCGAATCGGGAAACCCGGGGGTCTGCCCAGCTGGCGGTCGACCGCCAACCCAGGGGCGGTCGACCGCCCCTACCAGCAGCTCTCTCAGTGGCGGTCGACCGCCAGCTCAATAGCGGTCGACCGGAATTCCCAGGGACCAACGGCCAACAGTTTTCTCAGTAGCGGTCGACCGCCAGCCCCGAGCCAACAAATGTTGACTTTGTTTTTCACTTCGAGAAGAGCCCTTTTTCTTGTATTTGATTAACCCAAAAGTCACCCAATCCCCCTTGAATTGTGGATCTGGTCTGGGGGATGTCCAAGGATCATTCAAATGGTATAAAATAAACACATGAGGGGTTAGAAACCCTAATGCTTCAATTGGAACAAGTAAGATCAAGGGAGGATAGAGGAGGTGATTCACGGTATTGTAGCACCTCCGTGAACAGTGCTTCGGGCTGGAGTTCTTCATCCATCCAAGGTGATTCAAGCTTATTTTTGAAGCCATCAACCTCCAAGAAGGTGTAGAAGCAATCAAGGTTCAAGGCTGCATCCATTATCTCTCACATCAACTCAAAGGAGATTCAAAGAAGGAGATTCAAGGAAGATCGATTTGCAAAGAAGAAGGAACCCTTGTTGGTGAATCAAGAGGAGTCTTTGCAAGAGAGAAGAAGCCCTTGTTGCTGATCAACATCGAATCTCAGACAAGATCTTTTCTTCTTGAGCATATTCTATATCTTGTTTGAGTGTTTTCATGTTTGTTCTCTTTCCATTTCATTCAAACATTTGAAACTGAAGATCGTCCTTACCGGTGGTTAGTAGGAAGGCAAACGGAAGTTATCGATCTGCGGTGTTGACGTCCCTACCTGTGGTTAGTAGGAAGGCAATCAGAGGTCTTTCCGATTTGCGGCTCAGTGCGTGGCACTAGTGGAGCCTCACCGGATTTGGTGAGGAGTGGACGTAGGACTGGGGATTCAGTCCAAACCACCTTAAAATCTCGTGTGTTGTGGTTTGTTTGTGTGATTGTTTCGTTCTAGATGCATGCTTAGGTTCAAATCTCCATAATGTGTAATCATCTAGCTAAGCAAATCATTTTATCCTTCACTAAGCTAATTATATTCCGCTGTGATTCTCTTTATCTAGCTTTAAAGAGTGGTGTTCTGTGAAAAGAGGGGCAGATCTATTAACCCCTCCCCTCTAGATCCGCTATCCACTACTCAACAAGTGGTATCAGAGCCTGGCTCTGCCATTCCCAGATCCTACGATCTGCAAGGAAAGATCCCGGTGTATTTTCTTTAGATGGCTTCATATGATACACATGCTTCGATGGTTTCTCCGCCCATTTATGATGGTTCAGTTTTTCTACATGGGTAGGGAGAATGTTCATCTATGTTAGCTCCATAGATCTACAATTGTGGACTCTTATATACGATGGTCCTCATGAGCTGCCATCAAATTCAATTGATTGGTCAACCGAACATGAGACCAAACACAATGATAATCTTGATACATATAACTTAATTACAGCTACAGTTGATCTCAGACTAACTCATCTTGTGTCCTCCTGCAGCACAGCCAAGCAAGTATTGGGCAGGTTGGTGAAAATCAATGAAGGGAAGGGACAAGAACAAGAATGCTTCATGGCCGACCGTGCAGAACAGCCCGGCAATACGTCCTCATCACAGGTAAACTCTGACTCCGAGGAATTCACTTTTGAAGAGCTTATGGAAGCCTATGATGAGTTGATTACACAATACAAAAATGTAAAATCAGAAAACAAAAATTTGAAAAAGGATCTCAAGAAAAGTAACCAAAATGAAAGCTCTTTTTGTAAAAATTGTTCTGATTTTGAAGAGCTTAACGACACTCTTTCTTTTGATCTAGATACGCATAAACAAAGCATTGCATGTCTAAGGGATGAAAATGAAAATCTTCAAGATGAAATCACTAGGTTGGAAGAAATTGTAATAAAACTTCAAAACCAACCTAAATCAATCTCTAATGATCAAACTATGGCCGATGGGCTAATTCATGATGAGAGGTTGATTGAAGAAAGTAAAAATTCTGAAACTCAAAGTGAAAAGGTCATAAAAGAAACTAAAGTCTCATGCTCTGCTTATTTTGCATGCAAAGAATGCTCGGTCATGAAAAAGATAAATATGGGTCTCCATGATGATCTTGAATGGCAACAAAATCTGATTGATTCTCTGAAAGATGGGAATAGAGAATTGTTGGAAAAGGAAATTAAACTTGAACAAGATGAAGAAGAAGTGAATGAAACACTGGTTGCTCTTGGAAAAGGCAAGACTGTCATTGATGATTGCTCTGAAACATTGCATGCTTTAGAACAAGAAAATGAAAATATTAAAGCGGTAAATGCCATGCTCAATGAGCAATTGGTAGCATGCGAAGAGGGTCTTGATGAATCTAAACAGCATATTTCCTCACTTGAAAATGAAATTCAAGGTTTGAATGATTTCCTGTCAATGTTTGCCCACGACCAAGATTCTGGCTCATCAGAAGCCACCACTTCCTATGGTCACCAAAAAGGGCATACTGCTCAAAAGAAAAGCAAAATCCAGCATGCTCATCCAAACATGCACTATAACATGTCCAATGCTAAATACCATGCTTTCCATAAAATGAATGTCCATTGTTATTATTGTGGTAGACATGGTCACACTGTGCATTATTGTTTCATCCTGAGAAATGATGAGCTTAGAACAGGACAACAAGTGAAAGGGCAAGGAAAGAAACAAGTCAACACTGGCAGAGGGCCTGCTCAGCAGAACTCTACACAGAATCGCATGGAGAATCAGAAGTATCGACATTCCCATCCAGACAGGTCGACACTCCCCTTGGCCTTCAAAAGAAATGCTTCTCTTTGTTACTTTCATTGTGGTAAGACTGGTCACACTGACAAGGAATGCTAGCATCTGAAAGAAAGACACCACCCTTATACCACAAAAGGTAAGAATCATGCTTGCCCACAAAAGCATAGTCCACATGCACACGCATATGAACATAAAAAGAATAATCAATCTTTTGTGCATTGTTTCTATTGTGGGAAAAATGGGCATGAGATATATGATTGCCACACAATGAGGGAGGATGATGTGATTGCCCTGAAAAAATGAGCCAAGATGCTAAACATGTTGCTAACCCACATGGACCCAAGCAAGCTTGGGTACCTAAAAATTTCAAATGAGAATTTTGGGTGCAGGATGCCTTGGAGCTGAGAAATGAATGGTCAGGTAAATAAAAGCTCAAGGCACAAGTATGTAAAATTTTTTTTTATTTCCTATCATTTTGCATGTTTAGTCTTGACATGTAGATAGTGCATCATAAGTTTGCCCATTTTGTTCAATAAAATTCTGCAAACTGAATTGCTTGTTTGAAATGATGATTTATCTCCCATGGTGTGAAGATGAACACATGAGCTAGATTAATTGCTCACACCCTACTTGACCTCTGGTATTTCAAATGGTCTAGAGTTGAAAGGCAAGTCATGCTTGTCCAGAACTCTTACTATGCGTGAGAAGGATCTAAGATCAAAACCTCCGCCGTGTACCAGAGATCAATTATTTCAGCTGTTTAACTCATGAGAAACTTGTTATGCTGATGAAGTTGATGTGATGATGAGTTGTTTGGTACCTGATATCAGCCACATAAAATTCTTGGATTTTGGTTTTGATGATGCACATCATGGCTGTATTTTCAACTCGTTATTCATATTAGCATTGTTCAAAGGGGAAGTCTAGCAATTGGCATCATCATGTTACATTCAGTTCAAAATCTATTGTGAATGATTTGTGTTTGCATCATCTTGTGATCTCACATACTCTAATACAAATCATGTTTAGGAAAACATAAAAAAATGCAATCATCATGCAACATCTTCATTGCATTGTGCATTCACATAAGTCTTAGGCTGCATAGTTCATTGCCAACCCATGCATGCTTTCAGTAGGAGTCAACATCTAAAACCAAGCTGCATGCTCCCTAAGAAAAAAGTTGTATCAAATGGATGTAAAAAGTACTTTCTTGAATAGTTTGATCAAGGAAGAAGTCTGTGTGGAGCAGCCCCCTGGCTTTGAGAACTCTAACCATACAGATTTTGTATACAAGCTAGATAGGGCACTTTATGGACTGAAGCAAGCACCAAGAGCTTGGTATGAGAGACTAAGCTCATTCCTTATTGAGAAAGGGTACACATGAGGTAAGGTAGATCAAACACTTTTCACCAAGAAGCAAGGTAAGAACATTTTGATTGTTCAAATTTATGTTGATGATATTATGTTTGGTTCTAATAAATCTGAAATGTGTGAGGAATTTGCTCTTCTCCTTGGTTGACCTGTAAACTGAGAAAGAATTGGAGTTCTCCCATTAGGCTCATCTCAAATTCGCTAGTCATGAGGTGCTTCATAAGTCAAGCCAAATACACCAAGGAGCTGCTGAAAAGATTTGACATGACGAACAGTAAAATAATTGTAACTCCTATGAGCACCACAGCATCACTAGATTCGGATGAAAATGGTAAATTAGTGGATGCAAAGACCTATAGAGGTATGATCGGCTCTTTGCTTTACTTAACTGCATCCCGACCAGATATCCAGTTTAGTGTATGCCTTTGTGCTAGATTTCAAGTTAGTCCTAGAGAATCCCACTTGACTGCCGTCAAACGTATCCTTAGATATCTTACCGGCACTCAAGATTTGGGATTATGATATCCGTCATCATGTGATTTATCTCTTATATCTTATTCTGATGCGGACTACGCTGGATGCAAGCTGGATCGCAAGAGTAATAGTGGCTACTGTCAGTTTCTGGGCGGGTGTTTAGTTTCTTGGGCCTCCTAGAAACAACACTCGGTTGCTCTCTCAACCGCAGAGGCAGAATATGTTGCTGCGGGGAGTTGTAGCACCCAAGTGTTGTGCATTAAACACCAACTCCAAGACTACTTAGTGAATATTGGTTGTGTCTCGATTCTGTGTGATAACACAAGTGCTATCAACCTTGCAAAAAATCCAGTCCAGCACTCTAGGACCAAGCATATTGAGATTAGGCATCACTTCATTAGAGATGAGGTCTTTAAGAAGAACTTTGAACTGCATTTTGTTGATACATTAAATCAGATTGCTGACATCTTCACCAAGCCCTTGTGTAATGACATGTTTACTACACTCATAAGGGAGCTTGGTCTTTGCCGACCTCAGGCCAATAAAAATTGAAATGATGATCTTGTTCAATTTAGTTGTGTGTTTTTACAGATTGGTTTCCATGCATTATTTATATGTAATTATGTCATTTTACATATGGTGTAGCATTGCATGCAGTCATGATACACAAATAAGTTGAATCCATGTTCACGATGCATTGCATGGTTTATGTAGCACCATATTGGCATGGCCATGGTATATTAAATGTTGATGTATGGAAAGGCAGGTTATGCTTATCTAGAAGCCCTCAATATGCGTGAGGTTTCACCTCCGCCAAGTACCATGCATCACTGTCGCATATAGGCCATATAGTAAGGGGGAGTTGTCTCTTTGAAGTAGTCATGCATATATTTCATCTTCATTCTGTTGACATTAATAAGTGTACAACCATGTGTTGGGTCATGCATTTCATCTCTGCCAACTTCATGTCTAACCAGGTCAACCCTTGCTTGGTACAAGTCAACCTCTCCTTGACAATTGTCATTCCACTTGCTTGGAAACATAACTCCTTGAGTGCATTCACTGCATATCCTTAGGGGGAGTGTTGTTACTTTTTTTAATCTCTTGCAATCTGAACTTCAATGGCTTATAGTCTGATTTGAGATCATGAGACAGACAGACCAATGGTGTAAGAGCTTTCTATTATATGAACTGATGATTGTCTATCCAATGAAAATGGTTCAGATTTAATGATTTCTTGAAGTTCTGATATATCTTTTGAAATCATCTATGTTCTGTGGTTTTAATAGATCTTAACTAGAGATTGCATGTTGTGTATTGAATGACTCTCTGAAATCTGAAAATTCAAAATTTATGACCATCTTGGTGATACACTCAGGCTTAGTATTGTTCTTAAACATCTTGATGAGCTGGAATTCTTAGAAATTAATTTGATAGAGCAATGATATTGTTACACGGAGAAACATGCCATGTCATCAAATCAAGTGACAAATGATATGTCATGATGTGCCCATGTTATCTCTGTCTTAATTATTTTTTAGACTCTAGGCAGAGCACTGGCATAATTTTTGAGAAATATATCTTCTCATCAAAGAAATGAGATTGGATATGTCATGACGTGACTTTGCTATCTCTGTTCATTATGAAGCATAACCGTCAGTCTTGCCAAATATCTAGGGATACTGGCGTCTAAACAACGTGTATTCTTACGGCTATGAGGCATGTACTAGACTTGATTGCTCGTAAAATATGAGTCATGTGCCTTCAAATTCAAAACATATTGAAAATCATATATCCTGCACTCTTAACATTCCATGCTTTACTCATGCTTGTTTAACCTCATTACTAGTTTGTGCTATTCCCTTTGTCGTGATTGAATATGGATGTATAAGATAAGAGAAGGTTAAACACTGTCATGATATGCACTTCTGTTTCATTTCTATTAAAACAAGCATGTAGATGCTTTTCGAACTCCACTGTTGATCTCGGATTTCATTAGCTTTGAACCATATATATATTGCTCACGGTCTGGTTCAGTTTTGCATATAATGGCTTGCTCTTCACTTCCATTCAGCTCTGGTCTCTCAGACTTTTGTAGCCTTCTCTACTTTATCCCTCCCTTTTTGCTATTGTCAAAGGGGGAGAATTCTTTGTGTGAGTCCTTTGTAAGAGTTGTGCGTTGTCGATCTACGAGGGTTGTCATAGGGGGAGAAACCTTTGTGAGCTTTGTGTTTGAGTGTTGATGGGGGTTTGCATAATTGCATAGCATTCATATGCTTTGATCGTTCATGCATACATACTCGCATTCATTCATATGCTTTGTGTTTATATCTGCATTCACATGCTTTAATTATCATGGATCTTGAGCTGCACACGTCGCATTTGTTATACATTTTGCCATTTTGGATATTGCTGCCACATAATGACTCACAGTGTTGCCATCATCAAAAAGGGGGAGAATGTTGTGCCCCTGTGGTCATTTGAGTCATTCGACATCATTCTGTGGTCATTTGAGTTATTTGATATTCTTGGTTTTGATAATGGCTGAACATTATAAGTCATTGATGTTTGCCAAATCTCATATGACTGACATACGTGATGTTTGTTCATGACAGATATGCTAATGAATGGATAAGAAATTGAGTGACGATGGCAAGAATGAAAGCTCATTGATCACGCCCAAGCAAGGATGCAAATCTCTTCTACAAGCAAATGTCGACACTTCACATTCGGCACTTCACATAGCCAAGGTCGATGTACAATGAAGCATAGCCAAGAGAACCCAAGGTCAAAGATTCAGTTGACACCTTCAAGATTGTCAAGGTTGATGCCATAGATGAGAACGGGCTGCTAAAGAAGTTAAGCGATTGAGCTAACGGGTTAACGGACCGTACCGGGAAACCAGGGGGTCTGCCCAACTGGCAGTCGACCGCCAGCCCAGGGGCGGTTGACCGCCCCTACCAGTAGCTCACAGCCTGCAGCTCTCTCAGTGGCGGTCGACCGCCAGCTCAATAGCGGTCGACCAGAATTCCCAGGGACCAACGGCCAGCAGTTTTCTCAGTAGCGGTCGACCGCCAGAAGGTTCCGGTCGACCTCCAGCCCCGAGCCAACAAATGTTGACTTTATTTTCCACTTCGAGAAGAGCCCTTTTTCTTGTATTTGTTTAACCCCAAAGTCACCCAATCCCCCATGAATTGTGGATCTGGTCTGGGGGATGTCCAAGGTGTTGTGTCCCTGAGGTCATTTGAGTTATTCTGTGGTCACATGGGTCATTCGACATCATTCTATAGTCATATGAGTTTTGTGTATTCTTGGTTTTGATAATGGCTTAACACTATTAGTCATTGTTATTTTCCACACTCTTATGACTGACATATGTGATATTTTGTTCATGACAGAAATGCACATGAAAGCTCAAATGAACGGGCGGCTAACGGACTCAAGCGACAGAGCTGGTGCGGCCAACGGACCGAACCGGGGTGACCCGGGCTCTGTCCAGCTGGCGGTCGACCGCCAGCACAGGGGCGATCGACCGCCCCAGCCAGGGACCGCCCAGCTGCAGGTCTGGCAGCTGGCGGTCGACCGCCAGCCAGTGGCGGTCGACCGGTTTTCCCAGGGATCGCCCGGTTGTATGTGTTTCAGTGGCGGTCGACTGCCAGGAGCCTTAGGTCGACCGCCAGCCCCGATGCAGCCTTGTTTGACCTCGAAATCCACCTCGTGGCTAGCCTCTTTCCATGGTTTTGTTTAATCAAACCTCACCTAACTTCCCATGATTTATGGATCTGGTCTGGGACTTGTTTATAGACCATTCAAAGTCTATAAAACCATTACAAGAGGGTTAGAAACCCTAGTTGATGGAGTTGATGAAGTGAATCAAGGGAGGCCATTTCGAGAGCACTGTAGCACCTCCGTGAACAGTGTTTCGAGCAGAACATCTTCATCCTTCTAAGGTGATTCAAGGTGAGATCTGAAGCCAAGCAACCTCCAATCAAGCAAGAAGCACTCAAGGCTTGCAAAGGTGATCAAAGCTACATCCATACACCTCTTCATCAACTCAAGGAGATTCAAAGAAGATCAAAGCTACATCCAATATCCACTCCATCAACTCAAGGTGATTCAAGCTCATATCTCAATCCAGCATCCTCCAAGAAAGAGTAGAAGCAAGTAAGGCTAAGAGGGAAGATCAAAGGAGGCTTCAAAGGGGTGTTCAAAGCAAGAGGAGTTCGAGTTACTGTTCACGTGAACAGTACTCCGTGAAGAACATCTTCATCTAATCCAAGGTATTCAAGCTCATATCAAAGAGATCATCTTCCAAGATTTGTGAAGAAGGAAGCAAGGATCAAGGTAGCATCTATTCATTTCTTCATCCAATCAAAGAGATCAAAGAGAGAAGATCAAGAGAGGAGATTGGAAGAACAGTTACTGTTCACATGAACAGTACTTCGTGAAGAACAATCATCCATTCAAGGGTGATTACAAGAAGATTGATTTGCAAGAAGAAGAGATCCCTGCTGCTGATCAACAAAGCATATCGATACAAGGGCCAATTCCTTCTTACTCAATCTCTTGTTTTAATTCCTTCACATCTGTTTTACTTTCAATATTGTTAAACATTGAAGTTGTGATTCGTCCCTACCAGGTGGTTAGTAGGAAGGCAATTGGAGGGTGTTCCAATTTGCGGTTGACGTCCCTACCGGTGGTTAGTAGGAAGGTAATCGGGAGTTCTCCGATCTGCGGTGTAGCCGTCCCTGCCGGCTTTGTGTGTAGGAAGACAGAAAGAGGGATTTCTCTATTCTGTGGTTTGGGGCGTGTCCCCGGGTCAAGCTGTGAGTCAGCAAGGAAGCCTCACCGGGTTTTGGTGAGGGGTGGACGTAGGTTGCGGGGTTGCAACTGAACCACCTTAAAAATCCCTGTGTTGTGGGTTGTTTATTGTGTGTGATTGATCTATATCTTCTAACCCCATTCGCAGGTTCGTGTGTTTCCACACTTGGTTATATTGCTCACACACATATGCACTTTGAGTGATCAACATAGCATACACACACACACACGGTTGTTGCAAGCTATTGCATGTTCATCTATATGTTATGCTTTGTAATTCACTTAAAGAAGTGTGGACGTTTCAAAGCTTGTAATTCAAGTCTTTTCATTTGAGCCACTCTACTTAATTCCGCTGTGCATTGTGCCTAAGTGATTCATTCACTTTATAAGAGTGGTTTAAGCTTCCGCTAGCTAAGAGTTTTTAAATAGGCCAAAACTTGTGAAAGGATCTATTCAACCCCCCCTTCTAGATCCGTTTACACCTCACGGGACCCAACACAAGGATCATTCAAATGGTATAAAACAAACACATGAGGGGTTAGAAACCCTAATGCTTCAATTGGAACAAGTGAGATCAAGGGAGGCTAGAGGAGGTGATTCACGGTACTGTAGCACCTCCGTGAACAGTGCTTCGGGCTGGAGTTCTTCATCCATCCAAGGTGATTCAAGCTTATTTTTGAAGCCATCAACCTCCAAGAAGGTGTAGAAGCAATCAAGGTTCAAGGCTGCATCCATTATCTCTCACATCAACTCAAAGGAGATTCAAAGAAGGAGATTCAAGGAAGATCTATTTGCAAAAAAGAAGGAACACTTGTTGGTGAATCAAGAGGAGTCTTTGCAAGAGAGAAGAAGCCCTTGTTGTTGATCAACATCGAATCTCAGACAAGATCTTTTCTCCTTGAGCATATTCTATATCTTGTTTGAGTGTTTTCATGTTTGTTCTCTTTCCATTTCATTCAAACATTTGAAAATGAAGATCGTCCCTACCGGTGGTTACTAGGAAGGCAATCGAAAGTTGTCCGATCTGCGGTGTTGACGTCCCTACCTGTGGTTAGTAGGAAGGCAATCGGAGGTCTTTCCGATTTGCGGCTCAGTGCGTGGCACTAGTGGAGCCTCACCGGATTTGGTGAGGGGTGGACGTAGGACTGGGGATTCAGTCCGAACAACCTTAAAATCTCGTGTGTTATGGTTTGTTTGTATGATTATTTCGTTCAAGATGCATGCTTAGGTTCGAATCTCCATATTACGTAATCATCTTGCTAAGCAAATCATTTTATCCTTCGCTAAGCTAGTTATATTCTGCTGCGATTCTCTTTATCTAGCTTTAAAGAGGGGTGTTCTGCGAAAAGAGGGGCAGATCTATTCACCCCTCCCCTCTAGATCCGCTATCCACTACTCAACATCTTTTAGAGGCTAAGACAGTATGAATTGAAAATGAACCCTATGAAGTGTGCGTTCGGAGTATGGAGCGGGAAGTTCTTGGGTTTCATTGTCAGATATCGGGGAATTGAAATAGACTCCGCAAAGATCAAAGCAATTCAGGAGTTACCTTCACCAAGAAACCTCTTCGAGCTAAGATCTCTTCAAGGCCGCCTGGCTTACATCCGGCGGTTCATATCCAATTTGTCGGGGCGATGCCAGGCCTTTCACAAGCTGATGATGAAAGATGTTCCCTTTTACTGGGACGAAGATTGCCAGACAGCCTTCGACAAGCTCAAAGACTATCTGAAGACTCCTCCAGTGCTGGGCGCACCGGTGAAAGGACGGCCGCTGGTTTTGTACATCGCAGCCACATATAACTCCTTGGGGGCAATGTTAGCCCAGAACAATGAAGAAGGGAAAGAAAAAGCCCTCTACTACCTCAGTCGAAGATTAGTCAGAACTGAGGAGAAATACACCCACATTAAGAAGATCTGGTTGGCACTGGTCTTTGCCGTCAAGAAACTCCGACACTACATGCTGTCACATGAGATTAAACTGATCTCCAAGGTGGATCCGCTAAAATATATCATGTCCCAACTGGCACTCAAAGGTCGTTTGGGCAAATGGGCGGTGATCCTTATGGAGTTCGATATCTCCTACATACCGCAAAAGGCCGTCAAAGGCCAAGCTATCGCAGACTTCTTTGTTGAGCATCCAGTACCTGAAGACTACCCGCTGGAACCAGAGCTTCCTGAAGATGAAACCCTATAGGTCGGTGTCACGCCCCGATGCGGAATCTCGGGACGTACAGTTAGGGGCAAGCGAGCAATAATTCCGAACCATTGCAAACCATTGCACAAAAGGTTGGAAAGGATAATAATCAGAGTTTTATTGATAATAAAGTTGAGTACACTGGGTAGAACAACTACATCCAAATAATAAGCAAAATACTAGAACAATCTCTCACTAATACTAAGGGTACAAACTGACTCAATAAACTAAAACTATCTCTCGATATCACTCCAGTCCATTCCCGACAAGTTCATCACCTGGAAAGAGGGGAAAAGTAGGAGTGAGCTAAACGCGCTCAGTAGATAACCACAAACAGGTTTACGTAATTAACCATTGATTTCCAATTTATATGAAATGCAGTAAATAAAGAATGACGATACGATAAAAGAAACAATGTAAAAGATATCTTGCAAGGTCAAGAAATATAACAATTTACCAAGTAATGAACAAGTAAAGTAACAGTAGATAATTTGGCCAGCAAGTATGTTACACATGTAACCAAGTAAATACGCACGAGTCAAGTAACAAGAGTTTGTCATAGACGTAACATGTCAAGTCAAGTATTCAGGTGCAATGCCTCACCCTGTCATAAACATCCCAATGGGCTCAATATCTTTTCGGGCGCTCTCCCCAGGACCAGACCGGGCCCTTATGATGCGTTGGCATTTCATTTCAATTGGATCACCGATCCCCCGTCTAGACATAGTCAATTGTGGCCAATATAATCAGATGAATTTCTGTCGGGTACAAGATGTAAAGGACGACACTCGCCTCCTTTGATTCAAGAGTATAACCACGATGAAAAACCTAAAACAAGGTAGTCGTACGGCAAACACCGGGCCGTACTCACATGAGTAACGAGTCACGGGGCCAAGAATGAACAGTTGACAGTAAGCCGTTCGAGAGAGAGAAGTAAGTTCCGAAGAACGAATATACGAACCATTCAGGTCGTATTTTAAGAAATACGGTTCAAGAGAATCCGTATTAAGCATAACGATAATATCTAATTATAAGATAATTTATGCAAAATAGTCACCGGGTTGCCAATAACAATTAAACCAACCAATTTCAGTTTAATGTCCATTGATCAATTCCGGGCTCAAATATGACCGAAGATTATCCAAGGGTAATCGGTCAATTAATCAAGTTAAAACAATAGTCATGATGTAACCGTAATTTACCACAGTAAAAATGTTCTACGGTAAAAATGTAAAGTTTACCGGATGGAGTGTCCGGCTAATTGGTCAAAGACTTGCCATAAGTCGGCCAGTAATTTTCTGGTTTACAGTAATTTACAGAAATTACCTATGGTAAAGTTTAGCTATTTACCATACTTATTCAATTTATCCAAAGTTACAAGTGAATTTCAATGATTTTCACTTTAAACAATTTATCAAAATAGATATTGCAAATAACAGAAATTTACTCATGTCATTATCTGTTATTTATGTGGATTGTCAATTTTTACTAATTAACAATGTTAAATGGGTCAAATAGCAAAAAAATTAGTTTTCTGGAAGTTAAACGGATGACAGTGGGCCGTTAAACCTACTGGCTGTAAAACGGTTATCATTGGGCCGTTTTATACAAGGCAGGCGGTTCTAATTGGGCCGTTTGTATAAGTCGGGCGGGTAGTTCTGAGCCGTCTAAGAGATAAAGCGATCCGATTGGAACCGTTAATCCCTGTAACACGGGAACAGCGAAACAGAAGCATAAATCCGGCGTTTAAGGCTTCAATTCATGCATTTGAGTACGTAAATAAATGGAAAAGCATGGTTTCTACAAGCTAACATGATGCCCTTTCATTCCATTTATCAAATTCAAGGTTTGTGCCATGGTTACCTACCTTAACCGATGAAATAAAGAAAGATGAATGGGGAAGAAGATGAACAGTAGACTTGCAGAGCTTCTTCACAGCAGCAAGAACCCTTTTGTGTTTAAGAAATGTTTAAGGGGGCTTCCTCTACTTATAGGTTTGGAAGAGGAGTGTTTAATCTTCACACACGGTTTGGTCAGAGCCGTAAAATCTTTTGCATTGTTGACAACGTGTTTCTGCCAACCAAAACACGGTTTCACGTGTTTCTCAAGGTAAGGTTAGCCTAATCTAAGCCTAATCCAAAAGATTAAGGAATGGTTAACTAAAACCTCAATTTAATATTACTAAATGATTTTTAATGAATTGGACCCAAAAGACAAAATTACTAATCAAGACATGCTCTTTCATAATATGATTTTTATAGAATTTTATCACGAGGTTTATTGTTAATCTCCCAATCTTAAGATTAAAATAATAATTTAACCCAATGTTCAACGGTTTAGTCGATAGAGAGAGTTTCTGATTTTTACCGATGAAACTTCAGAAGACAAAGTTGCTAAGAAAAATACCCTCTATCAGATGTGATTTTTACAGATTTTTCTAAGGTAGTTGTATTTTCGTATGAATAGTGTTTTCTGCGTTTTTAAGTCAGGCTTAAATCACTGATTAAGCCATGTAAATGATTTTATTAGGGTCAAGTACAGAAGACCAAAGTGTTTACCATGGTCTTTACTAATTAACTACCATTTTTCAGAATTTTTATATGATAGTCAAAATTTTTACTATTTACAATTTACCGCAGTCACTATTCAACATTTACTATTTACGAAATTTAATATTTGTACAGAAACTCGGGGTCTTACACCCTCCCCCACTTAAAGAATTTGGTCCTCCAAATTCACTAGACCAGAATATAATAGCTCACCTAGAATAGATCGGGATAACGCTTCCGTATGGCGTCCTCGGATTCCCATGTAGCTTCCTCTATTCCACGCCGACTCCATTGGATTTTAACCATCGGTATGGAACGATTTCGAAGTTGTTGCTCTTTCCGATCCAGAACCTTCACTGGTCTTTCTTCATAAGATAGATCCTTCTTAAATTCAAAGTCCACATGTTGAATGATGTGACTAGGGTCGTACACGTATTTCCGAAGCATAGATACATGGAATACGTTATGTACACCAGATAATTGAGGAGGTAAGGCCAATCTATAGGCGACTTCACCCACTCGATCAAGGATCTCAAATGGACCAATATATCTTGGGCTTAACTTGCCATGAATACCGAATCGACGAATACCTCTTGAAGGAGAGACTTTTAAGAACACATGCTCGCCAATTTGAAATTCCAAATCTCTTCTTCTATTATCAGCATAGCTCTTTTTCCTCGATTGAGCCACAAGTAACCGGTCTCGGATAATATGAATATTTTGTGATGACTCCGAGATAAGATCCGGTCCAAGCCATTGCTTCTCGCCAACCTCATCCCAACATAATGGAGAACGACAGCTCCTTCCATACAAAGCCTCGAAAGGTGTCATCTGTATGCTGGATTGATAACTATTGTTGTAGGCGAATTCTATCAATGCTAAATGATCGCTCCAACTTCCACCGAAGTCGATCATACAAGCTCTCAACATATCTTCCACTATTTGATTAGTTCTCTCGGTCTGTCCATCTGTTTGCGGATGAAATGCAGTGCTAAAATTCAGACGGGTACCAAGAGATTCTTGCAATCCTTTCCAAAAATGAGAAGTAAATCTCGGATCTCTATCGGATATAATGTTGACTGGGATACCATGAAGCCTAACCACTTCCTTTAAATATAATGCTGCCAGCACATCAACTGTCCACTTGGACTTAATAGATAAGAAATGTGCGGATTTAGTCAGTCGATCCACAATTACCCATATAGCATCATAACCACCTCGAGTCTTAGGAAGACCCATAATGAAATCCATGCCAATACTCTCCCACTTCCATTGGGGTATATCAAGTGGTTTCAATTTACCTGCCGGTCTGAAATGCTCGGCCTTTACTTGTTGACAAACAAGACATGTACTCACGAAATTTGCAATTTCCCTTTTCATGTTCGGCCACCAAAATGACCTTTTCAAATCCTTGAACATCTTAGTGCCTCCCGGATGGATAGTATATTTGGATCTATGGGCTTCTTCAAGAATCTGATTCTTTATATTAGCCTCATTCGGTACACAAGTTCTACCTTGAAATAATAATCTTCCATCATCGGCTATCGAGAAATCAGGTCTGCTACTCAAGCTTTCCTTAATCTCGACTAGCTCAGGATCAATATCTTGCAATAACTTGATTTCTACCAACAATTCGGGCTTCAGTTGCAACTGGGAAATCAATATCCGGTCATTATCAATATTGATATCCAGACTAGCCATTTGCTCCAGTAATTTCCATTCTTGTAACATAAGACTAGATATCTTAGCCACAGGCTTCCGACTTAAAGCATCAGCAACCACATTGCCTTTGCCCGGGTGATACTTAATAGAAAAGTCGAAATCCTTTATATACTCCAACCATCTTCTTTGTCTCATGTTCAATTCCTTTTGAGAAAATAAGTATTTCAGACTTTTGTGATCCGAAAATACCGTAAATGATTCACCATATAAGTAGTGCCTCCAAATCTTCAAAGCAAATACCACGGCTGCCAATTCCAAATCATGAACTGGATAATTAACTTCATGCTTTCTTAGCTGCCTAGAAGAATAGGCAATCACCTTGCCGTGCTGCATAAGCACACAGCCTAAGCCAATACCAGAAGCATCAGTGTAAACCACGAAACCACCCTCACCAGAAGGTAAGGTTAAAATAGGGGCAGTAGTCAGACAATCCTTCAGAGTCTGAAAACTCCGTTGGCATTCAATTGACCACTCAAACTTAATCTCTTTGCGGGTTAACTTTGTCAGAGGTACCGTAATCTTAGAGAAATCTTGAATAAACCTTCGATAGTAACCAGCCAGGCCAAGAAAACTCCTCACTTCAGTAACACTGGTAAGTTGTTCCCAATTCTTTACTGCTTCCACCTTCGATGGATCTACAGAAATACCATCCTTGGTAATAATATGTCCTAGAAAAGACACCTCTTGTAACCAGAAATCACACTTGCTCAACTTAGCATATAATTGGTGATCTCTCAATAATTGCAAAGCCATCCTCAGATGCTCGGCATGTTCTCTTTCACTCTTGGAATATATCAAAATATCATCTATGAATGCCACAACCCATTGATCAAGGTAGGGTCGGAACACACTGTTCATTAACTGCATGAAAGCTGCCGGTGCATTTGTTAACCCAAAAGGCATAACGACAAACTCATAATGACCATACCGGCTACGGAAAGCTGATTTATAAATATCCTCTTCTTTAATCCGTAACTGGTGATATCCAGATCGAAGATCGATCTTAGAAAAATAAGAAGCTCCAGTAATCTGGTCAAATAACTCATCAATCCTTGGCAAAGGATACTTGTTCTTGACAGTCAACTGGTTAAGTTGCCGATAATCGATGCATAATCTCATCGAACCATCTTTCTTCCGAACAAACAATACAGGAGCTCCCCAAGGGGAAACACTCGGGCGAATAAAACCCTTCTCGAGTAATTCCAACAATTGCTGCTTCAATTCCCGTAATTCCGCAGGAGACATGCGATAAGGGGCTTTAGAAACAGGAGACGATCCAGGAATAAGATTAATAGAGAATGTAACTTCACGCTGAGGCGGAAGTCCTGGTAACTCCTCTGGAAATACGTCCGGAAATTCTCGGACAATAGAAATGTCCTTAATCTCGATCTGCTGTTCAGGGGACGCATGAACAAAAGTCAGAAAAGCTTCGCATCCACGCCTCAATAACTTATCAGCACGAAGAGTCGAGATAAGAGAGATAGAACTAGGGTGTTTCACTCCCTTGAAGGATAATCCGGGGTGTCTAGAAAAAGACACGGAACAAGAACTACAATGAACATTGGCCTCATACCGAGCCAACCAATCCACTCCTAGGATTACATCGTAATCCTTCATGTCCATACAAATCAAATCAGCTGGAAAATTCTGATCATTCACCATAACCTTACTAGAAGGATAGTAATGCTGAATTGCTGATTTAGAACCAATAGGGGTTGATATTTCTAACGGAGAACTTAACAAAACAGGTGCCATAGCTAAAGATTTAGCAAATCTCCGTGAAATAAAAGAATGTGTTGCACCAGTATCAATTAGAACAAAAGCTGGCAAGTCGAATATAACAAGAGTACCTTCGACGAGTCCACCATCCTCGGCGATATCTTTTTCCTTTGCATGAAGAGCCTGGAGCCTGCCTTGAGGCTTCTTGAAATTCAGAGGTTTTGCCGGGATAGCTTGTTCCGATAATAAAGGACAGTTGGGTATACGGTGCTCTTTGCTTCCACACCGCAGACATGCACCTAGCTTGCGCCAACAATCTTCCATCTTGTGACCAGGACGATCATAATATCGGCATACGCCCTTGAATGGAATCATAGAATCATGTTTCTTGTCTTCTTGTCACGGCATTTTGCCTCTCCACGAACCAGAACCAGAACTTGAACCAGAACTAGTAAAGGGTCTTTTCTTGCTCGGGTCAGTGCCAAATCCAGGTTTAACATTCTTGAGTGCCTTCGGTTGCTCTTTCTTGTTACCTTGCCCACGAATCCTTTCAGTCATTTCCAAAGTATCTTCTAATATTTGTGCCTTTCTTACCATCTCAGAATATGTAGAAATTTCCAGTGGTGCAAGTTGATTGATATAATGAAGTCGAAGACCATTGAGGAAACGCTTCGCCTTCATTCTCTCAGTCGAAATAAGATGTCTTGCATAACGAGAGAGTCGTGAAAACTGAGCCTCATATTCTGATACCGATAAACTTCGCTGCTTCAAAGCTGCGAATTCTGCTCCCTTCTTTTCTTGCACGCGGTCAGAAAAATATTTATCATTGAAATATTCCTCGAATTCCTCCCACGAGACTTGTTGATTTCCGAGAGTCGGCTTAACAGACTCCCACCAAGCACGTGCATCACGTTCCAGTTGGAAAACGGATAAAAGAACACGTTCTTGGTCAGTGCATTGCATGACCTCAAAAATTCTTGCCATCTCGTCGAGCCAATTCTCGGCTTCATCGGGATCAGTTGAACCAGCGAATCTAGGCGGGTTCATTCCTCAGAAATTCTGATATAAATCACCAGTGCCATGAGCTGCGCCATGAGGTGCCGCTCCAGCTCCAGCTCCTGCCTGAGCCAGTGCATTCAAGGCTTGCGTAAGTCCTTGAACTGTACGCTGTAAATTCCTCATCTCAGCACGATTGGCTGCCATTTCTAGTTAAGTGCCTATAAAATAGTTACTCGGATTATTTATGAGAGAAGAACTTCTTAGATGAGAAGAGAAGAACTAGATAAGAAGAACATGATTATGGTTAAATAACTTAACCCAAATTTCTTCCCAATTCACACAAGGTTGTTTTCTTAAGCCTATAACCAATAAACCTATAACATTAAAGTGAAATACCTAGGACAAATTGACCTAGGCTCTGATACCAACTAAACTGTCACGCCCCGATGCGGAATCTCGGGACGTACGGTTAGGGGCAAGCGAGCAATAATTCCGAACCATTGCAAACCATTGCACAAAAGGTTGGAAAGGATAATAATTAGAGTTTTATTGATAATAAAGTTGAGTACACTGGGTAGAACAACTACATCCAAATAATAAGCAAAATACTAGAACAATCTCTCACTAATACTAAGGGTACAAACTGACTCAATAAACTAAAACTATCTCTCGATATCACTCCAGTCCATTCCCGACAAGTTCATCACCTGGAAAGAGGGGAAAAGTAGGAGTGAGCTAAACGCGCTCAGTAGATAACCACAAACAGGTTTACGTAATTAACCATTGATTTTCAATTTATATGAAATGCAGTAAATAAAGAATGGCGATACAATAAAAGAAATAATGTAAAAGATATCTTGCAAGGTCAAGAAATATAACAATTTACCAAGTAATGAACAAGTAAAGTAACAGTAGATAATTTGGCCAGCAAGTATGTTACACATGTAACCAAGTAAATACGCACGAGTCAAGTAACAAGAGTTTGTCATAGACGTAACATGTCAAGTCAAGTATTCGGGTGCAATGCCTCACCCTGTCATAAACATCCCAATGGGCTCAATATCTTTTCGGGCGCTCTCCCCAGGACCAGACCGGGCCCTTATGATGCGTTGGCATTTCATTTCAATTGGATCACCGATCCCCCGTCTAGACATAATCAATTATGGCCAATATAATCAGATGAATTTCTGTCGGGTACAAGATGTAAAGGACGACACTCGCCTCCTTTGATTCAAGAGTATAACCACAATGAAAAACCCAAAACAAGGTAGTCGTACGGCAAACACCGGGCCGTACTCACATGAGTAACGAGTCACGGGGCCAAGAATGAACGGTTGACAGTAAGTCGTTCGAGAGAGAGAAGTAAGTTCCGAAGAACGAATATACGAACCATTCGGGTCGTATTTTAAGAAATACGGTTCAAGAGAATCCGTATTAAGCATAACGATAATATCTAATTATAAGATAATTTATGCAAAATAGTCACCGGGTTGCCAATAACAATTAAACCAACCAATTTCAGTTTAATGTCCATTGATCAATTCCGGGCTCAAATATGACCGAAGATTATCCAAGGGTAATCGGTCAATTAATCAAGTTAAAACAATAGTCATGATGTAACCGTAATTTACCACGGTAAAAATGTTCTACGGTAAAAATGTAAAGTTTACCGGATGGAGTGTCCGGCTAATTGGTCAAAGACTTGCCATAAGTCGGCCAGTAATTTTCTGGTTTACAGTAATTTACAGAAATTACCTATGGTAAAGTTTAGCTATTTACCATACTTATTCAATTTATCCAAAGTTACAAGTGAATTTCAATGATTTTCACTTTAAATAATTTATCAAAATAGATATTGCAAATAACAGAAATTTACTCATGTCATTATCTGTTATTTATGTGGATTGTCAATTTTTACTAATTAACATTGTTAAATGGGTCAAATAGCAAAAAAATCAATTTTCTGGAAGTTAAACGGATGACAGTGGGCCGTTAAACCTACTGGCTGTAAAACGGTTATCATTGGGCCGTTTTATACAAGGCGGGCGGTTCTAATTGGGCCGTTTGTATAAGTCGGGCGGGCAGTTCTGAGCCGTCTAAGAGATAAAGCGGTCCGATTGGAACCGTTAATCCCTGTAACACGGGAACAGCGAAATAGAAGCATAAATCCGGCGTTTAAGGCTTCAATTCATGCATTTGAGTACGTAAATAAATGGAAAAGCATGGTTTCTACAAGCTAACATGATGCCCTTTCATTCCATTTATCAAATTCAAGGTTTGTGCCATGGTTACCTACCTTAACCGATGAAATAAGGAAAGATGAATGGGGAAGAAGATGAACAGTAGACTTGCAGAGCTTCTTCACAGCAGCAAGAACCCTTTTGTGTTTAAGAAATGTTTAAGGGGGCTTCCTCTACTTATAGGTTTGGAAGAGGAGTGTTTAATCTTCACACACGGTTTGGTCAGAGCCGTAAAATCTTTTGCATTGTTGACAACGTGTTTCTGCCAACCAAAATACGGTTTCACGTGTTTCTCAAGGTAAGGTTAGCCTAATCTAAGCCTAATCCAAAAGATTAAGGAATGGTTAACTAAAACCTCAATTTAATATTACTAAATGATTTTTAATGAATTGGACCCAAAAGACAAAATTACTAATCAAGACATGCTCTTTCATAATATGATTTTTATGGAATTTTATCACGAGGTTTATTGTTAATCTCCCAATCTTAAGATTAAAATAATAATTTAACCCAATGTTCAACGGTTTAGTCGATAGAGAGAGTTTCTGATTTTTACCGATGAAACTTCAGAAGACAAAGTTGCTAAGAAAAATACCCTCTATCAGATGTGATTTTTACAGATTTTTCTAAGGTAGTTGTATTTTCGTATGAATAGTGTTTTCCGCGTTTTTAAGTCAGGCTTAAATCACTGATTAAGCCATGTAAATGATTTTATTAGGGTCAAGTACAGAAGACCAAAGTGTTTACCATGGTCTTTACTAATTAACTACCATTTTTTGGAATTTTTATATGATAGTCAAAAATTTTACTATTTACTATTTCCCACCGTCACTATTCAACATTTACTATTTACGAAATTTAATATTTGTACAGAAACTCGGGGTCTTACAGTCGGCCAGGTGCAGCCCTCTCTATGGCAGCTGTATTTTGACGACGCTTCTAGAATCAACACCTCAGCTATTGGGTCAGCCAGAGTCAGAGCAGGGGCAGGCATAGTCCTGAAGTCTCCCGAAAGAGAAGTCATATATACATCTTGCTCAATAAACAAGCCATGCACAAACAATGAAGCAGAATATGAAGCCCTCATAATCAGGTTGTAGATTGCTCTATCGATGGAGATCCAAATGTTGGAAGCATTCGGAGATTCCATGCTAGTCATAAAACATCTAGAAGGAGAGTTCGATGTACGGAAGCAAGAACTCCTCCCTTACTATCAACTGGCCCTCCGATTTGGTGAGATTCTACTTCGTCAAAATCTGGCATATTAATCGAGGACAGAATGCTCAGGCGGATGCCCTCGCCAAGCTAGCTAGCTCTTTGGCAATCCCGCCAGACACAAGCCTGAATATAGCAGTAATCAACTGTCGACAGGTCCCCAGTGTAACAGAGGTTCTGGCCGATGAATAAGAAAATGCAGCGACAGCTGTAGAAGAAGTTCAGCAGCCCAATTGGCGGGAGCACCTTCTGCGTTGGTTTCGGCACCAATAGCTCCCGAAAGAAAAAGAACAATGAATGAAGCTCCTAAGGATCAAAGACTCTTACGAGATGAGAAGCGGAACCTTGTTCTGAATAATGGCCAATGCCTAAAGGAAAGTTCTACTCCGCTGCTTGTCTTCGGTAGAAGCTGGGCAGGTGATGCAAGAAGTCCATGCCGGGTCAGCTGGAGCGCACCAGGCCGGGCCGAAGATGAAAATTGAAATAAAGAAATTGGGATATTATTAGCCCTCCATGTTTGATGATTGCTGCAAGTTTGCTAAAGCTTGCCAAAAATGTCAAGAGCACGCCAACGTGTCTAGGAGACTGCCGGTGCCGCTACACCCTACCCTACCAAGTTGGCCGTTCACCTAATGGGGCACGGACGTGGTAGGGCCATTGCTAGCATCCTCGTCAGGGTGCAGATATATCTTAGCAGCCACAGATTACTTCTCCAGATGGGCAGAAGCAGTTGCGCTAAGAGATGTAACAGGAGAATTGGTCGCAAGATTCTTCCGGCAGAATATAATATTCCGGTTCGGGGTTCCTAGTCGAATTATCTCTGATAATGGCAGCCATTTCAGAAACCAGAAGGTTTATTGGCTGGCTGATAAGTATAAGATTGACTGGAGGACCTTGTCCCCCTACAACCCTCAGGCCAACGGACTTGTGGAAGCCTTCAATAAAATACTATGCACACTACTGGCAAAGACTGTCAAGTCTAATAAAAATGACTGGGAAGAAAAGATGTACGAAGTGCTTTGGGCCTATCATACGGTTTATAAAACCCCAACCGGCTGTTCGCTATTCTCCCTCGTATACGGGTCAGAGGCTGTGGTGCCGATTGAATTGGAGGTCCCCTCGCTGTGGGTTGCCATCCAGCATGGTTTGGTTAGCGGCTAACAGACCAATATAGAAAGAAGACTGGAAGAGCTTGCCGAGCTCAAAGGAAAGCATCTCCGCGCGCAACAAAATATTCAACTCTACCAAGCTCACATGGCCCGTGCTTTTGACAAGCTGGTCAAAGGTCGAGAATTCAAGAAGGGTGACCTAGTAATGATCAAAAGAAGAGAAGTGATGGCCTCCAATCCCAAAGGAAAATTGGTTGAAAACTGGGTTGGACCATACGTCGTCTGCCGAGTATATGAAGGGGGTGCGTACATCCTTGTAGATCACAAAGGAGTCGTCCAGTTCTCTCCCCTTAATGGAAAACACTTGAAGCTATATCACACAGCTCAACCGGCATTCTCAGAATGACCAAGACCTACCTTAGTCTAGCGGCACTCCACCCTATCTAAGTTCCACCTACCTTAGTCTAGTGGCACTCCGCCCTGACTAAGTTCTTCCTACCTTGGTCTAGTGACATTCTGCCCTGGCCGAGCTCTACCCACCTTGGTCTAGTTGCATTCTGCCATGGCCGAGCTCTACCCACCTTGGTCTAGTGGCATTCCGCCTTGGCCGAGCTCTTCCTACCTTGGTCTAGTGGCATCTTGCCCTGGCCGAGTTCCACCTACCTTAGTCTAGTGGCACTCCGCCTAGCTAAGTTCTACCTACCTTAGTCTGGTGGCATTCTGCCCTAGCTAACTTTTGCCCACCTTGGTCTAGTGGCATCCCGCCCTGGCCGTGCTCTACCTACCTTAGTCTAGTGGCACTCCGCCCTGACTAAGTTCTTCCCACCTTGGTCTAGTGGCATTCCTCCCTGGCCAAGCTCTACCCACATTGGTCTAGTGGCATTCCGCCCTGGCCGAGCTCTTCCTACCTTGGTCTAGTAGCACTCTGCCCTAGCTGAGTTCTACCTACCTTAGTCTAGTGGCACTGCGCCCTGACTAAGTTCTACCCACCTTGGTCTAGTGGTACTCTGCCCTAGCTAAGCTCTGCCCACCTTGGTCTAGTGGCACTCCGCCCTGGCTGAGCTCCCAAAAGATATATATATATATATATATATATATATATATATATATATATATATATATATGTATATATATATATGTATATAAATAACAGCATACAATACAACATTGCTATTACGGGCCTTACGCTCGAATCGACACAAAATCTATCCTTTGCGTTAGCATTTCCCTCTTGCTAACGAATAAACTCCTTTTCCAACGCAAGACTTCATGTACTAACCAACTCTTCTACAATATTGCCATTACTGGCCTTACGCCCAAATCGTCACAAAATCTATCCCTTGCGTTAGCATTTCCTTCTTGCTAACGAATAAACACTTTCTCGGCGCAAGACCTCGTGTCCTAGTCGACCTTCATTCAACATCACCATCACGGACCTTACGTCCGAATTGGCTGAAGATCCTCCTTTGCGCTGGCATCGTTCCTCTGCCAACGAATAAACTGCCTCTACTGGCATGAGACCATGCGCCTCAGTCGGTAGCTATCTGACATCACCAAGGGGTCAAATATCACATGTTGACCTCTCAACATCCTCCTGTTATGTAAAAAAAGAAAAAGAAAAAATGGGGCTTAAAATAGAGGTGCCTCGTCGGCCTTATTCCTACATTTGGACAAGGGCAAGAATGGCTATAACCCGGCTGTGGTGAAAACCCGAAAGGGCGCCGCAGGTGAAATCGGGTACCCCACCACGTGAAAACCCGAAAGGGCGCATGGGCAAAAGTAAGAGGGGGTTGGCGTCAGTGAAAATCTGAAAGGGCGCTTAAGCCAGTAACATGGTAACTTAAAGTTTCTCTTCACCCCCATCCCAATGAAACTGAAAAAAAGGTGATCACCCCAGACCCTACTAGAGATCTTTTCCTCAATATCCCTTCGACCCTTGCCATCATCGGCAAGATCGGTCGACCTTTTCCCTTAACCCGGACCTTCCATCCTCGTTAATGAATAAACTAATCCCTTGCTTCAACACTTAACCAATGTCAATAAACAAACCCGCTTTCGACCCTCGCCATCATCGGCAAGGCCGGTCGACCTTTTCCCCTTTAACTTGGATCTTCCGTCCTCGTTAACGAACGAACCTATCTCTTGCTTCAGCATTTAACCAATGTCGACGAACAAACCTGTGACCGACTCTTGTCATCAATGACAAGATCAGTCGACCTTTTTCCCTTAACTTGGACCTTACGCCCTCGTTAATAAACCTATCCTTTGCTACGGCATTCGTCCAAGGCCAATGGACGAGGCATTCTCGGCCCTTGCCATCATCGGCAAGATTGGTCAGTGTTCCCTTAACTTGAACCTTCCATCCTTGTTAATGAATCTACTTTTGCATCGACATTCAAACCAGTGTCAACGAACAAACATGCGCTCGGCCCTTGCCATCACCAGCAAGGCCAGTCGGTGTCTAAATAGCCCGGATCCCTCATCCGTTGATAACAAACGAGTCCGCATTCATCCCGAACTCGTTCCATTCAAAAAGAGAGAGAGAGAGAGAGAAAAATAAAATGAGGCTTAAAATAGAGGTGCCTCGCCGGACTTGTTCCTATATCAGGACAAGGGCAAAAATGGCTATAACCCGGCTGTGGCGAAAACCCGAAAGGGCGCTGCAGGCAAAATCGAGTACCCCGCCACGTGAAAACCCGAAAGGGCGCGTGGGTAAAAGCAAGAGGGGGCTGGCTTCGGCGAAAACCCGAAAGGGCACTTAAGTCAGTAAAGTGACATTTTAAAGTTCCCAACCTACTTCCTTTCGACCCTTGTCATCATCGGCAATATCGGTCGACCTCCTTCTGACCCCTGTCATCATCAACAGGACCGGTCGATATCTTTGCGGCCCTTGTCATCATCGACAAGATCGGTCAACCTCCTTCCGACCCCTGTCACCATCGGTGAGATCGGTCAACTTCCTTTCGACCCTTGTCATCATCGGCAAGATCGGTCGACCTCCTTCCGACCCCAGTCATCATCGACAGGACCGGTCGATACCTTTGCGGCCCTTGTCATCATCGGCAAGATCGGTCGACCTCCTTCTAATCCCTGTCATCATCGACAGGACTGATCGATATCCCTGTGACCCTCGTCACCATCGATGAGATCGGTCAACTTCCTTTAGACCCTTGTCGTCATCGGCAAGACCGGTCGACCTACTTCTGACTCTTGTCATCATCAGTGAGATCAGTCAACCTCCTTGCGACCCTTGTCATCATCGGCAAGATCGGTCGACCTACTTGTGACCCTCATCACTATCGGTGAGATCGGTCAACTTCCTTTCGACCCTTGTCATCATCGGCAAGACCGGTCGACCTACTTCTGACCCTTGTCATCATCGGAGAGATCGGTCAACCTCCCTGCGACCCTTGTCACCATCGGCAAGATCGGTCAACCTACTTCTGACCCTTGTCACCATCGGCAAGATCGGTCAACCTCTTTGCGACCCTTGTCACCATCGGCAAGACCGGTCGACCTACTTCTGACCATTGTCATCATCGGCAAGATCGGTCAACCTCCTTGCGACCCTTGTCACCATCGGCAAGATTGATTGACCTACTTCTGACCCTTGTCATCATCGGTGAGATCCGTCAACCCCCTTGCGACCCTTGTCACGATCGGCAAGATCGGTCGACCTACTACTGACCCTTGTCATCATCGGCGAGATCGGTCAACCTCCCTGCGACCCTTGTCACCATCGGCAAGATCAGTCAACCTACTTCTGACCCTTGTCACCATCGGAAAGATCGGTTCACCTCCTTGCGACCCTTGTCACCATCGGCAAGATCGATCGACCTACTTTTGACCCTTGCCATCATCGGCAAGACCGATCGACATCCCCTTTAACCTGGACTTTTTGTCTTCATCAACCAATAAGCCGCCTTTGCTTCGACATGTAACCCATGCCGATGAATAAACCCTACCCTCAGTCTCCGTCACCATCGGCGGAGCCAACAAATTAACCCATGGCCCGGACCTCCTCTCCGTATCAACAAATGAGCGTACCCCTCACTTGGGTCTTCCACCCCTGTTGAGGAATGAGCACACATTTCTCCTTCTCATAACCTCGTCACCATCGACGAGTCTTGCTGATATGTCTCCCGAACTTATCTCCCGGCTCTAGGAGGCCTCTACACCCTTGTGCCCTCGGACTTTTGGCCTACATTAGCCATAACTTGGCCCCGAGAATAGTCACGACGCGGTGGAGCGAACACCTCACCCCTTCGCTGAAGGCGTGAGCGCTCTCCTGCCCTAGTGACTCACATACTCGGGCTAAGCTAACTGGCGAAGGATAAAAAAAATAAGAAGGAAAAAGAATAATAAAAGAATGAAGTCACCATTTAGCAGCAAATGAAGATATTTCATTCCTATGAAGCAGCAAGATACATGTTACTCGGGGCATACCCCAGGGTACATAAAGTCCATCGAAACAAAAAGGCAAACGGAAGAGACTACTGTAGGGGGCGTCGGAAGATGTCCACCAGCTCTAAAATACCCAAGGAAGGGTGGCGGGTCAGCTCTTACAGTCGAGACTCGGCGACCCCCAGCTGTGATAGTTTCTCCTCGAGAGAAGCGGCTTGTCCTTCGGCAATTTCAGCTTCCTCTACACTCTGGGCTTCCAGACGCCCAGTCTCTTGAAGCTCGGCCTCGGCCCTGGAAAGTTCAGCCTGTAGTTTTGCTATCCGGGCCACAAGGAAAGTTCGGCGCCGCGAAGAGGTGCTGGCTGCATCTCTCATCTGCACCGCAGTCCCTCTCAAAGAGGTCGGCATTTAGCCCGTTCCAGTGCTATGGCCGTTAGTTGATCAGCTACCTCCCGGCCTAGAAATTCTCTTCTATTCACATATTTCAATAGCAGTATTACCCGTGGTGTCCAGTCGTCCATGGGGCAGCCAAAAGCTAACAGCGAGCGGGACAGGTGCTCCACCAAGCCCCGCAGCTGAACATAAGTTAAATCTCTGCTGGCCGTTATAGTTTGCTGAAGGGTCCCTAAGAATTGCCACACTAGGTCACTGGATGATTGAAGACCAAGTGGTGACGTCTCGGGAAGCTCGAAGTCTACTCTGCTATCCACGGCGGCCCATATATTGTCACTCGTCTCAGAAGATGATGACGGCATGATCTGCAAGGCGCTCGCACTGGAACCAACTCCAGCAGCTGATGCAACAGACGGGGTCTCGATGACAGCAACCTCCCTGCCAGCCTCTTGAGGTGGAGCTGCACTGGGAACATCGATAGCTGAGGATACCTGCTCCTCACCCCCAGCCTGGCTGACATCCATATGGCCAGTTTCAGTAATAAGAGCCAAGGCCCCGGAAGCCCCGGCCTCTTCTTCAACAATTTCTCCCGCTTCTATCTCGGGAGGGCCACCTTTCTCTAGGGCCAACTGTCGTTCGGCATCAAGTGGCTGAGGTTCCACGACTGCGGCCGATTTTTCAGTCCCTGCAATTACCCCAGGTCCTTCTGGACCCGCTGCTGCCGCATAGTCTTTTGGATATCGTAGGGCGATAGGCCGCAAGACTGGCGGGAAGGTTGGGTGACCCGTGCTTAAAGCCGGGAGTGGTATCTGCACCGTTATGGTTGGCAGTACCACCTCAGTCTGCACTAGAAATATATGTATCAAACAGTTGATATGAAGAGAAGGGAAGAGCAGTAAAGTGCAAATGGTAGGGGATTTCTCACCTCAGCTGGCACTAAGCTCAAACCTCCAAGGGTGGCCTCTGTGGCTCTAGCCCCTTCACTTACGAGTGATCCCAACGGCCCAGGGCCACTCCATGCGAACGGGGGTGGGCTGAAGGTTGTATAATCACTTTCATAAGCCGAGGACGCCTCGACATCCTCGGTCTCCGTATCAACTGGTAGGAACTCCTCGTCACTGGACCCGCCACCATAATCGACTTGCTCGGAAGAGGAAGAGTCCTCTGCCCGTTCCGGACGCTCCACCATCGGAGCGTATGTCTTGCTAATAGGGACATCACCCTCAGCAAGGACTTCCCCAATCGGCTCTACACTGGGAGTGTCAGTTGAATGGATCTCGGGGGCAGGCTCACCTCCGGAAACGGCTTGCTCCCCAGCAGCAGCAGCTTCCTCCACGGCCCCAGCTTCAGGAAGTAATGTCGGTTGTATTTCAACTGAAATTTGAAGTAAGGAGCAATCAAGCCAACTGAAGACATGACGGCTCGCGGAGTCCCCATGAACAAATTGCAAATTACCTTCCATTTCCTGCCTGGGCATCGGGGAAGGTAGATCTCTCTCCACAGGAGCTACTGTTGACACCCGTTTTATGACCGATAAGTCGGGTCATCTCCTTGTTCATTCTATATGATGCTCCGAGTTGTTCACTCTTCATTGAGCTTTCTTGATCAGTTGGAGGCTTATTTCTTGGGTCTTCTCCTCTTGGTTGAATTTGGGTTCCTCGGCGCTTTCATTGGATGAAGCTTAGCAAGCTCTCATTTCATTTTGATCTTCATTGTCTCTAATGGTTCATATCATGGGCGTTACATCCTTATGACGCATAGGACCATGGCCGTTACATCTTGAAGAGTCCTAAGACTTAAGGCCTTTGTTCCAAAGCTTATCCTTTTGCTTATCCGTTGGCTCTAACGGTCTGTCGTGCAGCCGTTACGTCCCTCTAACGCGTCAACCCATGGCTGTTACATTTATTCAAGAGTCCAACTATTTTGAACTTCTCCCCGTTGATCTTATCTTCTTAGGGATAAGGTTAGTGTGACGGTCTCTCCATGGGGCGTTACATTCATGTGACGGTCTGTCGTGCGACCGTTACATCCAACAGAGAGTCCTGACTGGTCTGGTCTTTTCTCTGCTACTCCGTGGTCGAGATAAGAGTTTGATCTTGTGATTTCTCTTTCAAATCTGATCCTCAAAACCTTCTGTTTGTTTCTATGGACTGTTGGGAGTATTATCTTCAAGAGTTTGCTAAGAGTTATCCTCTGTTGTTGCTGGATTATCCTCTGCTCGACCAGAGATTTTGAGGGTCTATAAATAGCATCCTTAACTTCATGGCCAAGAGAGGAAAAATCTGGACTTTGCGTCGAAGTGTTGCTGCTCTCTGGAGCCATCTTCATACAAGAGGAGTCTTCTTCCACGTCCATCTGCTTCACAGTCCAGGGAGTACTCCGGTTTTGGGTTTCAAAGTTCATAATTTGCATATTTGTGTTCTCCTCTTCTTCCTATCATCACAGCATTGTCCCACTCCTTTCTCTCACGTTCTCCATTATTTTCATCATCTAAACATCATTCCTACGTTTTAAAACGCCCAGAGGGGTTAAAAAACCAAAACTTCCCCGGTATTCCCCTTTCCTTTTGCATGATCTTAAGTTCTTTAAGAATTGATACTATGCTTGTTTAAAGGGCTAATTTGGGATTGTTTTCTTATGTTTCATGTTCTTTGGCAGGTTCACAGAGTTCATTAGACGAGGCCCAAGCTTTCCGACTGACTGGAAGGTTTGGAGTTCAAAGAACTCACAGGTTGTTGCTGCAGGTTCTCTGACGGTCTTGTGCAGGCGCGTCAGGCTTCTCTAACGGTTCATCGAGCGACCATCACACTTCTGTGACGCACAGGGTCTGGACCGTTACATTCAGCAGATCTGTAGATTTTACTAGTTTCTCTCTCCCGTGGGCGGGTGCATCATCCTCCTATTTCTGAGGTATTGACCAGGTCTTTGGCTTGTTTTATTACCTTGGTGGCGATCACGTTCTTTCCTTAGTATTGGGCATTGATTTCTCTCTCATATCTCTTATTTCCTTTGCTTGTTCCACCCACGCGGTGTGTTTCTATTTACTCCTTGCTCCACGCTCCGACGTGTGTTTTTCTTTGCCTTCTTAGTATAGTTTGATTGAGATAGCATTGCCCATGCTAGAGCTTGTTCTGATTGCCTAGGTTCATGGTTCACATGTCCTTGGGTTGATTGAGATCATTGATTTTTGCTTATCATCTTTATCACCACAAACCACAAACAAGAGAAGGAAGCAAAACAAATCAACAGATAATTTTTTGGCGATCACGGTGGGACAACTTGTGCCAATCATGTTTTGAACTCTGTTTTATACCTGCCATCATTTCCTTGTGTGGTTTTCCCTGGATTTCCCTTCTATTTCCCTGCCGTTTCTGGTTCCCTGGCTCCTCTGACGGTCTATAGTCTCTGCGTTACATTGCTTATGACGGTCTGGTCTTCGACCGTTACATACTTCTGATGCGGGTCTCCTAGACCGTTACATTCTCCAGACATGTACGCATCCCGAGGTGTATTTCCTTTCCGTAGTTTCTGCTGTGATCTTTTGCTTCGGTGTTATCTGATCTCCTCCTCAGTTAGTTCAGTTACTCATATCATTGTTGGCATACTTGTTTGCTCGACTCTAGGTTAGAATTTGCATGCACTCCGGTGCACATAGGTTCATGCATATTATCATACATTAGATTGCATTTTCCTACCTTGGTGTGCGGATCTCTCGTCTCCATATTCCTTGGGGCCGACTAGGAAATCACACCAGGGACCTCCATAAGTCCCCGCGAGCCATGGATTCCCACATGGACGCCGGGTCAGTTATACCTTTCCCACCCCGTGTCTAGGATCGCATAAGTGAAGGAGTGATCACATTTAGAGTCAAACCAAGCCTTACACCCTCTCCTATCAGGAACCTATTGTTGAGAGCACATCCTAATCAATCTACTAAAGTTCCAAAGGAGAAATCATAAAAATCTTGTCACATCATCTTAAACAACTTGGTTGATTTTGAGTGTCTTCATCTCTTGTCACTTACATCTTTGTTAGAAATCATCTAAGTTTGGTTGCTCATTGTGTGATTGTTTGTGTTGTTTGCATCTTGTCAAGGTTGTCCGTTGCATGTGGAGTTGTTTTCGTCCGTTGGAAGCACCTCATAGGGTCAATTCCTTCTCCATGTTCTACTAAAACCCGCTTTTCGAATCCACCATGGCTTCTTTCAATCCTCCCCGTTCCCAAGAGGATTCTCTTCCTCAAGGACTTCTTGAAAACCCTACTAGGGTTACCTCATTCCCTTCTGGAGAGGGGACAGCCCCTCTTCCATCCCCTACCCCCATGGAAGGCGATCAAGCCACCTCTTCTTTCTCTTCTCCTTCTGCGGGCTCCATTCTCCAAATGATGGCCCAATTGGATCCGGACCAACTCCAAGCTGTCTATCAGACCATGCAAGGATCCAATATCTCCCCTCCCACGATTATGCAGGGTCAATCCAATCCCTCCATCGACCAACCTAGAGTTGGTGGGCCTTCCATTCAGCCCACTCCGATTGATCTTACTCCGGTCCAACCCCGGACCATCACCTTTGCTGGCATGGAGACGGGCCAATCTTCTACTTCGGCCCAGCAATCTTTTGACAAGGGGAAGTCTGCCATCCCTTCTTTCATTCAGTTGGATCATCATATGTCTAGCCCGATGGTTCCACAAGTCCTTATGGGCCCTTCAGATTTCTCGCGCCCTCAGCCAGGGGTTATCCAAGCCCACTCTAATATGGGTCAGTCTCCGGCCCAATATCCTTCTTATGGGCCCCCTGCCTTGGCCATTTATCCTTCTGCTCCTTCTTGTGGGCTCCCACCTCCTGCTACAGTCCACCCTTCCGCTCCTCAATTTCAACCATCATCTCTCACTACCCCTGCTCCCTCTAGAGAGCAGGAATTACTTGATAAATGGGCCACCATGCAACAGCAACTCGATTTCCTCCAGAAGCGGGTTGGCCCACAATCCTTGGCAGATGTTCCAGTTCCTAGCTTTCAAAACATTCGGTTCCCTCCACAATCAGAGCTCCCCAATTACAGGAAATATGATGGGAACAACAATCCCTTTATTCATGTAAGGGACTTCTTATACGAGTCGGCTCAATTTCAGTACGATGATTACCTCATGGCGTATCTGTTTCGCCGATCGTTAGATGGTGTTGCACTGGAATGGTTTTATTCTTTGCCGTTGGAAGACGCCGAGAGCTTCAAGACAGTGAAGGATAAGTTTATTCAGAGGTTCCAAGATAGAGTTGACCCGGAATATTCATTCACAGATCTGGTGGCCGAAAAGATGAAACCAGAAGAGGAATTTGCTACCTATGCCGACCGATGGAGGCAGATGGGCGCTAGAGTGCCCGGCCACATTCCGGAGGAAGAAAAGGTCAAATTGTTAATTTCAAATGCTACTCCGACCTTCCGCAATATTCTAGCCATGAACGACATAGCCAACATGCATCAACTTTACAGCCGAGCGCGCTTTATTCAGACGCAGTTCAAGGATTCCCCCATACACTCATTATTTGAAAAGCAAAAGCCCAAGTATCACAAGAAACCTCAAGGGCCTGTCACCGAGGGGATCCAAACGAACGAGCAAGTTCAAGCCGTTGCTTTTCCTTTTCAAGCCGCACCCTTCCGCTTCCCTCAAAATCCCCGCACTCCACAGAATCTCGCTCCCCAAAACTTCCAAGTCACTCCACAAAACCCTCCGCCCACCTTCACCACTCCACAAAATACCTTCGCTGCACCACAAAAACCACTACCACCTCCACAATACCACAATGTCCCTCCACCCAACGGCTACAACAACAACAATAACAAGCGCCCGGCTCCCAAGAGGGCACAATATCCACCCTTGCCAGAAACCCTCACAGATATCTTCTCGGCTCTCATGTCAGTTAATGCTATACAACTTTCTCCGAAACGGCCCAACTGGAACCCGACCGTTGATCAAATGAAGTATTGCATGTTCTACAGGCAGCTGGGCCACACAATCGAAGGATGCTTTCAGTTCAGGGATCTGGTATATGACCTTCATGAAGGACAGAGAATTGATTGGGCTGAGATGCACAGGGCCATTGTTGAAATCAAAGAGAAGAGAAGGCAGCCGCCGAGGCAGCAAGTGTAGCAGCAACAAGCACCACAGCCACAGTTGAAGCCGCAACAGCAACAGCTACAACAGTCGGTTCAGGATCTGGGAATCCACCAGGACCCGATGCCGAACCATCCTCCCGCTCCACAGCTTCAGCCACCGGCACCAGCCCAGGTGAACGTAGTCCAACCCCCGGCTCCTAATGTCGGGTGGTCTTTTGATGACAACGGCACTACGCCGCAGATAATGGCCCTCCACCATAATCACCGCAACCCCATCACTTCCTCCATCATCTTACCTACACACCCAATACCTTCCCCGCTTGTTCTCCCATTCACATCCGCTCCAGTGAACCCACCGCCACCCGCAATTCCATCACCCTCACAACTGGTTAACCCCACTACCCTCATTACTCCGTCACCCATCCATCCACCCGTCACTACACCTCCGCTATCCTTTCCTCCGCCCGTACCAACATCCATCATCACCTCTCCGTCTTCCACCAATCCCTCATCCATCATCCGTTCACCACTTATAACCTCCACCGACATCACATCCCACCAAATCCTTCCTCCTACACCACCTATTCCGCTCATCCACCCCACCGGGCCAATTATATCGTCCCCTGATGCCATGCCGGCACAAAACCTCGCCCTACGAAGCGGGCGGTTGTTCCATCGAAACTATCCTACTACTTCCAATCCCCAGTCTTCTCAGCCGGCGACCGACCAGGAAGAGGCCGAACCTCTGCCGGCTACTCAATATGACCTACTACATCATCTGGACAGGGTGCCCGCCAAGATATCGGTCCTGGAGCTTATCAAAAGGTCCGCCCTTCACCAAGATGCTCTCAGAAATTTCTTACAGAAGGTGATGGTTAGTGAAGACATGGCAGTTGACAGCTTACCTACGGCACTGGCAATAATTTCCAAAGGGCCAGCAATCACATTCTCAGAAACTGAGCTAGCACCTCTAGAAGCTCGGCAAATGCCGCTCTGCATTACAATCATTCTGAATAAAGTCAGTATTGAAGCAGCACTGGTTGACACAGGGGCATCAATTAACGTGTGCCCACTCAGTACCCTTCGAGCTTGCAACATATCTGAAGAACTACTGCGACCTACCCCCACCACCATAGCAGCATATGATAATTCAAGAAGAGCATGTCACGGGGTAGTCACTATTCAAGCAGAGCTTGGGCCTCTTACCATGCCCGTGGAATTTTATGTGCTGGACATTGACCCTATGTTCAAGGCTATCTTGGGTCGTCCATGGATTGACACACTCAGTGCTGTACCCTCCACTGCGCATCAATGCATCAAATTTCCTTTTCAAGGGAGGGTCGTCAAAGTTAAAAGTTTATCCACGGTCTAATCAGTGAAGGCTATTTCAGACAAAATTCTTCCCACACTATGGCCAAGCAGCCGGCCTGTTATCTCAGTGCTGGATCTAGACTTTCCCTGGGCTTATGCACCCCGTAAACCCGTCACTGCAGCGGTTAATATCAAGGTGAAGCCCCAGATCCGAGACTCCATGGGATGGAACATTATATTAAAACTGGGTTATCAACCGGGGAAAGGCCTCGGTGCTCAATTGCAAGGAAGAACAAAGCCCATACCCAAGGGAAGAAAAATGGGCAGGAGAGGTCTCGGCTACAGAGAGACCGCATTGTCTATGATGGGTGATTCTGGGCCGCTCACCTGGGACTACCGTCAACATTTTGTTAGAGGGCCTCTCCAGCCCGCTACATTAGCTTCGCAGCCAGCTCCACGAAGGAAGGATACAGTCTATCCGATTGCCAGTCCACCCCCAGTGCTAAGAGGGCCAGTTGATGATATTATTGACTATGGTCAATCCCTTCAGGGGCTATTTCATGAAGAAGACTGCCAGAAGCGTCAAGAGGGTCGGCTCGTCCAATGGAGGCCGAAGAAGCAGCCAGTTGATGATCCGCAGGAGAAGGGGAGCTCGCCGATTGTCTTTTCTTGGTCTCCCTCTCGCTTTCAATCTCTCCTCCAGCAAGGGGGATTCTTACCCCGTCTTCCTCCTATCATGGTAAATCCATCCTTCATTGATCCACCTGAAATTCTATTCGTTCCTTGTGCTTGCGGGCATTACCCGCCCATTGATCTATCCACTCTATTCACTCCTCCTCCCCCCAACGCCCAACTCCATGAGATGTGATTTTCTTCCTCCGATCCATTCTTTGATTGCATCTTCCCAGAGCTATTCCCCATGCAACTTCCGCCTCCTCCATCCTGTTGTGTAGTCTCTACTGATCTCAAAAAAAAATGTCAAATTTGGAACGGAGATTTCAATGGAAGATTATGCTACCCTATCTCCATCCTCCTCCCAGAGGCACGAGTCCCCTGCTCCTTCCCTTCCACTAGGTCTTCTTTCTCCTAGGTTAGGATTAGGGTCCATCGAGTCTAGGGAAGTAGAGTCAGTTAGGTCTAGAGAAGTAGGGTCCTGTTCTAGCTTGTCCAACCCTTCCTCCTCTGAGCCGCGCCCGCTTGCGCCTCCTCTCAAATCCGTTCCTGATAGGTTCCTGCGAGATCTAGCTCAGCGTTGTCATGCTCTTTTGAAGTGTCCAGAATTTGTTGCTACGGTAATTATGATTGAAAATGAAGAAGAAATAGAAGGGGTGTGGAGCGATGACGGACTCGATGTCTATGAAATCTTGGATGAAAAAGATCCGATTAATGAGGACGGCGATGTAGATGACACTACCGATTTATATGCGCAAGGGCTAAAGAGATTCGACAAACCATCGTCGGCAGTGGATGAACCTACAAAGGAAATAAATCTGGGAACTGAAGAAGACCCAAGGCCCATCATTATTGCCGCTAATCTCCCTCTGCAAGTAGAATAAGATTTAATTAAGGTTCTGAGGGAGTATAGCGATTCTTTCGCCTGGTCTTATGAGGACATGCCAGGTCTTGACCCCTCTTTAGTGGAACATCGACTCGTGCTTAAACCAGGGGCAACACCTGTGAAACAACGGTCAAGAAGATTACACCCCCACATGGCCTTCAAGATCAAGGAAGAAGTCGATAAGTTGTACAAGGCCAGGTTCATTAGAGTTGTTCTATATCCTCAGTGGGTGACAAACATAGTCCCTATTATCAAGAAGGTTGGAAAGGTGCGTATCTGCATCGATTTCATGGATCTCAATAAAGCATGTCCCAAAGATGATTTCCCACTGCCTCACATAGACGTCCTGGTTGATAGCACCGCCGGGTACGAAGCTTTATCGTTCATGGATGGTTACTCAGGCTATAATCAAATCCGTCTCGCTCTGGAAGATCAAGAGAAAACCTCCTTCACCACGCCCTGGGGCACGTACTGTTATGTGGTTATGCCGTTCGGTTTGAAGAACGCGGGTGCCACCTATCAAAGGGCGATGATGGCCATCTTCCACGACATGATGCATATCTATATGTAAGCTTACGTGGATGACATTCTGGTGAAGTCAAGGACTAAAGAAGAACACCCCTCTATTCTGGCTAAGGTGCTGCAAAGAGCCAGGGAGTACAAGCTTAAGATGAATCCAAAGACGTGTGTATTCGGAGTCTCCTCAGGGAAGCTGTTAGGTTTTATAGTGAGCAAACAGGGGATCCAGATTGATCCTAACAAAGCACAGGCCGTCATGGACATGCCTCCGCCGAAGAACATCACGGAACTTCGAGGACCGATTGGTCGATTGCAATTCATTAGAAGATTCATATCCCAACATTCTCAAAGGTGCCGTCCGTTTTATGAATTGCTTAAGGCGGGGGTCAAGTTCGAATGGAATCAAGACTGTCAGAAGGCCTACGAGGACTTAAAAGAATATCTATTCAATCCCCCGGTTTTGCAACCTCATGTCTCTGGGAAACCTCTGATCCTATACATCTCGGTCATTGAGGACTCCCTAGGGGCGGTCTTAGCACAAGTAGATGATGAAGGGAAAGAGCGGGCTGCTTATTACCTCTCTCGATTGTTTAACCCAGCTGAGTCCAGATACACCGCTATGGAGAAGACTTGTGCCGCCTTAGTGTGGGTAGCTCAGAAACTTAAACATTACTTCCTTGCCCACCCAGTTAGGTTGATCTCTAGAATGGACCCGATTCGCTATCTCTTAGAAAAGCCCGTCCTTTCTAGTAGGTTAGCTCACTGGCAGAGCTTCCTCTCTCAATTCGATATTACTTTTGTCATTCAGAAGCCGGTCAAAGGGTACGCCATCGCTGAGCATCTTGCCCATCTTCCCTCACACTGATTCTATTCAGGACGATTTCCCTGATGAGCATCTCTCTGCTATCTCTCATCATCCCTTTTGGTCCATGCACTTTGATGGTGCACTCCATTCTCAAGGCCGAGGGATCGGTGCTGTTCTTCTCACTCCAGAGGGAGTGACTGTTCCCTTTGCTTATCAACTTCGATTTCCTACTACCAACAACATCACCGAGTATGAGGCTCTCCTGGCTGGATTGAAGCACGCCTATCTCCTAGGTGCGCGCTACTTGAATATCATAGGAGACTCTCAGCTCGTCCTGCGGCAAGTTCTATCTACTTACCGCACTCGTGACCCCAAGCTCAAGCCTTATCAAGATTTGGTCACGCTCCTGGCTAGGCAATTCCGTAAGCTAATCTATATCCATACTCCTAGGTCTCAGAACATTCTAGCTGATGCTCTAGCATCTATTGCCCCTCTCTATCTTTCCCTCTCAGTCGGAGCACTGAGACTATCGTCGTTCAAAGATTGGACGCACCCTCTCTTCAGGATCCTTGGTTCATCAACCTTAGGAAAGCTGTAGAGGCGAGGGCTGAGAAGGAAGATCTCAAGGAAGTATCTCTGATGGAGCTAGAAGAGATCCTGGAGGAAGAAGAATTACCTTGGTATCATGAAATTGAGTTTTTTTGCAAAGAAGGATCGTTCCCAGAAAGGGCAAATGCCGAGCAGCGTAAGTCAATAAGAAGAGCCGCCTCAAGGTATACTATTATTGCAGGAGAATTATACAGGCGCGCTACCAATGGAATGCTCATGAGATGCTTAGATGATGATGAGGCTTGGAAAGTGGCTGAAGCAGCCCATTCTAGTGAGTGTGGTGGCCATGTCAATGGCCAGGCTCTAGCAAAGAAGATCCTTAGGCAGGGCTACTATTGGCCCACTCTAGAGGAAGATTGCTCCCTCTACGTCCGGAGGTGTCTTAAGTGCCAACTCCATGCTGATAAAATTCATGCTCCAGCCTCATCTCTCCATCCTCTTTCAGCTCCTTGGCCATTCTCTATGTGGGCTTTCGACGTTGTTGGCCCCCTCGGTGATCCTAATTCTCATATCAAGCAGAAATCCTTCATCCTTACCGCCACTGAGTACTTCACCAAATGGGCCGAAGCAAAAGAGTACGCGGAGATCAAAGCTTCAACGGTGTGCTGCTTCATCATGAAGAATATCATCTCGCGATTCGGAGTGCCAAGCATCATCATCACCGACAACGGACCCCAGTTCGTATCTCAAGAGCTCAAGGACCTATGTAAGAAGTTCAATATTGCATTGCATCATTCATCTCCATATTATCCTCAAGGCAATGGTCAAGCAGAGGCCACTAATAAAACCCTTCTTAAAATTATAAAGAAAACATGCGAATCTCATAAGTTTTTCGATTGGCCAGAAAGATTAGTGGAAGCTCTGTGGGCTTACCGCACCTCCGTCCGTACTCCCACGGGATAAACTCCCTATGCTCTTACCTATGGGATGAAGGCGGTGCTCCCATATGAGATCTTGATCCATTCCCTTAGAGTGCATCTCGATAAGGAGCTTAATCTCGATGAACGTCGAGAGGCGTTGCTCGTCCAGTTGGAACTCTTGGATGAGAAGAGGATGAACACGGCCGATCACGTATCTGTTTATCAAAAGAGAGTCTCGTGCTATTTTCAAAAGAAGGTAATCGAACGTAAATTTCAAAAGGGTGATATGGTTTTGAAATGCAAATTCATTCGGTCTGCAGGTCCTAGGTCTAAATTGTAACCTAACTGGGAAGGGCCGTTTGTTGTAAAAGAGGCTTATCCAGGGAATGCTTATCGCTTAGTAAACGCAGAAGGTGAGGAGCTCTCTCACGCGTGGAATGGGTTGTATCTTAAGCGTTTCTTTCCTTAGAGTCTAAACACGTGCTACCCTGGCAGCAAGAGGTTCCTTCCTTTCACTAAAAAGGGGTCCCGAGTAAGGCAATCTGATGGGGACATCACGAGCAATCCCATTTGTTCGAGGATCCCGATGCTCGCCAACTGTGCTTCATCTTGTTCGCCACTTTATTTCGAGTCATATGATGTAATTTTCATTTTCTTATCATGTACTTTTCCTTTTATTTAAGTCCAGTACCTAGGTTAATGAGTCATCTACCTAAGTCTTGAGTCATTATGTTAGTTTGGTAGGTTAATAGGCCCAATTCAATGGGCTAGGCCCATGGGCACCCCCCTTCCCTTGGTTTCTTGTTATTAGTCCAAAAGTCAGGAACTTATGTTAAATTGTGGGATTCCTATAAATAGGACCCCAATCCCCCATTTGAGAAGTAATGAATTGTTGAATGAAATTTTGAAATCCCCCAAAATTGTGTGAGATTCTCTCTCTCTCTCTCTCTCTCTCTCTCTCTCTCTCTCTCTCTAGGGGTGGATTCCCCTCTCTCTCTTTCTCTCTCTCTCTTCTCTCTCTCTCTAAAAGGGGCCACCCCCCTCTCTCTCTAGGGCGCAATTCTCTCTCTCTCTCTCCTCTCCCCCTTGCCACCTCACCCTCCACATCAGCCCCAACCCCTCATCTTCCCTAGGTCCATTCAATCCCACCATTAATCACACCAAGCCCCAAGCCCCCTTTCACATTCCAAGGCAACCCTTCCACTTCCCTAGCACCCTTCCCACTTCCCCAAGTATCCCTCCCTCTTCCCCACACACCCCACCACCTTCCCATACAACCCTTACCATCCCCAACACAACCTTTCCCCTCCCCAAAGCAACAATAACCCTCCATTAATCACTCATTCAAGCCAAAGGTCTCCCTCTCCCATCCAATACCAAAATTCGTAGCTCTCCAATCCCCCACCTGCTAGACCCCCTTCCAGCCCCCATTTCCCCCCTCTCACCCCTTGGTTCGACCCCCCTTTGACCCCCTATCAACCAGGGGACGCCCCAGCCACTTCCCGCTCCATTTCCCCCTCCCATCTCCACCAACAACCCCTCCCCCCCCTTTTTGCACTGCCCAGTTCGCAGGTAGCAGTTGGGACCCGACTTGCAGAACCTTCCTCGGAGTCGTTCGGCATCCTCTAGAGGTGTATCATACATCGCCAGAAAGGTCTTCTAGGTGGCTTCGCAGGTGAGGTGATCCCGCTCCATTCCGAGTTTGGGGTAGCCCGGGAGAACCTTTCTCCCCCGACTGCATAGACCTGGCCTAGACTGCAACCAGAGGCGACTTTCAGAAGCTCCTGCAGCCACACCTTTGCACCCCTTGGTGAGCCACTTGACCGGGATGATCCTCCACCAGTCCCCTATCCAACCCAGCCAGCGGGGAGTCATTTGGAGTTCAGAGCTTCTTGCACCAATTTTTGTACCACCGGAGCGTCGTTCAGGTCAGCCAGGGCCTATCCCTGATACCTCCCTACTTCTCAGGCTGCGGTTCTCGACCCCGACCTCCCCTGGTGCCGTTCTTGGTTGCTGATCGAATAGGACGCGGTCACGCTCGTAACCATCTTGGTCCCGTGCCGTTCTGATCACGGTAGCACCCGGGGCGACTTCATCTTCCCACGGAAGCATCCTGAAACCTGCTCGAACCAGAACCAGACAGCGCTGGTCCAGTACCTGCTCCGACCACCAGTGATACTTCGAGAGCTCGGAAAAATTCAGGAGTCATCCTGGACCAGTAAGTGACAATTTGGCGCTAGTTTCGTCGGCTTCTAAGTTCGGGAGCGTCCTTGGGAGGGTCAACAGCGAGCACCTATCAGACGGGCAGACAGGCGGGCAGAACCACGTTGGGTCATTCGGCTTCTTCCTTAGCCCCACTCCCCGCCCCGCCTGGCCGGCTTACCGCCCCTCCCTGTGTGGAGGTAGTGTTTACTTGTACCCTACTCTCCCCACCCCGAGTTCCCCCTCCTACGTGAGGAGTAGTGCATGTATTAGCAGGTCCTCGGCCGAAGCGTCATCGGCGCGGCGTGCGGGTAGCCCACGCTTCCCCGCTCGCCCTCGTCTCCGGTCGAGATCAGTGTCTTCACACCGATCAGGTGAGCTTCGGACCACTCTCCTCTGCTGGTTTCTTACCTTTGCTTAGCTTAGTATTATCTCTAGTTGCGCCATCGACAGTGAGAGAGGGCTCGTTCCAACTTTCCATCTAATCGAGTGCCACCGCGGGTGAGTTGTGAGGGAGACACTACATCCCACGCCCTCGGCGTGCCGGCCGCCCTTGAAATTGGGCATCCCTAGCCCATTGGGGTCCATCCCCAGCCAGCCATACTCTTCGAACCCCAAGGTCCAACCTCGGACCCTCACCATCATCGCCGGTCCGCCTACGGACCCGGGTGCGCGCGACGCGGGTGAACCTGCTTGTGAGATATCGCCGTTCGGTCCGGTTGCTTGCAAATTTAGGTCCAAGGGGTCGTGTCACATCACAATCACACACTACACGACATCCCTGGTCAGGTTTCCCACTTTAAAGACATTGTTTCTCCTCGGCCATGCTTTGGGGGAAGGTCGAAGTCCCTGTCTGTTTCTTCCTTTGGCTGAATCTAGGGGCAAGAGGTGAATAAGGAGGCGATGACCGATCAAGGCACCCTAACAAGAGGAGGTCTCAAATAGGGGCAGTCCGTTATGACCTGACGCCATGAAAAAAATAGGAAAGAAAAGAAAACAAAGGAGTAATCTCCATGACAAAATCGAAAGCATTATCTCAAAAGTCTATTAATTATGATTCCAAAGCTCCAGAAAGGCAAGAAAGGAAAACTAGGCATGGCAAGAGTAGCAGTATAGTTCCCCGCGGGACGAATGAGCCCGGTCGTACGCATGCTTAGAGTGGACTAAGGTTCGATGACGAACACAAAGTCCCGGCATAACAGATCAAATCTTTTACGGGTTGCACGGAAAGGAAACCAAGTCCTAAAAAAACTTCTATATCTGGCCTAAGCTTACCCCCGAGTTCTATTTTTTCCTTTTAGGACCAAGATTGGTACCCAGGGTATGGCCTTAGAAGAGACACCGTCATGAAAACTTGGGCCTTGGCCAGGGGTTGTCACCTTATTGCACGCCAACCTCGGGACTCTCAATACAATATGGAGGGCTCACGTTGCTAGGGGAAAGCACTGGTTTTCAAATCTAAAAACATCATATATTTCAAAATTCAAAAACAACATATATTTTCAAAATCTAAAAATAGCACATATTTCCAAAATCCAAAAACATCATATATTTTCAAAATCCAAAAACATCATATATTTCAAAAACCAAACAAAAAAAATCACATATTTCAAAACTCAAAAACATCAAATATTTTCAAACCTCACAAAAAATTCAGATATTTTCCAAAAACTCCAAAAAAAACACCATCATATGCATTGCATCCATCGCATTATTTCTATTATGTTTTCCGCCTATTTAATAAGGCTCTACCCCTTGACCAAATATCAAGAAACGGTCATTATCTAACTTGCTTCAAGGCAAGGGGTTGAGCCTAAGAACAGATCTAACTTGTTCCATGTTCAAATGTGTGCGGAGCGCAGGTTCAAGTTCAGGGCTGAAGTCTCACAACTATGCAGGTTCAGGACTGTGACGCGCCAGGTTCAGACCGTCACACTCATCTAACGGTCTGTCCTAGACCGTTACATTCCTTCAAAGCAGTGGCTTTGGTTCTCTCAGCAGCTCTCTCTCTAACGGTCTGGGTCATGACCGTTACCGCCTTCTAACGGTCAGTCGTTGGACCGTTACGTCCTCCAGAGAACTTGGCTCTCAGGTCTTTCACCCTAACGACCTATCTCCCCACCGTTACATCTTTCTAACGGCCCTGCTCAGGACTGTTACACTCTCCAGAGGCTGTGTTTTCTAGATCACTTTAACCAGTCAAACCACAACTCGAGCGCATAACAACTAAGGCATTCCCATCTCATTCAAATAAACTTAACGCAACATAAGATTAATAAGGTTTCAATTCTGATTATCAATTACACCAACATCTTCCATCATGAACAAAATCAAGCTACATTCAATTTCTTATCCGCAAGAGGGCGGATCTTCCTCAAGTCCTTCACGTAGCCACGGCGTGCTTCGTCGTTCTCTTCCACTTCTGCTTGCCACGGACGCACCTTGCTGATCTCCCACATGGTCAGCGCGTTCTGAACTGCTCTCTCATCTTTCTTGGTCCCCATCTTCCTAGGTAGAAGGGGAGGGTAGTGTGATAGTGCAGGAGCTTCAATCCGAGGTAGTCCGATCTGAAGATGGCACCGGTGCGAATTGTAGATCGCCATGGTAGTATTTCCCACTTGCTGGAGGTCCAGGCCTTGACGCCGCGGTATTCTAAGAAGAGTGCTCCGAAGGATCCTTGGTCGCATGATGAATTTCTCCGTTGGCAAGGTGTTGAAGAAGAGGCGCCATTCATCCCGTGTTTTCTTGTCCGCCGTCTTGCATTCAACCTGAGAAGAAAATCCAGAAGCGCCTCCAATAAAGAATAAAGGGTGGCTCCCGAAGATCCGGCTGGCAGAAGTTGCATCCTCCTTGGGTTGGAATTTGATTCTCACTCCTATTCAACACTCAAGGAGTATCATGGAACCAAATAGAGGTCCTCCTAAGCAAGCAGAACTTAGTCCTTCATAGAGATATGAGAGGATCGCTTGAGAGATGGACATTCCCCACCACAGCCCGCTGATTATGCTGAGATTTTGGGTATCTAAAAGGTGGTCGGTAGTGGTGAAAAGGAAGACTCCGCATAAGCAAACCGCCGCCACCTTGGCTATTACTTCGTGTCTCTCCCACTTGTTTTTGCAATGAGACACTATCCACTGTGCCAAGGGTATCAAGTGTATGTGGTGCGGGCTGATCATGGTCCTCACATCCTTTGGATTATGGATGAAATCACTCAAGATCAAGGACGGGTCAATAGGCTCCACCGTGTAGCAAACTAGATCTCCATCCCCCGCCTTAGTCTTAGGAAGGGCTAGGTAGGTTTCTACCTCCTCTAATAGGACTGTAGCTTCAAAAGATGGGAAGATGAAGGTATGTGTTTGTGGATGCCACAATTCTATAAGGGCTGAAATGCTTGGCCAATCTAATGATAGTTTCTGAAGGTTCTTGGCTAAAACCAACAAGGGTTGAAGGTGCCATGCCCTAAGGATTGCTACGACTTCTTGAGGGAGTTCCTTGATCATGGGAGCCACCCACTTCAGATTGGAATAACATCTTGGACCAGGAAGAGGCTAGGAAGAAGAGGAAGATCATAAGGAAAGATGAAGTGCAGAATTGATGAACTTGGCTAAGGTAATAAAGAGCTTACCACTCTTTGAGCATTTGAACTTAGATGTTTGGGATTCGAGGTTAGTCTCTGCAGTTCTCTGTGCTCTTTTCTCGCAGCCTTAGGTCCGGTATAGACCTTCTCCTCCATGGTCATCACCTCGAAGCTTCTCTTCATCATGTTTCCTGCCCTTAGGAGAGGTTCTTCAGCCCTTGTAGCAGAGAATTCAGCAAAACTACGATTTTGGCTAAGTTTCCAAGTTTTAAAGGCTCGCTTTTGGCTTTAAAGTGATAAGATTCAGATTAGAAGGCTTTATCCTAAGTCTGGGAGGAGTCTAGAGCGGATTGAAGGGTTCTTATCTCAGATTTGGCCTCTCACAGCACAATCCGTCTCGGAGTATGCTTCGTTCTATAACGGTCTATCGTAGGGCCGTCACTTGTCTCTGACGCGCCAGCCCTGGGCCGTCACATTTCCTGTGGGTTTCTTTTAGCCCAATCTTGTTCTGTCAAGCCTGACGGTCTAGCATCAGACCGTTACTTATTGTGGCGCATTCCCTCTGAGCCGTTACAATATCTGCCGTTCAGTTTTGGCTTCTTCTTGTTCAATCATTCCTAATGGTTTTGCTCATGGCCGTTACTCACATCTGACGCGCCGCCCCTAAACCGTCACATTTCCTACTAGTTGCCTGATATCCCACTGCTCTGCCATCTTTAACGGTCTAGCATTTGACCGTTACTTATCTCTGACGCACCAGCTATGGACCGTCACCCTTCCTACTGTTCAGTTCTGCAAATTTGGGCTCTGTCCTTTCTGACGGCCTCCATATAATGCGTTACTTGATCCTGACGGTCTGAACCTAGACCGTCACTTTGTCTGCTGCTGTGGTTGTGTTATTCTTTTCTGCCTCTATTTAGACCTGGCGGTCTTACACACTTTCCATTCCATTCCTCCTGTCCAACCGTTCATCTACACATCATTTCATCCACACATTTCATCCACACATGTCCTCATGCATTTCCTACATTTCCCAATCACATTCTCACATGCATTTTTGGCATTTTCCACTCATTTCTGCATTGACCACATATACACATCCATTCACTCACATAAAAAGAAGAACAAACGAAAGACCAAAAAGAAATTTTCATTACATTTTTTTTATATATAAAGTCATGTACAAGTAATAAACAGAAAATCAAAAAAAAAAACAAAGCTCACTTGACCGGTTTTTCTGCCGGGCCGTCGTCATCTCCACCCTCTGGCTTCCTCGCCGGTGGCGCTATGGAGGCACTCTCCTCCTGTTGACCCCTCTCCGCCCTCTCATTCCTCCGTTGGCCGGAAGAGCTGACGAGGTAGTCTGCCACTGATCCAGCACGAGCAGCACTCCTCGGCGCTCCGCTCTAAGAGACGCTCCGCTCTGGTCCTCGGCCCATCATCCGTATGGTCCTCTCCAAGGTCCGGATCTCGACCTTCATGTCGTGGGCCTCGAGTCACGCAGCCCGTGCCTCGGATCAGTATCTCTCTAAGTCTGCCGTCTGTGTGGCCGTCCGCTCAAGTTCTCCTTTCAAACGGGCCACCTCCGCTCGGAAGACCTCTGCCTCAGCCCGATACCTCTCCGCCTCAGTCCGAGCCAGTTTCGCCTCGGCCGCTGCTGTGGCTAGCTCTCTCGCCTGTAGTTTGCATTTCATATGATTAGTCACATAAGCATTTAATAAGCATAAGCATTTAAGTCAAAGCATTAAGCATCTTACCCGCTCCGTGAGGGTGGCCTCCGCCTCCTCGGCCCGAGCAACCGCTCCAGCAAACTCGGTGTCACGCTCAGCCCTGCCCCCCGCAGGTTGTGATGATGATGACGGAGCATTTGGTCCCGCTCTTTGGGCTCCCTCAGCCCGCTGCATTTAGAAATCATGGTCAGTCGCATTGGTCAGCATTATAAGCATAATCATTTTTAAGTCCATGGTTTTGGGAATCTTACCAGAAGCTCCAAGGTGGTCCGGTACTCATTCCGCTGTTGGACGGTGGCGTGGAGTAGCCCTCGAGCTCGGCTATCCTTCCCTCGGGGTCTAGCTGCATTTAGAAAGCATATGAGTCAGTACATATAGAATAAAATTTCCATATAAAAGCATTTAGATTTAAGGGTTTCGAAGTTGCATACCGGTTGTCGGGTACCTCGGTACACCCAGTCCCCGTACAGTCAAGCAAAGGCTTTCAAGTACGCCTCGTCGCTCTCGTCCCGCTCCTTCACCGCTCTACCCTGACGGTTCCAATCATGGACATACTTCACCTTTTGGGTGCACCAATCCACGTCGCCGCTAATACCCTTGCTGACTTGCCCGAGCGTTCGTCACCACGGCGTGGAAAGGTCACCTCAGGCTGGTGTAGTCCCCGAGTCCGCAGGATCAGCCGGTAGTGGAGTGGCTCGATGACATGGATGCAGTGCAACCATATGTCTCGTCCCCGGTACGAGAGGGCTGCCTCAACCCATGGCTGTCCCTCGTAGCTCTCGCCTCGGTATGGGGTCCATCTCACCTAGAAAGTATATAGTCCATGTCAGCATATTTATCAGCATATAGAAATATTCAAAACATTAGAAAGCATTGTTGAGTTCCGGCTTACCGCCGTGTGCGGGAAGGAATCCAAGTTGTCCTGGATCGCCCGGGTCAATTTAATAATGGACCCCGGGTCCCTCGCAACCACCCATCTTCTGGCGATCGGGATCCGCCTGGGGTGGAGTAGTGTGCCTCTCCCGATGCCCGGGAGGTACATGAAGCTCCAGATCTGCATTTAGAAGTCTAATATCAGTCGGTTGCATAATCATTTGCATAAGCAAAATCATAAGCATAATAGAAAGCATTTAAGTTTACTTGTAGGAAAGGCGAGAAGCCGCCCAGCATCGTCTGTCGGTCCGTCGTGCTGAGGGACTCAAACAGGAAGGCCAAGACTGTCGCTCCCCATGCATATTTCCCGACTCTGCCTAAATCTCTGAGCATCAGCAGCAGCCTGCAGCTGATCACATCCGCCCGAGTCGTGAAGAGGAGCTTCCCGAATAGTAGCAAAAGGAAGCGCCTCAGGACTCGATCTCCCTCTGGTCCCGCCTCTGCCGCCACATGAGGGCGCACCTGATCGATCACTCTACCCAGATGCTCCTCTGGTAGCTCTCCCACGACTATGGCTGCTCCTCTCAGCCCTAAGCTCTCTTGCAGTCGTGATCTCGAGAGCTGAGATGATGTTTGTCCCGGTCTGATCAGATCTAGCCCCAGCAGCTTCTGGGCCATCTCTCGGTAATCTCTGTATGTCCAGCCCGTCACTGCGGCTCCATGGACTCTCATCCCGGCAATCCTCGCCATGTCTTCTAGTGTGGGGATCATGTGACCCACGGGAAGATGAACGCCCTGCTAACTGGATCCCATCTCTCGTGCATAGCGTACAGCAAATGTGTGTCCATCCTGGTCACCTCAATGCTAAGCACCTCGGCGAACCCCATCGATGCCAATCTCTCTCTCTGATAATCAGGCAGTGCTTGGTACACCGCCCGGATCTGAAGCCATGAGATCCTCATCCGTCTCTTTCCCTGCATTCATTTTAGAGCATAAGTTAGTCAATTGCATCATAAAATCATTGCATAGCGTTCATAAAATGAAAACAAAATAAAAATTGAATAATTGGAAACCTAAAAATAGTTCTGGGTCACTGGTGACTGTGACGGCCCTGGGTGGGGCGTTACATGGCTCTAACGCACCACGGGTGATGCGTTAGACTTGTGACGGTCTCTGGAAGGACCGTCACATTCCCTGCTAGAGGGCATTCCCCCTATGCATTCCGTTGGCTTCTCACCTTGGCCAAAAGGCCTACAATCAATCCTAATGGGTTCGTGGACCCATCTTACACCCCCCATTCACACATGCATACACTTAAAAAACTATAAAAATTAAAAATTGAGAGATTAGGGTAGGCGGCCTACCTCTCGGTCTTGGCCCCTCTTTCTCTTCTTCTCTTGTTCCTTGGTCTCTCCCTCATCCATGGGGATTTCCCCTTGGTCCTCATCGGCCGTGGGAACCTCTCCTTCCTCCGTTGTTGGCCCCCTCGCCCTAGTTTCTTCTTCCACGGGCCTTGGCACCTCCTCTCGTTCTATTCGGCGGTGGAAGCGTCGGATGGCCTTCTTCTTCCCTCTCTCCCTCTTCTTCAGCGGCGGTGGAGGCTCGTCGTCGGCCATTTCGTCAGTGGTCGTGGGTGGTCGCCGCTGCCCTTGGTGGCTCTCGGTTGGGGTTTTTTGGGGGCGTTTGGTTGAATGAGTGTTGAATGAGGTTTGAGACCGTTCGGTTTTATTTTTTTTGAACGCTCAGGAAATGTGACGGTCTATGGCCAGACCGTTACATCCTCTGACGCGTAGTGTTTAGACCGTCAGGTCATTTTTGAATTTTCATTGAAGAATGTGAATCGCCATTCTCTAACGGTCCTCGCCTAGACCGTTACTTGGTGTGACACTCCCTCAGTAGGCCGTTACAGCTTGCAAGTTTCTTGATGAATAAAATGGTCTATTTTGATGCTTGAATGATTACATTTTCTTCCATGGTGCACATTATTGATGCTTCTCATGTGTATGAGTGGTTATGCCTTGTTTCATGCCCATATTTATTATCATTGGCTAACCTCTTTTCTCATGGATGAAGTTATGAAAAACATCATGCCGTTCGTCAGGCAGGTAAGTCAGATATTGTATCCCGATCTCTTGTCCCTCTAATGCATTATTATATGTTATCTACAATATATTATCTCGAGAATCGGCTGATCATTCATGTGTTCTGGGATCTGATGTTCCCCTTAAGCAAAAATGATGATGATCTAAGTACACGTGTTTAATCGTTGGATATGACGTTAGGTTGGAAAAGTTTGGGGACGATAGTTCTATCTTGCACGCCATGGTGTTGACCTTAATTTCTACAGTCTAGCAATATTATTCTCGAGTATCTTGTTATTTTATCTTTCTTTGCATTCGTTTTAATGATTTCTTTTTGTTTTAGCCCAGCATGCATCATACGCATTCTTTGAGCGTTCATGAGCCTCGACTGTTCAAGGCGTCTCAATGTTGGTGAATTGCTGTGTTCTTGATCTTGAATAAGGAGAATCATTCCACTCTGAATTAGAAGGTTTCCTTCGCTCTGTTCGCTTGATTTGGTTAGCTGAAGATTCCTATCTGGAGTTTAGTCAGTTATCTCTTTCCTTTCCATTGCCTCCGGCGGCTAGCCGTGTTTTCTTTCCTTAGTTAATTCCTCCAGACATGCGTCCTTTGGTTGGCTATTTCCTTGTGATTGGTTCAAAGTTTTCCAGAAAATTCCTAATCACTTGTTGGTATAACGGGTGTCGTTTGCCTTAACGCCCGCTTTTCAGTCCACTCCGCTTCATTTCCGCTTCATCTCCATGTTCCATTTCGCTTTCGCTTCACCTCCGCTCGCTCCCCTGCAAAGAGGACGTTAAGGAGGGGCATCTGTTGACACCCGTTTTATGACCGATAAGTCGGGTCATCTCCTTGTTCATTCTATATGATGCTTCGAGTTGTTCACTCTTCATTGAGCTTTCTTGATCAGTTGGAGGCTTATTTCTTGGGTCTTCTCCTCTTGGTTGAATTTGGGTTCCTCGGCACTTTCATTGGATGAAGCTTAGCAAGCTCTCATTTCATTTTGATCTTCATTGTCTCTAACGGTCCATAGCAGGGGCGTTACATCCTTCTGTCGCATAGGACCATGGCCGTTACATCTTGAAGAGTCCTAAGACTTAAGGCCTTTGTTCCAAAGCTTATCATTTTGCTTATCCGTTGGCTCTAACGGTCTGTCGTGCAGCCGTTACGTCCCTCTAACGCGTCAACCCATGGCTGTTACATTTATTCAAGAGTCCAACTATTTTGAACTTCTCCCCGTTGATCTTATCTTCTTAGGGATAAGGTTAGTGTGACGGTCTCTCCATGGGGCGTTACATTCATGTGACGGTCTGTCGTGCAACCGTTACATCCAACAGAGAGTCCTGACTGGTCTGGTCTTTTCTCTGCTACTCCATGGTCGAGATAAGAGTTTGATCTTGTGATTTCTCTTTCAAATCTGATCCTCAGAACCTTCTGTTTGTTTCTATGGACTCTTGGGAGTATTATCTTCAAGAGTTTGCTAAGAGTTATCCTCTTTTCTTGCTGGATTATCCTCTGCTCGACCAGAGATTTTGAGGGTCTATAAATAGCATCCTTAACTTCATGGCCAAGAGAGGAAAAATCTGGAGTTTGCGTCGAAGTGCTGCCGCTTTCTGGAGCCATCTTCATCCAAGAGGAGTCTTCTTCCACGTCCATGTGCCTCACAGTCCAGGGAGTACTCCGATTTTGGGTTTCAAAGTTCACAATTTGCATATTTGTGTTCTCCTCTTCTTCCTCTCATCACAGCATTGTCCCACTCCTTTCTCTCACGTTCTCCATTGTTTTCATCATCTAAACATCCTTCCTACGTTTTAAAACGCCCAGAGGGGTTAAAAAACCAAAACTTCCCCGGTATTCCCCTTTCCTTTTGCATGATCTTAAGTTCTTTAAGAATTGATACTATGCTTTTTTAAAGGGCTAATTTGGCATTGTTTTCTTGTGTTTCACGTTCTTTGGCAGGTTCACAGAGTTCATTAGACGAGGCCCAAGCTTTCTGGCCGGCTGGAATGTTTGGAGTTCAAAGAACTCACATGTTGTTGCTGCAGGTTCTCTGACGGTCTTGTGCAGGCGCATCAGGCTTCTCTAACGGTTCATCGAGCGACCGTCACACTTCTGTGACGCACAGGGTCTGGACCGTTACATTCAGCAGATCTGTAGATTTTACTGGTTTCTCTCTCCCGTGGGCGGGTGCATCATCCTCCTATTTCTGAGGTATTGACCAGGTCTTTGGCTTGTTTTATTACCTTGGTGGCGATCACGTTCTTTCCTTAGTATTGGGCATTGATTTCTCTCTCATATCTCTTATTTCCTTTGCTTGTTCCACCCACACGGTGTGTTTCTATTTACTCCTTGCTCCACGCTCCGGCGTGTATTTTTCTTTGCCCTCTTAGTATAGTTCGATTGAGATAGCATTGCCCATGCTAGAGCTTGTTCTGATTGCCTAGGTTCATGGTTCACATGTCCTTGGGTTGATTGAGATCATTGATTTTTGCTTATCATCTTTATCACCACAAACCACATGTTGAGTCTAGTTGAATCTTTACATGTTTTGATGATGACAACACTATAAGTCTTAGTGGTGTTCAAAAATATCTCTGTGAAATAAAAAATAACAAAAAATATTTTTTCTGTGAAAGTGAACCAAGAATATTTTTCTGAGAAGAATAAACCTTCATTTCACTTTAGGTATTTTCAGGGACTGTCTTCGTGTTGGTTGGTACTTCGTCATGTTTGTGTATAACACCTCGTGTCGCACTGTTTGCCTTCGTGTCATTTTCGTTTTAGTACTGTTTGTGTTTTCAACACGCCGTGTCGTCCTCTCGTACCTCGTGTTGTTTTAAGATGTGTTCTGTTTGACCTCGTGTCGTTAGCACTTAGTTGCTCATCTCGAGTCAGTCCTCTATGTTTTGCTCTTGTGACTCCGTGTCAATTCATGTATCTGGTCTTCGTGTTGTGTCCGGGTCCTTCGTATTATTTCAGTGTGTATGTACTTCGAGTCGTTTCTTTATATTCTGTCTTCGTGTTGGTTTTTCGCTTTAGACTTCGTGTCTTTCTCGCCTTGACCACACTTCGTGTTGCTTTCCGTAGACCTCGTGTCTTGCTTGTTTGCAACCACTTCGTGTTGGTTTCTGTTGTCAGCCCGTGTCGTCCTCGTCTTCGAGTCGTTCGAGCAACCTTGTACTCGAGTTGTTTTCATTTGTATTCGTGTCTTCGTGTTATTTTTATACACTCGTTTCCTCGTGTTGATTTTGCATTCGTAACCTCGTGTTGGTCTAGTATTTGGGTCTTTTTGTTGTTTCTATTTTCGTGTCTTTGTGTTGCCTTTCCTAGACCTCGTGTCTCTCTTGTTTTATAACCTTACTTCGTGTCGTTCCCTTCATTGTGTCTGATCTGTTACAGTGTATCTCGTGTCGTTCTTTTCTTATCTCGTGTAATAGTCACGTCGTGTTGTTATTATATACCTCATGCAGTTTTGGTTTTTGTGGCCATACAGCGTGTTAATGGATTTAATCTCATTACAGGTCCGAGGAAGAACATTCCTTACACCTGGGCTGCACGTGATCCGAGACAAGAGGAACCAATCTGCTAAAGGCACGTGGCAGGAAGCTTCTGGATCGAGCGTGGGAGGCACACGCATTTTGTGCCCTATCCACCTGCTGTTGCTGCTATAAATAGAACCCTTCATCCTCAGATGAAGGTGATCGAAGAAGAGAGGAATAGAAGAAAAAGCAGAAAAGCAGAGAGTCCTTCGATCCAGAAAAATGAGAGTGAGAGCAGAGAAAGAAAAATAGAGCAGAGAGTGAAAGAGGAAGAAAGCAGAGGAGAAAGAAAGAGAGATAGAAAGAGAGAGAGAGAGTTCGTGGAGAAGAAGGATGAAGCTACTGAAGATCTGTCTACTGGACCGTGGATCAAATCCAGGCCAGTCAGCTCCGTTGAGAGCCACATCTATGTTTTCATCTTTTACAGCCTTCTGATTGCTGTGTCATTTTCGTTTATTGTTTTTCCTTTGTTTTTCTGATTATCTTTGGTCTTCCGATTGCCCTGTTGGGGATCGGGTTCCTCCTGTTGGTTCAGGAGAAGGGAGATCTGATCTCCGGGTTGCAAGTGACAGGTTGTCACTTGTGAGTTCCCTCTGGTTAGAGGAAGGGAGGCTAGTCCTCCGGTTCTGGGCTCAAGTCCAGGTGTCCCTCCTGGTCTGGAGGAAGAGAGGTCTTCGACCTCTAGTTTTCAAGTGGCTGGGAGTCACTTGGGTGTCCCTCCGGTTGGGAGGAAGAGGGAAGTATGTTTCCCTGGTCAAGCTGTGTGGCAGCAACTGTTTGCAGACTGAGTCTGCTTGGTTCTAGCATTTGCTAGTGAAGCCTCACTCCGGTTGGGAGTGAGGGGTGGATGTAGGTCTGTGGACCGAACCACCTAAATATCTTGTGCAGTGGCTTGATTGATTGTTTGATTGCTTCCGCTAGATGCTTGGATAGGCACGCTCATAAGTTTGTATTTGAGTTGAAACAAATTAGTTCTATCATGTGCCCTTATCTAGCATCCTTATTTTAATTTGGCCATTTTCTGTAGAAGGATACATTCACCCCCCTCTGTATCCGGGCCAAGCACCCTAACAGTTGGTATCAGAGCGGGTGTCTGCATATAAGGTCCAGCGACCTGCAGATTCGATCTTACGGTCTTAGGTGCTTATTTGCCTTTAGTGCATCAATATTCCTGTTGCATTGAATTTATCTGCTATTTGGTTCAATGGCTTGTCCACCCGTCTTCAGTGGTTTTGATTTAACCAGTGGCATGGTGCTTTACGTGATTATGTTAAATCCGTTGATCGAGACCTGTGGAAAGTGATTTCACATGGTCCTCATAAATTACCAAAGAAAAGGTCCAAATGGACTGACAGTCACGAATCAATGTATGAGGAGAATCAGACAGCTATAAATCTGATGAAAGCAGCCACTGACAAAGCTTTTCACTCATGTTTCCTTGATTGCAGATCTGCAAGGGATATGTTGGAAATGATGAAGAGAGCCGGGAAAGGAAATCAAACAAGCTGCATGATGGCCAACAGAAGCGATCAAGGCAGCAATCAAACTGAAGAAGATGATGATGATGAGGTAAATGTCTTCGAGAATTTCTCTCTAGAAGATTGGGAGAATGCTTATGCTGAACTAATTGAATCTCATGAACTGTTAAGAAAACAGTATAAAAAATTGAAGAAGGGTACTGGTTTAGATAGTTCAAGCTTTCCTTGTAGAAATTGTGCTGAACTGAAAAATGCTCTTGATGCTAGTATGTCTGATAATCTGATGCTGAAAGAATTTGAACGCGTTAAATCTGACTTAAACAAGCTGAAAAATGAGAATGACTCTCTCAGAAAGCTCTCTAAAGAAAATGAAGAACAATTAGAGAAACTTAAACGAGAGAATGATTTGCTGATTGAAAAGTTTAATGTCATAAAATCTGTAAACATAGAACTACAGAAAGATTTTGAAAAACAACAAAAGGAATTGAGGGAGTTTGAAGCTAGGAGAGAAAGCATGGTTGACTCAGAAGATCAGCTTCTAATAAATGAGTTAATTCAAAATGATAAGCTTAAAGAAGAAGTTGAAAAATTAAAATTGTTAAACAGTGCCATGTCTGAAAGACTTCTCACATTGGAGAAAGGAAAAGTCATCTGTACAAACGAAACTGATGAAGTAGATGAGCTGAGAAAGGAAATTGAAGAATACAAAACAGCTAATAAGGTTTTGAATGAAACTATCAATTGTAGTGAACAAGAGATCGCTAGTTATGAAATACACATTGCATCTCTTGATAATGAAATTCAGGATCTGAAAAGCTCCTTGTCAAAGTTTGTGAGTGGTCAAGAAAATCTAGACAGGTTGTTAGGAATTAAGGTAAATACTCAAAAGGAAGGGTTGGGCTACAACAATGTCAATAAAAAGGTTTTTGAAAACAAGCTGACACCATCCTTTGTCAAAGCTTCTGATATAGCCACAACCTCAGAAAGTAAACAACCAAATGTTCAGAAGAATCAGAAACAAACTGAAAAGTTGAAAAAGGGTGATGGATCCAAGCTAAGAACTGTTTTCATTAAATCTTCTGAACAGGAAAAGCCTTCCACCTCATCTCCTATTCAGTACAAGGCTAAGAAAACAGGAAAACATGATAAAAATCAGAAAAGGACTGAAAATCAGAAAATAAATGAAAAAGGTCCATCAGCATTTACTGATCACAGTCCTCACACACACTCACATGCATCTAAAAGGAAGAATATCTGTCACTACTGTCATAAAGTTGGACATCTGATGCATGAGTGTAAGTTGATGGAGAAGGATGATAAGAATGCTAGGAGATCTTATGATAAAAATCCATCACCTCAGAAAAGAAATGTCACATGCTCTAATTGTGGCAAACTAGGTCACTCTATTGCTCATTGCTGGTTTGCTAGTGGTAAGAAAACCTTTTATTCATATCATGCTAAATTCCCTACAAACCAACATGTTTTTAATAAAAACAAATCTGTTTCAATGAACCAGCATATCATCTATTTTAACTGCAACAAAATGGGTCACAGGGCCTCTGAATGCTGGTCAGGTTCCTTTAGAAGAAATTCTTTCATTTGCTCTCACTGTAGAAAGTATGGCCATACAGTCAAGGACTGTTGGCATATTCAGGGTAGAAATGTGAATCTCAAACATGCTAAATTCCCTGTAAGACAATTTGCAAAACCTTCATGTCATCATTATGGGAAGCCAGGTCACAGGGCTGCAACCTGTTGGCTGGCAGGATATCAAAACCAAACCAGTTTTGGTAAACAGAATTTTTACCCTGTTAACAGAAAATCTCATGTGTATGCACATAGAATTCATGCTAATAAGAATATGCATAAATCAGATCTGAAAACTACTCCTGGAAATGTGCTGAGAAAACCTCCTAGAAATAATAATGTCATGTCAGGACCCAAGACTTCTTGGGTACCTGTTTGTGCAAAATAAACTTTGTTTTGCAGGTGTGCCTTGGGACTGGAATAAAAGGGGTAATGATCCAAGGCACTCAAGAATGAAAACCCCATTCTCACACTGTTCAGGTAATCTCTCTACATGTCCCATTTTGAAACTTATTGCATATCTGGTTTGATGTATTCTTACATATCCTGCTCTTAGTTTCATCTAGTGCATGCATATTGAATCTGTTCTTGCATATTCATTCATCATCTGCAAGTTGCATTATTTTCTGAACATGCACTCTGAAATTTCTGAAAATCTAAACTGAATGTGAATGCTGTTTGAAAACTGTATGTTGCATAATTCATTGAAAATCTGGATTGCTTATAGGCCTGTATGTGCATAACTCACAAACATACATGTTTAATTTTCATGGCAAACACTGCATTCAATAAATAATTAATACTTCCAAGAGTCGTGTGTGAGATGTCCTTGAGTGGGCTGAAAAGGAGCTTGGCAGGCCATTTGGTTTCTGAAGAATTTTGTCACCTGATGCAGTTAATGTGGTGTAAAGATTTGTCATCTCATGAGGTTGCAGTTTGTTGCCCAAGAGCTTCTCTGGATGTAAGACAGAGCTTCTTCAAGAATACTATATTTGGATGTGTCCTTGGTGCTTAATGTCTTGAGTGATCTCTCACTTGTTGGCTTGCTGATAGGAATGCTGCTCATCTCATCTCATCTCTCCCCATTCGGTCAGCCACCTTCTTATATCTCTCCTATCACTTTTGGTTCAGAAATTCTCTCAAAGAAATTGTTTTTACAGTCTTCTTGCTCTTATCAGATGTGATCTGTATACCTTAAACCACCCAATATCTAATGTAACAACTCATACCTGTTAGTAAAGAACTTCAATGAATGGGGGTTATATTTGGTCCTTGATCCTTCTAAGTTATCCTCTCAAGTGTTGGTCAACATATTATAAAACTTCCTGTTAAATGAGAAAAACTTGTTGAGGATCTCGACTTAACTGAAACTTATGTGTAAAGAGCTCTGAGATAAAAAATTGTGTTAAGTAAGATATCTGTCCTGTGTCTAAAATCATGAGAAGTGCCACCAGGGAATACGCCATTCTTTGTGGCAGAGCAATGGCTTTTGTGGAGAAATAGACACTCTAGATCTGAGAAGTCCAGAGTTTCTGTCATGATACAACTAGCTATCTCTGTATAGAAATGTTAAAACAAAAAAAAGGGGGGAAAGTCAACAAAGAAAAATTTCATTGGCTTTGATTGGCATAAAGGTAGTCCGTCCTAAGTAACCAGGGTTTCTGGTGTCTGATAAACATGTCTCCTTGTGTAAAAAGGGACTATTCTACCTCGTGCTCAACAAAATTGGTTGACCCTGTATGCCTTCTCTTGTTCATTAAATGAAGAAATGAAGTCTGCTTGACATCGATGTGTTATTTCGTTGCTTGTCAAACATAAGGAGTAATTTAATCGTGACTCTCTCTAGGTTAAGCAACTTTAACAGCTAATTTTGTGATCATGTTGATTTAACATCTTGAGGTAACTGACCATGGAATTTGGAAGAATATAACTAGTCCATATATTGAAGGGCAAGCTTTAACAGGTAGTAGCTGCGTTACATCATGACTGAGGGTAGTTTGGGTATTTCCAGAAAAAGTTTGATAAGAGTAAAAAGCAACCCGACAAAACCCTTCTTGTTTCACACGCCTTCATCCACAAACCCTCATTTCCCCTTGCCGCTTCCTATTCATCTTCGTGCCGCTCCACCTTGAGCGTTCCTTCAAACATATCTCCATCCTTTCCCGCTCACTTCCTTTCCCCACAGAGATCTCTTCCTCTCTTGGGTCTAGCTTTACTTCCAGTAGCAACCGGCAAGAGAGAGTTGATACTCTGGAAGTTACGGCAGATGGATCAGCAAATGTCAGCAGCTCATGGTGAAAGGAAGAGGAAGGGAAAAGAAATAGTTGAAGAGCCTTCATCTAAGCAACAGAGATGTCTTGAGCCAGAACAAGGTACCAGGATTTCTCAGTCTACCGTGTTCTTAGAAAGTGGGAAAATCATTCTTCCTAGAATAATAGATTTCGGAGATGAAACCATGGTCTCGAAGTTTCCAGAACTGTTGAAAATCTTTGAGTTTCAGGAGTGGAGAAATTTCTTAGAAAATCACCGTGTCTATTACCCTAGGCCGGTAATGGAATTTTACAATAATTTGTCCTTGAGCCGAGACAAGTCTGCCTTGTTATCATCTGTTAAAGGGGTCGAGATAACTGTTACATGTGACTCCCTCCACAAAGCCCTCGGTGTTCCAGATAAAGGGGAGGTAGAGAGAAGCTTTCGATACAGTCTCCATGAAGCTTTCTCAGTCATTACTGGTAAACCCAGTAATATTCATGATAAGGGGCAGTTGAAGCTAAAAGCTTATCAGACATCGTCATTTCCTCCTCTTCACAAGCTCCTTCAGAACGTCATTGCTTCCATTATCACCCCACAGACTGGAGCTAGAGGAAGAATTACAGACACACAGAGATTTCTACTGTTCTGTCTGATAAAGAATGTAAAGATATGTTTGCCAGAGATCATTTTTACTGTCATGAAGGGATGTATTGGATCCAAGAGACACCTTCCCTATGCCGCCCATCTGACAGACATCTTCAAGTATTCAGAGATTTGCTTGGATGGAGAGGCCGCATCTGAGGTTAAGGCCCGAAACATATTCAATATGAATTTTGTTTCAGTGTTTTTGGGCTTGGAGGGCTCTTCCATAGTGGGGCAAGTTAAGGCCCAGAAAGTTAAGGAATCACAAACTCAGGGGGAGCATCTGGAACAATCTCAAGACTTAACCCAAACTAGTGTGCAATTAGTTTCTGAGATTGCTCAACATGAAACACCAGCTGAACAACCAGAGTCTATTTTGCCAGCTGCACCCACTGAAGTATCTTTTTCCTTTTAGAGGCTGGTTGAAGTTGCATCTGAAGAAATCAGGTTGTCTGAAGAAAGTATTCAGGCTGATCTAGATGCAAACATTGATGGTCTGTTTGATTCTTTTGGGAAGATATCTGAAGAGGAGATGGTGCCCGTGGAACAGCCTGATCAAGAGCAAGTAAGTTATGATCAAGAACTTACTGACTTTGTTAATGTCATTCTAAGAGAAGCTGTGGAGAAAAGTTTGGAAGAGGTTGAAAACGTAGTTACATCTGAAATTCTAGAACAGGCACTTGATGAAAGTCCTGCAGTTCAGAATCTCATGGAAGATATAGTGGATGAGTGTCAGGAGAAAGCTCCTGTCATAGAACTAGATACAGAATCTACAAGTGAAGAAGAGGCACCTGAAGGTGTAATTCCTCAGAAAGAAACTCAAGCTGAAGATGAAGATCAGGTCCCAACTGAGAGTAGTCATATGCCAGTACAAGAGGAAGCAGCTGAGAGAACTGCACCTGGCGGTGAATTTTTTGGTACACCTCTAGGTCCACCTAGACTTCTATCTACACAGGCGCCCAACATTGAATCTGCTCGGGCGCCCAACATTGAAGAACTTCTCATAAACTTGACTCAGCAGATGCAGAAACAAGATAAGAAATTAGATGATCTGCTCACATATGTCACTCTCAACATCAATCAGGTACATTCCAGGCTACTGAAACTTGAGATATCTCTCCTCACTGAATGGAAACAGTTCCTACTCAACAAAAAGGCTTCAGATGATGCCAACAGATCCCTGATGCAAGGTTTGCAGGAGGTTTGTTCAAAGATAGCAAAAGCACTGAGTGAGTTACAAGATGTTCAAATTTCCTCCTTCAAAATGTCTACCAACATAATAGATCACTGCTTTGAGATCAGAACATCTTTAGAAGTTTTGAAGAAGTCATCCAGTGCCCTAGGTCCAGGTATTCAGCAGGTCTATGATAAATTGGTCGCCTTCTTAACAGAAATGACAATTCTGACTGACAGATATGAAACTGTCAATATTCGCCAAGACGACATCATTTCTGAAGTAGCACATGTCAGAAGCGCTGTGGTGTATTGGCTAGCTGAACTGTCAAATGACCTAAAGGAATTTCAGTCTACCTTGGGTTCAGCACCTGGTCAAGCTTCTTCTAGCAGAACTCCACCTCAAGAATTTAGCTCTGCTTCTCCAAGGGGGAGACCACCACATGGCAGGCCGCGTGGCCCTTCTAGCAGACAAGCCAGATATTTTTCTTGAAAAGACAAAGCTCTGTATCTTGTTGCCCATTTTGAGGCTTTCTCTCTCACACTCTTGGACTTATTAATTAAATTTCATATCATTTGCATTATTGCATCCTTATTGTTTCCTTCTTTTTGATGATGACAAAGGGGGAGAAATCAGGGCCTTTGCTAGCTCGGTAAGAATGTTTGTTTTTCATTGAGAATGGTTATTTGACACTTTAAAAATCTTTTATAATGGTGCTGATGTTTGTTTAGCCTTGGAAAGGATGAAATCTTTTTTCTCTGCAAAGACTTAAGACTCATAGTGTTGCCATCCATCAAAAAGGGGGAGATTGTTGAGTCTAGTTGAATCTTTACATGTTTTGATGATGACAACACTATAAGTCTTAGTGGTGTTCAAAAATATCTCTGTGAAATAAAAAATAACAAAAAATATTTTTTCTGTGAAAGTGAACCAAGAATATTTTTCTGAGAAGAATAAACCTTCATTTCACTTTAGGTATTTTCAGGGACTGTCTTCGTGTTGGTTGGTACTTCGTCATGTTTGTGTATAACACCTCGTGTCGCACTGTTTACCTTCGTGTCGTTTTCGTTTTAGTACTGTTTATGTTTTCAACACGCCGTGTCGTCCTCTCGTACCTCGTGTTGTTTTAAGATGTGTTCTGTTTGACCTCGTGTCGTTAGCACTTAGTTGCTCATCTCGAGTCAGTCCTCTATATTTTGCTCTTGTGACTCCGTGTCAATTCCTGTATCTGGTCTTCGTGTTGTGTCCGGGTCCTTCGTATTATTTCAGTGTGTATGTACTTCGAGTCGTTTCTTTATATTCTGTCTTCATGTTGGTTTTTCGCTTTAGACTTCGTGTCTTTCTCGCCTTGACCACACTTCGTGTTGCTTTCCGTAGACCTCGTGTCTTGCTTGTTTGCAACCACTTCGTGTCGGTTTCTATTGTCAGCCCGTGTCGTCCTCGTCTTCGAGTCGTTCGAACGTTCGAGCAACCTTGTACTCGAGTTGTTTTCATTTGTATTTGTGTCTTCGTGTTATTTTTATACACTCGTGTCCTCGTGTTGATTTTGCATTCGTAACCTCGTGTTGGTCTAGTATTTGTGTCTTTTTGTTGTTTCTATTTTCGTGTCTTCGTGTTGCCTTTCCTAGACCTCGTGTCTCTCTTATTTTATAACCTCACTTCGTGTCGTTCCCTTCGTTGTGTCTGATCTGTTACAGTGTATCTCGTGTCGTTCTTTTCTTATCTCGTGTAGTAGTCACGTCGTGTTGTTATTATATACCTCATGCAGTTTTGGTTTTTGTGGCCATACAGCGTGTTAATGGATTTAATCTCATTACAGGTCCGAGGAAGAACATTCCTCACACCTGGGCTGCACGTGATCCGAGACAAGAGGAACCAATCTGCTAAAGGCACGTGGCAGGAAGCTTCTGGATCGAGCGTGGGAGGCACACGCGTTTTGTGCCCTATCCACCTGCTGTTGCTGCTATAAATAGAACCCTTCGTCCTCAGATGAAGGTGATCGAAGAAGAGAGGAATAGAAGAAAAAGCAGAAAAGTAGAGAGTCCTTCGATCCAGAAAAACGAGAGTGAGAGCAGAGAAAGAAAAAGAGAGAGCAGAGAGTGAAAGAGGAAGAAAGCAGAGGAGAAAGAAAGAGAGATAGAAAGAGAGAGAGAGAGTTCGTGGAGAAGAAGGACGAAGCTACTGAAGATCTGTCTACTGGACTGTGGATCAAATCCAGGCCAGTCAGCTCCGTTGAGAGCCACATCTATGTTTTCATCTTTTACAGCCTTCTGATTGCTGTGTCATTTTCGTTTATTGTTTTTCCTTTGTTTTTCTGATTATCTTTGGTCTTCCGATTGCCCTGTTGGGGATCGGGTTCCTCATGTTGGTTCAGGAGAAGGGAGATCTGATCTCCGGGTTGCAAGTGACAGGTTTTCACTTGTGAGTTCCCTCTGGTTAGAGGAAGGGAGGCTAGTCCTCCGGTTCTGGGCTTGTGGTTGCAAGTCCAGGTGTCCCTCCTGGTCTAGAGGAAGAGAGGTCTTCGACCTCTAGTTGTCAAGTGGCTGGGAGTCACTTGGGTGTCCCTCCGATTGGGAGGAAGAGGGAAGTCTGTTTCCCTGGTCAAGCTGTGTGGCAGCAACTGTTTGCAGACTGAGTCTGCTTGGTTCTAGCATTTGCTAGTGAAGCCTCACTCCGGTTGGGAGTGAGGGGTGGATGTAGGTCTGTGGACCGAACCACCTAAATATCTTGTGCAGTGGCTTGATTGATTGTTTGATTGCTTCCGCTAGATGCTTGGATAGGCACGCTCATAAGTTTGTATTTGAGTTGAAACAAATTAGTTCTATTTTGTGCCCTTATCTAGCATCCTTATTTTAATTTGGCCATTTTCTGTAGAAGGATACATTCACCCCCCTCTGTATCCGGGCCAAGCACCCTAACACCACAAACAAGAGAAGGAAGCAAAACAAATCAACAGCTACGGGGACTTCCCATGTCCCTTCTCCAGTCACGGTGCCTGCTGCTACCTCTAGTCCAACGACCACAGCAACCGTGCGGGCAACTGCAAAGAAGGATTAGCCAAGGCAGCTAGAATGAGCAAATAAACTATAGAAGAATGAAGAGCTTACCTTCAGCTTCAGACCCCTGCACATGAGAAGCCTCAAACTCTTCAAAAGATACAATCGGAGGAAGGACGATTGCTGGTTCCTTTTATGCGGCCTTCTTCCGGCGTGCCCGTGTCACTCGGGTCACTACCGCTTTGGCCTTGCCAACAGCCTCCCTTAACTGGGATCTGGTTCGCTTTCATGAGTCACCAGGAGGCAATGGTATCGTGGTCGGGGCCGGCTCGGGAGTCTCAAAATATGTCAGCTTCTGAGCTTTTATTATTAGCTCCCTAAATTGCCGAGTCTCCTCCAAAGTGAGTCAGACTGCATACGCACGAAGGTGAGAATGACACATGCTGCAACGAAGAAAGGAAGCTGGCCGAAGGGCCGGAATAAAGAAAAAGAATATACCTGCTGGCCTAATATAAAAAGGGAAAAGATGCCAATAAAACAGCGATGGCACTTTGTCTCTCGAAGCTGCCTCGCGAATAAGCCAACACAAGTCTCCTATCTTCTCACTCTGATCGGCCAGCAACGCCAAGTCTGTGTGGCCGCGAGAAGGCAGGTGATAATAGAAGCTCAGATGGTCCAGTCCTCATCTGTCAGCATACTTGAATGAAATATGAAGGGGCCGGTCCAGAATAGCTTCGCTTGGGCCACCCACTGAGAGCCCATGGGAATGAAGAAGTGCAAATAGCCAAGGGGTGTTATCATACAAGGCATCCCGCCTATCTTCCCTACGGATGAAAGTTCAATAAGGATGCAATCTATCAACCTCAGGATGCCAGTCAGCTACGACCGAGATAGGCTTCTCCACCGACAGAGGGAGTTGCTGAAGAACCACCCGTTCGCTACTTACACGGCATAATCCCCGAAGCATCTTCAGGTAGTCATCCCTACGGATTGCAGGCAGCTTCGGATCAACTTTGGACGAATGACTCTTCGCAGCCTTCCGGGCTTCCAGATAAGCCCTCACCTCTGCGTTGGTCCAAGACTTCAGCTTCTTCAAGTAAGAAGGTTCGATGTCAAGGGCTGGCTCTGGCTGGAAGTCCAAAAATATGTGCTCCGCAACGACCCAACATTCTCGACGGGAGCTCCTGTAAAATCCCATCCGCGCGTTAGACCACTTGATATATTCAGGGGTAACGCGGGGGAAACGAGTAGGGGTTGGCACCCTGAATGAAACATCCTCTCGACGGTGGAAGTAGTCCCACCATATATGGGCATCGTCGTTGGATACTTGCCCAGCTCTATGCCTGTTTGGCAATGCAAATTGTGAAGAGGAAAAAGGAATGTGCTGATCGTAGCCAAAATTCCGGTTGAAGCAAAATGGATAATATGGCTCGAGCCACAGAATGCCACTCTTCCGAAATACAAGGACGCTCGGTCTAATAGCCAGCGCCCAGTCAACCAATTCCTGCTCCAGAATGGGCCTTGTGCACTTGGCCCCAGAAATCGGATGGATATATTCTTCTATCTCAAAAAGCTTGCACTGCCTTGTCCTGTTCACCAACGGGCTTGAATGAGCAGCCAGGCTCCAGAAGTGAAGAACCCCGGGTGAATCCGTGGGAACCTGGGCCAGCTTGCCCCGAATGGCGTAGAGCTGTTCCGCTACCGACGCCGGTTCAGCACTCGCGAACTCTATCATCCGTGGAATAAGATGAGCCGATTGCAATGCTCGAGGAGCAGCCTCCGGGATCAGGGTGCAGACCCAAGCATTGAAGAAATGTAACGGACCAACCGTCCGCAAATTCTTGGGGAGACGCATCTTGTGCAGATCTCCCAGCATCTTGAAGATGAGGCACAGAGCCACCGGGCAAAGGGATAGCTTCGTGCCCCAAGCCATCAGACAGGCGGGGTAGATGGCCTCCACTCTAATTACGCTCTCGTCTCCTTACGGGAGAGCAAAAGAACAGATCCAATAGGTCAGATATGCAGCACAGTGAGTGACTGCGTCAACACCGGTGGGGTTCGGGTCCTCCCTTTGCCCTCCCCTCGAAGATGATGATGCGGCGGCCTGTCGCCGGACCCTCTTCTTCCTCTTTGGAGCCATCAGCGCTACTGCAGGGAAGTCCTCATACTTCTTCTTCCCGCCAAAGAAATGCTGGAGCCAAGTGCCCATCCGCACTCGCCACTTCTCGCCGGGCTTTCGGGCCTCCCTCGTGTCATACGACGAGTGGCAAAGTGTGCGATACGCCTTCATCAGATAACGATAGGCGTAACCTACCAAGTACCGACCTTCACCATCAGTCTAATCCTTTAGCCAGTCTGGCCAGCAAACCTCCTCGTACGGTTCTCCATCGATAGGTAGGCCACTGAGTTGCGAGAGGCTCCATAGATCTAAAGAAGTCTCTCCCTCCGAAGTATAGAAAGTGTTGTACTCGGGGCAGAATACTTCGATCATGCCGTAGCATAGACCTCGGGATATGGGGTAGCGATACCTTGAGGCGTACACGCTGTGATATATGCCAGCCCTGGTCAAGATGGGAGCGTAGTGTTGCAGCACATAATCTGTAAATTCCACTGCTCCGGGTCTGAATGCATGGGCGTCGGTGGCCCTCAGTTCGGAAAACCACCCCACAGATATCTGATGCTTAAAACGGACTGCCAGGCAGTCCAATAGAAAGGATTCCTCTCTATACCCCCATTTCAGCGGGGCAAGAAACAAGCCAAAGATCGGCTTCTCCTGGTCTACACGGCCTGCGGAATCATTCCACCGGCAGGCACAAATTCAGGGGCCCTGGTCAGCAGCCCATCTTCTGGAGCCAGATCTTGCAACCCAAACACGGAGCTCCACTTCCTGACTTCCCCGGGGAGATAAATAGGCCTTCCCCGCACCACACAGTCTGTCAAATTGTCCCTCTCCACTAGCAATGCTTGCTCGGCTTTGAGGACAAGGAACATGTCTCTCTTCCCTTGAAGATTGAAGCGCCTGAGGAAGGACATCAGATGCTTGTCCTTGGGGTAGTCCCTCCTAACAGCACCTTCCCGGTCATATTGAAAAGAATTGCCCCCAAGGATGAGGAGGCGGCTAGTATCTACCGTGTCGGTCTCCGAGTCCAAAGATTCTGTGACCACGTCAAGCTGATCGTGCCCCCGATCCAGGGAATGAACATTCTCCCATGTCACCACGGCACGGGGAGCAGAAGAAGAAGAGCCAGATGCCATTGCTATCTATAAGAGGGCACATCAAAGAATAAGCAAGGTCAGAAAACGGTTGATCAAGACAAATTTCTGACAAAATTTCGGCAGAACCTCCCCAGCACGGGAGATTGCCAAAGAAAAGTGAGAACACGTCCACCAAGGGAACGGTCCCTAAAAGCAGCCATTGGCATTACACCGAGGCCAAACGGGACACCCGGGGGAGTAGCTCCGAGGGCAAGCCCTACTAGAAGCCTCCCGGGGCCCAAAAGATGGGTTTTAAAACCCGAATGAGCAACACTCTCACTCACCCGCTCGAAGGGGCCGGCCGCGGCCGCTCTCAACTCACTCGGTGCTGAAGCTGGAGAGGGGGAGAGGAGGAGGAGAGAGAAAATTTTGTTGCAAATGAGGAAGGATGAAGAGAAAAACAAAGAAAGAAGAGATATATAAGGGAGTCTTCCCCTTGGCTAATCCGGCGCGCTATTTAGCGCGCCAAATTAGCATCCTCCCAAGCCAAAAGGTGCGCTGGTTAAAGGCGTGCCGGATTAGCCTCTTCCAAGCACAAAAGGCGCGTGGGATTAACTTTCGATCCCAGGGGCGTGCCAGATTAAACCCCACGCCGTGTTAACATTCAAACCGCGCCGGATTAACATCCGCGCCGGATTAAGGACCACTTCCGAGCACCTACCATCAAGACGGGAAATCTGCCCAGGCGAAGCTCATCCGTCGGTCTTGCTAAACTCGTGCCTTGCTCACAACACCCACGGCTGGGGGGCATTTGTTGGCACTCAAAATATGATTAATGGCGATCAAGCCTCAAAGACAAATGACACGGCCCACCGAAGCACGGAGGCCGACGAATATCAACATATTGAAGCCCTCTCAAGCTGCCAGAGCCTCAGGTCACCCTGTATGAGCACCGGAGACTTCACCTCAAAAGAATCAAGATGAATTCACAACCAACTAGTAGTGTGACCAAGCCTGCCGAATGAACCGGCATCGACTCTGTCATGCCGCATACACTACATCTATTGTCCGACCAAGGACAACGGTCCACCCGGTGGCCCACCACCTTATGAAAGACTCTCCTGAGATGAAAAGAATGCCCTTAGCTCTTCAGAATGGAGGACCGAGGGCTCTATCGGTAGAAGATCCCGATTACCCGGCACGGGTACGGCTTCTCGCCAAGTTGGGTCCGTTAGTGGCCGAATGATCACCCAGCCAGGGCGGAACTATCCCGGGTGTCATTCCACCCTTCGAGAAGTTTTAAACACAAGTCAGGCCGAGCTAGCAGCATGAATCATAGTGCCGAAGGCCGTGTCAGCGGAAAACCCGCATGTTCAAGACAAAGATACGTGAAGTGCCGAGGAAGGCTGTACGTCGTCCCGAGAGCTTCCGTCAAAGCTTCCCGTCAAGGTTTTGCAGGACTGCGATGAGACGAATGGTCATGGTGACTCTCAGAACCATCCTCGGGACCCACCATCTGACCTGCGCCAAGCAAATGAAGTTAATTCAGCGCGCTCGATCACCGACACCCCCTTATCTGGCGCCCTCCTATTCCGGCGCGCAAAAGGTTGTGAAGAGTCCCTTTCCTCGCCGCGCCATTCTTCGACCTAAGGGGTAGGAGGCGAATTAGAAAAAAAAAGAGACCACTAGTGATTGCTCAAGGGAGAGAGAGCTGGAGAGCCAATCAAACTCGAGGGAGAGAGGGTTTCCTTGGGGGAGAAGAAGAGTTTTCACAGAAAGTCCCCTCGCCGCCGTCTTCCTCTGCTCTGCCTGAAGTCCTCCGGAGCCGAAGAAAGAAAGAGTCTGATACTCTATTTGCTGGGAAGTCTAGGTGGGTTTCGTGGATTGCTTCCCAAAGATCCCCCTTCTGTTTCCCTTTTCTGCTGTCGTGTAAGTGAGGGGGGGAGGGGCGATGATATGAGCCCATCTTCCCCCTCACCATCTCTTCATCTTTCACTTCACCTCTGTAATCTCTTCTCCGCAATCAATGAAACGGCCGCCGAGCGACAACGCCGGCGCGCCGAATGCTTATAATATGCCAGGTCTTTCGTCTCCCGCCAATGGAATGAATGATGTTTTATTCTATATGTTTCTTTCTGTCCCATTCTCAACTTGCATGCCCAATTGCTTCATGTGTTCGAATGCCGAGCTTTACTCCGTGAGACCGAACATGCCCAGGAGCTATCATGGGCTATAGAAACGATTTCCCCTTCCCCGGGGCTCTCTCCTTTTAATGTAATGGCTATGCCAATTCGCTCTGTGTGCTTCGTGGATTTCATGGTTAGAGACATGTTTGTGTGTGCACCTCTATCCGGTCCAACTCCGAGGCATCCCTCCTCAGCATCTCTCTGTGCTTCTCCATAGCCTAGAGCGAACGGGGTCACCTCTACAACCTGCGTATGCATTCTATGCTGATGGTTTGAATGGTTGTTCTTCAGATTTCGACCATTTAACTCCGTGAGTGCTAACTTATTAACCTCATGAGCACTAATTTGGTAACTCTGTGAGTGATGGCTGGCCAATTCATCAGATGTTATGCTTTGCCGTTTAGCTTTTCCCCCTTTTTTGTTATATATATGATCCACGACTGCCGAACTCCGTTACTTCCAATAATAGTAGTTTCAGTACTCCGGGGAGGGGAACATACCCCATTGATACCTCAGGATCATCATTCGGTCAAAGGGCTCCATCTGTGAGTGATGAGTGTCCCTATAGGCCATAAGGTGAATATTGACAGGGATTAGCCTGATATCAAACCCACTGTCCTCAGGGACATTGTGGTGGCCACGGGTTGTATGCCCCTTGTAGGCCAGTCCTCGGGGCTCTTCTTCATGACTGGCTGTCCCTCTTGGATTGTGATTTGATCATGGGTTGTGCAACCCTCGTAGGCTAGTCCTCGGGGTTCTCCTTCCCTCATTGGTCGTCTCATTCGATCACTTCAACTCACGAAACCATGGTGCCCCTAGTAGGCTAGTCCTCAGGGTTTCCTATCCGATTGGGATCTGCTGGCCGCCGTCGTGCTGTCTGGCTAGTTAGGGGCTTACTCCACACGTGGGTATGACCCCGTTTCTCCCCTGCAATCCTTCAGGGACGGGGGAGATGCTACCCAATTTTCGGTAGAACTTCTTAATTAATAAGTTACCTCCAGTGAACTGGCTTCAATAAAACACTTGTTCTCAAGTAATAAACTCTTGTGCTCGAGTATAAACCCCGCACTAGATCATGACTTTGCTCCTGGAGAGCCCTGGACTCTAATTCAACAGGCAATCAACCCAATTAAACCTCAAAACCCTCAACAACATCTTAATAAACCAAAATAGTTTCAAAATTCCTCAAAAATCAACTAAAACGGCACGGTCCTAATCCGGCGTGGCCTAATACGGCGCGGTACCCCCTGGCGCCGGATTAACATTAGACTCATAACTTCATGATTTTAATTGGTTCGTTCTCGGCGCGCCCTAAACCGGCGCGCCCCAAGGCCACCGCGCCAGTTTAATGTTTGCCATGGCCACGCCGAATAAAGACTCTTTGCCTACGCTTGGCCGTGCCGGGGAAACCTATCCCTATGCGTGGTCGCGCCGGTTTTGAATCATTGCTCCATTCTAATCACTCACACGTTTTCAGAGCGATCTTCACCTCTCACGGTCGAGATTAATAAACCCCAATCAATAATAGACTAAATAAGGAAAGGGCTGTTGTAACGACCCGGATTCCGGATACCCGGTGCATCCGGTATAAATACCGAATACACGTGATACCACATGGGACCCGCGAGGCCTCCCAAGCGCGGGAAAGCGCCGAAGGGATAAAAGGCATGTGTAGAGTGCATTGAAGCCACAGAGATATAACAGTAAGCAAGTAAATTTCATTAGATTGGATTGCTAAAGTAGCAGAAATAAAATTACAGCTTCATTAAAAAATTTTAACAATTAAACACAGAGTCCAGCCCAAAGGAAAGACAACAAGTCTAGCACAGTACAGTACGACAGAAAGAAACGTACACAGAAGTCGGGAGAAACCCGACGCAGGTACGGCTGGCAGCTACAACAGCAAGCGAGCACTCCGCCAGGAACAGCAGAGGCAGACGGCGAAACCCACCTGAAAAAGCAGTAGGGGTGAGTCTCAACAGAAACTCAGTAGGGGTCACGCGGATCCCCACTGGAAAACGCACAAAGCGAAGGCAACGGAAGCAACAACAAAACAGCAGGAACAACAGATGTAGCAAAGCAGGAAAAGCTACACTACAAAGCTGTAAAGGAACAGACGGGAAGCAGGAGTAGGGAACACGCAGGAGAGGGTGAGAACCCGCACCAAACAAGCGGCTACTGAACTAACCTCAGCACCCCAAACTACTCCAAACAAAAGGCAATAGATGGATGACCCTGAACTCACGCAGAAGGGTACACCAGTCTGTCAACCAGCCCCAAACAAAGGCGAAGGCGAACGCCGACGCCGAGAAGCAGACAAAACACGATAGAGAACGTCGTGCACAAAGCCCCACGAACGAACAGAACACCGTGCGGACAACAAAACACTGACCCCGAGTGCAGCCACGAACGGGCAACTCGCAAAGGTCACAACGCGCAAGAAAACGCGAAGAACTACGCGTCACGTGACGGAAGCACCCCCTTAAAAAGCCAGCTGCGTCCACTGACGTCTTATGCCGCACCTCAAGTGTCTAGCCTACAGCACTGCTGTAACAACAGCAGAGACAGAGACACAAGCTGAACCAAACAGGAACAACAAAACAAGTAACTAGTCAGGGTCACGCCCGTTCACGTAAGTCCTCCGTCCCTGACCACGTGTGCACACACTGGCTATAGTCTAAGCCAGGTCCTCTAGCTAGTATTCTCCCTCGGCAGGACGCCACCGTTGACTAGGAGCCCGCGGAACTAACTAAAAACCGCTCACCGGGAAAACCCCTCCGCCATCCGCTAGCGGGTCGGCACCTCTAGGCCTTAGGTCACACAAGTGGAGGCTTCACACGACACAGAAGCTCAAACACAAGTGCCGAAGTACAAACGGGCGACCACACCCCTCAACACGTACTTCGAGGCACCAACTGGCAGTATCGCCACTGCCGACAACTCAGGACAAGCAACTAGACCTCCTACGTAACGATCCTGAGTCGAACGACTCAAGGCAAGATCGTCACAAACAGCGGAACAAGCCGCCAATCGGTCTAATCCTAAGCCAGAGAAACCACGCTCCGCAGAAAACAACACACGGAGACCTGAGGGAAACACCAAGAACCCTCAGCACAGTTGGACACGCAAACCGAGGTAGAACAACACCTCGAAGCATCCAGAAGCAGTGTCTCGGACATGACCGAACCGCCAAGACACGCACAAACAAGGTCACATGTCAACCACTAGGTCAAACCGGGTTGACCGAAACCAAACAACAACAGCATACAAGAGTAGGATCAAGAGTCCTACCACAAGTAAGAAGACTCCTGGCTACCTTGCAACGTAGTCGTAACCCTCATAGGACATCAAGAGACATCCACAGGACAACAGGCAGACCACTAGGCCAAGCCAAGACACACAGAATCATCGGGCGGAAAACCAAGGCACAAAGGAAGTAACGCACGGGCCTTAGACCGCTACAAGCAAGTGACGGTCTAGGTCAGGGCCGTTATTTCCCAAACGACGGATGGACACCAGGCCGTCACACACCACCCTGATAACCTACAAAAACCACACACAAAAGCCAAGTAACGCACGGGACCAGGGGCGTTACAAGCAAACGACGCACAGGGTTCCCACCGTCACATCCAACGGTGCAGCAAACCCAAACCAACGCGAAGTAATGCGCGACGCCAGGCGCGTTACTCACAAACGACGCGGCAGGAGAGGGCCGTCACATTCCAAATGACGCGCAGGGGCCCATCCGTTACTTCAACGGCATGGCCACCCTCAACCCAACACGACAGCAAACGACGGACGGGGGTGAGCGCGTTACTCTCTAACGACGCACAGGGGCTCCACCGTCGCTTCCAACGGGACAGCCACCCAACCTCGTCCACGCAGAATATAACGGCCAGGGGCAGGCACGTTATACTCAAAACAACGGATGGGAACACATCCCTCGGAGGAACCGCCTCAACAGGTCAAAGTCAGTCAACGGAAAGTAACGGCCAGGGCAAGGCGCGTTATTTCCATCTAACGCGCTGGGTCAAGCGCGTTAGATCAGCTGACTTAACCCCAAGGAAAAACGATGAAAGCAAAGTAACGGCCAGGCACCGGCGCGTTACACGGGAACGACGCTCCAAGCTAGGGCCGTCGCTTACCCAGAAGCAAAAGGGCTAATAAACCCTCAAACCAAATAACGGTCCATCGTAGGGCCGTCAAAAGCAAGTGACGGTCGCTGGCTAGACCGCTACTTCGGTTACGGCGGGAAAACATAGGAATGGCCGGATCGGCCCGTTCCACGCCCCATTCACGCCGAAACGCAGGGGAAACACACCGCAACGACAAAATACAACATCAGGGAACTTCAAACCCCACATGCAACATCAAAAACGCAAGATTCGGGCGATTTTACCAAATCAACCCTAAATGGGTCACCGAGGTTCCCGGGCTTCTACCGGCCTCGAATGAACACCAAATCGCACGAAATCAACGCGGATGGGATTCTAACATCCCTGCGGTCATTTAGAAACTAACTGAACCGCAAACGGTCACCGTTTACCGGCCGACCCTAAAAACCACGAAAATCACGGTTTAGGCAAAACAAGCCCAAACACACTCGTTTCCTAGCCGAACGCCGTGCAATGGCAGGGAAAACGAAGATAAGGAAGCAAGGATCCGTCACCCTACCTCCACCGAAGAAACCGTGCCCCGAGGGGACTAAACCACGCCGAAAATCACTCGCGAACCAATTTCACCGGCTTTGAATCCACCGATCGGGATCGCGCCAGAATCGATCCGATCCTCGCTCCATCGCGCACCCAACCAGCTCCACGGCCTCGCCACCTCGCCCACTTACACCTCCGCACGCCTCCGTCTGCAGCCGGGGCCGGAAAGGGGAGAGAACGAGAGAGAACGGGAGAGAGAGGGACGGTCGCACGAATGAGAAGGAGAGAGATAAAAAGAAAAGAAAAAGAAAGAAATTAGGAAATTTTCCTAATTTCTGAAAATTCCGAAAATGCGCTGAAAATGCACAAATTCAGAAAAATATGCAAAAATAGGCGAAACGACCGGCTCGACGAGTACATCGTCGCTGTAGCATCCACGAGTTCGAGAATCGACGAACAAACTCACCGTAGGGTTCCGTAACTAGTACGTGAGAAAAACCCACACGGCTCGTCAAACTCAACTCGGAAGCCACAAAAGCGAACCGAAACTCAACGAAACCAATCCGAAACAGATCCGAAAGATCCAACGAAGATCCAACAAGATCCAGGGCATTACATCCTCCCCTCCTTTAAAGAATTTCGCCCTCGAAATTAAGGACTAGCAAAGGAGAAGCAAGGGAGAGCAACCCAACAACACAAATCTCGAAAACACAGCTCAGAGGAACACCGTCAGACCACGATTACAGGTACACACTCTAGCTTCCAAGACAGCAAGTCTACAGCACGAGCATGGCACCAAAGTGAACACATCTGACACCTCCGAAGCAAGGGCAACGTCGTTTACGTCTCATAGGGCAAGAGACACGACAGCCACAACAATCGAGAACCAACACCGAAAAACACAATAACAACACGGCAAGCAGCAGCTCACACAAGGAGACACAGTCCTCCCAGCTGACAGCTCGACCACATCATCGGCTCTAGTGCCAAAGGCAACAGGGAACACCTGGCACACAGGACACCAACGACGACAACAACGCTGGCCCAAAGACACAATCAAGTCAGCACTCACTCAGATATCACATCTGATCAAGTCGCAAGCTAACTCCACCGGAGAAAAAGGGAGCACAGCAAGGCCAACTGACAAGACAATGGTCCAAAGGCAAAGACACAAAATCATAAAGAAACAGCGCCACAACAACACAACGGCAGCACCTGCAGAATTTCGGCTCCGCACAACACGCAGTGCCAAGGAACACATCTGCAAGCAGGGTCACAACAAGGCACAAAAACAGCTGAGCACATGCCCACACAGGAACGGGTCACGCATCAGACTGCTCACCAAGAGAAGACCCACCACGACGAGAAACGACAACAATCTCGGGGAACGCAACTCAAGGACTAGCAACACGCCTCAAGAGCACAACACCCAAGAAGGAAAATACAGAGCAAAGGGTACTCAATCAGCAAGGAATGCCGACAAATTCCCCAACACTCGCACAAGTGCCAATGCCAACACCAGAAAACCACGAACAACGGCACGGCAACTGACGACATCAAGGCACGAGAAGCCAAGACGAAGTCACATCGAGAAGGAAAGGACTTCTCGACAAACGGGTAGCCAACCCACACACTTCAGCTGCACCCTCAACAATGCGCACAGGCAACAAAATAACATCGGTAATCGTATCTCAGCACACACCAGCGTCATCGCAATCAACAAGATCGCAATTCACACGCCACGCGCACCAATCCAGCGAATAACCGAACTCAAGGAGCCAAAGTGCAACAAGAGAAGAGCACCAGCTTCAGCACAAAGCACAAGGAAAGAGCTAATCTCAGTTTACCTTCACGTCCCGACACAATAAATGAGCCTTCACAATTCATCGGCCGTTAGACACAGCACGACAAATACGGTACACGACAGCTCTTAACACCATCATGGAGTCCAAAGCTAAGCAACCGTACAACAAGGAGCAGATCAGACTCAAAATAAAGCTGTCTACACTTAAGCAGACACAGGACAAAGGCACCACTAAGACAGCGATCCCAAGGCCAACCCCGAGAAAGCTTCACCAAGAAGGACGAGAAGCAACAAGCTCAACAACAGCAGCTCACCAGGAAGGGAAAATCCTAGGTTCGCTCGAGCAACTTCTCAATCGAGGCAACACGACAACGAAACAACCGAAACAACAATGCATCAGAAGCTAAACAGACTCAAGCCGGGACAACCAAAGCAACGTAAGAACGTGCATGGCCATCACACCAACGCCAAAAGTCATAAGCTACCTGAGCAAAATACAGAAAACAGCTCGAACAATGCACTGCAGGTTCATGCCAACCGACAAACACTGCCAAGCGCAACACGATCGAGACCAACCTCAAACCGAACGAAGCACATCGTCACATCCGGACGAGAGCAAAAACCATCTCGTACAGTGCCAACCAAGCATGTACAAGACCACACGCGAGAAGCACTGTGATAAACCATCGCAACACCTACGCCAGCAAGAGACTGTACTGGGCCTAAGGACTCTGGAAACTGTATATCTCGGATTCCCATGTACTTCACACAACAACGCTCTGATAGCTCAGAAAAGAAACTCCGAACATCTCAGAACACTGCTCTGATACCACCTATAACGACCCGGATTCCGGATACCCGGTGCATCCGGTATAAATACCGAATACACGTGATACCACATGGGACCCGCGAGGCCTCCCAAGCGCGGGAAAGCGCCGAAGGGATAAAAGGCATGTGTAGAGTCATTGAAGCCACAGAGATATAACAGTAAGCAAGTAAATTTCATTAGATTGGATTGCTAAAGTAGCAGAAATAAAATTACAGCTTCATTAAAAAAATTTTAACAATTAAACACAGAGTCCAGCCCAAAGGAAAGACAACAAGTCTAGCACAGTACAGTACGACAGAAAGAAACGTACACAGAAGTCGGGAGAAACCCGACGCAGGTACGGCTGGCAGCTATAACAGCAAGCGAGCACTCCGCCAGGAACAACAGAGGCAGACGGCGAAACCCACCTGAAAAAGTAGCAGGGGTGAGTCTCAACAGAAACTCAGTAGGGGTCACGCGGATCCCCACTGGAAAACGCACAAAGCGAAGGCAACGGAAGCAACAACAAAACAGCAGGAACAGCAGATGTAGCAAAGCAGGAAAAGCTACACTACAAAGCTGTAAAGGAACAGACGGGAAGCAGGAGTAGGGAACACGCAGGAGAGGGTGAGAACCCGCACCAAACAAGCGGCTACTGAACTAACCTCAGCACCCCAAACTACTCCAAACAAAAGGCAACAGATGGATGACCCTGAACTCACGCAGAAGGGTACACCAGTCTGTCAACCAGCCCCAAACAAAGGCGAAGGCGAACGCCGACGCCGAGAAGCAGACAAAACATGACAGAGAACGTCGTGCACAAAGCCCCACGCACGAACAGAACACCGTGCGGACAACAAAACACTGACCCCGAGTGCAGCCACGAACGGGCAACTCGCAAAGGTCACAACGCGCAAGAAAACGCGAAGAACTACGCGTCACGTGACGGAAGCACCCCCTTAAAAAGCCAGCTGCGTCCACTGACGTCTTATGCCGCACCTCAAGTGTCTAGCCTACAGCACTGCTGTAACAACAGCAGAGACAGAGACACAAGCTGAACCAAACAGGAACAACAAAACAAGTAACTAGTCAGGGTCACGCCCGTCGACGTAAGTCCTCCGTCCCTGACCACGTGTGCACACACTGGCTATAGTCTAAGCCAGGTCCTCTAGCTAGTATTCTCCCTCGGCAGGACGCCACCGTTGACTAGGAGCCCGCGGAACTAACTAAAAACCGCTCACCGGGAAAACCCCTCCGCCATCCGCTAGCGGGTCGGCACCTCTAGGCCTTAGGTCACACAAGTGGAGGCTTCACACGACACAGAAGCTCAAACACAAGTGCCGAAGTACAAACGGGCGACCACACCCCTCAACACGTACTTCGAGGCACCAACTGGCAGTATCAACACTGCCGACAACTCAGGACAAGCAACTAGACCTCCTACGTAATGATCTTGAGTCGAATGACTCAAGGCAAGATCGTCACAAACAGCGGAACAAGCCGCCAATCGGTCTAATCCTAAGCCAGAGAAACCACGCTCCGCAGAAAACAACACACGGAGACCTGAGGGAAACACCAAGAACCCTCAGCACAGCTGGACACGCAAATCGAGGTAGAACAACACCTCAAAGCATCCAGAAGCAGTGTCTCGGACAGGACAGAACCGCCAAGACACGCACAAGCAAGGTCACATGTCAACCACTAGGTCAAACCGGGTTGACCGAAACCAAACAACAACAGCATACAAGAGTAGGATCAAGAGTCCTACCACAAGTAAGAAGACTCCTGGCTACCTTGCAACGTAGTCGTAACCCTCATAGGACATCAAGAGACATCCACAGGACAACGGGCAGACCACTAGGCCAAGCCAAGACACACAGAATCATCGGGCGAAAAACCAAGGCACAAAGGAAGTAACGCACGGGCCTTAGACCGCTACAAGCAAGTGACGGTCTAGGTTAGGGCCGTTATTTCCCAAACGACGGACGGACACCAGGCCGTCACACACCACCCTGATAACCTACAAAAACCACACACAAAAGCCAAGTAACACACGGGACCAGGGGCGTTACAAGCAAACGACGCACAGGGTTCCCACCGTCACATCCAACGGTGCAGCAAACCCAAACCAACGCGAAGTAACGCGCGACGCCAGGCGCGTTACTCACAAACGACGCGGCAGGAGAGGGCCGTCACATTCCAAATGACGCGCAGGGGCCCATCCGTTACTTCAACGGCATGGCCACCCTCAACCCAACACGACAGCAAACGACGGACGGGGGTGAGCGCGTTACTCTCTAACGACGCACAGGGGCTCCACCGTCGCTTCCAACGGGACAGCCACCCAACCTCGTCCACGCAGAATATAACGGCCAGGGGCAGGCACGTTATACTCAAAACAACGGATGGGAACACATCCCTCGGAGGAACCGCCTCAACAGGTCAAAGTCAGTCAACGGAAAGTAACGGCCAGGGCAAGGCGCGTTATTTCCATCTAACGCGCTGGGTCAAGCGCGTTAGATCAACTGACTTAACCCCAAGGAAAAATGATGAAAGCAAAGTAACGGCCAGGCACCGGCGCGTTACACGGGAACGACGCTCCAAGCTAGGGCCGTCGCTTACCCAGAAGCAAAAGGGCTAATAAACCCTCAAACCAAATAACGGTCCATCGTAGGGCCGTCAAAAGCAAGTGACGGTCGCTGGCTAGACCGCTACTTCGGTTACGGCGGGAAAACATAGGAATGGCCGGATCGGCCCGTTCCACGCCCCATTCACGCCGAAACGCAGGGGAAACACACCGCAACGACAAAATACAACATCAGGGAACTTCAAACCCCACATGCAACATCAAAAACGCAAGATTCGGGCGATTTTACCAAATCAACCCTAAATGGGTCACCGAGGTTCCCGGGCTTCTACCGGCCTCGAATGAACACCAAATCGCACGAAATCAACGCGGATGGGATTCTAACATCCCTGCGGTCATTTAGAAACTAACTGAACCGCAAACGGTCACCGTTTACCGGCCGACCCTAAAAACCACGAAAATCACGGTTTAGGCAAAACAAGCCCAAACACACTCGTTTCCTAGCCGAACGCCGTGCAATGGCAGGGAAAACGAAGATAAGGAAGCAAGGATCCGTCACCCTACCTCCACCGAAGAAACCGTGCCCCGAGGGGACTAAACCACGCCGAAAACCACTCGCGAACCAATTTCACCGGCTTTGAATCCACCGATCGGGATCGCGCCAGAATCGATCCGATCCTCGCTCCATCGCGCACCCAACCAGCTCCACGGCCTCGCCACCTCGCCCACTTACACCTCCGCACGCCTCCGTCTGCAGTCGGGGCCGGAAAGGGGAGAGAACGAGAGAGAACGGGAGAGAGAGGGACGGTCGCGCGAATGAGAAGGAGAGAGAGAAAGAGAAAAGAAAAAGAAAGAAATTAGGAAATTTTCCTAATTTCTGAAAATTCCGAAAATGCGCCGAAAATGCACAAATTCAGAAAAATACGCAAAAATAGGCGAAATGACCGGCTCGACGAGTACATCGTCGCTGTAGCATCCACGAGTTCGAGAATCGACGAACAAACTCACCGTAGGGTTCCGTAACTAGTACGTGAGAAAAACCCACACGGCTCGTCAAACTCAACTCGGAAGCCACAAAAGCGAACCGAAACTCAACGAAACCAATCCGAAACAGATCCGAAAGATCCAACGAAGATCCAACAAGATCCAGGGCATTACAGCTGTTCAGGTCCGAACCATCTTATTATCGCGCTTCTACTATCATGTCTGTTAGCATCATGCTTTCGTTATCATGCCTATGCTACCACTTTCGTCTCCCTTGGCAGAGATTAATAAACTTGATTGATCATTGTTCATCTTCATAACCCTATTATCATGCTTAGCATAATCATGAGTATCATGCATGCATGCTTGCATAGACCCTTGGGTATATCAAATGGCACTGACGGAAGTCCGGGTTATGCCCGACCGGAAGTCTTTGCTATGCGCGATGGTGGTCCTCAGACCTATGTCCTCCGCCACGTATCGAGGGTGTCCAACTTAATGAACCATGCCTCCCTTGCATAATAAATAAAAGCATTTCATGTGACCTCGTCACATTCATACTTTTGCATCTTGCTTCGGCCTCGAACGGCCCGCTATCTCGGTAATTAATCAAAGGTTTTCTCCCTTATGGGGGATGTAATTAACACCATAGCCTTTATGGTATGACGGACTGCTGGTCCCGACCCGAAGCTCACTCTCGCCCACAAGGGTCAGAATGAGCGCACAATAAACTTGTCACTCACGTGACTGGCACGCCTACGCGGTCAATTAACCAATTGGTTATTTATTAATTAGCTGGTTGATTGACCCGAACAAAATGACCCAACAAAATAAACCGTCCCAATAAGTCTGGCATGCCCGGTGGGACATGTATAATAAAATACCCCTGGTAGAAATAAAATAACCCACCAACCTCCTAGGTCATGTTAGAACGATCGACACACCGATCAGGCCAATATTTTACATTTTGGACCCCCGAACCCCTAATTATCTGAATTGTTCTAAACTAAGTTAGTTTTAAAAACTAACTTAGTTAATTGAGAGTCAGGCTCACATCGGATATCCGATTTAGAATCCGTCAGCTCTCACAAGTCACGTCTATCTCCCAGGTCGTGTTGGAATGATCGGCAGGCCGATCAGGCCAATATTTCACATTTTGGACCCCCGAACCCCGAATGGACTGAATTCTTCTAAAATAAGTTACTTTTGAAAACTAACTTAGTTATTTGAGCATCGGGTTGAAACCGGATATCCGATTTGGATTCCGTCAGCTCTTACAAGTCATGCCTACCCCCCAAGTCCTGTTGGAATGATCGGCACGCCGATCAGGCCAATATTTTACATTTTGGATCCCGAACCCCTAATTATCTGAATTCTTCTAAACTAAGTTAGTTTTGAAAACTAACTTAGTTAATTGAGAGTCGGGCTCACATCGGATATCAGATTTGGAATCCGTTAGCTCTCACAAGTCACGTCTACCTCCCAGGTCGTGTTAGAACGATCGGCAGGCCGATCAGGCCAGTACTTCACATTTTGGACCCCCGAACCTCGAATGGATTAAATTCTTCTAAACTAAGTTACTTTTGAAAACTAACTTAGTTATTTGAGCGTCGGGTTCAAACTGGATATCCGATTTGGATTCCGTCAGCTCTCACAAGTCATGTCTACCTCCCAAGTCTTGTTGGAACGATCGGCACGCTGATCAGGCCAATATTTTACATTTTGGATCCCCGAACCCCTAATTATCTGAATTCTTCTAAACTAAGTTAGTTTTAAAAACTAACTTAGTTAATTGAGAGTCGAGCTCACATCGAATATCCGATTTGGAATCCGTCAGCTCTCACAAGCACGTCTACCTCCCAGGTCGTGTTGGAACGATCGGCGGGCCGATCAGGCCAGTATTTCACATTTTGGACCCCCGAACCCCGAATGGACTGAATTCTTCTAAACTAAGTTACTTTTGAAAACTAACTTAGTTATTTGAGCGTTGGGTTCAAACCGGATATCCGATTTGAATTCCGTCAGCTCTCATAAGTCATGTCTACCTCCCAAGTCCTGTTGTGTTGTGTCCCTGTGTTTTGATGCTGACAAAACTATAAGTCATGTATACTTTTTAACTTGATCAATCATTGTGCTTTGTAGATAAAGAATCATGCATATTGCTGTCATACTTCTGCTTATGTTGTAGAGGTGTTCAAGTTGCACACAACAGGTTAAGTCATTGAGGAAAGGAGAAGTCAATGCACAGTTAACAAAAAGTCAACAGAAAATGGTCAACATGGTCAGAGAAGTCAATGCACTGTCAACAAGTCAAAGTCCACTAAGCAAAGGTCAAAGGTTAAGTCAAGACTTGGAAAAATTAGTTAAGTTGAAAGAGACCAAGGTCCATGCACATCCAAGACTTGCACAGACCAAGGTCGGTGAACATCCCAGCTTGCACAGACCCAGGTCGGTGCACATCCAATTAGCACAAACCAAGGTCGGTGCAACTCTGGCCAGCACAGAGCTCAGGTCGGTGCAATGTTTACTGACAAGGCAAAGGTCGATGATACCTCAAGCTATCAACTGAAAACAAGGTCGGTGCACCTTTGGTCCGTCAGTCATGAAGGTCGACGCTAGTCACTGTACAAGTCCAAGCAAATATGAAGCTCATGTTTGAGCATATAAAGAGGGTCGGTGCATGTTACTATAGCGGTGCAAGCAAGGTCGATGCTAGTTGCCTGAGCGTATAGCATGAAGTCTGTGCATGTCTACTTTTGACAAACCAAGGTCCGTGCATATAAGGAAGTAAGGTCGGTGCACCTCAGCTAATCACCCATATAAGGTCGGTGCACATTATGGTCTGTACAAACCAAGGTCGGTGCATATGTGGAGCCAGCACTAGCCAAGGTCAGTGCACATGGTCGGTGCACATCTGCCACAAGGTCGGTGCACCTCCTGCCAGGACAAACCAAGGTCAGTGCATATGCATATGTGGAAGCAAGGTCGGTGCACATCTGCAGCAAGGTCGGTGCATGTTCTGCCTTCAACACAGCAAGGTCGGTGCATGTCCTGCCTTCAACGCATGCAAGGTTGGTGTAATCTGTTTGCTAGCACTGTGCAGAAGTCTGAGCATATGTGACTTCAAGGTTAGTGCAGTTTTTGGTTCAATGTTACAAGGTCTGAGCTATCAAGTCTTTGCATGTCTTGTTTCAACGTTACAAGGTCTGAGCTAACAAGTCTGTGCACACTTGGCTTCAACGTCCAAAGGTCTGAGCATTCTTTAAGGAAAGCGCCACTCGAGTGAAATCGTGCAAACTCAAGACAATCACATGGGTACTGCGTTTATTAGTGCAGTTGGCAAGTGGCACGTGATCCCAGGTGAGTAGTGATAGGCACGTGATCCAAGGCAAGGAAGACACTTCTACTAGCAAACCCAGAACCGGTTTTCTCCTCTAGTTTGGGCGGTTCGATTCTATCACATGGGATGGCTTGGGCACATAACTCTAGGCCCCAATCATTGTAGAGGATGTTGGCTCGATGGTCCAAGGTTACAAAGGAATTTATGAAAAGTTAAATTAACTTTTTCTACTGGACCAATCATATGCCAGAAGAAGAAGCTTCTGTATGGTTCACCTATTTTCTTGGGGAAGAAGACTCCTACGTGGACAGTACTGCCTGGTTTTCATTCGCTGTCCAATAGGAGGGCCTCGTACCTCATCTACAGAGGGCCAATCAATGGCCATTCTCTCTGTGATCTGAATCCCCTATAAACGCTAATGGTTCTCCATCAGTGAAGAATGACGAACACAAAAAAGTAGAGCTATACACATTTAAAGGAAGGAGGAGTTCGTCTAGAGAAAGAAGAGGAAAAAGGAGCTGCTGCTACATGTGTTGCAAGATAGAAGAGAAGGAAAAGGAGAGGCTGCGAAGAAGAAGAGAAAGGGAGCTATAGACGAAGCTGCAGATCTAGATATACAAAGGGCCAGCGGTGCTTGCAAGAGAAGATAGAAGATGAAGGGGAACCTGCTGGGCTAGCAGGAACTGTGAAGAAAAAGCCTCATCCACTGAAGAACGAGTGAAGAGAGAGGCAGAGACATGGAAGAAGAATCTCGCCTGCTGCTGCAAGGAATCTGAGCATCAGTTCTTGGGTTTAGGAAGTTTTTCATTGAAGCTATTTTCGGTCAATTATTGTCAAGCTTATCTGTTGTTTATTTTTTCACCTTTGAATGATATATCCATGTGTGTGTATTGCTGTGCAAGGTTTGCACAGGCTCGGAGCTGAGCAATTGTGTAAGTGTGTGTGTGTCGCTGGGTTTTAGACCCAGGACGTTTGAGGTTTATCCCCGTGGTTGTGCAGGGTCAAACCTGCGTGTGTGTATTGGGGCGTGTCCCCGTGTGTGCAGGCTTGTCCTACGTGTAGTTGGAGCCTTGCTCCGTGTTGGGGAGTTGTCCCCGTGCTGGTGTTCCAGCAGTGAAGCCTCACCGGGTTTCGGTGAGGGGTGGACGTAGGGAGCCCGTCGTGGTCCCGAACCACCTAAAAATCTCTATGTTCTGTGTGGCTTGCCTATGTGATTGTCTCCATATCTTCTACCCCATTCATAGGTTTTTATTTCAATTTGCATATCTCATTTGTTTAAACTGACTTCATCATTGGTTCATGATTGATTATTACACACATCATCGATAGTAAGCTTTCAGCTGTGTGAAATCTGATAAGATTTAAATTGGACATAGTTTTGTAAAGGGATCTATTCAACCCCCTTCTAGATCCTATTACTTGCACCTCGGGACCCAACATGTTAGAATGATCGGCATGCTGATCAGGCCAATATTTTACATTTTGGACCCCCGAACCCCTAATTATCTGAATTCTTCTAAACTAAGTTAGTTTTGAAAACTAACTTAGTTAATTGAGAGTCAGGCTCACATCGGATATCCGATTTCGAATCCGTCAGCTCTTACAAGTCATGTCTACCTCCCAAGTCCTGTTGGAACGATCGACACACCGATCAGGCCAGTATTTTACATTTTGGACCCCTGAACCTTGAATTTTTTTAATTCTTCTAAACTAAGTTAGTTTTGAAAACTAACTTAGTTATTTGAGAGTCGGGCTCACATCGGATATCCGATTTTGAATCCGTCAGCTCTCACAAGTCACGTCTACCTCCCAGGTCGTGTTGGAACGATCGGCAGGCTGATCAGGCCAGTATTTCACATGTTGGACTCTCGAACCCCGAATGGACTGAATTCTTCTAAACTAAGTTTGATGGAGGCATCATCCGCAACTCCCTTTGGCTAGGGTCTTCTTCACACTCCGGTGTCGTTTGAGTTCGGGCCTCTCTCTATAAAGGCCCAATTATCCTTTTTGTGCTATCTATTTGAGTCATTTGATGTAATTTTCATTTTATTTGAGTCATGTCCCTAGTTCTTGCATTTATTTTCCTAAGTTTGAGTGTCATTAGATTGTTTAGTTAGCTATTGGGCCCAATTCTTCGGGCTTGGCCCAAGAGTCCCCCCTACCCCCTCGGTTATTTGTCATTGAGTCTTTTGTCAGGGTCTTATTGTAAAATGTGGGTTGCCTATATATAGGGCCCCATTTCCTTCCTTTTGGACTAATGAATCAATGAATCAATGAATGAAAAACTTGTCATTTTGAGAGTTCAAACTTCTTATCTAGTGGAGAGATTCCATTATTTGGGTGAGAGACCCTAGGGGAGAGATTCCCCACCCATCCCTCTCTTAATTTCTCTCTTTCACTCCCCTTTCTCTCTCCTCCACACCCAATTTCGAAAATTTTCTCTCTCCTCCCCTCCCAACCACCTCCACCCTCCCACCTACCTCCATTAACTCCTCTACAACTTCCCACAAGCCATCATTACATCCCCCTAGTCCCAATAGACCCTCCACCAATCCACACCCCACCCTCCAACCCTCAACTACCCATCCCCTTCCCCAAGCAGCCCTCCACCTTCCCAAGGCACCTCTTCCCATCCCCAAGACCACCATTGATCACCCCACATTAAAGGAAATTCAAACTCACATTCCCTCCACCCACTTGTGCCCCCCTCACCTTCCCCCTTCTCCCTCCAAGCCCAAATTCGTAGCTCCTCCTCCCACCACCTGTTAGACCCCCTTCCAGACCCTATTATTCCCCTCCCACACCTTGGAACACCCCCTCCTAGACCACCTCACAGCCAGGATTCTCCCCACACTCATCCACCTCCATTTCCCCTCCCATATACCCCATTCCCCCCCATCATCTTCAACCTCCAGTTTTTAGTTCGCAGGCAGCAGAAGAGTAGCAATTTACAGAGGCAACCCCTACCACATCCCAGCGAATCTAAAGGCCTAAGAGGTATCCACGGTAGCGTCTACCAGTCTTCTTCGCAACGGCGGTGGTTTCATCCCCATCCAAGCTCCGTGCTGCCCGGGAGATCCGTTCTTCCACAACTGCGCAGAGCTGCCCCTACTGAGCACCTGAACCGGAGTAGAAACCTTACCATGATGAACCTCGGGAGAATCAGGCCAAGAGTTCTTCTGAAAAGTTGTTCCTCGTCCTGTCTACTTTCAGAATCAAGAAGCGGAACTTCGATCGACGACCGTGGGCCAGAGTTATCAATTTTCTCCCTCGGGTATGAGGTTCTGCTTCCCATAGTCTGCACCGACCTTTCATCATTGTTCAGAGTCCCCCGGTCTTCTCCGGCATCGTTCGGCATCCCCGCCAGTTTTTCTGCGAAGAGGACTCGTCCACGGTTCCAAAAACTCTGGCGGTTCTTGATTCTGAGTCCGGGATCTGTCGGGGCATCCTCTTCTTCCTGCTGTTAGAAACCTGAAGCTGTCAGTCTGAGAATCTGCCACCCTGTTCGAGCCTCCACCCAGACCAGCATCGGCGCCAGAAGAAATCAGCAAAATTCTGACGACCTCCTGATCCAGTTACAAAGATTTCCCCACTGGTCCCGTCATCAGCAAAATTCGGGAGCAGTCACAGCAACCATTTCTTCGACCGTCTGTCAGCACTCGCAAAGAGCAGGATGAACTGATCTCGGTCTTCATTCGGCGTTCTTTCCCCGTTTCTCCCCTCCCCGCTTGGCCGGCTGAAAGCCCCTCTCTGTGTGGAGGTAGTTTTGGATGTAATGTTAGTTAATCCCACCCCAAGATCCCCCTCCTGCGAGAGGTGTAGTGTTGTAATGGTTTGAACAGGTCAAGCTGCCCCGACGCGGCGTGTGGGGATCCCCTCGCCTCCCCGCTCGCCCTCGTCTCCGAGCGGGACCGGTTTCTTCAAACCGGTCGAGTAAGTGCTCCAAAACCTTACTCTCATTTGTGCTTGTCTTTCAATATTAGTTCTTAGTTCCGCTGGACGTGAGAGTGAGAGCTCGATCCTCAAGCCCCGTTGCCTTGAGTGATCACCATGGGGAAGAGTGTAACCGGTGCCTTTGGCACTTTGTCGGTCCCATTGAATTGGGCTTCCACATCCTTTGGGAATCAAATCTTGGCCTTGCTGGCCCTCTACCAGCAAGGGCCCAACCCTCACATCCTCTAATTGGCATCGCCAAGTCACCCCGGGCTTGGGTGAGCGACGATAGAGCGGTGGCCCACATCGGCCCGTTTGAATGCGATTGTGCTTGCTTGCTTAAGTCCAAGGGTGTGTCACATCAATTGGTATCAGAGCAAGTCATTGACTTGTCTCTATCAAGTCTAAGTCCTAGGGCCTTTGCATTGTGTGTCCAATTTCATTTTTCCCTTATCTTGCATGTCCACCCGTAGTGGTGCTAGTTACCGACCCGATCCATCATCTTTGGTTCCACCCATGGATCCCAATCCTCAACTCAACCAAGGAGCTCCTAGGGAGGAACCCCAAGGCCAAATGAATAGAGTAGATGCTGCCCTTGCTAACATTCTAGCCCAACTTGAGTCCCTTTCCACTCGACTTACTCGGCTAGAAGAGCATGAGTTCCACCCAAGGGAGCATGAACCAAGAGTCCACCCTCCACATGATGAACCTCATAGGGAAGATATCCACCCAAGAGATCATGAACCAAGAGTCCACCCTCCACATGATGAACCCCATAGGGAAGATATCCACCCAAGGGATCATGGACCAAGAGTCCACCCTCCACATGTTGAACCTCATAGAGAAGATATCCACCCAAGGAATCATGAACCAAGAGTCCACCTTCCACATGGTGAACCTCATAGGGGAGATATCCATCCAAGGAATTATGAGCCAAGAGTCCACCCTCCATATGTTGAATTTCATAGAAATGAGTTCCACCCAAGGAACAATGACCAACGGGTCCACCCCCCACATGTTGAGCCTCATAGGGATGTGTTCCACCCAACGAACAATGGACCAAGAGCCCACCATCCATATGTTGAAATTAATAGGGAGGACTTTGATTTTGACCCCTACCATGACTATGAGAGGCCTCGCCACCATCACATTCATGAAAGGCGTCCACGGGACGATCCGAATGACCCTCTCCTAAGGATGATCAAGGTAGAAGCCCCAAACTTTGATGGTTCCCATGAACCAAGTATCTACTTAGAATGGGAGACCGCCATGAACCAATACTTTGAATGGTACCCCATGTCCGACCAAAGGAGAGTAAGATTGGCCAAAATGCATCTCACCAAATTGGCCAAAACTTATTGGCTAAACCAAGAGGGATTAAGAAGGATTAGGCGGCAAGAACCTATTGACACTTGGGAAGGCATGAAGAACCAACTTAGGAATAAATACCTACCCCAATCCTACCACCAAATGCTCTTAGATGAATGGCAAAGCCTTGCCTAAGAAGGGAAGACCGTGGTTGAATACATTGAAAAATTTGACTCCTATCTTTTAAAGTGTGGAGTCCATGAAGACCCAGCCGTTACCTTGTCCCGTTTTAGGAATGGGCTCCAAAGCCACATCAAGAGAGAGCTCTTCATGAGAGATGTTCACAACCTTGAGCTAGGCTACCAAATAGCTAGGGATGTTGAGAGATTTGCTAGGATCCCTCGGTTTGCTACTCCCCGACCGGTCGATCCTAAAAATATGGGACCACGACCCATTCCGGTCACCCCCATGAAAGCCCCTAGCCCAAGTGGGAATGCCCCATTAAGGCCTTACAACCCTCCTCCTACCATCACTCCAAACAAGCCCACCCCTAGTCACCCTCCTCCACGGAGGGAAGACATTCCCAAAGGCCCAAATGTAGGAACCACTCCGGGTAGCGGCATCAACAATGCTATAGATGTAAAGGGTTTGGTCACTTTACGGGGCAATGTCCATCCAAAGGATTGTCTAGTTTGCTTATTGAGGGGGAAGCTCCCCCACCCCAAGGAGAACTTGAGGGTGTTGTTGAGGACCATGAAGCCTCCCTAGATTGGGAAGAAGAGTATGAGGCCCAATACCTTGAATCGGGACTAGATCACACCACTCCACCTACCAACTCCCATCTAGGAGTGATTAGATGCACCCTCACCAAACCCCACGAAGAGGATTGGCGTCGAACCTCAATCTTTCACACCTTTGTCAAGATAGGGAGCCATGTAAGAAAGGTGATCTTGGATAGTGGGAGTTGTGTCAATGCCGTATCCCCCGATACCGTTAAGCTCCTTGGGCTTGCTATCACCCCCCATCTAAATCCATACCGAGTCTCATAGATCAACAACAACTCCATCCCGGTCAACACCCAATGCCTTGTGCCCCTCACCTTCTCTTCATATCATGGACAAATTTGGTGTGACGTCATCCCCATGGAAGTAGGAAGCATCCTACTAGGAAGACCTTGGCTTTATGATGTAGATGCCACCATCTTGGGTAGGACCAACACATGTACTTTTGAACATGAGGGTAGGACTATCCGTCTCAACCCCTCCCCACCACGTCCCATGCCCAAGAGGGACACTCTCCCTCAAGGACACCACCCCACCACCACACAAGTCTTGGGGAACTCTACCCCTCCAACCCCATCCCTCACCCAAACTCCCAAACAAAGTGTGACCTCGGGGTTGACCAAGGGTCTTCATCTCATCACTAGGAAAGAGCTTGAAAGGGAGATAGATCAAGGAGTACCACTATGTGCGGTGATCATTTGCCTAGGAGAGCCAACTCCCACCAACCCACATCCTATAGAAATCTGGCATCTCCTAGAAGAATTTCATGATGTGTTCCCGGTCGAGCTCCCGGACCAACTCCCTCCCATGTGTGATGTGCAACACGCAATTGATTTAGTTCCGGGAGCTACCCTCCCAAACCTTCCTCATTATAGCCTCAATCCCACGGAGCATGCCGAACTTCGTAGGCAAATTGATGAACTCATTAGGAAGGGCTTCATCCGAATAAGCAAAAGTCCATGTGCCGTCCCGACCCTTCTAACTCCCAAGAAGGATGGGTCTTGGCGGATGTGTGTGGATAGCCGGGCTATTAATAAAATCACCGTCAAGTATAGGTTCTCCATCCCTAGACTGGATGACATGCTTGATATGCTAGCCGGAGCCACTATTTTCTCCAAAATTGACCTTAAGAGTGGCTATCACCAAGTTAGGATAAGACCCGGGGATGAGTGGAAGACGGCTTTCAAGACCAAGGATGGTCTCTTTGAATGGTTAGTCATGCCTTTTGGGCTTTCAAATGCCCCAAGTACTTTCATGCGTCTTATGACGGAGGTCCTTAGGCCTTTCATTGGGATCTTTCTAGTGGTCTACTTTGATGACATACTCATCTATAGTCAATCCCAAGAGGCCCACCTTGACCACCTTAGGCAAGTTTGCACCGTCCTCCGACAAGAGAGCCTATTTGCCAACTTAGGGAAGTGCCACTTCATGACCACATCCATCACCTTCCTAGGATTTGTGGTGTCTACCAAGGGTGTCTCCATGGACCCCGAAAAGGTCCAAGCTATTCTTGATTGGTCGAAACCCCACACCCTTCATGAGGTCCGAAGTTTCCATGGATTGGCAACATTCTATAGGAGGTTTATTCGTGGATTTAGCACTATCACTGGCCCTATCACCGATTGTCTCAAGAAGGGGACTTTTGTGTGGACCAAATCAGCCTCTAAAGCCTTCCAAGAACTTAAGGAGAAGTTGACCCAAGCCCTGGTCCTATGCCTACCCGATTTCTCTAAAGTCTTTGAAGTCACATGTGATGCATCCGGGATAGGAATAGGAGGGATTCTTAGCCAAGAGGGACACCCGGTAGCCTTCTTCAGTGAGAAACTATGTGATGCTAGGACAAGATACTCCACTTATGACAAGGAGTTCTATGCCGTGGTTCAGTCCCTCCGACATTGGAGGCACTACTTGTTGCCCAAAGAATTTGTCATCTTTTCCGACCATGAGGCCCTCAAATACCTCAACTCTCAACAAAATATAAATGCCCGACATGCCCGATGGGTTGAGTTCATCCAATCCTACACTTTTGTCATCAAACACAAAGCCGGGAGTGAGAATCGAGCGGCGGATGCCCTTAGTAGGAAAGTTTCCTTGTTATCCACTATCCAAGTGGAAGTGACCGGATTTGATAGGCTCAAGGATGAGTACCCTAGCTACCCCGACTTTGGGCACATCTATACCACCTTGACCACCCATTCTAGCAAAGAACATGAGGGATTTGTCTTGGAGGATGGGTTCCTTTTCAAGGGACCAAAGCTTTGCATCCCACGGACCTCACTCCGTGACTTCTTGATTTGGGAATTACATGCGGGAGGGCTAGCTGGTCATTTTGGAATCCACAAAACCATTGGTCTAGTAGAGGGACAGTTTTATTGGCCAAGTCTCAAGAGAGATGTAGGCAAGATAGTGGGTCAATGCCCAACATGTGCTTCGGCCAAACAGGTGAAGCAAAACACTGGCCTATATACCCCACTCCCCATCCCCGACCGTCCATGGCAAGACTTGAGCATGGACTTTGTGCTAGGATTACCCAAGACTCAAAGAAAGCATGACTCTATCTATGTGGTAGTTGATAGGTTTTCCAAGATGGCCCACTTCATCTCATGCTCCAAGACCTCCAATGCCTCCCATGTGGCCCAGTTGTTCTTTGATGAGGTTGTCCGTCTCCACGGGCTACCTAAGACCATAGTCTCCGATAGGGATGTCAAATTCACTAGCTACTTTTGGAAAACTCTTTGGCACATGATGGGTACCCTCCTCAAATTCTCCACGGCCTATCACCCCCAAACGGACGGCCAAACCGAAGTTGTCAATCGAAGTCTAGGGAACCTCCTTAGGTGCCTTGTTGAGGATCGTCCGGGAAATTGGGATCTCATTCTACCACAAGCTGAGTTTGCATATAACAACTCCATCAATAAGTCCATAGGGATGAGTCCATTTGAAGTCGTGCATGGGTACAAGCCAAGGAAACCCTCAGATCTCATTCCCCTTCCCCAGCATGCTAGAGTGTCTATTTTAGCTGAATCATTTGCCCAGCATATTAGAGAATTGCATGAAAGAAATTCGCGAGCACATAAGCAAAAAGAATGAGGCTTATAAGAGGCGGGCCGACTCTCATCGGCGTCACCAAGAATTCCATGAGGGTGACTTTGTGATGGTAAGGACGGAGAGGCTCTCCCTGGGAGCCATCTCCAAATTGAGGCCACGTGGGGCTGGTCCCTTCCAGGTCCTGAGGCGCATTGGTGCAAATGCCTATGAGTTAGATCTCCCCGAGGAATATGGGGTAAGTCCCACATTCAATGTTGCCGACCTAGTGCCATATAAGGGACCCACGGTGGTACCCAGTGAGGAGATTGGGCCTATTCCTTCCCTTGAGAGAGCACCCACCTGTGAGGAGAGACCACCAACCAAGAGAGCCCAGCATGAACGCATAGAATAAATATTGGACGAACAAGTCACTACCACTCGGAGCAAGGTATATGAGCGCTATCTCGTCAGGTGGAAGGATCGGCCTCCTTCGGAAGATTCTTGGGTGAGTCGGGAGGATCTCCAGCAGTTGGATCCAGACCTCCTCGAGCAGTACCACAGCCGGATGGACCCCTACTCGACGGAGTCGAGCTCTTCACAGCCCAGGGGAATTGATGGAGGCATCATCCACAACTCCCTTTGGCTAGGGTCTTCTTCACACTTCGGCATCGTTTGAGTTCGGGCCTCTTTCTATAAAGGCCCAATTATCCTTTTTGTGCTATCTATTTGAGACATTTGATGTAATTTTTATTTTATTTGAGTCATGTCCCTAGGTCTTGCATTTATTTTCTTAAGTTTGAGTGTCATTAGATTGTTTAGTTAGCTATTGGGCCCAATTCTTCGGGCTTGGCCCAAGAGTCCCCCCTACCCCCTCGGTTATTTGTCATTGAGTCTTTTGTCAGGGTCTTATTGTAAAATGTGGGTTGCCTATATATAGGGCCCCATTTCCTTCCTTTTGGACTAATGAATGAATGAATCAATGAATGAAAAACTTGCCATTTTGAGAGTTCAAACTTCTTATCTAGTGGAGAGATTCCATTATTTAGGTGAGAGACCCTAGGGGAGAGATTCCCCACCCATCCCTCTCTTAATTTCTCTCTTTCACTCCCCTTTCTCTCTCCTCCACACCTAATTTAGAAAATTTTCTCTCTCCTCCCCTCCCAACCACCTCCACCCTCCCACCTACCTCCATTAACTCCTCTACAACTTCCCACAAGCCATCATTACTTCCCCCTAGTCCCAATAGACCCTCCACCAATCCACACCCCACCCTCCAACCCCCAACTACCCATCCCCTTCCCCAAGCAGCCCTCCACCTTCCCAAGGCACCTCTTCCCATCCCCAAGACCACCATTGATCACCCCACATTAAAGGAAATTCAAACTCACATTCCCTCCACCCACTTGTGCCCCCCTCACCTTCCCCCTTCTCCCTCCAAGCCCAAATTCGTAGCTCCTCCTCCCACCACCTGTTAGACCCCCTTCCAGACCCTATTCTTCCTCTCCCACACCTTGGAACACCCCCTCCTAGACCCCCTCACTGCCAGGATTCTCCCCACACTCATCCACCTCCATTTCCCCTCCCATATACCCCATTCCCCCCCATCATCTTCAACCTCCAGTTTTCAGTTCGCAGGCAGTAGAAGAGTAGCAGTTTACAGAGGCAACCTCGACCACATCCCAGCAAATCTGAAGGCCCAAGAGGTATCCACGAAAGCGTCTACCAGTCTTCTTCGCAACGGCGATGTTTCATCCCCATCCGAGCTCCGTGCTGCCCGAGAGATCCGTTCTTCCACAATTGCGCAGAGCTGCCCCTGCTAAGCACCTGAACCGGAGTAGAAACCTTACCACGACGAACCTCGGGAGAATCAGGCCAAGAGTTCTTCCGCAAAATTGTTCCTCGTCTTGTCTACTTTTAGAATCAATAAGCGGAACTTCGATCGATGTCCGTGGGCCAGAGTTATCAATTTTCTCCCTCGGGTATGAGGTTCTGCTTCCCACAGTCTGCACCGACCTTTCATCATTGTTCAGAGTCCCCTGGTCTTCTCCGGCATCGTTCGGCATCCCCGCCAGTTTTGCTGCGAAGAGGACTCGTCAACGGTTCCAAAAACTCTGGCGGTACTTGATTCTGAGTTCGGGAGCTGTCAAGGCATCTTCTTCTTCCTGCTGTTGAAAACCAGAAGCTGTCAGTCTGAGAATCTGCCTCCCTGTTCGAGCCTCTACCCAGACCAGCATCGGCGCCAAAAGAAATCAACAAAATTTGGACGACTTCCCTGGTCTCCTGCGAAGATTTTCCAGGTGGTCTCGTCCCCAACAAAATTTGGTAGCAGTTGCAGCAGTCAATTCTTCAATCATCTGTCAGCACTCACAGAACATGGACAGAATCGGCGACCTCCCATCTTCGGTGTTCCTTTCTCAAGTTCCCCTCCCCGCTTGGCCGGCTGAAGGCCCCTCCCTGTGTGGAGGTAGTTTTAGTTGTAATATCCATTAACCCCCACCCCAAGGTCCCCCCTCCTACGAGAGGTGTAGTATTGTAATCATTTGGGCAGGTCAAGCTACCCCGACGCGGCGTGTGGGGATCCACCCGCCTCCCCGCTCGCCCTCGTCTCCGAGCGGGACCGGTTTCTTCAAACCGGTCGAGTAAGTGCTCCAAAACCTTGCTCTCATTTGTGCTTGTCTTTCAATATTAGTTCTTAGTTCCGCTGGCCATGAGAGTGAGAGCTCGATCCTCAAGCCCCGTTGCCTTGAGTGATCACCGTGGGGAAGAGTGTAACCGGTGCCTTTGGCACTTTGTCGGTCCTATTGAATTGGGCTTCCACATCCTTTGGGAATCAAATCTTGGCCTTGCTGGCCCTCTACCAGCAAGGGCCCAACCCTCACATCCTCTACTTGGCATCGCCAAGTCACCTCGGGCTTGGGTGAGCGATGATAGAGCGGTGGCCCACATCGGCCCGTTTGAATGCCATTGTGCTTGCTCGCTTAAGTGCAAGGGTGTGTCACATCAAAGTTACTTTTGAAAACTAACATAGTTAATTGAGAGTCGGGCTCACATCGGATATCCTATTTGGAATCCGTCAGCTCTCACAGGTCACGTCTACCTCCTAGGTCGTGCTGGAACGATCGACAGGCCGATCAGGCCAGTATTTCACATTTTGGACCCCCGAACCCCGAATGGATTGAATTTTTCTAAACTAAGTTACTTTTGAAAACTAAACTAATTTACAAGGGCAGTATCTCTTTCTTCCCCCTTTTCTGTCCCTACATACATGGCTATATATGTCCTTATTTGCTCTCACTTCGATCTTCTCTTCCTCCTCTCCCGACATACACAGCTATATATCCTTTAATTTTTTTAAAAGGTTTGATTATCATTTAAGCTCATAGAAACATATATATGTACGAAAAAGGGAAAAAAGATTCATGCTTCAAGTACAATCCCCACCGACGTCCTCCCCTCCCCCTCCCCCCCACCGGAACCCCACCACCCTCCCGGAGCCCCTCCCTGAACCCCCCCACCGAGCTCCCCCTAGCCCTATCAATGGATTCGCCGGATCCGAATATCCGATCCAAATTCGAAAAAATAATCGGATTCAGGGTAGTTTCTATGATTCGAAATGAGGCATTTGTGCAAATCCGAGAAGACGCTTTCCCGGTCCGAAATCCTTGATCTTACTCACTTTTTCTGTTGCTGTCAAGTTGGCATTGAGTATTCATTCTATGCAGGTTCCGTCTGATGGCCCTCCTATGCTTCAAGATATCCATTGATAGCTTTAATGAAAAAAAGCAATGCTGATCGCCATATCCATGGACAACTTTAATGCCAGGTATTTTAAATGGAATAAGAAGCGTGTAGCCTTAATGTCTATTTTATTATTCTATTTTATTATGCTGATGGCCATATCCATGGACAACAATTATTGAAATTTCACCATCTCTGGTCCATTTCCATACTGGATATCAGTTTATTTCGTATTTGAATCAAGTTCGGATCTCATGTTATCGGATCCAGACTCGGATCATGAAGAATCCGATCCGGATCTGATTCATTGACACCCCTAGCTCCCCCTCCCACCGAACTCCCCCCCCCTCCTACTCTCCCCTCCTCCCCCCTCCCACCGAGCTCCCCCTCCCCCCTTCTGCTCCCACCGAGCTCCCCCCTCCTGCTCCCACTGAACCACCAAACCGATTTTATCGCTATCCTGTTCCTTTTTTTTTCCTTTCTTCTCTATTTTTCTTCTTTTTTTAGTGCCCACAACGCCCCACCCCCTCTCTAATTTAGTTAATATTAAACAAGACATCCTAACAATAAATCTGAGTAAGATTACATAAATTAAAATAAAATGAAACAACATATAACTATGAAATTAAATTTTTACTTACTGTTTATTTGTAAAAAATTCTCTGATTCTTTCGTTCCCTATCCCTCAGCCGATTATCCTACGATGAAAACAACAATATATTAAATAAAATAAAAAATAATTATTTTATCAACGTGTGTGAGACGGGTGTGTGCGTGTGCCTGTGAGGGGGGGGGGGGCAACGGGAGCCCTGCGGCCAACGGTAGAGGGAGAGGGAGAGGGGGACCTACGGCCAACGGTAGAGGGAGAGGGGGACCTGCGGCCAACGATAGAGGGAGAGGGAGAGGGAGAGGGGGGCATGAGGCGTGTGTGCGTGTGTCTGTGTCTGTGTGTGCTTGTGTGTGTGTGTCTGTGAGGGGGAGGAGGGGCATGAACAGGGGAAGAGAGGGCGGTGGAGGGGGTGGGGGAGGGCTGCCAGAGGGAGTGAGGGAGCGGGAGAGGGGAGAGGGAGTGAGGGAGCGGGACAGGGGAGAGGGAGAGGGAGAGGGATTGAGTGAGGGAGGGGAACAAGATCGGGAGTGGGGGAGGGAGATAGGGAGAGGGAGAGCGGCGAGAGGGAGCAGAGGAGGGAGATAGGGAGAGGGAGAGCACTTACCGGTGACCACGGCGGCGATGATGGGAGGAGGTTGGCGGCGACGGCGAGGATGGCTGCGACGGTGACGATGACCGTGAGAGGGAGGGAGGCTGGCTGTGATGGCGAGGACGGCGGGGCCTCTGGTGACGACGAGGACGGCGGCTTCGGCAGCGACGATGGCAAGTAGAGGAGAAAGAGAGAGTGGGGGCCTCCGGCGACGGCGAGGACGGCAGCTCTGGAGGTGATGACGGCGAGTAGAGGAGAAAGAGAGAGTGAGAGGGAGAGTGGGGGGGGGTGGAAATGGGGGCGGATGGAACCGTGGAAGGGGTGGGAGGAAGGGTTCGACCGTGGCGGGAGGGGGGAAATTTTGACTGTAATTTCAGATGGATTATTTTCCGTCTGAATATACGTCTCTAGTTTGCGACGACAATAAGGACATAACATATTCCGTCTATAATTTCAGACAGAATATTTCTCTCTGAATATCCGTCGCCAATTGAGACGTATATTCAGACAGAGTATAGTATGTCCGAAACATAGATGGAATTTGCGATGGAAATTAATCCATCGCAAATTCCTGTTGGTGTTAGTTCCGTCTGTAATTTCAGACGGATTATTTTTCATCTGAATATACGTCTCTAGTTTGCGACGATAATACGGACGGAACATATTCCGTCTATAATTTCAGACGAAATATTTCCATCTGAATATCCATCGCCAATTGAGACGTATATTCAGACAGAGTATAGTATGTCCGAAACACAGATGGAATTTGTGACAGAAATTAATCCATCGCAAATTCCCGTTGCTAACACCGCTTTTTCTTGATGTGCATGACCATATTCTGGAAGGACAGATGGTGTGGACACTTCACGTTGGAGGCTTTGGTCCCTAGTCTTTTTGTTGTTATTACGGACCCCTAGGGATCTGTCTCAGGCGTTAGACTCCCTTTTTCTAGGTGGTACTTGGGCACCGATCTTCGGGAGGGATCTCCGACATGAGGAGATGGTGCAGCTTCAGGAACTCCTCTGTTTCCTCTTACATTTTTATCCTAGGCCAGATAGAGAGGATGTATGGGTATAGAGGTGGGAAAAGGAGGGATCCTTTTCAGTTAGATCAGCCTATGCCTTGATCTCAGATGGAGGAGTAAGTCATTGATCTCATGACCAAGTGTGGAGATCGAAGAGCCCCTTTAAGGTGAAGCTCATGGCCTAGAGGATCTATCACGAGAGGCTTCCAACTTGGGACAGGTTGACCTGTTTCCTCCTAGGCATTTTACCGACATGCTATCTCGATGATGAGGATGACGAGACCCTTAATCACTTGTTTGTAGGTTGCTCTTACTCATGCTGAGTGTGGTGGGAAATTGCTAAGAGGACCTTCTATGTCATCAGCGGCCAACACAGTGATGCACACCACCTGTTTTTGCGTTGGGCTAGGCCTTGGCCCCTAAGGAGTGCCATGACGGTGTGGTGGCTTATCCTTTATGCCACTATGTGGAAATTGTGGGGGGAGCGGAACAACCATATTTTCAAGAGGGAGTCTCGTGTCGAGGACACTCTTGTTTCTTTTATTTGTGATAGAGTAAGGGAATGGACTGCTATTCTATGTAATGTGAATTTTCGTACTTCTCTTTTTGGGTGTTGGCGGGCTAGGTTGTTCCACACTACCTTTGTGTAGCCTTCTTTTGTATAGGATGTGTTGCATCCCCTAGTTTATTTTGGTGCTTGGTTTTAATAATAACAAACCGAGTGTGCTTGTGTGCATATGTCATTGAGCAAGAATCAAAATACATGGTGGACATCATTTGGAAGATAAAAGGATGCTTGGATGAGTACCTTGTTGACTACATGTCAAAAAAGGTGTTAAATGTCCCTTCTACTCTTCAAGAACCATTGGTAAGGCTAAAATTCATCAAATCTTTCATTGGGAGACTTTTGGGTAAGAAGGAGTGTTGACCCATAGTCCTAATGTGTTGAACTACATGTGGTTACATGTATTTTTTTCTTGGGGCTGTTGAGGTCTTAAATTGTGTTTGAGAGCTTAACTCAATCCTGGTGAAAATTGGTTGGTTGATGGTCTTACACTGCATAGATACATGGTGATTCAAGCTTATGTTTTGGTTGTGGAGATTGTGAAGTGTGGTCTTTTTAAAATAAAGATTCATGGGTCTTTTGTAAAGTCTTGAATGTATTCCATGCACTTCTTCATGGGTTATTAAGGTTTTAAGATGTGTGTTTCATACATTTTCTGCATGGGTTTTTGAGGGTCACACATATTGTTTAAATGGATGGGCATGTGAAGTTGACTTTTGGTTGAGACATTTTGGGTTTTCACGCGTTTTCTACATGAGGTTCTTGGGCTTGTATTATGTACAATCTATTCAGATAAAGCTTGATGAAATGTGGTTTGAATGGTGTTCATACTTTGGTTAAATGCATGGCTAATTGTTCTTGATTTTTGGACTGAGGAAAACTGAGCTTGGTTTGTACTTTTCATGCATTTTCCTCATGGTGGCCCTTGAGCTAGTAAAAGGTTTAAATCCTTCAAATGGTTCGTGGTTGAAAATGGTTGCATGATATTCTCATATTGCATGGATGTATGGTAAGTTTATTTCAATTTCTAAGCAAACAAGCCTAATGTGTTATCCTTGATCCATTAGTGTTGATTCTCATGCAAATCAATTGATTCAACTTGCTTTTAAGCATGGAAATTTATATTTGAATGTTTGATGTCAATAAGTTACATGTATAGATCATTGGGATTCACAAAATAGGTTTTCAATTGGGTAAAGCATGAATGGGTCGACCCCCTCACTGAATGGGTCGACCCCTGCATGGAAAATGGGCCAGACAGCAACCTGTTCTGAACTGGGATGTCCCAGTTTAGAAATGGGTCGACCCATGCAGTTCTGTCTGGGCTAGACAGAAACCCAGCCAGAATTGGGACGTCCCAGTTGCCTAGATGGGACGTCCCACTTCTGTTCGTAGCTCCGCGTAGTCTTTCCGTGGGCCTCCGGAACCCATCCAAATGGCCACCTTTTGGGCTGAAATTTTACCCTAATGTCCCTAGGTTATTGATGGACATATTAGGGTTTTTTTGGAGGGTTCTAGAATGGGTTTATTGATCTTTTGCCCACTCTTATGTTTATATATATCTGAACTCCGAATTTGAGAATGTTGAACCCTAAGAAGCTTATCTTTCTATCTTGCAGGAGAAGAAGGCCAATGAGAAGAAGAGGATAATGTGGGAAAGGGTTTTGATCTACAGTAAGGAATCTCTGGGGTTCGTGGAAGAAGAAAAAGAGCTGCGGATTGAAGAGAGGAAGAATATGATGTTGATAACATGACTGTCCGACTTCCCTCGGACCAGAGCTTCAAGAAACATCATCTATCGGCCTTGGAAAACAAAGGGAGATAATTTCTACATCTTCTATCTGTTGTTTGTGATGTGTTTCATGGTTTATATTTTGGATATTTGTCTTGATTTTTCTAAACTGAGAAATAGTGTGTGTGGACCGTCTACGTATGGTCGCGTCTTGGTTGCTGCATCTGTGCAGCTTGTGGTCTGATCGACTGCGTACGATCGTGTGTGTGTGTCGTTGTTGCTGTGACCATTGCAGCGTGTGTGTGTGTGTGTTGCTGGATTTACAATCCAGAGCATCTGGGGTTCATCCTGGTTGGTGCTGTGTCTAGAGCGTGAGGAGAGTTCTCCTCGTGGGGATTTATCCCCGTGTGTGTTGGAGCTCAGCTCCGTGTTGGGGAGTTATCCCCAAGTGAAGTCTTATCGGTTTGATAAGGGGTGAATGTAGGGAGCCCGTCGTGGTCTCGAAGCACCTTAAAAATCCCCATGTCCTGTGGTTTACATTGTGGTTGTGTGTTTCATTATTTAATCCATCTTTATGATCGAGTGAGCTCAGTGAGATTGAGAGAACTTAGCTTACACTTCTTAGTTTATTTTCATCAATCTCGTTAATCTTGTTAATTCCGCTTAGTAAGTTTTAAATTTGCCATATCGCAAGGGGGATAATTCAACTCCCCCTTCTTGTCTGCTCGCCAACCGGGCCAACAATTGGTATCAGAGCCTCGATTCTATTTTCTTGAGGTCTAATGACCTATAGAGAGATCCCCTTCGGTGAATTTCTTGCGCAACATGTCTTCTTTTCCTCCTCATTTTGATGGCCACAATTTCATTTCTTGGAGAAACAAAATGTGTGCTTATCTTGGAGTTTATGAACCTAAAATGTGGAAAGTGATATGTAATGGTCCATATAAACTGTCATGCCCCAAACCGATAGTAGAGGAACGCATTGCTCGGAACGTGGCAGCGATATAGTCGTGTCAATCAGAGCAAACACATAAGACCATAACTCACAAAAGTAAATTTTATTGATATGAACTTGTCGATTACAACTTATTGACTCAATTACAACTTATATAAGAAAAAGGAAAGGGCACACTAACAAGACTTAGACATTTGAAACTTGATAAAAGACACCAAGCTAATCTAGACTCAAGAAAAATGAAAGACACTGGTCATCTAGTTTCTAGAGCTCTCGTGCACACTTGCCCGTCCCAATTGAGTCTCGGTCTCGATAGCCACTTGGTTGCCTGAAAAATATTGGAATAAAACTGGATGAGCAAACGCTCAGTAGGGATTACATCTAAAGAATAAGTTTGCTTTAAGTAAATTACATGTTACATGGAAGTGCAAGACTACTATGCATGAACAATAGCAAGATGAACCGGAAATATATCTATTAAGCAATAAATAGAATTACTAGCAAAAGGAATAAGCAAAGATTCAAGGAATAGCAAGCATGTGATTATTGTATAACGTCATGAGATATTGGCTATTTAAAGTTCTAGCAAGTACCATGTTGAGTCAAGTATGTCAAGTAATATCATGTATTTCACATCACAAGAGAGAGAAAGAGTGTGGAATGCCATTGAAAAATCTAGAAAGTCTTGCACTTCGGTGCAATGCCACACCGTGGTCAATATTAGCTCCCATGGGCACGAGTACTTTCGGGCGCTCCTTCCAGGACCAGACTGGGCCCCATAATTGCCAGGCATTGAGTCATGTAAATATTTAGACATCCACTATAGTTTTATAGCCAATATAGAGTTCCAAAGAGTTTAGCCATTGTAGGAACATAAGGTAGATTTCATGGAATAGAGTTCACGGATAGAACTTGAGTAAGGATGACCTTGCGATAAACCACATGAAAACCTTGACAATGTGGAAAACTAGGTAATTGGCGTCCACTGAGGTCACCACCAATTACAGAAATAGCGCCCACTATCATGGTCACCCATTCCTATGAACAGTACGGGCATGAAGAATTCGTGACTACTATACTAGCCGCTCATTCATGTTTTGGCGCCAACTGGCCTGGTCGCCAATTCCAGCCAGTGACAGACTTCTCAAAAGAGGCCAGAAACAACACTCTATGAGGGCTAGTGCACCACATTTATTCAGAGTGATGTGACAATCAAAGGTTCAGGGTTTTTAGGGTACAACCCGCTCGGCTGCCTTGAGGGAATCCAAAGCTAGCGGAGTCTTATGGAGGTCTCAATGAAAAAAGTACTAGTCCGAAGGAAGGAATATCTCGCGGAGGGTCCTACATCACCAAGACTTGAGTGTGATCGATAGAAAACCAAAACAGGGACCAAGTCTCTGGCATGAGACAATGGTGCCAAGGATTCAGCCGTCTAAGATCGAAAACATGCGAAGGAAACACTCAGAAGAAAACGTGTCCATACAGTGGCCGCACATTTTAATTGGCACCAACTGGCTGGCCGTCCATTTGTGTTTTTTCCAATAATCATATTAATATTTTCCCGGAAATAGTGCCTTTCTGCAAGGGCGCACATTCATCACTTCAAGAATTTACGCCTGGGCAGGAGGCACCTATTCTTTATTTATTAAATACATTTTTAAATAATTTTCAAAAATCACGACTAAGTAATAACCGCTAATTACATTAATTTCCACAATACATATATATATAATCTCCAGAAAATTATAGGAAATAGCGCCTCTTTAAAGGGGCGCAAGTTCTTTAATGTGCAACGGATTTTTGGTCGCATATTCTTTAATTATTTATTTTAGCATGAATTAGCGCCTATTTTTACGGGTGCAGGTTATGTAAATAGTGATTGTGGTCTGGTCGCAAATTCTTTTAAGCCTATGCATCGAGATGCTTCGGCCAGATACGTTTCTAGGCTCAAAACACTATTCATTTCTTATGAAATAGCATGAATAGTGACATATTGCTGTGTACGGGGAATTTCAGGAAACTGAGGACATGGTCATGCAGATAAAAATATGGAGACTCTAAAATCATGCTCATAATAATTGTTACACATCAGGTTCCATAGTTATTCAATTTTAAACATGAGTTAATTATTAATTGCATTTACAAGAAATAGCGGTGGTGACATGGTCGCATATTATTTAGCGGCCAGCAGGTAGTCGCATATTCATGAATTTGCGCTCGTCTATGTGGTCGTCCATTAATGTGCGGCCGGATGTCAGTCGCCTAATCAGGAAGTTGCGGGCATGTGATGGTCGCTATTTTTAATGTAAACCAAAAACGTTAATCTACATAAAAACTCAAGAACAAGGATCATGGAATCGAATTATGAGCATGCTCTACATAAGTTATATGCATGCAAAGCTATTTATCATCATCTTGGGCTTAGTTTCTTGAGAAAACCTACCTATTGTGTGGATTGGGAACGACGAACGGGAAGCAGAGAGAATAATATATAGTAGTAGTGGACAACGGAGCAACTGTAGCAGCAACAACAGACGTAGCAGTAGGAACCCGAAGGAAGAGGAGAGAGGAAGAAGTAAAATCTTCTTCACGTCAACAGTTGCAGGAGGAGCACGACAGCAGAGGAATACGGAGGAAGAAGAAGGAAGAAACTCTTCTCCTTCACGTTCACGAACGAGGACAACGTCAACGCAGCGGGGCTCCCTTGGAACGTAGCAATAGGGTTCTGCTCATCCGATGGGGCAGGGTTGGGGCATGGTATTTACAGAGAAGGAAGACCTACTGTGTTTAGATTCTTAATGGGTTTTAAATTTTCACGTAGCAATCCTACATGGTTTAAAACTTTCTAGACTAATCCTTCCCTTGCCATACCCACAGTCGCTTTCCCAGTTGGACAAAAAAAACATAGAATCCTATTCGCATGCATGCTTCGAACGTGATGAGGTTTTTGGGTGTTGACAAAAGGGGCCCAATTCGTGTGAGTATTTATGTATGTATCCCTTAAGCCATACTATAAGGCCCGTTGTATCTTATATACACAACCTAAAGGCCTTTAACGTAAAGCCCATGCTTGTAACGTGGGTTGGAAATTAAAAGACCAATTATAGTTTTAGTTATGTATATGTACATGTTCCTCATAACCCATTTTGTACCTAACCTCCAAGTCCATTAGTCCTCAGGGTAAGCCCATATACGTGAGGCCCATATATATGGGTTTAGTCTTATTGCTTTTATAGTTTTATGAGTTAGGTTTTTAGGTTTTATTGATTTGGGTTGGGCCCATTATTCTTATATAAGTTCTATTAAACTTATTTATTTATCGGGTGTAGGCGGGTCATGATATATACTAGGGTCTTTTATTAATTGAGAGTTTAATTAAGGTAGAACTTCATATAGGGATTTTATTTTTTATAATTTTATTGATTTATCTACCTTGTTAATTTTTACCATTATCTTGGGTATCAGAGGCAGGTTTCAATATTTATTTTCATTTTAAACGGGGAATATTAACTAGCCATATTTATTTAATCTATAGACACTATACTCATGTTTGTTTATCAATTCAAATATTATTAATGATTTCTTAGAGGAATATTTAGATGACATCATTTAATATGTAGATTCTCTTTTTCCTTTCAAAAATATAGATATTTATTCCTATTTTAGCCTTTTAAATTTGCCGGGCGTTATACCCTCCCCCACTAATAAGAATTTGGTCCCCAAATTCACCGCGTTCTACTTAGAATGGGAAAAGCTACTATTTATTATGATAACTATGCAAGTAAAAGAGAAAGAGTCTAAGATGTACCGATTGGAAAAAGAACTAATTTAAGATTAAGGATGAGGGATACCTTCCCCAACTTCTTCTTTGGCAGGCTCGGCTTCTACTAAAGCTTGAGTCTCTTCTTGGAGCTCTGGATTTTGAAATGGGCATTTGACTATCCTATGTTCAAGACTCTCACAACGAAGACACGCTCCCGTCTTCCGATAACACACCTCCGATTTATAATTTAGCTTACCACAAAACTTACACCTTTCTTGAGATGGGTCTATAGGAGCTACCCTACATTTCCCCTTCTTACATTTCTTACACTTTTGTGAACTATAACTCTTATTAGGTCTTTTCTTAGTTAGGTTAAACCCTTTTGAGTTCGTAGCTTGCTCATTTTCTTCCATTCTCTCTTTTTCGCTTTCTTCCGCGGCCTTTTCTAGTAATTGGACTCTCCTAACTAGGTCCGCATAGGCTTGGATATCTACGAGTGTCATATGGGGAACAAAATCGGATCTAGTAGCCTCCATTGAATCTAAGTTCCCGTAAGGACAATTGTGGGGGTTAATTATCTTATTCAAGAATTAAGAGGGTTAATAATAAGGGAAATAAAATATCTTATCCTTCTTTTACTATTTAACCCCAAGCTCTACCCAATCCTCACTGGGTGACAATAAGGAAAGGACCTAATGACACATACTCACAGCCAAACCTAGGGTTTAAGAAGACCTAAGCTCTGATTCCACTTCTGTCACGCCCAAATCGATAGCAGCAGAACGCATTGCTCGGAACATGGCAGTGATACAGTCATGTCAATCAGACCAAACATATAAGACCATAACTGACAAAAGTAAATTTTATTGATATGAACTTGTAGATTACAACTTATTGACTCAATTACAACTTATAGAAGAAAAAGGAAAGGTCACACTAACAAGACTTAGACATTTGAAACTTGATAAAAGACACCAAGCTAATCTAGACTCAAGAAAAATGAATGACATGGGTCATCTAGTTTCCAGAGCTCTCGCGCACACTTGCCCTTCCCAATTGAGTCTCAGTCTCGATAGCCACCTGGTTACCTGAAAAATATTGAATAAAACTGGATGAGCGAACGCTTAGTAGGGATTACATCTCAAGAATAAGCTTATTTTAAGTAAATTACATGTTACATGGAAATGCAAGACTACTATGCATGAACGATAGCAAGATGAACCGGAAATATATCTATTGAGCAAGAAATAGAATTACTAGCAAAAGGAATAAGCAAAAGCTTCAAGGAATAGCAAGCATGTGATTATTGTATAACGTCATGAGATATTAGCTATTTAAAGTTCTAGCAAGTACCACGTCGAGTCAAGTATGCCAAGTAATATCATGTATTTCACATCACGAGAGAGAGGAAGAGTGTGGAATGCCATTGAAAAATCTAGAAAGTCCTACACTTCGGTGCAATGCCACACCGTGGTCAATATTAGCTCCCATGGCCACGAGTACTTTCAGGTGCTCCTCCCAGGATCAGACCGGGCCCCATTATTGCCAGGCATTGAGTCATGTAAATATTTAGACATCCACTATAGTTTTATAGCCAATATAGAGTTCCGAAGAGTTTAGCCATTGTAGGCACATAAGGTAGATTTCATGGAATAGAGTTCAAGGATAGAACTTGAGTAAGGATGACCTTGCGATAAACCACATGAAAACCTTGACAATCTGGAAAACTAGGTAATTGGCGTCCACTCAGGTCGCCACCAATTATAGAAATAGCACCCACTGTCGTGGTCGCCCATTCCTGTGAATAGTACGGGCACGAAGAATTCACGACCACTGTACTGGCCGCTCATTCTTGTTTTGGCGCCAACTGGCCTGATCGCCAATTCCAGCCAGTGACAGACTTCTCAAAAGAGGCCAGAAACAGCGCTCTATGAGGGCTAGTGCATCACGTTTCTTCATAGTGATGTGAAAATCAAATGTTATAAGGTTTTTAAGGTACAACCCGCTCGGCTGTCTTGAGGGAATCTAAAGCTAGCGGAGTCTTACGGAGGTCTCAATGAAGAAAGTACTAGTCCGAAGGAAGGAATATCTCGCGGAGGGTCCTACATCACCAAGGGTTGAGTGTGATCGATAAAAAACCAAAACAGGGACCGAGTCTCGGACATGAGACAATGGTGCCAAGGATCCAACGGTCTAGGATCGAAAACATGCGAAGGAAACACTCAGAAGAAATTGTGTCCATACAGTGGCCGCCCATTTTAATTGACGCCCATTGGCTAGCCGTCCATTTGTGTTTTTTCCAATAATCATAGTAATGTTTTCTTAGAAATAGTGCCTTTCTGGATAGGTGCACATTCATCACTTCAAGAATTTGTGCCTGGGTAGAAGGTGCCTATTATTTATTTATTAAATATGTTTTTAAATAATTTTCAAAAATTGCGACTAAGTAATAGCCGCTAATTACATTAATTTCCACAATATATATATAATTTACAGAAAATTACAGAAAATAACACCTCTTTAAAGGGGCGCAGGTTCTTTAATGTGCGATGGATTTTTGGTCACATTTTCTTTAATTATTTATTTTAGCTTGAATTAGCACATGTTTTCACGGGCGCAGGTTATGTAAATAGCGACTGTGGTCTGGTCGCAAATTCTCTTAAGCCTGTGCATCGAGATGCATCGGCCAGATACGTTTCTAGGCTCAAAACACTATTCATTTCATTTGAAATAGCATGAATAGTGACATATTGCTGTGTATTGGGAATTTCAGGAAACTGAGGACATGTTCGTGCAGAGAAAAATATGGAGACTCTAAAATCATGCTCATAATAATTTTTACACATCAGGTTCCATAGTTATGCAGTTTTAAACATGAGTTAATTATTAATTGCATTTACTTGAAATAGCGAGGTGACATGGTCGCATATTATTTAGCGGCCAATAGGTTGTCGCATATTCATGAATTTGCGCCCGTCTACGTGGTTGTCCATTAATGTGCGGCCAGATGCCAGTCGCCTAATCAGGAAGTTGCGGTCATGTGATGGTCGCTATTTTTAATGTAAATAGAAAATGTTAATCTACATAAAAACTCAAGAACAGGGATCATGGAATCGAATTATAAGCATGTTCTACGTGAGTTATATGCATGCAAAGCTATTTGTCATCATCTTGGGATTAGTTTCTTGAGAAAACCTACCTCTTGTGTGGATTGGGAATGACGAACGGGAAGCAGAGAAAGAATAATATGCAGCAGTAACAGACAACGGAGCAACTCCAGCAGCAACATCAAACATAGTGGCAGGAACTCGAAGGAAGAGGAAAGAGGAAGAAGCAAAAGCTTCTTCACGTCAACAGCTGCAGGAGGAGCACGGCAGCAGAGGAATACAGAGGAAGAAGAAGGAAGAAACTCTTCTCCTTCACGTTCACGAATGAGGACGACGTCGACGTAGCGAGGCTCCCTTCGAACACAGCAATAGGGTTCTGCTCGTCCGATAGGGTAGGGTATTTATAGAGAAGGAAGACTTGCGGGGTTTAGATTCCTAATGGGGTTTAAATTCCCACGTAGCAATCCTACAGGGTTTAAACCTTTCTAGACTAATCCTTCCCTTGCTATACCCACAGTCGCTTTCCTAGTTGGACAAAAAAAACCTAGAATCCTATTTGCATGCATGCTTCGAACGTGATGGGGTTTTTGGGTGTTGACAAAAGGGCCCTATTCGTGTGAGTATTTTTGTATGTATCGCTTAAGCCATACCATAAGGCCCGTTATATCTTATATACACAGCCTAAAGGCCTTTAACGTAAATCCCATGCATGTACGAGTGTTGGAAATTAAAAGACCCATTATAGTTTTAGTTATGTATATGTACATGTTCCTCACAGCCCGTTTCGTACCAATACCCTCCAAGTCCATTAGTCCTCAGGCTAAGCCCATATACGTGAGGTCCATATATATGGGTTTAGTCTTATTACTTCTATAGTTTTATAAGTTAGGTTTTTAGGTTTTATTGATTTGGGTTGGGCTCATTATTCCTATATAAGTTCTATTAAACTTATTTATTTATCGGGTGTAGGCAGGTCATGATATATATGTGGACCACAGAATTTTTCGTTGAAAAATAAACATTTGAAATGTTCTTTTTGAAAAGAGACATTCCCTCTGTGTATAGAGGTTTATTCCATGGGTGCGCATGATATCAGACGATTTAGGTTCGGGTGTTGGACGTCTCCCCTCTGACCGAAGTTAGTGTTAATTTACATCGGCCTAAAGTTCGAACACCTTTGTTTAACTATCAAGGAAGTCCCAAAATCTCCTCTGTAGGGGTTCTGATGTTGAGGGCTAGCTCGTTTGAAAGGCTCATAAGGACGACTCACTCACCACCAACCGATAGGATAACTGAGTTAGGGTTTCAACAGAGGCCCATTATATTTAGGCAAAACCCTAAATTTTAGAAGTATGAATGCAAATGTGCGAAAGCCGTAGATATTTTCAAAGTGGAGAGAAGTTTTCTAGACCCCAAGGGTATTTTGATAATTTTACCTTCCTAGGGGTATTTTGATAATTTTTCGAGGCTATGGGTATTTCTGAAATTTCTGGGTTAGAACGGAAGTAGGACAGGGTTCCTGACTTTCCAGAGCGTTGAGGCCATTTATGAAGGGTTTTAGGGGCGAATAGGCCATGACTAGGTCACAGGGGTATTTTGGTAATTTTAACATACCCTATATAGACCTAGGTTTAGGCAGTACCCGAGTGTCGGACGGGGTCAACAATGTCCTTGGGCATAAAGAGTAGCAAGAAGGCTCACATGTGTCAATTTTGCCCAAGGAGGGATATATATATACTTTTTTAAAAGCCATGGATTTTCTTGTAATTTTTTCAAATTGACATACAAGGAAGAAAATTGGCAGAATACACCAAATACATTCATAGCCCAAATGGGTACAAGGATTGTCGACGAGTTGTCGACTGTACAAGGATCCGCACTAACGCGTGAGGTAGAGGCGTAACCCCAATTACAAGAAGTTACAGGGTATAACTACAAATTACAGGACTCATTTTTTTTTCTCGCAGACGCTGGAAGGACATTTTTGTAATTTCCCTGTTATATGGGTAGAACTACTTAATTTAGTCATCCCGGGACGTAGAAACTTACAAACATGGCTCGCTGAGGGGTATAATTACAAAAATATCCCTTAGGGTCATATACATAAGACCCGGGGACTTACCCCTCACGGGCCAAGACAAACGAACAAAAATCCTTGTGCTGGATGCTTCAAGTGTAGGATATGCTCCGTAGGTTGTGTCCTTCTCTCCTTCTGGACCCTTGGGGGTCTATTTATAGAAGTGGGAGGGTACCCGGGGTCGTTTGAACCCGTACGGTTTGAACGGTAGGGTGTTTGAACCCGTACGGGTTAAACGGGGTGAAAATGACCCCGGGGAGGTCATTTTCCTCCTTTTTTTTCTTTTTTCTTTGTTTTCCACGCGCGGGAGAGGAACCGACCTAGGGTGGGAGGTCCCCGGACCCGTCCAGGGTCAAATGACCCCGGGCAGGTCCCCCCGGGGTCGATTGACCCCGGGAGGGTACCGCCCGCCTACGCGGGGCCCCGAGCGGCCTTGCCCACCTGTGCATGGGCCCACCCGGGGTCGGGTGACCCCGTACGGGTCCCCCCCCGACCCCGGATGGGTCCCTTGTCACCCCCGGAGAGGTCCAACTGCTGTCGTTTCACCCCGGACAAGTTCTTTTCACCCCGAACGGGTTCTTTTGATGGGAGGTTTTTTTTTACAGGTAAAATGTGCTTCCAACAAATGCCCCCCACGGAACGTTTGTCAAAGTCGGAGGCGGAGGCGGATGGTCCGTGCCCTCCGTCATCATTTCTTTTTTTTTTGGCTCCTGAGTCTTCATGACATGGGGATATTATTATAGGACTGCACCTCACTGCTTCGTCGCTTTCCAGAAAGATGAAGTTGATGTCGACCAACCCTTAGGGTATACTAGTCAAAGCTAATGTGCACCGTCCCCTAGGACATATTGGCCTGAAATTGGATGCTGGTCAATCTTTGGGGGTGCATCAGCCAAAGTTGATGCGGACCAACCCTTAGGGTATATTGATCCGAAGTTGATGCAGGCCTACCTCGGAGAGGTTTGCTGGCCTGTAGTTGATGTAGACCTACCTCGGCGAGGCTTGTTGGCCTAGAGTTGATGCGGATCTGCCTCAAGGAGGCTTGTTGGCCCGGAGTTGATGTGGACCTGCCTCGGCGAGGCTTGTTGGCCCAGAGTTGATGCGGACCTGCCTTAACAAGGCTTGTTGGCCCGGATTTGATGTAGGCCTGTCTCGGCAAGGCTTGGTGGCCCAGAGTTGATGCGGATCAGCCCCTAGGGCATATTGATCCGAAGTTGATGTAGGCCTGCCTCGGCGAGGCTTCTTGGCCCGAAGTTGATGTAGGTCTATCTCGGAGAGACACATCAGTCTAAGTCATCGTTGATTGACTGTTGAGCTGTGATAGCTGGAAATTGACATTGGCCGGCCCTTGGGGGTGCGTTGGTGATGCGGGATGGATGAGACGACCGGGCTAAGACGTACGATCGACTAAAAGTGTGGCCAACACTAGCACACTAAGGTACGCCAAGCGACTGACAACCGTTGCGTTCTCCGGGTGGAGACGTCTCTCAGCAACAACTCACTCTAGCCCGACGATCGTCCCTTGCGAGGGAAACGTGGGATCACAGCGGTTAAGGAGCCACTGTTGCCTAGGGTAATGCAGTCCGAGCTCGGTGCTCGATTGGAGCTAAGGAACGGGCGCTCACAACTCACAACCACGGCAATTTGCAACTAGCTAACGGCCCTATTCTCACAAACATAGCATGATAGAAAATATACTAAATCAGCAATGTGAGTGTGGAACGAAGCGCGTACCTCCACAACTAGCGCGTGGGGAAGAATTCCCGGCCGAATCCGACAACCCCAATACACACACTTAATAATTGTACAATTTCAAAACCTAATGCCCACTCCATGCAGGGAGGTAAAGGGCTACAAATGCAATTTTGAGGTTGCTGGAATCTGGGTTGACGCGCCGCACTCGCAGGAGGCGAGGGAAGCGAGTCGGGGCTGATCGGGTGAGCCGATTGGAAGCCAACTTGGTTTTGCCCGCGCTGGTCACCCTACGCAGAGAGCTTGCGGAGGCCGGTACGCCAAGATCCGACATTCGATCGGAGTTTCGTTTGTTGGAGAACGTCGGTGACAGGATGAAGTTTCTCTGCTCCGAAGGGCGTGATCAGATCTGTCCAGATCTGGGCGCAGCAGCAACAGTTCTTAGCCTCTGATTCTGCACACATAGAACTGCATAGAGAGACAATTAATTACTGGAAAATTGGCTCCCGGGGTCGGAACGAGGCGCCGTTTGTTGCAGATCATTGGCGACGTCTATAGGAAGGATCTGACCAAGGGGTTTGGTCAGATCTGCAAAGGGGAGGGCGTGGTAGCTTCTGGAAGTCGCCCTTGCTTCTGGGTCGGATCTGCATAGGGTGGTCGGCACAGTCCCATGAGAATCTTCGCCACGATCAGCACATAATTTGGATCGACACGAGCTCAGTGGAAACGCGAAGAGGACTCAAAATCCTACGATCGATCAGAAGATCAGCTCCAGAAAACTTGGGAGTAGATCTGGAGAAATTCAGAATCAGGAAACTCCAGATCTGGACAACAAGCTCGGGCAGATCAGCGTGACTTCACGAGACGAATTGTTGCCGGCGATCCAGAGCTCCGATCGGCGCAAAACCACCGCCAAATTCTTCCCGACTCGTAGAAGCTTCACTGAGAGGTTTTGTGGAACCAGATGCGAAGGGGATAGGGAGGATAGAGGGGCGAGTCACATGCCTAAATAAATCCCATCACAGGATTTGGCCTAGGGCATCACACCCAAAGGAAGGAAGAGAATCACTCTCTTAATGCAATTTTCTCTCACAAATTTTTCATTAACTCCTTCACTAACACTATACACATGTTTAAATAGAGGGATGGCAAGGGGAGGGGGCTAGGAAATGCATGGGAGTAAGGGGAGGGAGAGGGGGTGCACACCTTGACCAAGGGGAGAGGGGGGGGGGGACAAAGGAGGGACAAGTGCCACCTAATTTTGGAATCTAAGGGAGGGGAGTCAAACTACGTAGGTGGCAGCCTCCCTCTTGGACCAAGAAGGGGGAAGTCCCTTTCCAAGCCACCAAGGCATCTTCCCATTAACCCTTTTCATACCTAGCACACCTAGCCCTTGGCCTTGTTCACATTAAAGTCCCTTAAGGCCCAAAACCCGTTAACTCTAGCCCATTCCCCACATGAGGTCCAATAAAGAAAAAAGGGATAACTGTCCATGAAAGGACTACAAAGGGCCCAATAAGGCCTTAAAGCAAGAAATAAGACAAGTAAGTAGCTCGATCACACGTCCACGTCCTCCGTGAGCTAACCGGGCCCCGCCATGTTTTCGTCCACCGGCGTGTATTACGACATGTGTCCGCACCAATTCTCCCTGGGTGGGAGGAACTCAACCCCGTCGAGTAAGGGTCCCGAAGCTTGAGCTCTCCGTGCATGATCAAGGCATCGTCTGGCACGGGGTGTCTTCTCCAATGCGCAAGGAAGTGTTGGTAGGCTCCGTTTTCGGTGGTGATCACCTACTCATCCAGTATTCATGATGTGAAACAAATGCCGAAGTCGATTCTGTCCGGTTCTGGAATCTGTGACCAGCAGCTGTTGAGTGGCTGTAGATCGCACTCTGGAATTTTGCCGGAGGCGCGGTTGGTGCCGTTGGCTTCGTAACAGGGTAGGGATGCAGCATAATTTTTCTGAATTTTGGTTCCGCCCGAACCTGGTCGCCACGGACGACTGAGCGGGGACCCCGTTCTGGTTCTGTGCAGGGGCAGCTTCTGAACAGCGGCTTGACATGGACACCACGAGCAATCCCGAACTCCGTTTGGTGCGCAGAAGGTGGCGTTGGAATCGTGGGGACGACTACTTTCCAGCGGCACTGGTCTCGCCTCAGTCGGATGTCGGTGTGGACGTGCAGGTCCCGTTGAGTGGGGACGGGTCGGAGGAGGGGATCGGTGGACAGAATGACCCAACAGTGGTAGGAAATTGATAACTTCACACCTAGAGCTCCGATCGACGAACCGCCTTCTGTTCCTGAGAGCTGACAGAGAGGGGAGGAACTTTGCTGAACAGCTCGGAGTCGGATTCCGTCAGGGTTGGGCGTGGTGGTGGTCTTCCTCAGCTTCTGGTCGGGTTCAGGAGCCTCCTGCGCAGTCGTGGGAGATTGGCCACTGCCGATGCTCACGAACTCGGAAGAGGACGATTCCACCTCGCCTGGTCAGAAGACTCGCCAACGTACGTTTTTGATGAAGAACCCGGAAGCCGATTCTGCCTGGAACTGCTCCCAATATCGACTGCAACTCGGGCTTGATTTCTGCCTGCGAATGGAGCTGATTGAGGAGGGGGGATTAAGGGGGATGGAAGGGATTTGTGGGTTTGGGTTAAGGGAGGGGGGGGGGGGGGGGATGGACGTGGCTGGGGTTGCAGGGGGGTGCTTTTGGGAGGTGGGGAGGTAATGGGGTGGTGAGAGAGAGAGGAGGGAACACCCAAATTCGAAATTGGGCCTTGGGGAGATGAAAGGGTGCCTGGGAAGACGAAAGGTTGTGTGGGGAAGGGGAGAGAATGCCTAGGGAGTGGGAGTTCTACCTAGGGGAGGGGAGGGGACTTAAATGAGGGGTATAGGGAAGGGGGAGGGGTCTTAATTAGAGGTGAAAGAGAGGAGAGAGAGTGGATTCCGAATTTGGGGTGGGGATGAGAGAGAATTGGAGAGAGATAGAGAATTAGACGAAGGGCATCACTCACCCGTGGTTGAGGAAGGGAAGAAGTGGGCATCGCACCCGTGGAGAGGGAAGGAAGAAAAGGCACTAGCGGCCATGGGAATTGCAGGGGGGTGAAGGGAAGAAGATAAGGGAGGGGGAAAGGTCCCCCTACGTGGGACTCACATGGGTTCCAAAAATAGATCTTCATTCACTGTTTTTTCCACCGTGGGATACAAGACTCTTATATAGGCATACAAGGAAGATTAAGAGACACTTACCACTTAGTATCATGACTTCCTAGGAATACTAAAAGACACCCTATCGGAAACATCAAAATACATAATAAGACTCCTTAACACTTAATACCTTCTTATCATGATTCCCTAGGAATACTTAAAGACACCGAAAGACTAAAATACATAATAAGACTCTTTTATTGTGAATAAAATTTCATAGAGATGACCCATTAGGCCCATGTATACGGCCCAATAAAATGAGACGATTAGCATGGAATGGCCCATTTGATTGCATTTGTTGATGAAGCTGCTTGCCGATCACTCGGAGATGCTTGTTCCGTCAAACTTCCTGACTCGGAGAAGGTTCAGCTCAGATTTTGTGTAAACTGTCGATCTCATCAAACCCACAAAGCTCGTGAATTTTGAATCTTGAACTGAGATTTCCATCAATTCAATCTATATGCTTGCGTTGAGGCTAGAAGAGGTGGACTCTCGGGTGGTGTGTCACTGTGGACGCACTTTTTGACATGCTCATTTGTTTGTTCTTTAAGTCGGTTTATTCGGTGGGTTTATTCGTTTATTAAGTGCGTGGGCGTGCCAGTCACAAAGTGACGATTTATTGTGCACTCGATCTGACTAATCAGACGATTGTGTGGTTCGTGTCGGGACCAAAATCCGTCGCGCCATAAAGGTCACGGCGTCATTTACATCCCCTCGGAGAGGGGAACACCCTTGATTAATCGCCAGGAATCAGGGCCTCATGGCCAGGAAACTATATCGAGAGAAACAAGCCGATAGCGATCTCGAATCAGTCGGAAAGCCCGATGTCTAGGGAAGCAAGCATTCGAAATATGTCGGTCACTCAAGGGACCATTTTGATATTCAGACGAGCGTCCGACTTCAGAAAATCATGATCGTCACGGGGAAAATCGGAGCATATGTATGCCGGGGTACGGCAAATTTATTATTCAAAGGGACGAGAAACGTTCAGTTAAATCCCGGTTAGAGCGGTCGAAAACTGATAAGTTTGTCGGCCCGGTGCAAGATCAAGCTACGACCATACTGCGGTGGGCCCCCCGCGGTTGAAGTCGGGCTCGCGTGGGCATCGTCAATATTTGCGGTGCCAAGGGGGCAACGGGAGGATGTCTTGGGACCAGATCTGAGAACCAATGTGCGTTCAAAGGGATCGAGCTATAGGCCGAGGATATGGGTCAGGCAATGACCATGATCGGGGCGGACCCGAGGTCTAGGCATGGCCCACGGAGGCCTTATTGCTATTATCATGCAAAGGGTCCGGGGATGACGAGAGCCTTCTCGTTCCATTCAGATTTTATCGGTCACTCATGGACAACTTTATGTCCGGACAAAGGTCCGTGTTTGTAGCGTAAGAGACGGTGACACACCATAAAAATACCTGCCGTGAGTACGGCAAGTTTAATGCCAGTGCGGAATCAGATCTGGATATATATGTCGGTCACTAACGGACCATTCGTCGTTCGGACGAGAGTCCGCATTTGAAGCGTCGAAGACAACGACAAAACCACACGGATGTCTGCCGTAGGTACGGCAAGTTTAATGTGGGTGCGGGATTAGATCCCGGTATATATATGTCGGTCACTAACGGGCCATTCATTGTTCGGACGAGAGCCCGCATTTGAAGCATCGAAGACGACGATAAAGCCATACGAATATCTGCCATAGGTACGGCAAGTTTTAGGTGGGTGCGGGATTGGATCCCGGCATATATGTCGGTCACTAACAGACCGTTCATTATTCGGACGGAAGACCGTATTAGTAGCATCGAAGACGACGATAAAATCGTATGGATGTCTGCCGTAGGTGCGGCAAGTTCAATGTGGGTGCGGGATCGAATCCCGATAAAGATGGGTCAAGCTAACGAACTATCGGCCCGAGATAAGTTCGGATCATGGTCACGTCCGGGCGAGGGCTCCCGAGATCCAAGTCCGATCTAGTGGGGAATCATTACTTTTCTCTTCAAACACAGTCCGGGGAAGCGGATTGTTCGGTGTGGAGCCCAAACTCGCCATCATTCGCCTACACACACGGATCGACCAGTGCGGTCAGGTCGCGGGGGTCAAGGGGGCAGCGCCCCTTGCGGGGGTCTCCGGGGGCAGAGCCCCCGGAAGAAAAATATTAGTTATAGCAGGGGCAACTTTTCATTATTGGTTTACTATCCCTTTTATTTGTTTTATCAGTTTAGGTCTCTTATTTTGTTTTATTCATTAGTTTCAAGCCTTTCTTCTATTTAGTTAATCACCTTTTTTTAATGAGGCACGCCGGTTTAATGAAGCAAATGGGCGCGCCGGTTAAGGGAATGCCAAGGGGCGCGTCGGTTAATGAGGGCAAGAGGAGGGGCGCACCGGATAAGGGAGCATAGGGGGGGCGCGTCGGATTAAGTCCAAGAAGAGAGGCGCACCGGAATAGGCTCAAGAGGAGGGCGCGCCGGATTAGGGGGAGCAAGGGGCGCGCCAGAATAGGCTCAAGAAGAGGAGGCGCGCCAGATTAGGGCACTATTCATTCCAGGAATTTGGAAATGGTTTTGAGTGTGAAGCTAAACCGGCGCGGGGGGGGGGGGACCACGTCGGATTAGCCCACGCCGGATTAGGAGCACGCCGGGATAGCTTCTATGAGGTTTTCTTTCATTCTTGTTGGCTCTGTTTCTTCTTTCTTTCAACTGTAAGTTAATTTGATGATTGGTTTGTTCACCTAATTGGTGGATTAAGTTGATAGAGAGGAAGTTTAAGTGTTTAATCATTTGTTAAGGTGAATTGGCATGAAAGTTTGGATGTTTTATTGGAAAGGTTTGTTGTGCAGGGTAGTTCAGTCTAATTCAGAGGCTTCAAGCATGTGATGTTCTGGCCCTCAGAGAATAGTTTGTTTCATTTCTTCCTGGCGAAAATTGGGCGGCACCTCCCCCAGACTGAGGTTTGCTAGAGAAAATAGAGGAACGCCAAACAGATTGCTCCGGGGCAAGCCTCAAATTGCAGACCTCACGGCGGTCCGATAACCCATAAGTGAGTGTGAAGGGGCGTGATCTCACGCTTGTCCTGAGCTGGGAGGGTGATCACCGAATAGTGAACTGCAGAGAAAGGGAAACGAATCAGGAGGCCCAGGGATGGTTCCCTGGGGAAAACCCTCCGATGCTTAAGTCAGTAGAGCAATGGTGGAAGGTATTGAGGGAGGTAGAAAGAGGTGCACGAGATCCCCCAACACCAAGATGGTGAAGTGGTTCCTGCTCCGGGAGTTTTAGGCCTCTATTTGCCTTACCTGCCGCCGGAGGGAGTCCCTGGTTTATATAGCGAGCTCACCTAATGAGTCCCATAAGCAGAGGAGTTTTAGGCGGGAGTTACGTCCTCATCATGGGATCGTTACGTCCTCATCGTGGAATCGTTACGTCCTCATCGTGGGCTCTTCATGGCCTTGAGGGATCATGGCTCCTTTATCCCTCTAAACTCCTGCTCATAAAGGGCTTTCAACGGTTGCATGGATAAACACTTGTTAGTCGATCCGAGCATAAGAGGTGCCAGCCTTGTCTGGGCGATAGGCATAGCTCGGATGCTGTCAGGTCGGAGTGGGCACGGAGCGCTCACCCTTATCCCGATGGAGGGATAGCTCGGGCGTGGGTCTTCCTCCGTTCTGACACTCGGGCCTTCCGAGCCTAAGGGCCGCCGAGGAAGGATGGGATCTCGAGTGATCTTTATTGGGCTTTTTTGCCGAAGTGGGCCCTAGAGGGCTGTCACTTGAATGAGCTGAGCCTCGTTTGGTCCTGATAGGCCTAATTGGGCTGCTCTTAATTGGGCTACAGAAATCCCCCTCTTCACTTGTCCCCCTTCTACTCCCGAGCTTTAGTAAGCTCGGAAGAGTAGCTGTTTGGGGTTTCGGACCAGCGTGGCTCGGGTGGGTGGAGATCTGGCGGTGTTAGGAAGCCATGTGTCATGGTCACCTGGGCCCGTGTTAATGATGATCCTGGCGGATTTGAACTGAAGGGGCCCCCTTTTCTCAGAGGTCGGAACGACGCGCCGCCTCCCGCGTGGGTTTATAGGCGTTGGGTGCTTGTTGTCATTCCAGACTCCCTCCGTCTTTAGGATTTTGGCTCTCCTTCGTTCTTATTTTTGGAGCTCTTCGATGCGCTGTGAGGACACGACGGAGGAGCAGAGGCTTGCATCGGCGTTTGAGGAGTTGGCAGAGATAACCGAGGAGGCAGTCCGGCAGCTTCCTCCTCCCCTGGAATCTTCAGGGTCTCGGGATCGCCTTTCCTCATAGTCTTCTCCTGACTCCATGGCGGGCCAGCGCCCAGAGGTTGAGGAGTGGGAAGATGAGCCGGTGGCTATGGCGCCGGTCCCCAACTGCAGTGAATTGGGGGAGGCAGATGTGAGGAGGCTGGAGCACCAGTATCGCCTGCCCCACAAGTTCAGTTTTGCCACTGCTACTCCATACGAGATGAGCCTGGACTCTCGTACAGGCCACATCTGTATGTTTCTTCTGTCGTGGAAGGGTGGATTCCGCCTTCCTTTCGAACCTTTCATCCTTCAGCTTCTTGATTTTTTTTGGTTGGCGCCCATTCAGTTGGTAGCCAACTCTTATCTCCTCCTTTCCGCCTTCCGTATTCTCTACCGCCAGTGCGGAGTTCCTCCTTCCATGGACCTCTTCCACTATTTTTTTTGAGTTGAAAGCACATCCTTCGGTTGAGAAGGGCTTCTATTTCATCCAGGCGAGGCGGAATAGGAGTTGTATCTCTTTGGCGGTGAAGGATTCTTCGCATAAGGGGTGGAAGACCAAATTGTTCTGGGTGGGGATTTGTTCAGTGGAGGAAACCTGGAGGTGCCTAGTAATCCCCAATTTCCACACTAATATCCCTCCTAGATAGGACGAGTTCCCTCCTCATGTGGAGGAGTATGCTGCCATCTTGCTGAAACATCGCCAGTCCACCGAAGAGCTGGTGATGCCGGAGAATATCGAGCGGTGTCTTCTCACGCGGCTGCATCCGTCGGGCTTAGGTGCCACAACTTAGATTCTCCTTCGGATGTGGGAGTCATCTTTCTTTTCTTGAACACGTCTTCTTCTTCGTGCAGACACCAGGCGGGAGCCTCTGAAGGAGGCCGTAGAGGTGATCGAGCTTGGAGATGACTCGGCTGCTGACGAATCGACTGCTCCCGTGGGTCACTCTCGAACCAAAGATAAGGGCAAGGGAGTGGCCCAGGGTGAATCCTCCAGACTGCGGGGACCCAAGCGCAAGGACCCTGTGGAGGGTATGATCCGGGCCGCTGCGAGGGCCAGAAAACGGGCCAAGAAGGCCGGGGTCGTACCCGCAGTCGGAGGCGACCCTACCGCGGCTCACCCCTCCGCCGGGCATGATGGGGCCGACCCTACCGGGCAGGCACTCCCACCAGCTGAGCTAGAGGGGGACGAGGAGGTCGGGGCTGCCCCTGCGGGTGGCGACGATGCGGGCTCGGTTCCTTCTTTGGCAGGGACCGAGGGGGCCGAGGATGCTCCTACAACTGGCAGTGGGGCCGACCCGGCTCTCCCCTCGGCCGGAGCCGAGGGGGCCGTGGCCGAAGTTGGGGATGTTGTGATCGCGGCCGAGGTTGGCGCTTCAGGTGGTGATGCAAGTGCTGAGCCGGTCCAGGTTGAGAGGCCGCAGGAAAATCTGGCTGGGGCGCCAGGGGTGACCGAGGCTGGGGCTCGATCCGGGCCATACGGTGGGGCGCTGGGCGATGGGGGGTTCTCTGTTCTGGTGACCTTGGAGAGGCTGAGTATCTCGGGCCCCCTGCACCAGGTATGTCGCGGTATATCCGCGAAGGTGCGTGGGGGAGGTAGGGAGCACTCTCCGTCCATGGCTCTCGCCGGGGTTATGGAGGGCGACCTGGCCCTGGCCCAGATGGGGGTGGTTCTGGCAGAAGCGTATGCTCGGTCGGAGTGGGAGCAAGCGAACCTGGCCTGGGCCCTCGGTGGGTCGGACAGGAGGTTGGCTCAGCTCGTCGAGGAGCGTGACGGGCTTCGGCGGGAGCTTTCCTCAATCAGGGAGCTGGTACGGTCGAGCCAAGTGGAGACCCGGGCGCTAGCCGAGCAGCTAGCAAGGCCCGTAAATCGCTCGAGAGGAAGAACCGGCTTCTCGAAGAGGAGCGCTTAGCACGCGTTGAGCTGGACGGCCGGTGGGAGACCGAGCGTGCCGAGCTAGTGGACCGAGCGGAGGAAGCCGAGCGTCTTCGGCGGGAGGCCGAGGCGGAGAAGTAGGCGCCGGAGGCCGCAGAGAGGACGGCTGAAGCCGAGTGGTAGTTCGCCGAGGCGGAGCGGAGGGAGGCCGAGCTCGCTGGTAGGGTGGGATTGGCCGGGGCGGAGGCTCTCGAGCAATACAAGAGCTCAGAGGCCTACTGGGTCGACCTCAAGGAGGCTGCCCTCCCCTACTACGAGCTAGGGCTTCGCCGGGGCATCCGCAATGGATTCAAGTAGGGCTACGACTGGGCCGTCTATTACGCCGAGGAGCAGGCGTCTGGGGTAGTTGACTTCCTGTCCGGGCAATGTTATGACTCGGACTTATCATCCTCCAGTTCCTCTTCTTCGGCACAGGATGAAGAGGGGGGCTCATCATTCAAGGAGTCGCCAACTCCAGATGCCTCGGGAAGGCACGCAACCGAGACAGTTCCCACGCCGGTGGGGTCAGTGCCAGGGTCGGCCGTCACCGAGGATGCCGGGGGTAGACCGCTCGAGCCCTCTATTTTCGAGCTTCAAGGTGGGCCGGAGGCTGGATGTATTTGCTTCGCTTCCTTTTTTTGTATGCCTTTTTCCTTTTTGGAGGAAAGAACTTCCTTTTTTGTGTAGAAATAAATAAGGCAGTAGTGTTGTGATGAAGACTTATCTGTTCCACATCGCCATTGCCGTATCTTATTCAGCGTATCTGTAGTGGTTGGAAAGAACCGATATTCTCTACGTGGATCTCGCCTGATGGTTGGGTGAGCGTCTGACAGGGTGTCTTTCCGTTTTCTCACGCTTTAAATGCCTGGCCACTTCGTGTGTCCCGCTGGGGCTGAAGATGAGAAGTTTGAGGTGACCGTTCGTAGGGAGAAATCCTTCTGGAGTGTTTTCGAGGAGGGAAATCATTTAAGGCAAGTAGCCTCCCTTCGCCTATAAAAGGTCTGGAGGGCGTCCCTTCCTCTCCACCGCTGAGGGTTTTCCCTGACAGTCTTTCCTTATTCCTTCTTCACGTAGCATTGTGCCGGTGCATCTGTAGCATGGAAGAAGCTCCGGAAGATGAGGCTGCTGATGATGGGGGGGCATGGAGTTCTCGTTGCTTCGGATTTGAAGAGGGTTCGATGGTCGTCGAATGGAATTGAAGAGGGTTCGACGTGTGGAGGCACGTCGTCTTCCCTTTATCAGTTCCGACAGTGCTTACAGGAGGGCGAGATGGAGGACGGATGGGGGCATCAGACATTCCTGCCGTCCGTCCCTTCCTACTCGCCTCACGGAGGGGAGAGGGAAGCCAATCAAGCTCCATTCCTTCCGGGCCTTCCCCTGCCTCCTCGCCCAGCTCTGCTGGTTTCTTTTTCTTTCTGGCAGCCTCTTTTTCCCTCTTCTACTCTATTCCTCCTTTCTTTCACTCTTCGGAGGGTGCCTGCATCCTCTTTCTTCCAAAGAGTTGGTAGTTTGGCGGGGAATATGTTTTCATATGCATTCCCTCTCCCCTTTCTCTTCCAAGTTCAACTTGGAAGGTAGCCTTCTCTTTCTTAATCCCTTTGTCACCTTTGTCTCGAGCTGCTCGAGCCAACATGGTCAACTATCCTTTATCCGAGCCAGTTTCTACACGAGGCAGAGTCAGTGGCTAGACGCAGGAAGGTCATCCGAGTCAGCCGAGTGATGGGCTCATACGACGGGGCCAGATGGATCTTTTGCTTTTTTGACATGTATTCTATTGGCTTCGGCCTTCCTGATGTACAAACAGGTTGTTTGAATAAAAAGAAAGGAGCCTTTTGTTTTATCTCATGTCGTTTGCACAATACTCAATACTCAGAAGTAGAACTTGCGTAATGTAGTTGCGTTCCAGGTCCAAGGGATGAGCTCTCCTTCCATCGTAGATAGACGGTATGCTCCTTTTCCGAGCGTCTCGACCACTCGGTAGGGGCCTTCCCAGTTAGGGGATAACTTGCCCGCCGCCTCAAGTGGTCGAGAGGCTTCGACTTTCCTGAGGACGAAGTCTCCCGGCTGGAAGTGTCTATCTCGGACTTTGGCGTTGTAGTATCGAGTGAGGTGGCGTCGATATTCCGTTGCTCTGATGCTGGCAATCTCTCGGACTTCATCTGCTAAGTCGATATTTTTGAGCAGTTTCTGGTCGTTTGTCTCGGACGAGAAGCAGATGACTCGGAGGGAGGGGTTGCCAATCTCCAACGGGATCACGGCCTCGGTACCGTACACCAGCTGAAAGGGGCTTTCATCGGTTGCCGTTCTGGGAGTCGTTCTGTGCGACCAAAGTACATACGGCAATTCCTCGAGCCAGCTGCCCTTGGCTTTGCTGAGCCTAGTCTTGATGCCTTTTAAGATAGTCTTATTGGCATTTTTGACCAGCCCGTTAGCCTGAGGGTGGGCGACCGAAGTGAAGTGATTGCGAATATTGAGGTCGGCACATCTGTCTCGAAAATATCAAGAATCAAATTACCGACCATTATCGCTCACTATCACCCGGGGGATGCCGTAGCGACAGATGATCGACTTCCAGATGAAATTCCAGATGGCTATCTCGATGATCCTTGCAGTGGATTCGACCTTGATCCACTTAGTGAAGTAGTCGATGGCGACGATAATGAATTTCTTCTGGGCCTGGGCCGTGCGGAATGGCCCGAGGATGTCGATTCCCCAGTGAGCGAAAGGATAAGGCTCGGCTAGGGTGATAAGCTCAGTTGCCGACTGATGGACCAAGTGGTCGAATAGCTGGCAGCGGTCACAACGTTGTGTGTAGGCCGAGCAGTCATGCTGTAGGGTGGGCCACCAATAACCTTGCCGTAGCAAGATCCTGGCGAGCGACCTTCCCCCCAAATGTGCTCCGCACAGACCTTCGTGAACTTCTTCGATCGCTCGGTTGGCTTCGTCGGTACCGAGGCACTTCAAAAGAGGGCCGGAGAAGGATCTCCGGTAGAGTGCGCCATCCAGAGTGACGAATCACCGAGCTTGGTATTTCAATCTTCGGGCTTCCCGAGGGTCGGGAGGCTCCTGGGAGTCTTGAAGCCACGACAGGTAGGGGGCACGCAAGTCGCTTGGGGAGGACGAGTCAACAGCTAGGAGCTCTGAATCGATGCTCGGGCGCTCTAGCTCTTCGAGAAGGACCGATCGAGTACCCTTGGGGTCAAGAGAGGAGGCCAGCCGAGAGAGGGCGTCCGCTCGGGAGTTTTCCTTCCGAGCTATTCGGACTACCTCAAAACTCTCGAACTGTTGTGCCACAGTCTTGACCAGTTGGAGGTATTTGATCATCGGTGCTTCCCGAGCTTCATAATCACCGTTGACCTGGCTAGCGACTAGTTGGGAGTCGGTGTGAATCCTGACTCGCTCAGCCCCTAACCGCCGGGCCATGCGGGCTCCCGATATGAGGGCCTCATACTCGGAAGCGTTGTTGGATGCTTGGAAGTTGAACTTCAGGGCGTACTGTAGCTCTGCTCCTTCGGGGGACTTCAGGAGGATGCCGGCACCGCTTCCGGCTGAGTTGGAAGATCCGTCGACGAACCGTTCCTAGGTCAGCCCGGGCGCGGACGGAGATCTTTCTTCAGTCGGGATGGTACTCTCGGCGATGAAGTCGACGAGCGCCTGGCCTTTGATAGCCGAGCGAGGCCGATACGATATATCGTAGGCCCCGAGCATGATGGCCCACTTGACGAGGCATCCTGAGGCTTCAGGGTGAGCGAGGATCCTCTTCAATGGTTCGCTGGTCAGCACGGTGATGGAGTGCCCTTGGAAATAGGGTCAGAGGCGCTTGGCCGAGGTAACCAACGCTAGCACGAGTTTCTCGGTTGCAGGGTACCTTTTCTCAGCCTCATTGAGCACCTTGCTGGTGTAGTAAACCGGTCTCTCGATTGCTGAGTCATTTCTGACTAGGACCGAGCTAACCGTAGACGGAGTCACCGAGAGATAGAGATGCAAGGCTTCACCTGGGATGGGCTTGGAAAGCACTGGGGGCGAAGCCAGGAATTCCTTAAGCTCGACGAACACTCTTTGGCATTCCTTGTCCCACGTGAATGTAGCAGATGCCATTTTGGGCCACCTCAATAGTTTGAAGAAGGGTAGGCATCGTTCAGCCGCGCGGGACAAGAATCTGCTGAGCGCAACAATGCGCCCGATAAGGCGTTGAACGTCTTTGATGCAGGTGGGTGGGCGCATGTCCAGGATGGCCTGGACCTTGTCGGGGTTGGCCTCGATCCCACGCTGGGTGACTAAGAAGCCCAAGAATTTCCCGGACATTACTCCGAAGGTGCACTTGGCAGGGTTGAGCTTCATGTTGTACTTCAAGAGGGTGTCGAAAGTTTCTGCGAGGTCGGCGAAGTGGTCCTCGGCCTTGGGGGTCTTCACGAGCATGTCGTCAATATAGGTCTCGACGTTCCGACCGAGCTGTCCCTCGAACATATGGTTAACCAGCCTCTGGTATGTGGCTCCAGCATTCTTCAACCCGAAAGGCATCCGGGTGTAGCAGTGTATGCCGAAGTCGGTGATAAAGGCGGTCTTCTTGATGTCTTCGGGGTGCATTCTGATCTGGTGGTAACCTAAGTAGGCATCCAGGAAGCTGAGTATCTCATTGTCCGAGGTTGAATCAACCAATTGGTCGATGCTCGGCAAGGGATAGCAGTCCTTTAGAGTAGCCTTGTTCAAGTCGGTGAAGTCCACGCACATCCGCCACTTTCCTGAAGCTTTCGGCACCAGGACGACGTTAGCCAGCCACGTCAAGTACAGGACCGGTCTAAAAAGGCCAGTCTTCTGCCCCTTGGTGACTTGCTCCTTGATAATCACCTGCTTCTCTGGCGCATGCTTCCTTCTGCGTTGTTGCACGGGCTTCATGGTTGGGTCGAGGTTGAGCTTATGCACCACCGTCTCTTCCGGTATCCCGGGGAGTTGATCATCAGACCATGCAAAGACCCGGATGTACACGGAAAGAAACTCCTTGTATTGCTGTTGAACCTCAGATGTTAGGTCGGCTCCGATCTTTACTCCTAGGGTCGGGTCGTCGTTTAGGAAAACCGCTAGCAATTTGCCTCTAGGCTCGACGCTTGCAGATTTTTCCTCGACTTCCCGGGGGCCCTTGTTCTTCCCGTCTGGCCTTGTGGCTTCAACCGAGATATTGTAGCACCTTCGGGCCATTGCCTGGTTACCTCGGACTTCCCCTAACCCATTTTTGGTGGGGAACTTCATCTTTTGGTGATAGGTAGAAGGCACCGCTTTCGTTCGACTGAGGATTCCTCGGCCGAAGATTGCGTTGTATGCTATCATACCTTTGATCACTATGAAGTCCACCATGACCGTAACGGTTTTGGGTGGGGTGCCAAGAGTAACCGGTAGGCTTAGGGCTCCCTCAGGATAAGTGGCCTGGCCATTGAACCCGCATAGGGGGGTTCGGATCGGGCGGAGTTTAGACGGATCCTCCCCCATCTTAAGGAAACATTCATAAGATAATACATCAGGGGCACTTCCATTGTCAACCAGAATCCTGTCTACGTTACAATGGTTTATTGTGGCCGATATCAATAGGGCATCGTCATGCGGGGTGCTCAGCCCCTCCAGGTCTTGGTCGGAGAAGACTATGACCTGGGGCTCGCTCGGCGGGGCCCTGGGAGGCTCGATGGCTCGGCTCACCTGCTCAACATGACGCTTCCTTCCTCGGCCACTGTCTCCTCCTGATGCAGCTCCTCCAGCGATGACGTTGATGTGGACCCCTCGGGGGGCGTTGTCGATCTCCTCTGGGGCGCCTCGGTCTTCCTGGTGCCCGGCCACGAACCGGGAGAGGTGCCCCTGACGAATGAGATGCTCGATCTCGTCCTAGAGCTGATGGCAGTCACCGGTATGATGCCCGTGGTTGCTGTGGAATAGGCAATGCTTGCTGCGACTGCGGTTCTTCGACTTCATTGGCTCGGGTTGGCGGAGGAGGCCCGAGCCTTTGATGTCTTCATAAATCTCGTATACTAGAGCGATTAGGGGAGTGTACCGCTCATACTTCCGTGATGGTTCCGTGCGTTCCCCGTCTCGGTTCTGCCTTTTTCCTTGGCCCGAGCTTGGCTCGGGTGCCCGCTTCTTGTCCCCCTCCCGACCCGAGCCGGTTGCGTCTCGGCATGCACTGAGCACTTCCTTGCACTCAGCGCGGCGCAATGCCAGAGTCACTTGCGCAGCAAGGGTCGAGGGAGGGTGGAGGACAAGCTCGCGGCGGAGGTTCTCGTCGCGGGTGCCCCCGGTCAGAGCGGTTATGGCCGAGGCGACGTCCAGGCGGGGGCTCCTTAGGGCTTCCTATTTGAATCGGAGAATGTAGGCCCAAAGTTTCTCCTCTTGCGCCTGTTTGAGGGCCAAAAGCCATGCTACCGACCTTGGGGGGCCGCTGTCGGTGAAACTCTCTTTGAATACTCGCCCGAATTGCTTGAAGTCTCGGATGGATCCGGGGGCGAGGGCCCGAAACCATGCTTGGGCTCCTTGGACCAAGGTGGTCGCAAAGGCTCGGCACTTGATGGCGTCGGACGCTCCGTGAAGAGTCATCAGAGCGTCGAAGCTGTCGAAGTGGTCGGCCGGGTCACCTTGGCCGTCGTAGGGCTTGAAGGTCGGGATGGAGGCTCTAGGAGATACCTCTACCTTCAAGATATGGTCAGAGAACGGGGATCTCTCCTCATCCTCTGGTGGAGAGGTCTTCTGCAGGGCTCGCAAGTTGCGCTCCTGCTCTGCGAAATGCCTCTCGAATTCTCGCAGTCGGGGGGATAGCTCCGGCTGCCACTGTGCCGTAGGGCTGAGGGGGCGTGAAGGCAGGCTGTCCTGGCGCTCCCTGGGGACTTCGATGTCCGGGAGGGGACGACGTGCCCCATGCCTACCTCGCTTTGGCGTGGAGGAAGCCTCTTGCTCCGGAGGGGGGGTTGCGAGGGTCCTCCTGCTTTGTTACGGATGAGCTGCTACCCTCAGAGGGTGAAGCGGCCTCCGGTGGTGTGCTGGGACACGTTCTCGCGGGGGGGGGGGGCTCTCCGGAGGGGCGCGTGACCTTCCATCCCTGGCCGCCTGGGTCCTCATGAGTTCCACGAGGACGTCTAGTTTCGTGTTGAGGGCTTGGAAGGCATCGGCGCCACAGTTGAGCGCCAGCCCCACCGCCGTGGGAGGAGGGGGCGGTAGCTCGATCGCAGGGGGAGGGGGCGGTTCGTCGACGGGAGTGCTGGCACCGGAGGGGGGGGGTTTTGGGAGGTTTGTGAGGGTCCTTCCCTCACCTCTACCGTGGCCTTTCCCCTGTCGCCGGCGGACCTCCTCCCTGAACTTCTTCTCACCATACTTGCTCTTTAGTCGTTTCTCACACACGGCGCCAGATGAAGGGGCGTGATCTCGCGCTTGTCCTGAGCTGGGAGGGTGATCACCGAATAGTGAACTACAGAGAAAGGGAAACGAATCAGGAGGCCAAGGGATGGTTCCCTGGGGAAAACCCTCCGATGCTTAAGTCAGTAGAGCAATGGGGGAAGGTATTGAGGGAGGTAGAAAGAGGTGCACGAGATCCCCCAACACCAAGATGGTGAAGTGGTTTCTGCTCAGGGAGTTTTAGGCCTCTATTTGCCTTACCTGCCACCGGAGGGAGTCCCTGGTTTATATAGCGAGCTCACCTGATGAGTCCCATAAGCTGAGGAGTTTTAGGTGGGAGTTACGTCCTCATCATGGGATCGTTACGTCCTCATCGTGGGATCGTTACGTCCTCATCGTGGGCTCTTCATGGCCTTGAGGGATCATGGCTCCTTTATCCCCCTAAACTCCTACTCATAAAGGGCTTTCAACGGCTGCATGGATAAACACTTATCAGTTGATCCGAGCATAAAAGGTGCCAGCCCTATCCGGGTGATAGGCATAGCTCGGATGCTGTCAGGTCGGAGTGGGCGCGGAGCGCTCGCCCTTATCCCGATGGAGGGATAGCTCGGGCGTGGGTCTTCCTCCGTTCTAACGCTCGGGCCTTCCGAGCCTAAGGGTCGCCAAGGAAGGATGGGATCCCGAGTGATCTTTATTGGGCTTTTTTGCCGAAGTGGGCCCTAGAGGGCTGTCACTTGGATGAGCTGAGTCTCGTTCGGTCCTGATGGGCCTAGTTTGGCTGCTCTTAATTGGGCTACAGAAATCCCCCTCTCTGGAGTGTATGAAGCTTGAGGACTAGCCTTCAAGAACTCCCACAGCTCACAGGTGATGGTTTCATGAAGCGGGACAAATGTATGCCACGAGGCCATGAATGTTCATCCCCTGACAGACTCCTTCGAAGGCCATGCTATGGAGAAGCAAGCTTCGAACGACCCTGGATGAGGAGAAGGCAGAGAGAAAGAGAGGGAAGCAGAAGAAGACCATATGCTACAAAAGGGGCTTTTCTTTTTATTCATCCGCAAAAGGAGGGGAGACGAGATACAGAGGGGAATTTACCCCAAAGCAAGGAAGAATACATCAAAGAAAGAAAGAAGAAAGAGATACATCGGTTGGGGAGGAGAACGGAGCACAAACCTCCCCCTCCAAGCTCACCTCGCTCCTCTCACACTCACTCTCTTCTTCTTCACCTCACGGGCGCAGGGGAATGGAGCTCCTCTTCTCTTCGTCTTTTCTCTTCAATAGCCAGCCTCTCTTCTTCTTTTGCTCTGTCGAACATGCAGAGTATATATAGAATGGGCTGCCCTTTCTGATGTGACACAACCTAGGACTCAACAAGCAAGCATAATTAAGCATTCAAAAACAGACCGATAATAGCAACCGCTCACCCGATGCTCACTAAGACCCGGGGTAACTTGGCAATGCCAAGGGGAGGTTGTGTGGGCTAGGCCCTTGCTGGTAGAGGGCCAGCAAGGCCAAGGTTTGATTCCCCAAGGGTACGGCTGCCCAAATCAAGGGTCCGACGAAGTGCCAAAGGGCACGGGTTCCACTCTCTTCCCACGATGATCACTTATAGCAAATGAGCTTAAGGATCGGGCTCTCGTCACGGCCAGCGGAGTTTATGAACTAATATTGAAAGAACAAGTATGAATTAGAGCAAAGTTTTGGAGCACTCACTCGACCGGTTTGAAGAAACCGGTCCCGCTCGAAGACGAGGGCGAGCGGGGAAGCGTGGGTTCCCCACACGCCGCGCCGGGGTAGCTTGACCTGTTTAAGCTATTACAACACTACACCCCATGCAAGGAGGGGATCGTGGGGAAGGGAAGATGATAGTTACAATCAAAACTACCTCCACGTAGGGAGGGGCCTTCAGCCGGCCAAGCGGGGTGGGGAAAACTAGGGCTAAAACGATGATGAAGTGAATATGCTGAATCTGCCTTCTCTCGGCAATTGTGGACAGACAGTCGGTACTGTGGCTGCAGAACGTGATCAGGAATTTTGCCGAGGGTGAGACAAGTGGGAAAATATTTGTTACTGGAACTGGAGTGACTCTGAATTTTTTTGAATTCTTCTGGGCTCGCTGCTGGCCTGGGCAGGAGCTCGAACAGGGACGCTGATTCTCAGACTGATAGCAACTGGTTACTAACAGCAGGAAGAAGAGGTTGCCTCGGCCGATCCCGAACTCCGAATCAGGTGCTGCTAGAGCCGCTGGAACCGGGGACGAGTCTTCTTTGCAACAGAACTAACGGGGAAGCCGAAAGATGCCGGAGAAGATCAGAGGACCCAGAATAGTGAGTAGGGGTCGGTGCAGACTATGGGAAGCAGAGTCGCACGCCTGAGGAAGAAAATTCCTAACTTCAGCTGCCGGATGCCGAACGGAGTTCCACTTCTTGATTATGACAGCAGACAGGAAGGGGAAGAACTTTGTAGAAGAGCTCATGGCCTGATTCCTCCGGGGTTCGTCGTGGTGAAGCTTTCTCTCCAGATTAGGATCTCTGCAGAGCTAGCTCCTGGTTTCCAACAGCAGGTTGCAGAGGATGCCCCGGCAGCTCCCGACCTCAGAATCAACCGCCGTCAGAGTCGTTGGAATCGTGGACGAGTCCTCTTCGCAGAAAAACTTACGGGGAAGCCAACCGATGTCGGAGAAGACTAGGGTATGCAAAACAATGGCAACTGGTCGGTGCAGACTATGAGTAGCAGATCTGCGTAGCTGAGAGAGAAAAATGAGAACTCTGGATCACGAACGCCGAATGAAGTTCTGTTTCTTGATTCTGGAAGTAGACTGAGCGATGAAAAACTTTGAAGAAGAACTCATGGACTGATTCCTTCGGGGTTCGTCGTGGTAGAGCTTCTAATCTGGCTCAGGTTCTCAGCCGAGGCAGAACTGCGCAGTTGTGGGAGAATGGACCTCCTGGACGGCTCAGAGATCGGAAGAAGATGAAACCACTTCTGTTGCAAAGGAGACTAGTAGACGCTTCCGGCGATGGCTCTTGGGTCTTCAAACTCATCCGGAGGAAGTCGTGGTGGCCGCTGCAAGTTGCTAGTTCATCTGCAACCTCTGGACAGCAAACTGTAACTTCGAAGTAGCTTCCAATGACCAAGAAAGAAGAAGGGGAAGGGGGTAGATGAGTGTGGGAGTGACCCCTGGTTGTAAGGGGGTCTTGGAGGGGGTGTTCTAAGGTGTGGGAGGTGGAGAATAAGGTCTGGAAGAGGGTCCAATAGATGGTGGTAGTGGGGGCTGCGAATTTGGTTGGAATGGAGAGAGGGAAAGGATATTCGAAAATAGGTTTAAGGGTGGGGTTAATTTTTTGTCTTGGGAATGGAGGGGTTGTGTTGGGGAAGGGAAGGGGTGCTTGGGGTAGTGGGAAGGGTGCTTGGGAAAGTGGGAGGGGTAGTTGGGGGTTGGATGGTGAGGAGAGGATTGGTGGAGGGGGTCTTGGGAAGGGGTGGAGTATTGATGAGAGTTGTGGGGAATGGGAAGAGGCTTAAATGGGGTAGGTGGGGAGTGGAGGTGGTTGGGAAGGGAGGAGAGAGAAGAAAATTCGAATTTGGGTGTTGAGGAGAGAGAAAGTGGAGTGAAAAAGAGAGATTAAGAGAGGGAAGGGTGAGGAATCTCTCCCCTAGGGTTTCTCACCCAAAAAATGAAATCTCTCCACTAGATAAGAAGTGTAAATTCTCAAAATGGCAAGTTTTTTTTCATTGATTCATTAAGTTGAAATGGGGGGGAATGGGGTCCTATATATAGGAAACCCACATTTCTACAAAAGTCCATGATAATTGACTCAATGACAAATAACCGAGGGGGTAGGGGAGAGCCCTTGGGCCAAGCCCAATGAATTGGGCCCAATAGCTAACTAGACAACCTAATGACACTCAAACTTAGGGAAATGAACACAAGACCTAGGAACATGACTCAAATAAAAGGGAAAATACATCAAATGACTCAAATAAAAATTACATAGGACTCAAAATTAAATGACTAGACCATGCCGGATGCAACCGGGGCGAGGAGATGAGCTGTGAACGTGGGCATGGGAGGTGATGTCCCCATCACTTTCGTTCCTGAACGGAAGAAAGTCCCGCCATCTTCCTCGTTCGTTGGGACATCCGGAGTTGACATGCCGTGGTGTCGTCCGTTGATTTATGCAGTACGCTGCTGCTCGTCCGAGGATGGGATGTTCGCGGATTTGTCGGGTCCTGCTTCGCCGCTGCCGCTTCTGTGCTGTTGAATGGAGATGGAGACAGAGCTTCAAGCATTAATGTCATGCCCTTTTTCGTCTGCGCCCGAAGCTGATTGGAGAACAGAGAACCGGAGCTCGAACGGGACAGCTTTTGAGTTAAACCGACGCGGTGTTGTGCGCTCTGGATTAACAATATACAAAGAGGCACGCCGGATTGCAGCCAAGACGGGGAGCGCCGGTTTAATGGCCATAGGAAGGGCGCGCCGATTTAAGGCCCAAGCAAGGGCGCGCCGGTTTAAGTGCAGGCCGCGCCGGTTTAGAGTTCGTCTCGGAGTTGCAGCTATTCAGATGGATGTCTGTCCTCCCGTGTTGCTTTAGTTGTAATGCACCACCTCCGGCGTGTTTAGTTTAGGGCCTCCGAATCCCGATTCGGAACTTTGAGTGATTTTCGGCGCATGCCAAACATGTGCTTGAATTCTTGAGTTTCTTTTGATTCGGCCTTCGGCACCGCCGACTAGGGAGCCGGAGCTGTCTATTTTGCCTGAGGGGCTTCTTTGTTAGGTAACGGAGCACCGGGGATATATTCGTCCTGCTTGGAGGAGGTATGGAGTTTATTCGGCCTTCCCGTCTTTGACTTGCTCTTGAGATGTCGAGACGTCCGTGCCGCAGGAACGTTCCTTTTCTTCTCTTTTTTTGATGTCCACAAATTAAAGCCCCCCACTCGTGGGCGGCGCAAGCAAGGGACGAGTGCGTGGGGCCCGTGAGTGTAGAGTTCTTCGACAGGACGTCTGTTCTTCCGAGCCAGTGGGATGCTAGTCCGGTGCGAATTCACCGGAAAGCGCTCACTCCTTCAGCGAAGGGATGAGGGGATCGCTTCACCGCATATGCATGCGGACCGACATGTGAGAGTGGGGTTTAGTCATCAGCATGGGGGAATGCCGAAGCAAGAAGGAAGGGCTTATGCGTCGTTCCAGGCAGAAGGCCCAAAATGACTTAGATGAGGCCAATCCCAAGGGGGTGTTGGTGACTCGTGCTGGGTTTAGGAAAGTTGTTCATTCGTCGACTCGGGCGGAAGGTCTGAGCCAAGCAAAGGGGATGCGCTTTTATTCATGCACTGGGACGGAAGGTCCGAGCCAAGCAAAGAGGTTCTTTTTGTTCATGGACTTGGACAGAAGGTCCGAGTCGATGGTTTATTCGTTCATGGGACTGGGAATTGGAATATTGAGGTGGTTTATTCATTGACAAGGGGTAAGTGCCAAAGCAAGGGTCTTTTGTTCATGGAACCAGATGAAAGGTCCAGGCCACTGGTTTATTCATCGATGCCAATGGGGAGTCGGGGATCGACGTGGTTTATTCATTGACATGGGGTTAGTGCCAAAGCAAGGGTCTTTTCGTTCATGGAACCAGACGAAAGGTCCAGGCCACTGGTTTATTCATCGATGCCGATGGGGAGTCGGGGACCGACGTGGTTTATTCATTGACATGGGGTTAGTGCCAAAGCAAGGGTCTTTTCGTTCATAGAACTAGACAAAAGGTCCGGACCACAAGTTTTATGCGTCGGTGAGACTGAAAATATTTTGATCTCCGGCGGGACTTGACGAGTCGACATCCCTCGGAGGCTTCGATGATGATTTTTTTCTTCTCTTCTTTTTTCTTTCTTTTCTTCTCTCTTTTTTTTCTTCTTTTCTTTCCCTTCCTTTTCTTCTTCTCTTCTTCTTTTTTTTTCTTCCTTTTTGAACAACTTTGGGTAGCTGCTGGCGTGGATGCCGATAGTGATGAGCTATTGGCTCAGATGCCAATAGTCGGAAGCCGTCGGCCTGGATGCCGGTAATTAGGAAGTTGTCGGCACGGACGCCGATAAATCTGGAAGTTGTCGGCACGGATGCCGATAGTGAGAGAGCTGTCGGCTAGACGCCGATAATGACATAGCTGTCGGCTAAAGGTCCGATAGTCAGATAGTTGTCGGCTAAACGCCGATAATTAGATAGCTGTCGGCCTGACGCCGATAATGAGATAGCTGTCGACATGGAAGCCTATAATTAGATAGTTGTCAGCATGGAAGCCGATGATTGAAAGTCGTCGGCTCGGAGGCCGATAATCGAAAGCTGTCAGCTTAGGGGCCCATAATTGAAAGCTGTCGGCTCGGAGGCCGATAATTGAAAGCTGTCGGCTCGGGGGCCGATAATTGAAAGCTGTCGGCTAAGGGCCAATAATTGAAAGCTATCGGCTAAGGGCCAATAATTGAAAGCTATCGGCGTGGGAGCCAACAATTGGGAAGTGAGCCACAAGGGCAGAGAGGCGGTTTTATTCCTTTACCGGTCTGGACGGTGGGCCCAAATTGAAAGGGATTCGTCACCCATAGGGACGGGGAGGAGAGTTTGTTGATTCGACAAGGGTGTTCGTCACCCGGAGGGACGGAGAGAAGAACTTGTTGGTTCAATGGCCTGGACGGGAGGTCCAAATCAAAAGGGGTATTCGTCACCCGAAGGGACGGAGAGAAGAGTTTGTTGATTCTGAAAAGGATATTCATCACCCGAAGGGACGGAGAGGTGGTCAAGTCGCTAACACGGGCTAGTGTTAGCGCAAGGAAAAGGGGATGATTCCTTACCCGAATGGCAGGCTCGGGCCAGGGTGAAAGCTTGTTTCGTTCTTTAATGCGCCGGGGGTACCAGCTGTATGAAGGGTCTTTTAATTCCTTGGATGGACGGAAGGTCCGAACCAGAGTGGAGAGAATTCGTTTTTAGTTTTATACCCAGACGGAAGATCCGATCTAGAGTGGAGAGAATCTTTTTAGTTCTCTAGCCGGACAGAAGGTCCGATCTAGAATGGAAGGAATCTTTTGTTCTCTAGCCGGGCAGAAGGTCCGATCTAGAGTGGAGAGAATCTTTTGTTCTCTGGCTGGACGGCAGGTCCAAACCAAAGTGAGAGGATCCTTTTGTTCTCTAGCCAGACGGAAGGTCCAATCTAGAGTAGAGAGAATCTTTTTATTCTCTGGCTGGGCGACAGGCCCGAACCAAAGTGAAAGGAATCTTTTTATTCTCTAGCCGGACGGAAGGTCCGATCTAGAGCGAAAGAATCTTTTTGTTCTCTAGTCGGATGGAAGGTCCGAACCAAAGTGAAAGGATCTTTTTGTTCTCTAGCCGGACGGAAGGTCCGATCTAGAGTGGAGAGAATCTTTTTATTCTCTGGATGGGCGACAGGCCCGAACCAAAGTGAAAGGAATCTTTTTATTCTCTAGCTGGATGGAAGGTCCGATCTGGAGTGAAAGGATCTTTTTATTCTCTAGCCGGACGGAAGGTCCGATCTAGAGTGAAAGGATCTTTTCGTTCTCTGGCTGGATGGCAGGTCCGAACCAAAGTGAAAGGATTTTATGTTCTCTAGCCGGACGGAAGGTCCGATCTAGAGTGGAGAGAATCTTTATGTTCTCTGGATGGGCGACAGGCCCGAACTAAAGTGAAAGGAATCTTTTTATTCTCTAGCTGGACGGAAGGTCTGATCTGGAGTGAAAGGATATTTTTGTTCTCTAGCCAGACGGAAGGTCCAATCTAGAGTGAAAGGAGCTTTTCATTCTCTGGCTGGATGGCAGGTCCGAACCAAAGTGAAAGGATTTTATGTTCTTTAATGCGCCGGGAGTATCGGTTGTGAAATCCGAACCCGGGAAAGTGGACCGCAAGGGCCAGAGTCGTTGTTGCGAAAATAGGCTGTGGAGGCCAAAAATCAGGGAAGCGGACTACAAGAGCCGCAATCGGGAAGCTGGCTACAAAAGCTGAAATTGGGGAGCAGGCTATGAGAGCCCGAATTGAGGAAGCAAACTACGGAAGCCACAATTTTGGGAAGTATGCTACAAGAGCCGAAATTGGGGAGCAGGCTATGAGAGCCCAGATCGGGGAAGCAGGCTGCGGAAGCCGAAGTTGGGAGATTAGCAAGCCACAGGGGCAGGAACTAGGCCGTGAGGGCCAAGATTGGGCTGTACGAGCCAAAACTGGGAAAGCAGGCCGCAATAGTCAAAATTGAGTTTATTATTTTTTATTTATTTATTTCTTTATTCAAGCATGCAGGCATTCGATAGCAGGCATAACAGAAGTATAAATAAGACAGGTCCCTCTACAGGGGATGGGATAGGGACATCACCCGTAATTCGCAAACGTGGTGCGCGCCACGAGACACGACTAAGGGGTGGTGCACCTGTCAAGAGGATATCGCATGTCTTGCATGCACAGCTTAAATTCACGCATTTCACCTGAGGTGATTCTCTGTGGAGTGGAGGAGCAAACGTGTGAGTAAAAGGCTCTAAACATAGGGATATGCAGGTTTTCTAAGCAACACTCGAGGGTTACTCTAGCGCCTACACATGGGTTTCAGGCTCTTGATTTTGGTAGCTTCGCACAGCCCCCATCTGTTTATTTTGGTAGGGGATTTTACCGTTCGACGCGAGCCTCCTCATGTGTCTCAATGGGGATTCTCGGCTACTAGGATTCATCCTTATCATAATTTTAATGCGGATTCCACCGTTTGACGCGAGTTTCCTCATGTGTCTCAATGGGGATTCTCGGCTATTAGGCTTCATCCTTATTGAAATTCGCTTCACCATTTCGCGCGAGTCTCCTCATTTGTTTCAGTGGGGATTCCCGACTACTTGGATTCACGTTCCTCTCTTCTCTTTTTTTATATTTTTTTCTTGTCTCATTTTTTCTCCTTTTTTTTAAGTGGGGGTAGGCAGCTTTTTCCTCATGATTACCTTTCACGCGAGTGTAGGAATTCAAGCATCTTTAGAGTGCTAAGAAGAAAGTCGGGCAATCCCTATGGTTGAAGACCATTGAACACATTAAATGTGAAGTGTGAGAGCGTTGCCTTAGGTTTATTTTGTGAATTGGGCTCAGCAATTTAGCCATGACTCTTCCCCTTGACGTGTGCACCCGCCATAATTGGGTTCCCTTTGAGCGCGCACCGCGACACACGTACATCCAGAATCGAGGCAGCATTATTTTAGAAAGGAAACATGGTCCTAGAAAATTCCAAGGAGGTGCGTTATTCTATATTATAAGCAAGCATGCAAGCGGGGCAGCCAAGCAAAAAAAAAAAATTGTCTCTTTTTTTTTCCTTTTTTTTGTGTAAGAACATACTGTCGTTACGTATGAGTGTAGTGGTAGTAAAAGTATTAGGGGAGCAGACCACAAAGGGCCGAAAGGATATTAGGGAAGCGGGCTATAGAAGCCAATGGACATTAGGGGAGCGGGCCATGAGGGCCAAAAGATGCCGGGAAGTAGGCCAGAAAAGCCGAGGGGCATTAGGGAAGCAGGCCATAGAAGTCGGGAGATGCTGGGAAGCGGGCTACAAAGGCAAAAGGTTGGAGGAGTAGGCATCGAGAGCTAAAGTTGGGAAGCATGCCACGAAGGCCAAAGGGAAGCAGGCTACAAGAGCCAGAATTGGGAAGCACATTCCCAATTCTGTCGTTACGTATGAGTGTAGTGGTAGTAAAAGTATTAGGGGAGCAGACCACAAAGGGCCAAAAGTATATTAGGGAAGCGGGCTATAGAAGCCAAGGGACATTAGGGGAGCGGGCCATGAGGGCCAAAAGATGCCGAGAAGTAGGCCAGAAAAGCTGTGGGGCATTAGGGAAGCTGGCCGTAGAAGCCGGGAGATGCTGGGAAGCGGGCTACAAAGGCAAAAGGTTGGAGGAGCAGGCATCGAGAGCCAAAATTGGGAAGCATGCCACGAAGGCCAAAGGGAAGCAGGCTACAAGAGCCAGAATTGGGAAGCAGACCACGAAGGCCAAAGGAAAGTAGGCTACGAGAGCCAGAATTGGGAAGCGGGCCGTAAGAGCCAAAATTGAGAGAGCAGGCTATAGAAGCCAAAGTATGGGAAGCGGGCTGCGAGACCCGAAAAAAGGGGTCCCTTTTTGTTCTCTGGTCGGGGAAAGATCTGAACCAGAGTGAAAGGATTTCTTTAATTCTCTGGCCGGGGAAGGACCCGAACCAAAGTGAAAGGGTTATTTTTGATTCTATGTCCGGGAAAGGACCGAACCAAAGTGGAAGGTTGATTCTTTAATTCTCTGGTCGGGAAGGACCCGAACCAAAGTGAAAGGTTGATCCTTCGATTCTCTGGCCGAGGAAGGATCCGAACCAAAATGAAAGGTTGATTCTTTGATTCTCTGGCCGGGGAAGGATCCGAACCAAAGTGAAAGGTTGATTCTTTGATTCTCTGGCCAGGGAAGGACCCGAACCAAAGTGAAAAGGTTGATTCTTTAATTCTCTGGCCGGGGAAGGATCCAAACCAAAGTTAAAAGTTGATTCTTTGATTCTCTGGCCAGGGAAGGACCCGAACCAAAGTGGAAGGTTTATTCTTTGATTCTCTGGCCGGGGAAGGACCCGAACCAAAGTGAAAGGGTTATTTTTTGATTCTCTGGTCGGGAAAGGACCCGAACCAAAGTGGAAGGTTGATTCTTTGATTCTCTGACCGGGAAAGGATCCGAGCCAGAGTGAAAGATTGATTCTTTGATTCTCTGGCCGGGAAATGATCCGAACCAAAGTGAAAGGTTGATTCTTTAATTCTCTGGCCGGGAAAGGATCCAAACCAAAGTGGAAGGTTTATTCTTTGATTCTCTGGCCGGGGAAGGACCCGAACCAAAGTGAAAGGTTAATTCTTTGATTCTTTGGCCGGGGAAGGACCCGAACCAAAGTGAAAATGTTATTTTTCGATTGGGAAGATGTCGGCTAGGAGCCGATGATTAGGGTAGCTGTCGGATCGGAGGCCGATGATTAGAAAGCACGACCCAAAAGTTGATAATTGGATAGCTGTCGGCTAGGAGGCTGATGATGGGGAAGCTGCCAGCTAGAGGCCGATAATTGAATAACTATCGACTCGGGGGCCGATGATTGAATAGCTGTCGGCTCAGGGGACGATGATTGAATAGTTGTCGACCCGGAGGTCGATAATTGAATAATTGTCGGCTCAGAGGCCGATGGTGGGATATCTGTCGGCTTGAAGCCCCGATGGCTGAGTATCTGTCGGATTGAAGCCCCGATGGCTGAATATCTGTCGGCTTGAAGCCCCAATGGCTGAGTATCTTTCGGATTGAAGCCCCGATGGCTGAATATCTTGTCGGTTTAGCACCCCGTTGGCGGAAGTTTTTGTCGGTTTAACGCCCCGTCGGTGCAAGGTTTGGTCGGTTTAACGCCCCATTGGCGGAAAGTTTTATCGGTTTAACGCCCCGTTGGCGGAAGGTTTTATCGGTTTAATGCCCCGTCGGTGAAAGGTTTTATCGATTTAACGCCCCGTCGGTGAAAGGTTTTGTCAGTTTAACGCCCCGTCGGTGAAATGTTTTGTCGGTTTAACGCCCCGTCGGCAGAAGGTTTTGTCGGTTTAACACCCCGTCGGTGAAAAGTTTTTTCGGTTTAACGCCCCATCGACGGAAAGTTTTGTCGGTTTAACGCCCCGTCGGCAGAAGGTTTTTTCGGTTTAACGCCCCGTCGGCGGAAGGTTTAGTCGGTTTAACGACCCGTTGGTGAAGGGTTTAGTCAGTTTAACACCCCGTCGGCGGAAGGTTTTATTGGCTTAGATGAAAAGTCATGACACCAACCCCATGAGAAGTCTATTTGTTGGATGGCTGGAGGTAGAAGGTGAAAGACCATGTCTGCCACAAGGCTTACTTTCTTTTCTTCTCTTCTTCTTTTATGCGGGGAGGCGAGTGGAGAGACCATGTCTGCCTGATGACTGTTCTTTTCTTCTCTGCTCTTCTTTTTTATTGTGAAGAGGCGGGTTCAAAGACCACGCCCACCTCGTGACAGTTCTTTTTGTTCTGCTCTTCCTTTCTCATTGATGCCCCCGGACTGGGGTGTATTTCTCTTAACGTGCCCCCAGGTTGGAGTGTAGCTTTTCTTCATTTCCCCCTAGGTCGGGAGGTAGGCCTCTTTACTTTTGTGCCCCCGGGCAGGGATGTACTCTTTTGGCTTCTATGCCACCGTGGCGAGGTATATTTCTCTTCATGTGCCCCCAGGCCAGGGTGTATTCTTTTATGTCTTCTATGCCCCCAGGCAGGGAGTATGTTTCCTATTCAAATGCCCCTAGAGCTCTTCGTTTCTTGTGCACCCAAGGTAGGATGGGTTTCTTTTTTACGTACCCCCGAGTCGGGGTGTAACTTCATGCTTCTTATGCTCCTCGTGGCGGGGTACATTCCTTGCTTCTCACGCCCCCATGGCGGGGTGTAGTTCTTCTTCGAATGCCCCTGACCCGGGGTGGATTCTTCTGCTTCTTTGCTTCTGTGCCCCCATATTAGGGTATATTTCTTCCTCGAATACCCCGGAGCTGGGGTGCAACTCTGTTTCTTCTTATGCCCCTAGGTCGGGGTAGATTCTTTTCACGTGCCCCTCGAAGCCGGGGTGTAACTTTTGCCTTATGTGCCCCCGAGTCAGGGTGGATTCTCTTCATGTGCCCCTGAGCGGGGTGTATATTTTATGGCTTCTATGCCCCCAGACGGGGTGTAACTTATGCTTCTTATGCTCCCCGTGGCGGGGTACATTCCTTGCTTCTCACACCCCCATGGCGGGGTGTAGTTCTTCTTCGAATGCCCCTGACCCGGGGTGGATTCTTCTGCTTCTTCTGTCCTAGGGTGGGGTATATTTCTCTTTGTATTCCCCTAAGCCGGGGTGTATTTTTATTTCATATGCCCCCATATCAGGGTATATTTCTCCCTCAAATACCCCTAAACCGGGGTGTATTCTTTGTCTCATATGTGTTGACACCCGTTTTATGACCGATAAGTTGGGTCATCTCCTTGTTCATTCTATGTGATGCTCCAAGTTATTCATTCCTTTGTTGAGTCTCCTTCATTAGTTTAAAGTTTATTTCATGGGTCTTCTCTTTGGTTGAGTATGGTTCCGCGATTTCTTGATTGGATGAAGCTTAGCACGATCTTATCATTTGGATCCTCATTGTTTCTAACAGTCTGAAACTGGGGCGTTACTTCCCTTATAACGCATGTGCCCATGGCCGTTACATCTTGAAGAGTCCTATGACTTAAGGGCTTTATCCTTTTGCCTATCCATTAAGTCTAACGGTCTATCGTGCAGCCGTTACTTTTTTCTAACGCGTTCAGCCATGGCCATTACTTTCATTCAAGAGTCCTATTGTTTTGATCTTCTTCCGTTGATCTTATCTCTTTTGAGATAAGGTTGAATGTGACGGTATCCCTCTAACGCGTTATTTCCCTCTGATGATCTGTCGAGCAGCCGTTACATCCAACAGAGAGTCCTGGCAGTTCAGGCGTTTTCTCTGCTACTCCGTGGTCGAGATAAGAATTTGAATTGATGATTTCTCTTCCAAATCTGATCCTCAGAACCTTCTGTTTATTTCTATGGACTCTTGGTGATATTATCTTCGAGATTTTGGTAAGAGTTATCCTCTTTTCTTGCTGGTTATCCTCTGCTCGACCAGAGATTTTGAGGGTCTATAAATAGCACCCATAACTTCATGGCCCAAGGGAGGAAGATCTGGAGTTTACGTCGAAGTGCTGCCGCATCCTGGAGCCACATCCAACCAAGGAGAACTGTTCCTCATGTCCATCTGCTTCGCGGTGAAGGGAGTATTCGTTTCATTGTGTTTGAGTTTCCATAGTTGTCACACTTGTGTTCTTCTTCCTCCTTCTCAAAGCATTGTCCCTCTTCCTTATTCCACGTTCTTCATCTGTTTTCATCATCTAAACATCTTCCCATCTTTTAAAACGCCCAGAGGGGTTAAAAAACCAAAACTTTCTCAGTACTTCCCTTTCCTTTTGAATGATCTTAATTTCTTAAGAATTGACTGCTATGCTTGTTTAAAGGGCTGATCTGGGTTTGTTTTCTTGTGTTTCACGTTCATTGGCAGGTTTACAGATTCATCAAACGAGGCCCAAGTCTTCTGGCCAGCTGAAAGATTTGGAGTTCAAAGAATTCATAAGCTATTTCTGCAGGTTTTCTGATGGTCTTGAGAAGACGCGTCAGGTTCATATAACGGTGCATCGTGCGACCGTCACACTACTGTGACGCATAGGGTCTGGACCGTTACATTCAGCTGATCTGTAGATTTCATTGGTTTCTCTCTCCCGTGGGCGGGTGCTTCATCCACCTATTTCCAAGGTATTTTCAAGTCTTTGGCTTGTGTTTACTTTCGTGGCGATCACGTTCTTTCCTTAATATTGGGCATTGATTTCTCTCATATCTTCATATTCCTTTGCTTGTTCCACCCACGCGGTGTGTTTTATTTGCTTTTGCTCCATGCTCCGGCGTGTGTTTTTCTTTACTTTCTTTAGATTAGTTTGGTTGAGATAGCATGCCCATGCTAGAGCTTGTTCAGATTGCCTAGGTTCATGGCTCACATGTCCTTGGGTTGATTGAGATCATTGATTTTTGCTCATCATCTTTATCATACATCACAAACCCACAAAAAAAAGAAAGCAAAATAAATCAACAGATAATTTTTGGCGATCACGGTGGGACATCTTGTGCCAATCGTGCTTTTTGATCTCTGTTAAACCTGCCATCATCTCCTTGTTTGGTTTTCCCCGGATTTCCCTTCTATTTTCTTGTTGTTTTGGTTCTCTGGCTCATCTGACGGTCCTGGCTCTCTGCGTTATATTGCTTCTGGCGGTCTGGCATTCGACCGTTACATACTTCTGACGCGAATCTCATAGACCGTTATATACTCCAGATAGGTACGCATCCCGAGGTGCATTCTCTTTCCGCAGTTTCTGCTGTGATATTCTTGCTTGGGTGCTATCTGACTTCCTCCTTGGTTGGTTTACATATCTACATCATTGTGTGCACAATTGTTTGCTAGATTCTAGATTAGAATTTATATGCACCCTGGTGCACATAGGTTCATGCATATTATCATATATTAGATTGCATTTTCCTACCTTGGTGTGCGGACCTCTCGTCTCCATATTCCTTGGGGCCGACTAGGAAATCGCACCAGGGACCTCCATAAGTCCCTGTGAGCCGTGGATTCCCACACGGACGCCGGGCCGGTTGTACCTTTCCCACCCCATGTCTAGGGTTGCATAAGTGAAGGAGTGATCACACTTAAGAGTCAAATCAAGCTTTACACCCTCTCCTATCAGGAACCTATTGTTGAGATCTCACATCAATCAATCCACTAAAGTTCCAAAGGAGAAATCATAAGAATCTTGAAGCATCATATTAAACAACTTGGTTGACTTGGAGTGTTTTCATCTCTTGTCACTTACATCTTTGTTAGAAATCATCTAAGTTTGGTTGCTCATTATGTGGTTGTTTGTGTTGTTTGCATCTTGTCATGGTTGTCCGTTGCATGTGGAGTTATTTTCATCCGTTGGAAGCACCTCCTAGGGTCAATTCCTTCTCCAAGTTCTACTCAAATCCGCTTTTCGAACCCACCATGGCTTCTTTCAACCCTCCCCGTTCCCAAGAGGATTCCCTTCCTCAAGGACTTCTGGAAAACCCTGCTAGGGTTACTCATTCCCTACTGGAGAGGGGACAGCCCCTCTTCCGTCCTCCACCCCCATGGAGGGTGATCAGCCACCTCTTCTATCTCTTCTCCTTCGGCGGGCTCCATCTCCAAATGATGGCCCAATTGGATCCAGCCCAACTCCAAGCTATTTATCAAGCCATGCAAGGATCCAATATCTCCCCTCCCACGATTATGTAGGGTCAACCTAATCCTTCCATCCAGCCCACTCTGATCGATCTTACTCGGTCCAACCCCGGACTATCACCTTTGCTGGAATGGAGACGGGCCAATCTTCTACTTCGGCCCAGCAATCTTTTGACAAAGGGAAGTCTGCCGTCCCTTCTTTCATTCAGTTGGATCATCATATGTCCAGCCCTATGGTCCACAAGTCCTTATGGGCCCTTCAGATTTCTCGCGCCCTCAGCCAGGGGTTGTCCAAGCCCACTCTAATCTGGGTCAGTCTCCGACCCAATATCCTTCTTATGGGCCCCCCTACTTTGGCCGTTTATCATTCTGCTCCTTCTTATGGGCTCCCATCTTCTGCGCGGTTCACCCTTCCGTTCCTCAACTTCAATCATCACCTCTCACTACCCCTGCTCCGTCTAGAGAGCAGAATTACTCGATAAATGGGCCACCATGCAACAGCAACTCGACTTCCTCCAGAAACGGGTGGGCCCACAATCCTTGCAGATGTTCCGGTTCTAGCTTTCAGAACATCCGGTTCCCTCCGCAGTCCGAGCTCCCCAATTATCACAAAGTATGATGGGAACAGCAATCCCTTTATTCACGTACGGGACTTCTTATATGAATCGGCCCAATTCCAATATGATGATCGCCTCATGGCGTACTTTGTTCCGCGATCATTAGATGGCGTTGCATTGGAATGGTTCTACTCTCTGCCATTGGAAGACGCTGAAAGCTTCAAGGTAGTGAAAGATAAGTTTATCCAGCGGTTTCAAGACAGGGTCGGCCCGGAGTACTCATTTACAGATTTGGTAGCCGAAAAGATGAAACCAGATGAGGAGTTTTCTACTTATGCAGATAGATGGAGGCAAATGGCCGCTAGAGTGCCCGACCATATCCGGAGGAAGAGAAGTCAAGTTACTTATTTCCAATGCTACTCCGACCTTCCGAAACATTCTGGCCATGAATGACATAGCCAACATGCACCAACTCTACAGCCGGGCGCGGTTCATCCAAACACAGTTCAAGGACTCCCCCATTCACTTGCTATTTGAAAACCAAAAGTTCAAGTACCACAAGAAACCTCAAGGGCCGATCACCGTGGGGGTCCAAACAAACGAGCAAGTTCAAGCCGTTGCTTTCCCATTCCAAGCCGCACCTTTCCGCTTCCCTCAAAACCCCCGCACTCCACAGAATCCCACTCCCCAAAACTTCCAGGTCACTCCACAAAACCCTCCGCCCACCTTCGCCATTCCACAAAACACCTTCACCGCACCGCAACAACCACCACCACCTTCACAATACCACAACGTCCCTCCACCCAACGGCTACAACAACAACCCTAACAATAAGCGCCCGGCTCCTAAAAGAGCTCAGTACCCATCCTTGCCAGAAACACTCACAGACATCTTCTCAGCTCTTATGTCGGTGAATGCCATACAGCTTCCTCCGGAACGGCCCAACTGGAATCCGACCGTTGATCAGATGAAGTATTGTATGTTCCACAGGCAGCCGGGGCATACCATTGAAGGGTGTTTTCAATTCCGGGATCTGGTCTATGACCTCCATGAAGGGCAAAAAATTGATTGGGCCGAGATGCACAGGGCCATCACAGAAATCAAAGAGAGGAGAAGGCAGCCGCCGAGGCAGCAAGTGCAGCAGCAACAGGTACCGTAGCCACAGCAGCAGCCGCAGCAGCAACAGCAGCCGGTTCAAGACCTGGGTATTCATCAAAACCCAATGCCAAACCATCCTCCTGCTCCACAGCCTCCGCCGCCGGCACCAGCTCAGGTCAATGTCATCTAGCCCCTGGCTCCCAACCCCGAGTGGTCCTTCGACGATGATAACTCCACGCCGCAGGTCATGGCCCTTCACCACAACTACCATAATCCTCCCGCTTCCCCCATCCTCATACCTACACACCAAACCCCTCCTCCACTTGTCCTCCCATTTACCCCTATTCTATCACACACACCATCACCCGCGCCTCCGTCGCACTCACCATCGCTCACATCCGCTACCATTACCCCCTCCCCGCTCGCGCTTACACCCACTATCGCCATACCTCCATCTAACCCTCCACTCACCACGCCTCCGTCCACTTTTATATCCCCACTTCCGCTCGCACCCACTGCCACTAACCCCTCGCCTATCACCCTTTCCACCACACCCTCTTCCGCACCGCTCATCCACCCACTGGGCCTACAAAATCACCTATCCTGAGCCCATCTGAGGCCGTGGCGGCTTATAACTTCGCCCTACGGAGCGGGCGCATGTTCCACCGAAACTATCCTTCTACTTCCAATCCCCAGTCCTCCCAACAGCTGCCGAGCAAGAAGAGGCCGAGCCACCACCCGGAACCCAATATGATTTGTTACATCATTTGGATAGGGTGCCCACCAAGATATCTGTGCTGGAACTGATTAAGAGATCTACCCTTCACCAAGATGCATTAAGAGACTTTCTTCAAAAGGTGATGGTTAGTGAAGATATGGCAGTTGATAGCTTACCTACCGCACTGGCAACAATCTCCAAGGGGCCAGCCATTACTTTCTATGAAACTGAGCTAGCACCACCAGAAGCTTGAGAAATGCCGCTGTGCATTACTATCATTCTAAACAAAGTCAGCATTGACGCAGCATTGGTTGACACAGGGGCATCTATCAACGTTTGCCCGCTCAGCACTCTAAGGGCTTGTAATCTGTCAGAGGGACTTCTACGCCCAACTCCCACTACTATAGCTGCTTATGACAACTCTCGACGGGCATGTCACAGGATTGTCACCATTCAAGCTGAGCTTGGGCCTCTTACTATGCCCATTGAGTTTTACGTGCTGGATATCGACCCTATGTTCAAGGCTATCTTGGGTCGTCCGTGGATCGATGTTAGGGTGCTAAGTCCGGATATAGAGGGGGGGTGAATGTATCCCCTTCAGAAATAATGCCCAAATTAAAACTCTAAAGCTCAGATATGCGGAATAAAAACTAATGAGCTCTGCAAGATGAGATGATAAGATAACACATGATCAAACAGTTGGACTGCAACAATGCAGCCACCTGATCAAACCAGAAATGCAGACAGAACTATGCAACCCAAACACACCTAGCGAAATATAATGCTCAAGGTTACTGCAGATAGGAACAATACAAACAATCCAAGATAACACAACTAACCATGCATGCATAACCTGTGAATGGGAGGTAGGAGGCAAGGAGCAAACGCACAAAACAAACCACTGCACAGTAGATTTTTTAGGTGGTTCGGTCCTCCAGACCTACATCCACCCCTCACTCCCAACCGGAGTGAGGCTTCACTAGCCAACGCTAGAAATAAGCAAACTCAGTAAGCGAACACTTGCTACCACACAGCTTGACTAGGGGAATAGCCTCCCCTCTTCCTCCCAACCGGAGGGACACCCCAAGTGACTCCCAGCCACTTGGAAACCAGAGGTCGAAGACCTCTCTTCCTCCAGACCAGGAGGGACCCCTGGACTTGCAACCCACAAGCCCAGAACCGGAGGACGAGCCTCCCTTCTTCTAACCAGAGGGAACCCACAAGTGACAACCTGTCACTTGCAACCCGAAGATCAGATCTCCCTTCTTCTGAACCAACAGGAGGAACCCGACCTCAGTCCAGAGGATCGGAAGAACAAAGGTAATCAAAAAAACAAAAGAAAAATAAGAAACACAAAATGAAAATAACTCCAGCAACCAGAAAGCTGGAAAATAAAATATAAACTGTAGCTCTCGCAGGAGCAACTGGATTGGATTTAATCCAAAGTCCAGTGAAAATAACGAAGCTTCTCTCTGCTCTTCTTCACGAGCTCTCTCTTTCTCTTTTTCTTCTGCTGCTCTCACTCTCTATCTTCTTCTCTTTCGCAGGCTCTCCCCATCTCTTCTTCTTCTGCTCTTTTGATCGTGGCTCTCTTCTTCTACTTCTCTGCCTCTCTTCTTCTTCACTCTCAGTCTCGATCAGCCCTCTTCTGTTCTCATCTACCTTCTACGGTGGACGAAGGCTTCTATATATATCACAGCAGCTTAGGTCGTGTGTCTCCACAGCTCCCGCCGAAGTGACTCTACCACGTGTCAGCATCTCAGCTCCTTGGATCACGTGCCAGACACCTGCAAGATAAATGAGGAGTTCAGTCGATCAGCAAAGCACAGGCTATATAGACTTTATAAGTAGCAAATGGATAAGTATGTACACTGAGAGAGTGTATAGAGTTGAAGTTCTTCATGCGAGCTCAGTGTATGGACTTTCAGTTAAATGCATTAACATACCAAGGGAATGAGTGTATGGACTTAAAGCATCAGTTAACCAAGTGTGAAGAGTGTACACACTTGACTGCGTGCATGACAGACAATGTCTAGACTTGCTATTAACATGCATGAGAACCCAATGTACAGACATGCTGTCGCTTCAGCTGACGACCCCAGTGTATAGACTTGCTGAGGGAGAGACTGTACAAACTTGAAGCAAAGCAAGGCAATCGAGTGTGTAGACTTCACGATGTGCAGACTTGCCAAAGAAACGGCTGTACAGACTTTAGCTCAAGAGCGATGTATAGAGTTTTGAAAGCTTGAACAACGAAGCATGCTGTACAGACTTTGAGTGAGAGTCCAATGTGCAGACTTGCCACCGACCAATGTGTAGACTTGATGGTTGAGAGACGATGGCCAGGACAAGGCACAAACGGATGTATAGACTTTGGACTTGAACGACCAAGCAGGCTGTGTAGACTTAGAAGAGTAAGCCAGTGTATAGACTTCAAAAAACTTGAAGGCCCAATGGACAGACTTTGAAAAGTCTGAACCAATGTACAGACTTATAACGCTTCAAAGCACAATGTGCAGACTTTACAGTTCAGCTGCCAATGTATAGACTTGGAAAAGCTCGAACACTGAATCAATGTAAAGACTTGGAAAGTTATCCAATGTACAAACTTTAAGTGAAAGTCAGATGTACAGACTTGAACTCAAGGAATGGCTGTACAGACTCTGAGTGAAGGCATGAATAGTGAATCAATGTGTAGACTTCACTTCAAGCAAGCTACAGCCCAATGTATAGACTTGCCACCAATGCAATGTATAGACTTTGCGAAGCACATGCCAAGGCTGTACAGACTTGCAATGCCATGAAGACAATTGTATAGACTTGACGAATGTGAGACGTTGAAAGAGACGGTGGATGTACAGACTTCAAGGCTTAACTGAGACGGTAGGAGAGACGGATGGCTGTACAGACTTCAGCTAAACAGGATGTGCAGACTTTGGCTGTACAGACTTGGATGACCAACGCCAATGTATAGACTTGCACAGTGCTGCAAGTGTATAGACTTTGGCACAGTCCAATGTATAGACTTTGTTTCGAGCAACGTAGGTAAAAGACCCCTAATGTATAGACTTCCAACGTGAGTGACACGCTGTACAGACTTTGCTCAAACAGTCCGATGTATGGACTTGGAATTCCAACAGAAGGATGTATGGACTTTGATAAGAGAATGGCTGTACAGACTTCAGGTGAAGACCAATGTATAGACTTCCAATATGAAGACCAATGTACAGACTTCGAATATGAAGACTGATGTATGGACTTCGAATATGAAGACCAATGTATAGACTTCCAATATGAAGACCAATGTACAGACTTCGAATATGAAGACCGATGTATGGACTTCGAATATGAAGACCAATGTATAGACTTCAATTGAGTGCAATGGCTATACAGACTTGAAAATCTTTGAGCGATGTACAGACTTGGAGTTAATGCATGAAGACCCAACAATGTGTAGACTTGACAGTGAATGCATGAACAGTGATGTATAGACTTAGACGCAACATGCTATGCAATGTACACACTTGATGTAATGCATGCCGATGTACAAACTTCAGTTGAAGTCAACCGAAGAGTGTATATACTTTATGAATGCATATGCCAAGACCAGTGTACAAACTTGATCAAATGTCTAGACTTTGCATGAATAGTCGATGTGTAGACTTCACATGTAGAGATTTTGAACGTGTGTGCTGGCAGTGTACAGACATTGATAGTCTAGGGGGGTTGACCCATCTAAGAAGGGGGGTCGACCCACTTCAGTCCTGACAATGCTGACAGAGTTTACACTTGAACAAATAATGCATGTGAAAGATTTATGCAGTAGATAACATGACTGAACATATAATGCAATGCTTCATGATCTGATGAACTGACTGAACAGCAAATTAATTGAACATATGAGAGACTGCATTATGATCAGAAAATGGCTGAATAACAGCATGATGACTCACACAGCAAGATGACTCACAGTGATTAGCTCACATCAAAACCAATCATCAAAAGATTAACTCACATCAAAGCCAATCATCAAAACCACAGGGACACAACAATCTCCCTCTTTTTGATGATGGCAACACTACACTGTGAGTAATTCTGATGACACAAACTATTCTCCCCCTTTGGCTTCATCAAAAAGAAAATAGTTGGAGAAGTTAAAGCAAACCAACATGCAATGATTGAATAAAATTCTCCCCCTTTGGCAAAATTCTCCCCCTTTGATATAATCAATATGAATGCAGAGGCAGAAGGAGATACCAAAATGCAAGAGCTCCCCCTAAAAATATGAATGCAAGAACACAATTCTGCCCCTTTAAGAGTTTCTATGCAGCATGATGCATATGACATGGAAGCTCCCCCTCAATAAGTGGAATCTTATGAAATGGATAACAAGGAGAGGTTCAGGTCAATGAATCAATGATATTGAGCAGAAGAGTTTCAAGTAGCAGATTTTCAAAGAAGCTCCAATCACAAGAAATTCAGTCAGATTTTCAAAGAGATATCAATTTCATAAATCCAAAACATAAGTTTTCAAAGTCTTCCATTATAAGGGCTTATGAATGAGCTTTATTGAACAGCATGGTTTAAACATGATGTATGCAGAGTTTATCAATAAAATTCTGTATTGATATCTAAAACCATGGTTTAATAAAAATGAACCAAGCCCTCATATTTATCTTGATTAATCTCCCTTTCTCTTCCACAATCAAATTAATGACTTCTTTCAGAATTACATGCACTAGTATTGAGATCAAGCAATTATGAAGTCATATGATTTTGTCTAGGGTTGTAGCAATTTGATTTTAGCATCAATATTCAGATATTTCAGATTTGTTCAACAATTTTTTTGCTACAAATTTTACGAGCGCTCTAGTTCAGTGCACACATTGTAACTAGAGATATACCTTGATTAGAGGTAAATATCCCTAAGCACTTAGTGTGACTAACTGTCATGCTTTATGTGAACAGAGATAGCATTTACACATCATGACACACTCCAAATCATTTCTGGATGAGTGAGTTGTATTTCTTAGTGTGCATGCCATTGCTCTGCCTGATTTTCAATGAATTTTATTGCAGAGTTAACTAAGGCACCTCATGACACAGTCCTTTGACATGGTTTCTCAGTGACCAAAGTCATTGCTCTGACAACACTTTACCCTTTAGATATTTCAGACTAATTCATTAGCTTCAAGTCAATAATAATTTCATGTACTTAACCAATTAAAGCCATGAATTCAATAATGCATATTTCAGAAGATTTTACAAGACACAGCATGAAATAGATGGTTAAGGTTTATTAAACATGCTTCAGATATTTTTAAGAGATTTTAAAGTCAAACTCCATGAACATTAAACTTAAACCACATGAGTTATTTCAGACATTCATAAAAACGTATAATAGAAGATTCCTAGTTCAAGTGTTTTCAGATTTATGATCGAGATAGTCCCATTGAAATCTTCATGAAAGACTGATGGAATTCTGAAGCCAAATGATACCGATTGATAAGAGAGATTTTGAAGCCCAGTGATTATTTTTCAGAGTATGATCGAGGTTTGTCAACCAAATGAATAAGAAAGGATATGCAATGAATTTTGACAAATGTATGTATTTGACAACCTATATGCAATGCATTGACTCCCCCTGACAATATGCATTCAAACAAACTTTTTGGCATTTTTCAAATTATGGAAATGCAATGCAATTAACCATATGTATGCAAAAATCATGCAAAGACTCAACATTGAATGCTATGCAAAGATATGCCATTTACTCCCCCTGAAAACATGTAATGTTTGCACTGAAAACTGAACATATGATTCCAAATGATATTGTGACTTGTGCACATTCAGACTGTCCTATCCAGCAAAGTGACCCAAGGTACTAGGCAGAGTACTTGGTCTAAAAGACCACCTCTCACATAGTAAGAACCTCCAGACAGATTTTCCTATCTTTTGGTAGCTTACCATTTGATATACCATTGAGGTCAATCATGATAATTCAACATGGGCAGCATGCATGGATCAAATTTCAGCTTATCAGATTTTTCAGAATGCAATAGTCAGATTTCAAACAACATACATTTGCAGTTCAGATTTTCAGAAATTGTAAGTTTATTCTCATTTCAATATCTAAACAGCCAATTCATATGAGCATTAAGAGACACGAATTCTCATAGTGTTCAAAAGATGATAGATATGCAAGAACACATCAAACTAGATATGCAATGAGTTTCAAAATAGAAAATGCAGAGAATTTACCTGAGAAGTTCAGAAGGGGTTTTCATTCTTGAGTGCCTTGGATTAATACCCCTTTTTATTCCATTCCAAGGCACACCTGCAAAGCAAAGTTATTTTGCACAAACAGGTACCCAAGAGGTCTTGGGTCCTGAATTGACAATGACATTCGTAGCAGGTTTTCTAAACAATTTTCTAGCTACTTGGTCATCAGATTTCATCAAGTAGTAATTATTCATTGAATGACCAATTTGTCCACAGTAATGGCATGAATTAGCAGATTTCAAATTCTTCTTATGCACATTACTGTTGTCATGAAGTTTATTGGCAGAGAGAGAGTTCTGTTTACTATAATGATAGTAAGATGCATCAGGTTTCAGATTTGATCTATGCACATTCTGTTAGCATGAAATCCATGTGCATATGCATGAAACTTTTTGTTGTTGACAGAATTAAAATTCTGTTTACTAAAACCGGCCAGCCAACATTCAGCAGCTCTATGGCCTGGCTTCCCACAGTTATAGCATGAAAAGCTCATAGATTTTCTGGCAGAGAATTTGATAACATGGGGGTTAAAAGAATTCTTCTGAATGTGTCAACAGTCCTTGACTGTGTGGCCATACTTCCCACATTTGAAGCACTCATTGTGCTTGCCTATAAAAACATTTCTTCCAAAAGCATTTCCATTTGCAGGGAGTTTAACAGTTTTAGAATTGAATTGTCTACCCTGAGCATGCCAGCATTCAATGGCCCTGTGGCCCAATTTGCCACAGTGATAGCATTCAATTTTCTTTTTGTTCTGAGCAGAGACATGTTTCCTAGCATGATTTTTGTTGTCTTGTTTCAGAATGAAGCAACTATCCATAATGTGGCCAACCCTACCACAGTAATGACATGAATTCTTATTTTTATGTGCATGTGTATGTGTATTCATGTCAAGCACAGATTGAACTTTCTCAACATATTTAAAATCAGTCTTTTTCTTGGTGGCAGGAAAGTTCGAGTGATGTACAGCATGCATTTTTTCAATGTGATTCACTCCTTTCTTCATATGACTGACCTTTTCCATTTTTTCAGTTTGTTTCTGATTCTTCTGAACATTTGGTTGTTTATTTTCTGAGGTGGTGGCTACATCTGATGCTTTGATAAACGATGTCATTAGCTTATTTTTGAAAGCCTTTTTATTGACATTGTTGTAGCCTAACCCTTCCTTTTGAGTATTGACCTTAACTCCTCACAACTTGTCCAGATTCTCTTGTCCACTCACAAACCTTTAGAGAGATGTTTTCAGATCTTGAATTTCATTTTCTAGTGAGGAAATGTGTAACTCATAACTGGCAATCTCTTGCTCACTGCAATTCATAGCTTCATTCAAAACTTTGTTAGCAGTTTTATATTTCTCAATTTCATTTTCCAGATTGCTCAGTTTATCAGAATCTTCAATGCAAACAAGTTTTTCCTCTTTCTAAGGCTAGAAGTCTCTCAGAGATAGTGGAGTTCAGCATTTTTAACTTCTCATTTTCTTCCTTAAGCTTGTCATTCTGAATTAACTCATTTATTAGAGTCTGATCATCTGAGTTAACTCCAAGTTTTCTTTCAGCCTCAAATTCCTTTAATTCTTTTTGCTGTTTCTCCAGATCTTTCTGTAATTCTATATTTACAGATTTTATGGCATTGAATTTTTCAGCAAACAAGTTCTTCTCCTGCTAAGTTTCTCAAATTTTTCATCATTTTCATTAACAGATTTTCTCAGAGAATCATTTTCAGATTTTAGCTTGTTTAAATCTGAGTTCACACTTTCAAAGTTTTTAGCAATTTTTTATACTGGTCATGATAGTTAACAAGAGCCTGATTATCATTATCTGACTTGAATTTTTCTTTGAGTTCAGATATCACATTTATATGATCTTGATTCTCAGTTTTCAATAATGAAATTTGTTTCTTCAACATTTGAAAATCAGACATACAGGCATCATGAATATTTTTCAATTCAACACAATTTCTACATGGAGAACTTGAACTAACTGACCCAGTACCCTTCTTCAATTTTTTATACTGTTTCCTTAACAGTTCATGAGATTCAAGTAGCTCAGAATATGCATTTTCCCAATCATCTAAAGTATAGTTTTCAAAGGGATTTACTCATCATCATCATCATCTTCATCTTGACTGCTGCCTTGATTATTTCTGTCAGCCATCATGCAGCTGTCCTCATTTCTTATCTGAGTTCGCTTCAGCATGTCCAGAATATCTTTAGCAGAACTGCAATCAAAGAAACATGAATGAAAAGCTCTATCAGTAGCTGCCTTCATTAGATTTATAGCTATCTGATTCTCTTCATGCATTAATTTGTGACTGTCAGTCCATTTGGACTTTTTCTTTGGTAGTTCATGAGGACCGTGTGAAATCACTTTCCATAGGTCTGGATTAACAGATTTAGCATAATTTTTCAGACTAGCAGACCATATACTAAAATTGGAACCGTTGAAAACTGGTGGTTCACCCATGAAAACAGATCAGATATAAAGCAACAGGAATATTGATGCACCAAAATTAAATTAGCACCTAAGACTGTAAGGTCGGATCTGCAGGTCGCTGGACCTTCTAAGCAGACACTGCTCTGATACCAATTGTTAGGGTGCTAATTCCGGATACAGAGGGGGGTGAATGTATCCCCTTCAGAAATAATGCCCAAATTAAAACTCTAAAGCTCAGATATGCGGAATAAAAACTAATGAGCTCTGCAAGATGAGATGATAAGATAACACATGATCAAACAGTTGGACTGCAACAATGCAGCCACCTGATCAAACCAGAAATGCAGACAGAACTATGCAACCCAAACACACCTAGCAAAATATAATGCTCAAGGTTACTAGCAGATAGGAACAATACAAACAATCCAAGATAACACAACTAACCATGCATGCATAACCTGTGAATGGGAGGTAGGAGGCAAGGAGCAAACGCACAAAACAAACCACTGCACAGTAGATTTTTTAGGTGGTTCGGTCCTCCAGACCTACATCCACCCCTCACTCCCAACCGGAGTGAGGCTTCACTAGCCAACGTTAGAAACAAGCAGACTCAGTCTGCGAACACTTGCTGCCACACAGCTTGACCAGGGGAACAGCCTCCCCTCTTCCTCCCAACCGGAGGGACACTCCAAGTGACTCCCAGCCACTTGGAAATCAGAGGTCGAAGACCTCTCTTCCTCCAGACCAGTAGGGACCCCTGGACTTGCAACCCACAAGCCCAGAACCGGAGGACGAGCCTCCCTTCCTCTAACTAGAGGGAACCCACAAGTGACAACCTGTCACTTGCAACCCGGAGATAAAATCTCCCTTCTCCTGAACCAACAGGAGGAACCCGACCTCAGTCCAGAGGATCGGAAGAACAAAGGTAATTAGAAAAACAAAAGAAAAATAAGAAACACAAAATGAAAATAACTTCAGCAACCAGAAAGCTGGAAAATGAAATATAAACTGCAGCTCTCGCAGGAGCAACTGGATTGGATTTAATCCAAAGTCCAGTGAAAATAACGAAGCTTCTCTCTGCTCTTCTTCATGAGCTCTGTCTTTCTCTTTTTCTTCTGCTGCTCTCACTATCTATCTTCTTCTCTTTCGCAGGCTCTCCCCATCTCTTCTTTTCTCTTCTTCTTCTGCTCTTTTGATCGTGGCTCTCTTCCTTCTACTTCTCTGCCTCTCTTCTTCTTCACTCTCAGTCTCGATCAGCCCTCTTCTGCTCTCATCTACCTTCTACAGTGGACGAAGGCTTCTATATATATCACAGCAGCTTAGGGCGTGTGTCTCCATAGCTCCCACCCAAGTGACTCTACCACGTGTCAGCATCTCAACTCCTTGGATCATGTGCCAGACACCTACAAGATTAATGAGGAGTTCAGTCGATCAGCAAAGCACATGCTGTATAGACTTTATAAGCAGCAAATGGATAAGTATGTACACTGAGAGAGTGTATAGAGTTGAAGTTCTTCATGTGAGCTCAGTGTATGGACTTTCAGTTAAATGCATTAACATACCAAGGGAATGAGTGTATGGACTTAAAGCATCAGTTAACCAAGTGTGAAGAGTGTATACACTTGACTGCGTGCATGACAGACAATGTCTAGACTTGCTATTAACATGCATGAGAACCCAATGTACAGACATGCTGTCGCTTCAGCTGACGACCCCAGTGTATAGACTTGCTGAGGGAGAGACTGTACAAACTTGAAGCAAAGCAAGGCAATCGAGTGTGTAGAGTTCACGATATGCAGACTTGCCAAAGAAACGGATGTACAGACTTTAGCTCAAGAGCGATGTATAGAGTTTTGAAAGCTTGAACAATGAAGCATGTTGTACAGACTTTGAGTGAGAGTCCAATGTGCAGACTTGCCACCGACCAATGTGTAGACTTGATGGTTGAGAGACGATGGCCAGGACAAGGCACAAACGGATGTATAGACTTTGGACTTGAACGACCAAGAAGGCTGTGTAGACTTAGAAGAGTAAGCCAGTGTATAGACTTCAAAAAACTTGAAGACCCAATGTACAGACTTTGAAAAGTCTGAACCAATGTACAGACTTGTAACGCTTCAAAGCACAATGTGCAGACTTTACAGTTCAGCTGCCAATGTATAGACTTGGAAAAGCTCGAACACTGAATCAATGTAAAGACTTGGAAAGTTATCCAATGTACAGACTTTAAGTGAAAGTCAGATGTACAGACTTGAACTCAAGGAATGGCTGTACATACTCTGAGTGAAGGCATGAACAGTGAATCAATGTGTAGACTTCACTTCAAGCAAGCTACAGCCCAATGTATAGACTTGCCACCAACGCAATGTATAGACTTTGCGAAGCACATGCCAAGGCTGTACAGACTTGCAATGCCATGAAGACAATTGTATAGACTTGACGAATGTGAGACGTTGAAAGAGACGGTGGATGTATAGACTTCAAGGCTTAACTGAGACGGTAGGAGAGATGGATGGCTGTACAGACTTCAGCTAAACAGGATGTGCAGACTTTGGCTGTACAGACTTGGATGACCAACGCCAATGTATAGACTTGCACTGTGCTGCCAGTGTATAGACTTTGGCACAGTCCAATGTATAGACTTTGTTTCGAGCAACATAGGTAAAAGACCCCCAATGTATAGACTTCCAACGTGAGTGACACGCTGTACAGACTTTGCTCAAACAGTCCGATGTATGGACTTGGAATTCCAACAGAAGGATGTATGGACTTTGATAAGAGAATGGCTGTACAGACTTCAGGTGAAGACCAATGTATAGACTTCCAATATGAAGACCAATGTACAGACTTCGAATATGAAGACCGATGTATGGACTTCGAATATGAAGACCAATGTATAGACTTCCAATATGAAGACCAATGTACAGACTTCGAATATGAAGACCGATGTATGGACTTCGAATATGAAGACCAATGTATAGACTTCAATTGAGTGCAATGGCTGTACGATGTACAGACTTGGAGTTAATGCATGAAGACCCAGCAATGTGTAGACTTGACTGTGAATGCATGAACAGTGATGTATAGACTTAGACGCAACATGCTATGCAATGTACACACTTGATGTAATGCATGCCGATGTACAAACTTCAGTTGAAGTCAACCGAAGAGTGTATATACTTTATGAATGCATATGCCAAGACCAGTGTACAAACTTGATCAAATGTCTAGACTTTGCATGAACAGTCGATGTGTAGACTTCACATGTAGAGATTTTGAACGTGTGTGCTGGCAGTGTACAGACATTGATAGTCTAGGGGGGTCGACCCATCTAAGAAGGGGGGTCGACCCACTTCAGTCCTGACAATGCTGACAGAGTTTACACTTGAACAAATAATGCATGTGAAAGATTTATGCAGCAGATAACATGACTGAACATATAATGCAATGCTTCATGATCTGATGAACTGACTGAACAGCAAATTAACTGAACATATGAGAGGCTGCATTATGATTAGAAAATGACTGAATAATAGCACGATGACTCACACAGCAAGATGACTCACAGTGATTAACTCACATCAAAACCAATCATCAAAAGATTAACTCACATCAAAGCCAATCATCAAAACCACATGGACACAACAATCGATACCCTCAGCGCCGTACCCTCCACTGCACATCAATGCATTAAATTCCCTTTCCAAGGGTGGGTCGTCAAAGTCAAAAGCTTATCCACGGTCCAATCAGTGAAGGCTATTTCAGAGAAAGTTCTTCCCACATTGTGGCCAAGTAGTCGGCCTGTTATGTCAGTGCTAGATCTCGACTTTCCGTGGGCTTACACACCTCGCAAGCCCGTCACTACAGCAGTTGACATCAAGGTGAAGCCCCAGATCCGAGATTCCAAGGGCTGGGACATTATACTGAAGCTAGGCTACCAACCAGGGAGAGGCCTCGGTGCTCAATTGCATGGACGAACTAAGCCCATCTCCAAGGGCAGGAAAATGAACAGAAGAGGCCTCGGCTACCTAGAGACTGCATTGTCCATGATGGGTGATTCTGGGCCACTCACCTGGGACTACCGTCAACACTTTGTTCGAGGGCCTCCCCAGCCCGGCACATTAACTCCACAGCCAGCTCCGCCAAGGAAAGATATAGTCTGTCTGATTACCAGTCCACCCCCAGTGCTAAGGGGGCCAGTTGATGATGTGATTGACTATGGTCCAGCCCTTCAGGGGCTATTTCATGAAGAAGACTGCCAGCAGCAGCAAGAGGTTCGGCTTGTTCAGTGGAGGCCGAAGAAGCAGCCAGACCGGCATCTACAGGAGAAGGGGAGTTCACCGATTGTCTTTTCTTGGTCTCCCTCCCGCTTTCAATCTCTCCTCCAGCAATGGGAATTCTTACCCCGTCTTCCTCCTATCATGATAAATCCATCCGTCATTGATCCACCTGAAATTCTATTTGTTCCTTGTGCTTGCGGGCATTGTCCGCCCATTGATCTATCCACTCTATTTACTCCTCCTCCTCCCAACGCCCAACTCCACGAGATGTGGTTCTCTTCCTCCGATCCATTCTTCGATTGCATCTTCCCCGAGCTGTTCACCATGCAGCTCCCGCCTCCTCCATCTTGTTGTGTGGTCTCCACTGATCCCCAAAAAAAATGTCAAATTCGAAACGGAGATTTTAGTGGAAGATTACGCTACCCTGTCTCCATCCTCCTCCTAGGGGCACGAGTCCCCTGCTCCTTCCCTTCCACTAGGTCTTCTTTCTCCTAGGTTAGGATTAGGGTCTATCGAGTCTAGGGAAGTAGAGTTAGGTAGGTCTAGAGAAATAGGGTCTTGTTCTAGGTCGTCCAACCCTTCCTCATCTGAGCCGCGCTCGCTTGCGCATCCTCCGAAATCTGTCTCTGATAGGTTCTTGCAAGATCTAGCTCAGCGTTGTCATGCTCTTTTAAAGTGTCCAGAATTTGTTGCTACGGCAATCATGATTGAAGATGAAAAGGAAATAGAGGAGGTGTGGAGCGATGACGGACTCGGTGTCTATGAAATCTTGGACGACAAAGATCCGATCAACGAGGACAGCAACGTAGATGACGCTGCCGATTTGTATGCACAAGGACTTAAGAGATTCGACGAGCCATCGTCGGCAGTGGATGGACCTACGAAGGAAATTAATTTGGGAACTGAAGAAGACCCGATGCCCATCATTATTGCCGCTAATCTCCCTTCGCAAGTAGAAGAAGATTTAATTAAGGTTCTGAGGGAGTATAGCGATTCTTTCGCCTGGTCTTATGAGGACATGCCAGGTCTTGACCCCTCTTTAGTGGAACATCGACTTGTGCTTAAACCAGGGGCAACACCTGTGAAACAACGGTCAAGAAGATTTCACCCCCACATGGCCTTAAGGATTAAGGAAGAAGTCGACAAGTTATACAAAGCCAGATTCATTAGAGTTGTTCTATATCCTCAGTGGGTGGCAAACATAGTCCCTGTTATCAAGAAAGATGGAAAAGTGCGTATCTGCATCGATTTTAGGGATCTCAACAAAGCATGTCCCAAGGATGACTTCCCGCTGCCTCACATAGACGTCCTGGTCGATAGCACCGCCGAGTACGAATCTTTATCGTTCATGGATGGTTACTCAGGCTATAATCAGATACGTCTCGCTCCGGAAGATCAAGAGAAAACCTCCTTCACCACGCCCTGGGGTACGTACTGTTATGTGGTTATGCCGTTCGGTCTGAAGAACGCGGGTGCCACCTATCAAAGGGCGATGATGGCCATCTTCCACGACATGATGCATATCTATATGGAAGCCTACGTGGATGACATTCTGGTGAAGTCAAAGACTAAAGAAGAACACCCCTCTATTCTGGCTAAGGTGCTGCAAAGAGCCAGGGAGTACAAGCTTAAGATGAATCCGAAGAAGTGTGTATTCGGAGTCTCTTCAGTGAAGCTGCTAGGTTTCATAGTGAGCAAACGGGGGATCCAGATTGATCCTAACAAAGCTTAGGCTATTATGGACATGCCTACGCCGAAGGACATTACGAAACTTCGAGGATTGATCGGTCGATTGCAATTCATTAGAAGATTCATATCCCAACATTCCCAAAGGTGCCATCCGTTTTATGAATTGCTTAAGGCGAGGGTTAAGTTTGAATGGAATCAAGACTGTCAGAAGGCCTACGAGGACTTAAAGGAATATCTGTCCAATCCCCCGATTTTGCAACCTCCTGTCCCTGGGAAACCCCTAATCCTATACATCTCGGTTATTGAGGACTCCCTAGGGGCGGTCTTAGCACAAGTAGACGATGAAGGGAAAGAGCGGGCTGCTTATTATCCCTCTCGGTTGTTTAACCCAGCTGAGTCCAGATACACCGCTATGGAGAAGACTTGTGCCGCCTTAGTATGGGTAGCTCAGAAGCTTAAACATTACTTCCTTGCCCACCCAGTTAGGTTGATATCTAGAATGGACCCGATTCGCTATCTCTTAGAAAAACATGTCCTTTCTAGTAGGTTAGCTCGCTGGCAGAGCTTCCTCTCTCAATTCGATATCATGTTTGTCGTTCAGAAGGCGGTCAAAGGGTACGCCATCACTGAGCATCTTGCCCATCTTCCCATTCCTCACACCGACTCTATTCAGGACGATTTCCCTGATGAGCATCTCTCTGCTATCTCCCATCATCCCTTTTGGTCTCTGCACTTCGATGGTGCACTCAATTCTCAAGGCCGAGGGATTGGCGTTGTTCTGCTCACTCCAGAGGGAGTGACTATTCCCTTTGCTTATCAACTCCGATTTCCTGCTACCAACAACATCGCTGAGTATGAAGCTCTCCTTGCCGGATTGAAGCACGCCTATCTCCTGGGCGCGCGCTATTTGAATATCATAGGAGACTCTCAACTCGTCCTGCGGCAAGTTCTATCCACTTACCGCACTCGTGACCCCAAACTCAAGCCATATCAAGATCTGGTCACGCTCCTTGCTAGGCAATTTCGTAAGCTGATCTATATCTATACCCCCCATTCTTAGAATATTCTAGCTGATGCTCTAGCATCACTCGCTTCCTCTCTATCTTTTCCTCTCAGTCGGAGCACTGAGACTATCGTCGTTCAGAGATTGGACGCACCCTCTCTTCAGGATCCTTGGTTCATCAACCTTAGGAAAACTGTAGAGGCGAGGGCTGAGAAGGAAGATCTCAAGGAAGTATCTCTAATAGAGCTAGAAGAAATCCTAGAAGAAGAAGAACTACCTTGGTATCACGAAATTGAGTTGTTTTGCAAAGAAGGGTCATTCCCAGAAGGGGCAAATGCCGAGCAACGTAAATCAATAAGGAGAGCCGCCTCAAGGTATACCATTGTTGCAGGAGAACTATACAGGCGCGCTACCAATGGAATGCTCATGAGATGCTTGGATGATAATGAAGCTTGGAAGGTGGCTGAAGCAGCCCATTCTAGTGAGTGTGGAGGTCATGTCAATGGTCAGGCTCTAGCGAAGAAAATCCTTAGGCAGGGCTACTATTGGCCCACTCTAGAGGAAGATTACTCCCTCTATGTCCGGAGGTGTCTTAAATGCCAACTCCACGCTGATAAAATCCATGCTCCAGCTTCGTCCCTCCATCCTCTTTCTGCTCCTTGGCCATTCTCTATGTGGGCTTTCGACGTTGTTGGCCCCCTCGGTGATCCTAATTCTCAGATCAAGCAGAAATCCTTTATCCTTACCGTCACTGAGTACTTCACCAAATGGGCCGAAGCGGAGGCGTACGCAGAGATTAAAGCTTCAACGGTGTGCCGCTTTATCATGAAGAATATCATCTCGCAGTTTGGAGTGCCAAGCAGCATCATCACCGACAACGGACCCCAGTTCGTCTCTTAGGAGCTCAAGGACCTATGTAAGAAGTTCAATATTGCATTGCATCATTCATCTCCATACTATCCTCAAGGCAACAGTCAAGCCGAGGCCACTAATAAAACCCTTCTTAAAATCATCAAGAAAACATGTGAATCTCATAAGTTTTCCAATTGGCCAGAGCGATTAGTGGAAGCTCTGTGGACTTATCGCACCTCTGTCCGTACTCCCACAGGACAAACTCCATATGCTCTTACCTACGGGATGGAGGCGGTGCTACCATATGAGATCTTGATCCCTTCCCTTAGAGTGCAGCTCGATAAGGAACTTAATCTCGATGAACGTCGAGAGGCGTTGCTCGTCCAGTTGGAACTCTTAGATGAGAAGAGAATGAACGCGGCCGATCACGTATCCGTTTATCAAAAGGGAGTTTCGTGTTATTTTCAAAAGAAGGTAATTGAACGGAAATTTCAAAAAGGTGATATGGTTTTGAAATGTAAATTCATTCGGTCTGCAGGTCCTAGGTCTAAATTACAACCTAACTGGGAAGGGCCGTTTGTTGTAAAAGAGGCTTATCCAGGGAATGCTTATCGCTTAGTGAATGCAGAAGGTGAGGAGCTCTCTCACGCGTGGAATGGGTTGTATCTTAAGCGTTTCTTTCCTTAGAGTTTAAATCCGTGCCACCCCCGGCAGCAAGATGTTCCTCCCTTTCGCTGTAAAAAGAGGTCCCGAGTGAGGCAATCACACACTACACGCCGTCCCTGGTCAGGTTTTCCACTTTAAAAGACACCGTTTCTCCTTGGCCATGCTTTGGGGGAAGGTCGAAGTCCCTGTTCGTTTCTTCCTTCGGCTGAATCTAGGGGCAAGAGGTGAATAAGGAGGCGATGACCAATCCAGGCACCCTAACAAGAGGAGGTCTCAAATAGGGGCAGTCCGTTATGACCTTACGCCACAAGGGAAAAAGAAAGCAAAGGACAAAATCAAAAGCATCATCTCAAATGTCTATTGAATATGATTCCAAAGCTCCAAAAAGGCAAGAAAAAGAATCTAGGCATGACAAGAGTGGTAGTACAGTTCCCCGCGGGACGAATGAGCCCGGTCGCACACATGCCTAGAGTGGACTAAGGTTCGATGACGGACACAAAGTCCCAGCGCAACAGACCAAATTTCTAATGGGTTGTCTGGAGAGGAACCCAAGTCCTAAGAGCTTCTAGATCTTGCCTAAGCTTACCCCCCACATTCTAGTTTCCTTTTGAGGATTGAGACTAGTACCCCGGGTATGGCCCTGGTAGAAACACCGTCATAAAAATCTAGGCCTTGGTCAGGGTTTGTCACTCATTGCACGCCAACCTCGGGACTCTCAACATGATACGGAGGGCTCACATTGCTTGGGGAAAGCACTGATTTTCAAAAAAAAAAAAATCCAAAAACAACATATATTTCAAAATCCAAAAACAACATATTTTTCAAAAAAACAACATATATTTTAAAAATCCAAAAAAAATAACATATATTTCAAAATCCAAAAACATCATATATTTCAAAATCTAGAAACAACACATATTTAAAACACCAAAAGCATCAAAAATCCAAAATCAAACAAAAAAATCACATATTTCAAAACCCAAAAACATCAACTATTTTCCAAAATTTCACAAAAATTCAAATATATTTTCCAAAATCTAAAAAATACCATCATATGCATCGCATGCATCACATTATTGCTATTATGTTTCCCGCCTATTTAATAAGGCTCCACCCCTTGACCAAATATCAAGAAACGGTCGTTATCTAACTTGCTTCAAGGCAAGGGGTTGAGTCTAAGAACATATCTAACTTGTTCCATGTTTAAGTGTGTGCAGAATGCAGGATCAAGACCAAAGCTCAAATCTCACAACTATGCAGGTTCAAGACTGTGACGCGCCAGGTACAGGCCGTCGCACTCATCTAACGGTCCATGCTAGACCGTTACATCTTTTCTTATCATCAGGCCTTCGCTTTGATTCTCTCAGCAGCTCTCTCTCTAATGGCCTGGGGAGCGACCGTTATTCTTCCTAACGGTCTATCGTTGCACCGTTACTTCCTCCAGAAACCCAAACCCTCAGGTCTTTCACCCCGACGGCCTATCTCCTACCCGTTATATCCTTATAACGGCCCTTCTCAGATCCGTTACACTCTCCCGAGGCTCTATTTTCCAGGCCGTTCTAAGCCAAGTCAAGCCACAACTCGTGCTCATTCAATTAAGGCAATCCCATCTCATTCAATCAAACTTAATGAAACAAAAGATTAATAAGATTCCAACTCTGATTGTCAAATACATCTTTCATAAAAGCAAAATCAAGCTACATTCAATTTCTTATCCGAAAAAGGGCGGATCTTCCTCAACTCTTTGAGGTAGCCACGGCGCGCTTCGTCGTTCTCTTCCACTACCTCTTGCCACGGGCGCACCTTGCTGATCTCCCACATGGTCAGCGCGTTCCGGACTGTTCTTTCATCTTCCTCGGTCCCCATCTTCTTAGGTAGAAGGGGAGGGTAGTGTGATAGTGTAGGAGCTTCAATCCGAGGTAGTCCGATCTGAAGATGGCACCGGTGCGGGTTGTAGATCGCCATGGTAGTATTTCTCACTAGCTGGAGGTCTAGGCCTTGACGCCGCGGTATTTTAAGAAGAGTGCTCCGAAGGATTCTTGGTCGCATGATGAATTTCTCCATGGGTAAAGTATTGAAGAAGAGGCGCCATTCATCCCAAGTTTTCTTATCCGCCATCTTGCATTCAACCTGTGGAGAGAATCCGAATGCCCCTCCAATGATGAAGAGAGGGTGGCTCCCGAAGATACGGCTAGAAGAAGTAATATCTTCCTTTGGTTGGAATTTGATTCTCACTCCCATCCAACACTCGAGGAGTATCATGGAGCCGAACAGAGGTCCTCCTAGGCAAGCTGAGCTTAGTCCTTCATAAAGGTATGAAAGGATCGCTTGAGAGATGGACATTCCCCGCCACAACCCACTAATAATGCTGAGATTTTGGATATCTAAGAGGTGGTCGGTTGTAGTGAAAAGGAAAACTCCGCATAAGCAAACCGCCACCGCCTTGGCTATGGCTTCATGTCTCTCCCACTTGTTCTTGCAATGAGAGACTATCCATTGTGCCAAGGGTATCAAGTGAATGTGGTGTGGGCTGATCATGGTCCTCACGTCCTTTGGATTATGGATGAAATCACTCAAGATCAAGGACGGGTCGATAGGCTCCACCGTGTAGCAAACTAGATCTCCATCCCCCGCCTTAGTCTTAGGAAGGGCTAGGTAGGTTTCTACCTCCTCTAAAAGGACTGTTGCTTCGAAGGAAGGGAAGATGAAGGTATGCATTTGTGGATGCCACAATTCTATGAGGGCTGAAATACTAGGCCAGTCTAATGACAATTTCTGGAAATTCTTGCCTAAAACCAAGAGAGGTTGAAGGTGCCATGCTTTAAGAATTGATGTAACCTCTAAAGGGAGTGCCTTTACCATGGGAGCCACCCACTTCAGATTAGAATAGCGTCTTGGACCAGGAAGAGGCTAAGAAAAGAAGAAGATCATGAGAAAGTGATGAAGTGTAGGAAATTTCTGAACTTGGTTAGGTCATGGAAGCTTACCACTCTTTGAGCATTGGAGCTTAGGTGCTTGGGGAATGAAGTCAGCCTTTGTAGCTCTCCATACTCCTTTCTTGCAGCTTTGGGTCCAGTATAGATCTTCTCCTCCATAACCATCACCTCGAAGCTTCTCTTCATCTTGTTTCCTGCCCTTTAGGAGAGGTTTTTCAGCCCTTCTAGCAGAGGAATTCAGAAAGATACGATTTTGGCTAAGTTTCCAAGTTTTAAAAGTCTGAATTTTGGCTTTAAAGAGATAAGATTCCGATGGGAAGGCTTTATCTTAAGTTTGGGAGAAGTCTAGAATAGATTGGAGGCTTCTTATCTCAGATTTTGCCCCTTGCGGCTCAATCCGTCTCGGAGTACAATTCATTCTCTAACGGTCTATCGTCGGACCGTCACTTTCCTCTGACGCGCCATCTCTGGGCCGTCACATTTCCTGTGGGTTTAATTTGGTCCAACCTTGTTCTGTCAAGCTTAACGGTCTAGCATCAGACCGTTATATTCTTATGACGTGTTCTCTCTGAGCTGTTACATTCTCTGCTGATCAGTTTTGGCTTCTTCTTGGTCAATCATTCTCAACGGCCTTGCTCATGACCGTTATCTATCTCCGACGCACTACGCTTGAACCATCACATTTCCTGCACATTTTTTAAGTCTATACATCCCATTCATCATCCCAGTCTGTACAGCATTTTGAAGTTTGAACATCATTAATGAAGTCTATACATCATTTTGAAGCCTGTACAGCATTTTGAAGTCTGCACATTCATTCTTCATGTTGAAGTCTACACATCATTTTGAAGTTTGAACATCATTGATGAAGTCTATACATCATTTTCAAGTCTATACAGCATTTTGAAGTCTAAACATCATTTTGAAGTCTACACATCATGTTAAAGTCCATACATTCTCCAAGTCTGTACATTCTTGATCCAAAGTCCATACCTTCTCCAAGTCTGTACATTCTTGATCCAAGTCCATACATTGCCCAGGTGTGCACAACCCCAAGTCTGTACATTCCTCATCTGAAGTCCATACGTTCTTCAAGTCTGAGCACCCTTTGCTAAAAAGAAGTCTATACATCATTTTGGTCAAGTCTATACATCACTTGGGCAAGGTCTGTACACTCTTGAGTATAGTCAGTGCATTCATAGTTCAATCTCGCTCTGTCAAGTATGACGGTCTTTCTCATGGCCGTTACTTATCTCTGACGCCCCGCTCTTGAACCGTCACATTTCCTGTTAGTTGCCCTGATGTCCTATTGCTCTGCCATCTTTAACGGTCTAGCATTTGGCCATTACTTATCTCTGACGCCCCGGCTATGGATCGTCACTCTTCCTGCTACTCAGTTCTGAAAATTTGGGCTCTGTCCTCTCTGACGGCCTCCATCTGATGCGTTACTTGATCCTGACGGTCTGGACCTCGACCGTTACTTTGTCTGCTGCTGAGATTGTGCTATTCCTTTCTGCCTCTATTTTAGACCTGGCGGTCTTACACGCTTTCCATTCTATTCCTCCTGTCCATCATTCCATCCACACATTTCATCCATACATGTCCACATGCATTTCCTACATTACCAATTACATATTCACACATTTGTTCCTGCATTCACAAACACACATCCACACATTCACAAGAATAAACAAAAGACCAAAAAGAAATTCTCATTCCATTTTCATCATAAGTTATGTACAAGTAATAAGAAAACCAAAAAAAATGCATCACTCGGCCGGCTTATCCGCCGGGCCGCCATCATCATCTCCGCCCTCGGGTCTCCGCACGGGTGGCGCTATGGAGGCGCTCTCCTCCTGCTGACCCCTCTCCGCCCTCTCATTCCTCCGCTGGCCAGAGGAGCTAGCGAGGAAGTCCCCTATCGAGCTGCTCGGGGCAACACTCCTCCGTGCCCCACTCTGGGAGGCACTCCGCTCCGGTCCCCGGCCCATCATCCTGACTGAGCGCTCCATCATCCGTAGCTCGATCTTCAGCTCGAAGATCTGACGCCGCGTGTCCCGGTCCTCGGTCCGGTAGCGATCCAAGTCTGCGGTCCCAGTCCGGAGTCGCTCCACCTCGGCTTGTGACCGAGTCAGCTCTGCCCGGAGTCGCTCTGCCTCCGTCCGAGCCGATTTCACCTCGGCCGCTGCTGTGGCTAGCTCTCTCGCCTATAGATTACATTTCATATAGTTAGTTGCATAAGCATTTTTAATTCGCATAAACATAAGCATTTTAAATCAACGCATTTAGCATCTTACCCGCTCCGCGAGGGTGGCCTCCGCCTCCTCGGCCCGGGCAAACTCAGCGTCTCGCTCGGCCCTGCCTCCCGCAGGCTGTGAGGATGACGACGGAGCATCCGGTCCCGCTCTTTGGGGTCCCTCGGCCCGCTGCATTTAGAAATCATGATTAGTCAATCGCATTTGCATCATTTGCATCATAAAGCACAATCATTTTAAAGGTTTTGGGAATCTTACCAGAAGCTCCAAAGCGGTCCGGTACTCGTCCCGCTGCTGGACGGTGGCGTGAAGAAGCCCCTCGAGCTCGGCTATCCTTCCCTCGGGGTCTAGCTGCATTTAGAAGCATGAGTCATTGCATATAGTATATAGCATTGTATCATATAGAAAGAGTTTAGGGTTTAGAAGTTGCATACCGATTGTCGGGTACCTCGGTACACCCGGTCACCGTACAGTCGAGCAAAGGCTTTCAAGTACGCCTCATCGCTCTCATCCCGCTCCTTCACTGCTCTGCCCTGCTTGTTCCAGTCATGGACGTACTTCGCCTTCCAGGCGCACCAATCTATGTCGCCGCTAATTCCCTTCGCTGACTTGCCCGGGCGCTCGTCACTGCGGCGTGGAAAGGTCACCTCGGGCTGGTGTAGTCCCCGAGTCCTCAGAATCAACCGATAGTGGAGTGGCTCGATGATATAGATGCAGTGCAACCATATGTCTCGTCCCCGGTACGAGAGGGCTGCCTCCACCCATGGCTGTCCCTCGTAACTCTCACCTCTGTACAGGGTCCATCTCACCTGAAAGCATATTCCATTCATCAAATCAACATTTAGAAGCATATAAAATCATATAAAGCATTTAGAAAACAATTGTGAGTTCGGGATTACCGCCGTGTGTGGGAAGGAATCCAAGTCGTCCTGGATCGCCCGGGTCAATCTGATGATCGACCCCGGGTCCCTCGCGACCACCCATCGCCTCGCGATCGGGATGCGGCCGGCGTGGAGTAGTGTGCCTCTCCCGATGCCCGGGAGGTACATGTAGCTCCAGATCTGCATTTAGAAGTCGAGTCAGTCAATTTGCATAGACATTTGCATAATCATATAGAAAGCATTTAAATCGCATTTACCTGTAGGAAAGGCGAGAAGCCGCCCAGCATCGTCTGTCGGTCCGCCGTGCTGAGGGACTCGAACAGGAAGGTGAGTATCGCCGCTCCCCAGGCGTATTTTCCAACTCTGCCCAAATCTCTGATCATCGGTAGCAGCCTACAGCTGATGACATCTGCCCGAGTCGCGAATAGGAGCTTCCCGAATAGTAGCATTAGGAATCGCCTCAGGACTCGATCTCCCTCCAGTCCCGCCTCTGCCGCCACTCGTAGGCGCACCTGGTCAATCACTCTGCCCAGATGCTCCTCTGGTAGTTCTCCCACGGCTATCGCTGCTCCCCTCAGTCCTAGGCTCTCCTGCAGTACTGATCTCGAGAGCTGGGATGACGTCTGCCCCAGCCTGATCAAATCCAGCCCCAGCAGCTCCTAGGCCATCTCTCGGTAGTCTCGGTAAGTCCATCCTGTCACTGCGGCTCCGTGTACCCGCAGTCCGGCAATCCTCGCCATGTCTTCCAACGTCGGGATCATGTGACCCCACGGGAAGATGAACGCCCTGCTGACTAGATCCCATCGCTCATGTAAAGCGTATAGCAGTGGCGTATCCATCCGGATCACCTCAATGCTCAGCACCTCGGCGAACCCCATGCCGGCCAACCTCTCTCTCTGGTAATCGGGCAGTGCCTAGTACACCACCCGGATCTGAAGCCAAGAGATCCTCGTCCGTCTCTTTCCCTGCATTCATTTAGAGCATAAGTTAGTCAATTGCATCATAAAATCATTGCATAAGCATTTAAAATGAAAAACAAAACAAAAAACTGAATAATTGAAAACATAAAAATAAGTTCTGGCCTCTGGTGGTTATAACGGCCCTGGGATGGGGCGTTACTTGTCTCTAACACACCAAGGGTGGCGCGTTAGGCTTGTGACGGTCCCTGGAAGGACCGTCACATTCTCTGCTAGAGGGCATTTTTCCCTCGCATTCCGTGGCTTTCCCATTTTGGCCAAAAGGCCTACAATGGATCCTAATGGGTTCATAGACCCATTTTCTACCCCCCCTTCACACATGCATGCACATAAAAACACAAATAAATTAAAATTTTGGAAAATGGGATGGGCGGCCTACCTCTCGGTCTTGGCCCCTCTTCCTCTTCTTCTCCTGTTCCCTGGGTTCTACCTCGTCCAGGGGAACCTCCCCTTGATCTTCCTCGGCCGTGGGAACATCCTCCTCCACCCTTGGCTCTCTCCTCGCCCTAGTTTCTTCCTCCACGGGCGGGACGGTCTCTCGCTCTATTTGGCGGTGAAGGCGGCGAATTGCCTTATTCTTCATCCCTCTCTCCCTCTTCTTCGGTGGCTGGGAACCCTCGTCGCCGGCCATCTGGGTGGTGGTCGCCGGTGGTTACCTCGGTTGGGGTTTTTTTTGGGAGCGCTTTGGTGTTTAAGGCTTGAATGAATGTTGAATGAAGATTGTGACCGTTCGGTTTATTTTTTTGAACGCTCAGGAAATATGACGATCTGTCGTCCGACCGTTATATTCTTATGACGCATACTCCTGAGACCGTTACATGGATTTGGACTATTTTATTGAAGAATGCAAACCGCCTAGTCTCTAACGGCCCTGCCCTAGTCCGTTACTTTGTGTGACGCCCTTTCAGTAGACCGTTACAACTTGCAAATTTTTTGATGAATAAAATGGTCTATTTGATGCTTGAATGATTATATTTTCTTTCATGATGCACATTATTGATGCTTCTCATGCGTATGAGTGATTATGCCTCGTTTCATGCTCATATTTATTATCATTGGATAACCTCTTTTCTCTTGGATGAAATTATGAAAAACATCATGCTGTTCGTCAGGCAGGTAAGTCAGGTATTGTATCTCGTTCCTTTATCCCCTTAATGCATTATTATATGTTATCTATGATATATTATCTTGAGAACCGGCTGGTCATTCATGTGTTCTGGGATCTGATGTTCCCCTTAAACAAAAATGATGATGATCTAAGTACACATGTTTGATCGTTGGATAGGCCGTTAGGTTGGAAAAATTTGGGGACGATGGTTCTGTCTTGCACGTCGTGGTTGTAGATGGTGTCTTGACTCTGATTTCTCCGGTCTAGCAATATTATTCTCGAGTATCTTGTTATTTTATCTTTCTTTGCATTTGTTTTAACGATTTCTTTTTCTTTAGCCCAGCATGCATCATACGCATATTTGAGCATTCATGATCTTCATCTGTTCAAGGTGTCTCAATGATGGTGAATAGATGTGTTCTTGATCTCGAATAAGGAGAGACATTCCACTCTAAGTTGGAAGGTTTCCTTCGATCCTTTTGCTTGATTTGGTTGGCTGAAGATTCCTGTCTGGAGTTTAGTCAGTTCGCTTTCCTTTCCGTTGCCTCCGGCGGCTAGCCGTGTTTCCTTTCCTTAGTTGTTAATTTCTCCAGACTTGCATCCGTTGGTTAGCTATTTCCTTGTGATCAGTTTGAAGTTTTCCAGAAAATTCCTATCGCTTGTTGGTAAAGAACGGGTGTCGTTTACCTTAACGCCCGCTTTTTGGTCCACTCCGCTTCATTTCCGCTTCATCTCCATGTTCCATTTCGCTTTCGCTTCACCTCCGCTCGCTCCCCTGCAAAGAGGACGTTAAGGAGGGGCATCTGTTGACACCCGTTTTATGACCGATAAGTCGGGTCATCTCCTTGTTCATTCTATGTGATGCTCCAAGTTATTCATTCCTTTGTTGAGTCTCCTTCATCAGTTTAAAGTTTATTTTATGGGTCTTCTCTTTGGTTGAGTATGGTTCCGCGATTTCTTGATTGGATGAAGCTTAGCACGATCTTATCATTTGGATCCTCATTGTTTCTAACGGTCTGAAACTGGGGCGTTACTTCCCTTATAACGCATGTGCCCATGGCCGTTACATCTTGAAGAGTCCTACGACTTAAGGGCTTTATCCTTTTGCCTATACATTAAGTCTAACGGTCTGTCGTGCAGCTGTTACTTTTTTCTAACGCGTTCAGCCATGGCCGTTACTTTCATTCAAGAGTCCTATTGTTTTGATCTTCTTCCGTTGATCTTATCTCTTTTGAGATAAGGTTGAATGTGACGGTATCCCTCTAACGCATTATTTCCCTCTGACGGTCTGTCGAGCAGCCGTTACATCCAATAGAGAGTCCTGGCAGTTCAGGCCTTTTCTCTGCTACTCCGTGGTCGAGATAAGAGTTTGAATTGATGATTTCTCTTCCAAATCTGATCCTCGGAACCTTCTGTTTGTTTCTATGGACTCTTGGTGATATTATCTTCGAGATTTTGCTAAGAGTTATCCTCTTTTCTTGCTAGATTATCCTCTGCTCGACCAGAGATTTTGAGGGCCTATAAATAGCACCCTTAACTTCATGGCCTAAGAGAGGAAGATCTGGAGTTTACGTCGAAGTGCTGCCACATCCTGGAGCCACATCCAACCAAGGAGAATTGCTCCTCAAGTCCATCTGCTTCACGGTGAAGGGAGTATTCGTTTCATTGTGTTTGAGTTTCCATCGGTGTCACACTTGTGTTCTTCCTTCCTCCTTCTCAAAGCATTGTCCCTCTTCTTTCTTCCACGTTCTTCATCTGTTTTCATCATCTAAACATCTTCCTATCTTTTTAAAACGCCCAGAGGGGTTAAAAAACCAAAACTTTTACGGTACTTCCCTTTCCGTTTGAATGATCTTAATTTCTTTAAGAATTGACACTGTGCTTGTTTAAAGGGCTGATATGGGTTTGTTTTCTTGTGTTTCACGTTCATTGGCAGGTTTACAGGTTCATCAAACGAGGCCCAAGTCTTCTGGCCGGCTGGAAGATTTGGAGTTCAAAGAATTCATAAGCTATTTCTGTAGGTTTTCTGACGGTCTTGAGAAGACGCGTCAGGTTCATATAACGGTGCATCGTGCGACCGTCACACTGCTGTGACGCATAGGGTCTGGACCGTTACATTCAACTGATATGCAGATTTCACTAGTTTCTCTCTCCCGTGGGCGGGTGCTTCATCCACCTATTTCCAAGGTATTTTCAAGTCTTTGACTTGTGTTTACTTTGGTGGCGATCACGTTCTTTCCGTAGTATTGGGCATTGATTTCTCTCATATCTTCATATTCCTTTGCTTGTTCCACCCACGCAGTGTGTTTTATTTGCTTTTGCTCCACGCTCCGGCGTGTGTTTTTCTTTACTTTCTTTAGATTAGTTTGGTTGAGATAGCATGCCCATGCTAGAGCTTGTTCGGATTGCCTAGGTTCATGGCTCACATGTCCTTGGGTTGATTGAGATCATTGATTTTTGCTTATCATCTTTATCATACATCACAAACCCATAAAAAGAAGGAAGCAAAATAAATCAACAATATGTCCTCCGAGTCGGGGTGTGCTTTGCTTCTTGTGTACCCCAGGCGGAGTGTATTCTGCTTCTTCTACCCCTCAAGGTGGGGTGTGTGTCTTTTCATATATACCCGGAGCGGGTGTAGTTTCTTATTCAAATGCCTCAAGGCTGGGGTGTTACTTTTGCTTTATGTGCCCCCGAGTCGGGGTGGATCCTGTTCATGTGCCCCCGGGCCGAGGTGCAACTCTGTTTCTTCTTATGCCCCCCAAGTCGGGGTAGATTCTTCTCACATGCCCCCGAGTCGGGGTGTATTCCATTCATGTGCCCCCTAAGCGGGGTGTATCTTTCGCTTCTTATGCCCTAGAGCGGGGTGAATTCTTCTCTTTCTACCCCGACACACTGGGGGATGTTTGCTTCCTGTGCACCCAAGGTGGGGTGTATTGCTGCTTTTGATGCCCCCAAGGTGGGGTGTATTGCTGCTTCTGATGCCCCCAAGGTGGGGTGTAATTCTTCTTCAGATCCCCGTAAGCTGGGGTGCACTCTTTACGGCTTCCAAGCCCCCGTGGTGGGGTATGTTGCTTCTTCAAATGCCCCTGAGTCGGGGTGTATTCTTTTGTTTCTTACACCCCTATGGCGGGGTGGATGAATGCTCTCTTCTAGATTCGTGGCCGTACTCGTCCTCATTGCTATAAAGCATTCCCTACAGTGGGGAGGAGTTCGTCAAGCTAGAGTTGCAGCTTATTGGATCTTCGAGCAGTCACTCGAGGGGCCGTCGTATACCAGATAGGGGCAGCAGGAAGGTGGAACGGGCCAGGGCATTGCACCATGGACTTGGACCCTCCTAGAGCCGGGCGGGATGCCATCCTTCTTCTTATTCTCTTGATCGGAAACACTTGCCAACTTTTCTTCTTGTTCTTTATTTTCTTCTCTTCTCTTTTCTTTTGTGTAATAGACCGAGGTGGGTGCGTAGGAGATCGCTCACCCCCTCAGGGAGAGGATGAGTGGTTTACTTCACCGCATCAATCCCACAGTGGTAATCCTTTTTCAACACGGGGCTCGACGGATATGGTCGTACGACCCTCTCTCGCCAATTCTCTCTCTTCTATTTTTGCTCCTTTATTTTATTCTTTTCTTCTTTATTTGTTTTTTTTTTTAGGGAGAAGGGGGGTTTGACTTCCCCTCCCTTCTTCTCTCTTTCTCTTCTCTTTCTTGATAGCCTCCATGATTCCTGGAAACCGCATATGCCTCGGAGTAGCGTCCTTGAGGCCACAAAGATAATTGTGCCTAGTCCGGCCTTTCTCCCCTCAAGGTTGGCGAAGATAACACATGCAATTCATCAAAGTAGGTAAACATCGTTTATTAGGAGGCCATGAGGCCCCGAATCCCGGCGAAGAGATGAAGGGTGGTTTGAGTCCCACCGGGTGTGCCAGACTTGTGGACGCACTTTTCGACATGCTCATTTGTTTGTTCTTTAAGTCGGTTTAATCTGTGGGTTTATTCGTTTATTAAGTGCGTGGGCGTGCCAGTCACAAAGTGACGATTTATTATGCACTCGATCTGACTAATCAGACGATTGTGTGGTTCGTGTCGGGACCAAAACTCGCCGCGCCATAAAGGTCACAGCGTCATTTACATCCTCTCGGAGAGGGGAACACCCTTGATTAATCGTCGGGAATCAGGGCCTCATGGCCAGGAAACTATATCGAGAGAAACAAGCCGATAGTGGTCTCGAATCAGTCGGAAAGCCCGATGTCTAGGGAAGCAAGCATTCGAAATATGTCGGTCACTCAAGGGACCATTTTGATATTCGGACGAGCGTCCGGCTTCAGAAAATCATGATCGTCACGGGAAAAACCGGAGCATATGTGTGCCGGGGTACGGCAAATTTATTGTTCAAAGGGACGAAAAACGTTCAGTTAAATCCCGATTAGAGCGGTCGAAAATTGATACGTTTGTCGGCCCGGTGCAAGATCAAGCTACGACCATACTACGGTGGGCCCCCCGCGGTCAAAGTCGGGCTCGCGTGGACATCGTCAATATTTTCGGTGCCAAGGGGGCAACATGAGGATGTCCCGGGACCAGATCTGAGAACCAATGTGCGTTCAAAGGGATCAAGCTATAGGCCGAGGATATGGGTCAGGCAATGACCATGATCGGGGCGGACCCGAGGTCTAGGCATGGCCCACGGAGGCCTTATTGCTATTATCATGCAAAGGGTCCAGGGATGACGAGAGCCTTCTCATTCCATTCAGATTTTGTCGGTCACTCATGGACCACTTTATGTCCGGACAAAGGTCCGTGTTTGTAGCATAAGAGATGGTGACAAACCATACAAATACCTGCCGTGAGTACGGCAAGTTTAATGCAAGTGCGGGATCAGATCCCGGTATATATGTCGGTCACTAACGGACCATTCATCGTTCGGACGAGAGTCCGCATTTGAAGCGTCGAAGACAACGACAAAACCACACGGATGTCTGCCGTAGGTACGGCAAGTTTAATGTGGGTGGGGGATTAGATCTCGGTATATATATGTCGGTCACTAACGGACCATTCATTGTTCGGACGAGAGCTCGCATTTGAAGCATCGAAGACGACGATAAAGCCATACGAATATCTGCCGTAGGTATGACAAGTTTCATGTGGCTGCGGGATTGGATCCCGGCATATATGTCAGTCACTAACGGACCGTTCATTATTCAGACGAAAGTCCGTATTAGTAGCATCGAGGATGATGATAAAATCGTATGGATGTCTGCCGTAGGTGTGGCAAGTTTAATGTGGATGCGGGATCGAATCCCGATAAAGACGGGTCGAGCTAACGAACTATCGGCCCGGGACAAGTTCGGATCATGGTCACGTCTGGGCGAGGGCTCCCAAGATCCAAGTCCGATCTAGTGGGGCATCATTACTTTTCTCTTCAAACACAGTCCGGGGAAGCAGAATGTTCGGTGTGGAGCCCAAACTCACCATCGTTCACCTTCGCACGCGGATCGACCTTTTCATTATTGGTTTTCTATCCCTTTTATTTGTTTTATCGGTTTAGGTCTCTTCTTTTGTTTTATTCATTAGTTTCAAGCCTTTATTCTATTTAGTTAATCGCCCTTTTTTTTAATGAGGCACGCCGATTTAACGAAACAAATGGGCGCGCCAGTTAAGGGAATGCCAAGGGGCACGTCGGTTAATGAGGGCAAGAAGAGGGGTGCGTCGGATAAGGGAGCATAGGGGGGGGGCGCCGGATTAAGTCCAAGAAGATAGGCGCACCGGAATAGGCTCAAGAGGAGGGTGCGCCGGATTAGGGGGAGCAAGGGGCGCGCCAGAATAGGCTCAAGAAGAGGAGGCACGCCGGATTAGGGCACTATTCATTCCAGGAATTTGGAGATGGTTTTGAGTGTGAAGCTGAATCGGCACCGGGGGGGGTACCGCGCCGGATTAGCCCACGCCGGATTAGGAGCACGTCGGGATAGCTTCTATGAGATTTTCTTTCATTCTTGTTGGCTCTGTTTCTTCTTTCTTTCAACTGCAAGTTAATTTGATGATTGGTTTGTTCACCTAATTGGTGGATTAAGTTGATAGAGAGGAAGTTTAAGTGTTTGATCATTTGTTAAGGTGAATTGGCATGAAAGTTTGGATGTTTTATTGGAAAGGTTTGTTGTGCAGGGTAGTTCAGTCTGATTCAGAGGCTTCAAGCATGTGATGTTCTGGCCCTCAGAGAATAGTTTGTTTCGTTTCTTCCTGGCGAAAATTGGGCGGCACCTCCCCCGGACTGAGGTTTGCCAGAGGAAATAGAGGAACGCCAAACGGATTACTCCGGGGCAAACCTCAAAATGCAGACCTCACGGCAGTCCGATAACCCATAAGTGAGTGTATGAAGCTCGAGGACTAGCCTTCAAGAACTCCCACAGCTCACGGGTGATGGTTTCATGAAGCGGGACAAATGTATGCCACGAGGCCATGAATGTTCATCCCCTGACGGACTCCTTCGAAGGCCATGCTATGGAGAAGCAAGCTTCGAACGGCCCTGGATGAGGAGAAGGCAGAGAGAAAGAGAGGGAAGCAGAAGAACACCATATGCTACGAAAGGGGCTTTTCTTTTTATTCATCCGCAAAAGGAGGGGAGACGAGATACAGAGGGGAATTTACCCCAAAGTAAGGAAAAATACATCGAAGAAAGAAAGAAGAAAGAGATACATCGGTTGGGGAAGAGAACGGAGCACAAACCTCCCCCTCCAAGCTCACCTCGCTCCTCTCACACTCACTCTCTTCTTCTTCACCTCACGGGCGCAGGGGAATGGAGCTCCTATTCTCTTCATCTTTTCTCTTCAATGGCCAGCCTCTCTTTTTCTTTTGCTCTGTCGAACATGCAGAGTATATATAGAATGGGCTGCCCTTTCATTCCTGAACGGAAGAAACTCCCGCCATCTTCCTCCTCGTTCGTTGGGACATCCGGAGTTGACATGCCGCGGTGTCGTCCGTTGATTTGTGCAGTACGCTGCTGCTCGTCCGAGGATGGGATGTTCGCGGATTTGCCGGGTCCTGCTTCGTCGTTGCCGCTTCTGTGCTGTCGAATGGAGATGAAGATAGAGCTTCAAGCATTAATGTCTTGGCCTTTTGCGTCTGCGCCCGAAACTGATGGGAGAACAGAGAACCGGAGCTCGGACGGGATAGCTTTTGAGTTAAAATGGCACGGTGTTGTGTGCTCCGAATTAACAACATACAAAGAGGCACACCGGATTGTAGCCAAGACGGGGCGCGTCGGTTTAATAGCCATAGGAGGGGCGCGCTGGTTTAAGGCCCAAGCAAGGGCGCGCCAATTTAAGTGCAGGCCGTGCCGGTTTAGACTTCGTCTCGGAGTTGTGGCTATTCGGATGGACGCCTATCCTCCCGTGTTGCTTTAGTTGTAATGCACCACCTCCGGGGTGTTTAGTTTAGGGCCTCCGAATCCTGATTCAGAACTTTGAGTGATTTTCAGCGCATGCCAAACATGTGCTTGAATTCCTGAGTTTCTTTTGATTCGGCCTTCGGCACCGTCGACTCGAGAGCCGGAGCTGTCTATTTTGCCTGAGGGGCTTCTTTGTTGGGTGACGGAGCACCGGGGATATATTCGTCCTGCTTGGAGGAGGTTTGGAGTTTATTCGGCCTTCCCATCTTCGACTTGCTCTTGAGATGTCGAGACGTCCGTGCCGCAGGAACGTTCCTTTTCTTCTCTTTTTTTGACGTCCATAGTCACTCACAACAGGAGGAGAAAGCTCGAAACTCACTAGGGATCACCGCGGGTTCCGATATGCTACCAGATCTGAAACATTGAACGTCAAACTGACACCATAGTCGCCTGGTAGTTCAATAACGTACGCATTCGAACCCACTCGTTTCATGACTCGGAAAGGGCGGGGATCGCGGGCCTGGAGTTTCTTTACGGTCCCGAGGGGAAACCGTTTAGGTATGACCCTGATCATGATGTACTCTCCCTTTTGAACTCACGGGCATGTAGCATGCATCAGCTCACTCCTTATACATGCATGGCTAGCCTTTTATTGGGACACGACTTTATGCAAACTCCAAATGCACAACAAACAAACTGTATAAGCAAAGCTGACTCATACATGACCTTAGACAAACCTAGACAACAATAAGTAATACTCGCAGACAAACGACGCAACCCAAAGTTTGGGACTCCTAGACATCCTAACTTGAACCTACTGACTTCTAAATGGGGGTTCAGAGGTTTGGGAGGATCACACCCAAGTGCACATTGCCCTGGGACTGAGTGCCCGGGTCGACAGCATGCTCTTCTAAAAGCTCATCAAAGAACTCCTCCGCGAGTTCTGGATCTGGCTTATAGCTGACCAGCACTAGCTCCGGTGTGGGGTCGCGGACTGGAGTGTCCGAAATAACCAATGAGTCCCGAGTGGGACACTTGGCCGCAAAGTGGCCAATCCCACCACACCTATAGCATTGGTCATGCGGGCCTGTGCTAGAAGATGCTCCACCGGCCATCGGCCCCTTTCCCTTGTCTTCTCGATGGGCTGGGGGAGGTGGGAGCTGGGGTCGGGCAGGCAATGCGGGCTGCTGGGGGTGTGGGGTGGGGAATGGTGCCTTTTGGCGAGGGGGAGGGTCCCTTGGGGGGAGAGGGCGAGGCCTGAGAGCAAAGGGGTCCTGGCGAGGGGGTTCCGGAGGACGAACCACCGAAAATCGACTATAGGAACTAGGCGTGGTACGAGGGTCGATCCCACGCTGATGGATGGTTCCGGTCGCTGAACGGGAGCGAAATCTGACTCAAACAGCTCTAACTCGAGAGCAACTTGATATGCTACCTCCAGGGTGGTCACATTGTGGCGAAAGAGTTCATATTGAAAGTGAGGCCGCAGACCACGACGGAAGCGGGAAACAGGCATCGAGCTCTCTTTTGAGACACCACATCGCAAAAAATATTCATCAAACTCTGCGATGTACTCGAACACGGACCGATCCCCTTGGTTGAGATTCTGCCACCTATCAATGAGCCTTTGACGGTATGTGGCAGGAAGATACTTGGTTCTAAGTCTCTCCTTCATCTCATCCCAAGACTCAACCTGGGGTTCCCGATGCTGATATAGCAAGCTCTCCACATTGCACCAATAAGTTTGTGCTTGCTCTAACAGCTTCATTTTAGCGAACTTGACTCTCCGGTGGTCCGTCATCTCGAACCACTCGAAGTACAAGTCCATACCGGCCTCCCAATCAAGATAGACCTTTGGGTCCAAAGACCCGTCAAAAGTGGGAGGGTCTGCTCGCACGGTCCTATGGACTCTATCATCCTCTTCATCTCTTGGCTGACGAAAGCCATGACGGCGTCGGCCGTACCCCACACACGCATTATCGGACCTTCTAGACCAAGGTCACGATGTTGTGGTTCGATGGATCGGTGAGGGGCGGGCTGAGGAGCATGTGCGGGCTGCTCCTGTGTCGCGGAAGCGGGTTGGATCTGGGCCTTGGGAGCAATTTGGACTTGGGCCACCGCGGGGGCAGGTGTGGGTGGGCCCTGGGCCGCTCCAGGAGGGTCCCCGTGTGACAATCTATCCAACCGTCCAACCAGACCTTGGATAGACTTGTCGGAAGACTCCATGCGTTCCTCCACGGCTCTAAGGCGACCATCCATATTATCGGAGAAGTTTCAAAAGGTAGCTTCGGACTGGTCCAACCGGGCCATGATGGCCATCATCGCCTCATGCAAGGAGTGGAAGTCTCCCGAGGCGGCATCCCGTGGGTTAGCCATAGATGTGGGGCAATGGTATTGGGTACCTCGCTGGGTGGGCATGCAAAGACACAAAGATCGGAATGCACTAACTAATGCAAATTGAGGAACCTAGACTCAACCAATATACAGTACTCGATGGAGTTGTCACGCCCCGACGCGAAATATCGGGACGTACAGTCGGGAACGAGCTGACAAGAGAGAGGTCTATCTAAAACAATACACAAGTGCTACAAGATGGAAATACTAAATGATCAACAGCCAACCACAACTGATACAATAACCTCAAATTCAACTTGATACAATTGGAATAACAACCACTAAACTCAATAACATAACTGAAACTAAATGCTCTCCAAAACACAACTGAAAGTAAGATAACACACTGCTAACACACTAGAACTGACACATTCATGGCATCACTCCTGCCCTTCCCCATCGGTAAGTGCGTCACCTGAAAAGCCTGGAAAGGGGGGAAACACAACTATGAGCTGACGCTCAGTAGGAAATAACAGACAGGTATAAGTGATTAACAGTTTAATTACATTTTTAAAATGTCATGCTATAAAGAATAATGCAATAAAAGGCTAATGACGATATAATGAAACAAAACTAAAGATCTTGCAAGGTCAAGAAATATACAATTGATAATAGATACAAGAATTTACAACAGGAGATATAACAAGAGACAATAGTAAGGAATTGGCCACAAGCAAGTAATGAGAGTTCATTCGCGATCAAGTAACAAGTAACAAGTAACAAGTGATGTTTGTCATAGACGCAACAAGCAAGCAAGTATTTCGGTGTAATGCCCCACCATGTCATTAGCATCCCATGGGCTCAGTAATTTTTCGGGCGCTCTCCCCAGGACCAGACCGGGCCCTTATGATGCGATGGCATTTATTTTTGTGGGTCCAAAGTCCCACCCGTCCAGACATTCAGTCAATTTTAATGGCCAATCAATCAGAGGAATTTCTGTCAAGAGTATGAGATTTAAGGACTAACATGTCCTTGGATTCCAAACAAAAACTCGGTTGACACGGTCACTCCGGTGCCGTATTACAAGAACTAGACCAAAGCTTGGTCCGTGGGGTTAAGAAAGAACGGCTGACAGCATACCATTCAAGTGTGTAAGTAATACATTCTACTGGAGTAATAGTGACTAAAATAGCAACTCACAATCCATTTAATCCTAATCACCAAGTTAATATATCAAAGATTATCCATTATCATTTGCATTAAGACGATTGCCAAAAGCTAATTCAAGGTGATAAGGTAAAGGAACAAGCTTGTACAGGAAGGAAATAGCATGTATTAACAGAGATTTAGTTACACCATTAACCACTAATTATGTGGGTTTCTATTTAACCATTGTATATATTGCAATTAAGATGATGAATGGCATGTTTTTACATCATGATAGAACATAGGAACCAATGTAATTTGAAATCATAAGGTTCATGAATAGGTCACTGGTTCTTCCAGAATATACCTTTCAATAGGTCTAAGTTAATTAGGTCGATCCCCTAATGATCCGGATCGATCCACGGGTCACAAAACGATGAAAACCGGGTTTCTGGTGCATGGGTCGACCCCAGCAATGGTCGACCCCTGGGGTCGACCCCCATGCAGGGGTTGGATGGGTCGACCCCTGGGGTCGACCCTCGGGCCTGCTGGGTTTCCCAGAAAATGGGTCGACCCCAGGGGTCGACCCCTGCAAGAACATCAACGTGAGTTGCTTCCGGAAAACACATAAACCCACCCAATTGAGGTCCAATTGAGTTGAAATCAAAACCACATGATCTAGGAATCCTAATAAACATTCTAGGGTCATGATACATGAGTTTTAAAACATGAATTTTCACAGAAATCTATTAAATCTCAACTTATACATGATAAATACATGAAAACCCTAGTTCCTGACCTACTTCTACCAAATCATGCAATTCCCTCAACACAAGCAATGAATTTTGGGGCTTCTTGCGTCAAAAGAAAGCTAACTCGATTATGAATCCAACCATATATAATATGCTACATGAAGATCAAGTTACATGACTCAAAATGACCCCGAAATCAAGCTCTGACTTAAAGGAACACTATATGAATCATGTTCTAGATATGCTCTTACAAGAATTCAAAATTCACGAGGCATGCTCAATGGAATTTGGGACTTTCTACGTTGAATGAAAGATAATAACATGCTGATTACTTCATGTAAGTTAATTAGAATTTGGTTGTTAGATCCTACCTCAAATCGGAGAAAGAAATCGAAACCCTAGGATGAAGAACAAGCTTGACAGCAGCTCACAAAAAGCTCGATTTCTCCACGGATACCTAATGAAAATTGGGGCTTTTGCCACCATGGATAGAGCTCGATGAGAGGAACAATTTTCTATACTCATGATCGCATTTACGTTGAGAATTCCTACCTCAATCGTTGGAACAAGGAAGGAAGAGAGGAAGCCGACTGCCTGCCGACCCACCTCCACAAATCGAGCAGGAACTCCTTGGATCTATAACTTCAACGTACCCCACAGCAACCAAATGAAACTAGAGTCGAAGATCTACATTTCTATAGGTCATGGGGCTTCTGGATCCTTCGGAGTTGGGAGTATTCGACGCTGCAAGTTACGTGTTAAAAACGGCGCCGAAATCCTTGACTTGACCAAAACTATGTCGGCAGCACATGTTGGGGCTAGGTTTACCTTAAATTGATTGAGGGTAAATGTTCCCTACCTCGTGGCCTTCCATTTGCCACTGATTTCAGGTCATTTGGTTGAGTATTAAGGTCGAATTTCACGTTTTAATCCAAGGTTAGGTAAAGGTCAAAAAGTGTGTACTTTTGGGATTAATCTCTAAATAGATCTTACCACGGATTTACAATGGCTTAATGCCAGAAGGAAAAGCTGTTATCTACATCGACCTTAACATGTTTACTATTTTTATGGATTTTTATAAGGTAGTCGAATTTTCACTTATACTATTTCTAACGAATTAAATATTAATAAATCCGAAATTTAATTATTAATTCAATAAAATTCTATTCTCAACTAATAAAAGCTTAACAATAAATATTGGGCTCAAATAAATAATTTGGGGTCTTACACCCTCCCCTACTTAAAGGAATTTGGTCCTCCAAATTCACTGCACTAAAACTGAGAGTAGAAAAAGATCGCTCACCTAGAATAGATCGGGATACTGCTTCCGCATAGTCTCTTCAGACTCCCATGTAGCTTCTTCGGTCCCACGCCGACTCCACTAAATCTTGACCATCGGTATCGAACGATTCCGGAGTTACTGTTGCTTCCAGTCCAGAATCTTTACAGGTCTTTCCTCATAGGTCAAATCTTCCTTTAGTTCAAAATCCACCTGCTGAATGATATGAGTGGGATCGTACACATATTTCCGCAACATAGACACATGGAAAACATTGTGTACGCCAGATAAATGCGGTGGTAAATCCAGTCTGTATGCCACCTCTCCCACTCTATCTAGAATCTCGAATGGACCAATGTACCTCGGACTCAGCTTGCCATGAATGCCAAATCTTCGGATCCCTCTCGTCGGAGAGACCTTTAAGAACACATGCTCGCCAACCTGAAATTCCAATGCTCTTCTCCTGTTGTCGGCATAACTCTTCTGTCTTGACTGGGCTACTTGTAATCGGTCTCGGATAACACGGATGTTCTGTGATGATTCCGAAACAAGATCTGGTCCAAGCCACTGTTTCTCACCTACCTCGTCCCAACACAACGGGGAACGACAACTTCTACCATATAGTGCTTCAAAAGGAGCCATCTGAATACTAGACTGATAACTGTTATTGTAGGCGAATTCAATTAATGCCAAATGCTCACTCCAATTACCACCGAAATCAATCATGCAAGCTCGCAGCATATCTTCCACTATCTGATTGGTTCTTTCAGTCTGTCCATCTGTCTATGGATGAAAAGCAGTACTGAAATTCAGACGAGTACCCAAAGACTCTTGCAGTCCCTTCCAGAAATGTGAAGTGAATCTGGGGTCTCGATCATATATTATATTCACCGGAATACCATGTAATCTCACCACTTCCTTTGTATACAAGGCAGCCAATACATCAATCGTCCACTTGGACTTAATTGGTAAGAAATGAGCCGACTTTGTCAATCGATCGACAATCACCCATATCGCATCAAATCCACCACGAGTCCTAGGTAGACCCATAATGAAATCCATGCCAATGCTTTCCCACTTCCATTGGGGTATGTCGAGTGGTTTCAGTTTCTCTGCTGGTCTGAAATGTTCGGCCTTAACTTGCTGACATACCAAGCATCTACTCACAAAATCTGTAACTTCTCTTTTCATATTCGGCCACCAAAAGGACCTTTTCAAATCTCGGAACATCTTAGTGCCTCCAGGATGAATGGTATATCTGGATCTATGAGCTTCCTCAAGAATTTTGTTCTTTATTGTAGCCTCATCCGGGACACAAGTTCTGCCTTTAAATAATAATCTACCATCATCTGCCAACATGAAGTCAGGTCTGCTGCTCAAGCTTCCCTTGATCTCTACCAACTCAGGATCATTATCTTGCAAGGACTTGATCTCTATCAATAATTCAAGTTTAAGTTGAATCTGAGCAATCAAGACCCGATCATTGTCAATATTAAGATCCAGACTAGATAATTGTTCCAACAATCTCCATTCTTGTAACATGAGACTTGACAATCTAGCTACCGGCTTCCGGCTTAATGCATCTGCCACAACATTACCTTTGCCAGGATGATACTCAATTGAGAAGTCGAAGTCTTTCAAGTACTCCAACCATCTCCGCTGCCTCATGTTGAGTTCCTTCTGAGAAAATAAATACTTCAAACTCTTATGATCTGAAAACACTGTAAAGGTTTCTCCATACAAGTAATGCCTCCATATCTTCAAAGCAAACACGACTGCAGCAAGTTCCAAATCATGAACAAGATAATTCTCTTCGTGCTTTCTCAACTGCCTAGAGGAATAGGCAATCACCTTCCCATGCTGCATGAGTACACAGCCTAAGCCAATACCTGAAGCATCAGTATAAACAACAAATCCTCCTTCACCAGAAGGTAAAGCCAAAACAGGTGCAGTAGTCAAACACTCCTTCAAGGTCCGAAAGCTTTGCTGACAATCATCTGACCAATCAAACTTAATTTCCTTGCGGGTTAATCTTGTCATAGGTACTGCAATCTTAGAGAAATCTTGAATAAATCTTCGATAATAACCTGCCAGGCCTAGAAAACTTCTAACTTCTGTCACACTGGTAGGCTTTTCCCAATTCTTCACTGCCTCGACCTTCGAAGGATCAACAGAAATACCGTTCTTCGTAATGATATGTCCTAGAAAGGACACCTCTTGCAGCCAGAATTCACACTTACTGAACTTAGCATATAGCTGATGATCTCTCAACAGTTGCAATGCCATTCTCAGATGCTCAGCATGCTCCTCCTCATTCTTAGAATAAATCAGGATGTCATCAATAAAGACCACGACCCATTGATCAAGATAGGGCCGAAATGCATTGTTCATCAACTGCATGAAAGCTGCCGGTGCATTCGTTAGACCAAAAGGCATAACGACAAATTCAAAATGACCATACCTACTGCGGAAAGCTGATTTATAGATATCCTCCTCCTTAATCCGCAACTGGTGATATCCAGATCGAAGATCAATCTTAGAGAAATATTGAGCTCCTGCTATCTGGTCAAATAACTCGTCAATCCTCGGCAAGGGATATTTGTTCTTGATAGTCTGCTGGTTTATTTGCCGATAATCAATGCACAACCTCATCGAACCATCTTTCTTCCTGACGAATAACACAGGGGCTCCCCACAGAGAAGTACTAGGACGAATAAAACCCTTCTCAAGCAATTCCATCAGCTGTTGCTTTAACTCCCTCAGTTCCGCAGGAGACATACGATAAGGAGCCTTAGAAATAGGAAATGTGCCAGGAATAAGATCAATAGAAAAGATAACTTCCCGCTCAGGCGGAAGTCCTAGTAGTTCCTCTGGAAAGACATCAGGAAAATCTCGGACAACAGGAATGTCCTTGATCTCAATCTGCTGCTCAGGGGTTGCACAAACAAAGGCTAGAAAAGCCTCACATCCACGTCTCATCAGCTTATCAGCTCGGAGAGCCAAAATAAGTGACACCGAGTTGTGATGCTTAACACCCACAAAAGAAAGTCTCGGGTGCCTAGTAAAAGACACAGAGCTAGAACTGCAGTGAACGTTAACCTCATATCGAGCCAACCAATCTGCTCCTAGGATTACATCATAATCCTTCATGTCCATGCAGACTAAATCTGCTGGTAAGTTTTGTTTACCAATCATCACCACACTAGAGGGATAGAAATACTGGATTACTGATCTAGTGCCAATAGGGGTTGATAAGTCTAACGGAGTATTCATCAAAACAGGTTCCACAGCTAAAGACTTAGCAAATCTCCGAGAAATAAATGAATGTGTTGCACCAGTATCGAAAAGAATAAATGCTGACTTGTCGAGTATAATAAGTGTACCTTCGACGAGTCCACCATCCTCGGCTGTTTCCACTTCTTCTGCATACAGAGCTTGGAGCTTGCCTTGTGGTTTCTTGAAGACTTGCGGTTTTGCCGGGGTAGCTTGCTCAGACATATGAGGGCAATCAGAGATACGGTGCTCCTTGCTTCCACATCGCAGACATGCGCCTAGCTTGCGCCAGCAATCCTCCACCCTGTGGCCAGGATTATTACAAAACTTGCAAACGCCCATGTATGGAACGATAGGGCCAGGCTTCTTATCTTCATACTTCGTCATCTTTCCCTTCCATGATCCTGCTCCGGTCCACGAACTCGACCCACTCGTGGGCCTCTTCTTGATATACCCGGGTTTGACACTCCCGGAACCCGTAGGTCGTTCCTTCTTCATGCCTGTGCCATGGATCCTCTCCGTCATCTCAAGAGTATCCTCTAGAACTTGCGCTTTCCTTACCATCTCGGAATAAGTGGAAATCTCCAATGGTGCTAGTTGATTAATATAATGTAGCTTCAGACCATTGAGAAAACGCTTCGCCTTCATTTTCTCAGTGGAAATAAGATGTGTAGCATATCGAGAAAGCCGTGCAAATTGAGCCTCATACTCTGCCACGGACAAACCTCGCTGTTTCAGGGCCACGAACTCCGTCGCTTTCTTCTCTTGCACTCTATCAGAAAAATACTTGTTGTTAAAGAATTCCTCGAACTCTTCCCATGTAACATGTCGGTCACCCAGAGTCGCCTTGATAGAATCCCACCAAGTACGTGCATCACGTTCCAGTTGAAATGCGGACAAAAGGACACGCTCCTGGTTGGTGCATTGCATAACTTCAAAGATTCTCCCCATCTCATCTAGCCAGTGCTCGGCTTGGTCGGGGTCAGTCGAACCAGCGAATCTAGGCGGATTCATTCCGCGGAAGTTCCGGTATAGATCACCGGTGCCATGCTGTGCTGCTCCTGCCTGAGCTACCTGCTGAAGGGCCTGAGTAAGGCCTTGAACCGTGCGTTGTAGGTTCCTCCATTCAGCACGATCGGCTGCCATCTACACGAGAAATAGATTACTTAGGTTTAATCAAGATAAATAATTACACGATTAAGAACGATCTTAACCCAAGTTTCTACCCATTCTCACCAGGTCAGGTCCTAGACTTTTACAAGGTTAGGGATCTAATGCACCTAGACACGGCCAAAAACTCGGTACCTGGCGGAGGTAATCGGTCCGAAGACCACTCGCGCAAGTGTGCGACCTTCCCGATAGGCGTAGCCTAACGTTCGGACAACACCTTTTGATATACCGGTTATTGGGATGCAATGCAAGAAAACCTAAAACTTAGGGAACCTATGAATGTGAAACCTAGGCTCTGATACCAACTAAACTGTCACGCCCCGACGCGGAATATCGGGACGTACAGTCGGGAACGAGCTGACAAGAGAGAGGTCTATCTAAAACAATACACAAGTGCTACAAGATGGAAATACTAAATGATCAACAACCAACCACAACTGATACAATAACCTCAAATTCAACTTGATACAATTGGAATAACAACCACTAAACTCAATAACATAACTGAAACTAAATGCTCTCCAAAACACAACTGAAAGTAAGATAACACACTGCTAACACACTAGAACTGACACACTCATGGCATCACTCCTGCCCTTCCCCATCGGTAAGCGCGTCACCTGAAAAGCCTGGAAAGGGGGGAAACACAACTATGAGCTGACGCTCAGTAGGAAATAACAGACAGGTATAAGTGATTAACAGTTTAATTACATTTTTAAAATGTCATGCTATAAAGGATAATGCAATAAAAGGCTAATGACGATATAATGAAACAAAACTAAAGATCTTGCAAGGTCAAGAAATATACAATTGATAATGATTAACAAGGATATTAGATACAAGAATTTACAACAGGAGATATAACAAGAGACAATAGTAAGGAATTGGCCACAAGCAAGTAATGAGAGTTCATTCGCGATCAAGTAACAAGTAACAAGTAACAAGTAACAAGTAACAAGTGATGTTTGTCATAGACGCAACAAGCAAGCAAGTATTTCGGTGTAATGCCCCACCATGTCATTAGCATCCCATGGGCTCAGTAATTTTTCGGGCGCTCTCCCCAGGACCAGACCGGGCCCTTATGATGCGATGGCATTTATTTTTATGGTTCCAAAGTCCCACCCGTCCAGACATTCAGTCAATTTTAATGGCCAATCAATCAGAGGAATTTCTGTCAAGAGTATGAGATTTAAGGACTAACATGTCCTTGGATTCCAAACAAAAACTCGGTTGACACGGTCACTCCGGTGCCGTATTACAAGAACTGGACCAAAGCTTGATCCGTGGGGTCAAGAAAGAACGGCTGACAGCATACCATTCAAGTGTGTAAGTAATACATTCTACTGGAGTAATAGTGACTAAAACAGCAACTCACAATCCATTTAATCCTAATCACCAAGTTAATATATCAAAGATTATCCATTATCATTTGCATTAAGACGATTGCCAAAAGCTAATTCAAGGTGATAAGGTAAAGGAACAAGCTTGTACAGGAAGGAAATAGCATGTATTAACAGAGATTTAGTTACACCATTAACCACTAATTATGTGGGTTTCTATTTAACCATTGTATATATTGCAATTAAGATGATGAATGGCATGTTTTTACATCATGATAGAACATAGGAACCAATGTAATTTGAAATCATAAGGTTCATGAATAGGTCACTGGTTCTTCCAGAATATACCTTTCAATAGGTCTAAGTTAATTAGGTCGATCCCCTAATGATCCGGATCGATCCACGGGTCGCAAAATGATGAAAACCGGGTTTCTGGTGCATGGGTCGACCCCTGGGGTCGACCCCTGTAAAAATGGGGTCTGGCAGCTGAATGGGTCGACCCCTGGGGTCGACCCCAGCAATTTCTGAAGGATGGGTCGACCCCTGGGGTCCCTTCAATCCAGCGCAAGGGTCGACCCTTGGGGTCGACCCCCATGCAGGGGTTGGATGGGTCGACCCCTGGGGTCGACCCTCGGGCCTGCTGGGTTTCCCAGAAAATGGGTCGACCCCAGGGGTCGACCCCTGCAAGAACAGCTACGTGAGTTGCTTCCGGAAAACACATAAACCCACCCAATTGAGGTCCAATTGAGTTGAAATCAAAACCACATGATCTAGGAATCCTAATAAACATTCTAGGGTCATGATACATGAGTTTTAAAACATGAATTTTCACAGAAATCTATTAAATCTCAACTTATACATGATAAATACATGAAAACCCTAGTTCCTGACCTACTTCTACCAAATCATGCAATTCCCTCAACACAAGTAATGAATTTTGGGGCTTCTTGCGTCAAAAGAAAGCTAACTCGATTATGAATCCAACCATATATAATATGCTACATGAAGATCAGGTTACATGACTCAAAATGACCCCGAAATCAGGCTCTGACTTAAAGGAACACTATATGAATCATGTTCTAGATATGCTCTTACAAGAATTCAAAATTCACGAGGCATGCTCAATGGAATTTGGGGCTTTCTATGTTGAATGAAAGATAATAACATGCTGATTACTTCATGTAAGTTAATTAGAATTTGGTTGTTAGATCCTACCTCAAATCGGAGAAAGAAATCGAAACCCTAGGATGAAGAACAAGCTTGACAGCAGCTCACAAAAAGCTCGATTTCTCCACAGATACCTAATGAAAATTGGGGCTTTTGCCACCAATGGATAGAGCTCGATGAGAGGAACAATTTTCTATACTCATGATCGCATTTACGTTGAGAATTCCTACCTCAATCGTTGGAACAAGGAAGGAAGAGAGGAAGCCGACGGCCTGCCGACCCACCTCCACAAATCGAGCAAGAACTCCTTGGATCTGTAACTTCAACGTACCCCACAGCAACCAAATGAAACTAGAGTCTAAGAGCTACATTTCTATAGGTCATGGGGCTTCTGGATCCTTCGGAGTTGGGAGTATTCGACGCTGCAAGTTACGTGTTAAAAACGGCGCCGAAATCCTTGACTTGACCAAAACTATGTCGGCGGCACATGTTGGGGCTAGGTTTACCTCAAATTGATTGAGGGTAAATGTTCCCTACCTCGTGGCCTTCCATTTGCCACTGATTTCAGGTCATTTGGTTGAGTATTAAGGTCGAATTTCACGTTTTAATCCAAGGTTAGGTAAAGGTCAAAAAGTGTGTACTTTTGGGATTAATCTCTAAATAGATCTTACCACGGATTTACAATGGCTTAATGCCAGAAGGAAAAGTTGTTATCTACATCGACCTTAACATGTTTACTATTTTTATGGATTTTTATAAGGTAGTCGAATTTTCACTTATACTATTTCTAACGAATTAAATATTAATAAATCCGAAATTCAATTATTAATTCAATAAAATTCTATTCTCAACTAATAAAAGCTTAATAATAAATATTGGGCTCAAATAAATAATTTGGGGTCTTACAGGAGTTATGGGATCCGAAGATCCTCTCTCGCAAGTGTGCTACCTTCCTAATAGGCGTAACCTATCATTTCGGGAACAACTTTTGATATACCGAATATTGGGATGAAATGCAACCTAGGACTTAAATGACCCTAGAGTTAAACCGAGGCTCTGATACCAATTTGATGCGGGACGGATGACACGACCAGGCTAAGACGTACGACCGACTAAAAGTGTGGCCAGCACTAGCACACTAAGGTAAGCCGAGCGGCTGACCACCGTTGCGTTCTCCGGGTGGAGACGTCTCTCAACAGCAACTCACTCTAGCCCGACGATCATCCCTTGTGAGGGAAATGTGGGATTGCAGTGGTTAAGGAACCACTGTCGCTTAGGGTAATGCAGTCCGAGCTTGGTGCTCGATTGGAGCTAAGGAACGGGCGCTCACAACTCACAACCACGATAATTTGCAACTAGATAACAGCCCTATTCTCACAAGCACAGAATGATAGAAAATATACTAAATCAGCAATGTGAGTGTGGAACGAAGCGCGTACCTCCACGACTAGTGCGTGGGGAAGAATTCTTGGCCGAATCCGACAACCCCAATACACACACTTAATAATTGTACAATTTCAGAACCTAATGCCCACTCCACGCAGGGAGGTAAAGGGCTACAAATGCAATTTTGAGGTTGCTGGAATACGGGTTACGGGCCGCACTCGCAGGAGGCGAGGGAAGCGAGTCGGGGCCGATCGGGTGAGCCGATTGGGAGCCGACTTGGTTCTGCCCGCGCTGGTCACCCTGCGCAGAGAGCTTGCGGAGGCCGGTACGCCAAGATCCGACGCCCAATCGGAGTTCCGTTTATTGGAGAACGTCGGCGACAAGATGAAGTTTCTTTGCTCTGAAGGGTGCAATCAGATCTATCCAGATCTGGGCGCAGCAGCAATAGTTCTCAGACTCTGGTTCTACGCACACAGAACTGCACAGGGAGACAATTAATTACTGGAAAAGTGGCTCCCGGGGTCGGAACGAGGCGCCGTTTGTTGGAGATCGTTGGCGACATCTAGAGGACGGATTTGACCAAGGGGTTTGGTCAGATCTGCAAAGGGGAGGGTGTGGCAGCTTTTGGAAGTCACCCTTGCTTCTGGGTCGGATCTGCACAGGGTGGTCGGCACAGTCCCACAAGAATCTTCGCCACGATCAACACAAAACTCGGATCGACACGAGCTCAGCGGCAAAGCGAAGAGGACTCAAAATCTTACGACCACTTCGAAGATCAGATCCATAAAGCTTGCGAGTAGATCTGGAGAAATTTAGAATTAAGAAACTCCAGATCTGGATAGCAAGCTCGGGCAGATCTGTGCAACTTCACGAGACGAATTGTTGCTGGCCATCTAGAGCTCCGATCGGTGCAAAACCACCGCCAAATTCTTCCCCACTTACAGAAGCTTCACTGAGAATTTTTGTGGAACCAAATGCGAAGGGGATATGGAGGATAGAGGGGCGAGTCACATGACCAAATAAATCTCATCACAGGATTTGGCCTAGGGCATCACACCCATAGGAAGGAAGAGAATCACTCTCTTAATGCAATTTTCTCTCACAAATTTTTCATTAACTCCTTCACTAACACTATACACATGTTTAAATAGAGGGATGGCAAGGGGAGGGGGCTGGGAAATGCATGGGAGCAAGGGGAGGGAGAGGGGGTGCACACCTTGACCAAGGGGGAGAGGGGGGGGACCAAGGGGGGACAAGTGCCACCTAATTTTGGAATCTAAGGGAGGGGAGTCAAACTACGTAGGTGGCAGCCTCCCTCTTGGACCAAGAAGGGGGAAGTCCCTTTCCAAGCCACCAAGGCATCTTCCCATTAACCCTTTTCATACCTAGCACACCTAGCCCTTAACCTTGTTCACATTAAAGTCCCTTAAGGCCCAAAACCCATTAACTCTAGCCCATTCCCCACATGAGGTCCAATAAAGAAAAAAGGAATAATTATCCATGAAAGGGCTACAAAGGGCCCAATAAGGCCTTAACGCAAGAAATAAGACAAGTAAGTAGCTCGATCACACGTCCACGTCCTTCGCGAGCTAACCTGGCCCCGCCATGTCCTCGTCCACCGGCGTGTATTGCGACGTGTGTCCGCACCAGTTGGCCAAAAGTCGTTGTGCTGGCTGACCACTGAGGTGTCACTGAAGGCGTGTCGACTAATGCTGAGGTATGTAGCCGAATGTTGAAGCTGGCTAATCATTGACTTGTGATAGCCAGAGTTGATGTAGACCAGCCCTTAGGGCATGTTGGTCTAGGTTGATGTCGGCCGTACACGGGCTGAGGCAAATACCATCCATCGCAGACTTGAGCATAGCACTACCCTGGGCAAGGGCATCGTAACTTGTACATCAAAATTCTGTACATTTCATTTTGCTTCGAAAAGGCACTCATTGGCTTCTATCTCCTTTCTTGGTTTTAGCTTTTGCTGGTGAGGCTTCATAGCTATCTCGGAGTTTCCTGGCTCTTGGGATGGAGTAGCCGAATGGTCCTCAACTTGGTGTAGCATTGCCAGATGCATGCATTTCGTCTCCCTCGGGATGCTTGGGTGACTGAGGTTGCATCTTTATGGGAGGAGTTCACCCGCCTTCATGCTATTTAGGAGCGGAGGCGGAGGACTCAGCTGATGATTCAATAGGAGGAGGAGTGGCTTTGCAGAGTTCGGGTGGCCCAGGCTGAGGTGGGTGCCTAGGTCGAGGATGCTCACAAGCACGAGCAGATGGCCTTCCGAAGAGTGGAGGAACTTTTGCAAGAGTTTGGGAGACCGAGGAGGAGCGCAGTCTTGCGCGTGCCGATGTAGATTTTCCGCCATAGGCTTGAGGGGCTCTAGGAGCATTTGCGAGAGGTCCGAGAGACCGGGGAGCGCAGTCTTGCACGTGCCGATGTAGACTCTTCACCGTATGCCTGAGGGACTCCAAGAGAAAGCTCTTCAGAGTGGGACTCACCTTGTTAAGCTGAGGAGGAGCGATTCCGGTGCATGAGCTTTCTTGTACACAGGGCTTTTGTACTTTTCCCATTCTTGTCTCAGTTATCCCGAGGGCTTGTCTCGGGCTCCCTTCTTTGATGACATTGATGAATACAGGACAGAGCTCAACAGTTTTACTTCCATCCTCTTGCACGTACGCTTCTTTTTTTTTTCACTTTACCAACCCTACCGCCCTTTCGGATTTTTGTCAGGACTGGCCCCCTTTAGCTTTTTCTAGTGCACCCTTGCAGGTTTTCACACTAAGGGGTACCCATTTTTGCCTAAGTTGCCCTTGTGGGTTTCACCTTAGATAGGTTAAATCCTGTTTGCCCTTGATTGCTCCTCTAACGGAAACAACCAAGTCCGCTGGGGCACCAATATTTTTAGCCCCATTTTTTATTTTTTTGAAGTACCTATAATGCCAAAAGGCAAGTGTGGCATTCCGGGAGGGACATGTGTGCCGCATCGGTGGGACAAGGTGGGTGGATTTGACAGCCCTAGAGGGACGCACTTAGTCTAATCCGAAGATCGATAGGTCGGATGGGCCGGCAACCCGAGGAGCGCATGCCTAGGCCAAGCCCGGTTGGGACAGCAAGGAAGTAGGTTTAATAGTCCGAAAGGGACACGCGGGTTAAACCTGGAAGCCGATAGGTGAGATGGGTTGGTAGCCCGAAAGGGGCATACATAGGCTAAGCCCGACAAGATGAAAGAAAGGATTTGATAGCCTGGGTGGGACGTATGAATCAAATCCGTAAGCCGATAGGCAAATAGGGTTGGCAGCCTGAAGAGGCATACATAGGCCAAGCCCATGGGGACAGGGGAATAAACTTGACAATCCCGGTGGGACATGTGAGTCAAGTCTGAAGCCAAGAGGTGAGATGGGTTGACAGCCCGAAAGGGGCATGCATATGCCAAACCTAAAAGAAGGAAAGGAAGGATTTGACAGCCCTAGTGGGACGTGCGAGTCAAACCCGAAAGTCAATAGGCAATGTGGGTTGGCAACCCGAGAAGGGCAGACACAGGCCAGACCCAAAAGAAAGAAAGGATGAGTTTGACAGCCCTAGTGGGACGAGAGAGTCAAACCTGAAAGTCGATAGACAGAGTGATGGGTTGGCAGCCCGAAAGGGACATGCATAGGCCCGACCCCGAAGAAGGGAAGGATGGATTTGACAGCCCTAGTGGGATGTGAGAGTCAAACCCGAAAGTCGATAGGCAAGAGATGGGTTAGCAGCCCGAGAGGGACGTACGTAGGCCACACCCAATGTAATACCCTGGATCTTTGCTGGATCCTTGGTAGGTCTTGCTGGATCTTCATTGGATCTTTTGGATTGGTTTCGGTGAGTTTCGGTTCGCTTTGGTGGCTTCCGAGTTGAGCTTTACGAGCCGTGTGGGTTTTTCTCTCGTACTAGTTACGGATCCCTACGGTGAGTTTGTTTGTCAATTCTCGAACTCGTGGATGCTACAGCGACGATGTACTCTTCGAGCCGGTCGTTTCGACTATTTTTGCGTATTTTTCTGAATTTGTGCATTTTCGGCGCATTTTCAGAATTTTCAGAAATTAGGAAAATTTCCTAATTTCTTTTCTTTTTCTTTTCTTTCCTCTCTCCTTCCTTCTCATTCGCCGCCGCCATCTCTCTCTCTTCCGTTCTCTCTCGTTTCGCCTCCTCGGCTCCGACTGCAGATGGGGGTGCCTAGGGGCGTGTGCTGGGGACGTGGTGGAGCTGGCTGGGTGCGCGATGGGGCGAGGATCGGATCGATTCTGGCGCGATCCCGAACGGTGGATTCAAAGTCGACGTTCGAGCTCGCGAGTTGTTTTTGGCGAGGTTTAGTCCTTTCGGGGCTCGGTTTCTTCGGTGGAGGTAGGGTGACGGTTCCTCACTTCTTCCTTTCCGTTTTCCCTACCATTGCACGTCGTTCGACAAGGAAACGGTCGAGTTTGGGCTTGTTTAGCCTAAACCGTGATTTTCGTGGTTTGTAGGGTTTGCCAGAAAACGGCGACCGTTTGCGGTGTAGTTAGTTTTAAACTGACCGCAGGGATGGTAGGATCCCATCCACGTTAGTTTTGTGTTGATCGGTGGTCATTCGAGGCCGGTAGAAGCCCGGGAACCTCGTTGACTCTTTTAGGGTGGATTCGTTAGAATTGCCCGGATCTTGAGTTTTTGAGCGTGCATGTGGGCTTCTTAGGCCCCTAATGTTGTTTTTCATCGTCTACGTGTGTTTCCCCTGCGTTTCGACGTGTATGGGGCGTGGAATGAGCCGATTTGGCCATTCCTATGTTTTCCCGCCGTGATGGAAGTGGCGGTCGTTTCAGAGGCCGTTACTTGGTTCTGATGGCCCCACGACTGACCGTCACTTGGCTGGGCGTTTTTAGAGCTTTGGCTTCTGGGTGCGTGACGGCCCTGGGGTGGCGCGTCACACCCATGTAACGCTCCTAGGCTGGGGCGTTACATTCGTTTTGTCGTTTTGTTTTGGGGTTAAGTCGGTTCCTCTAACGCGCTTGACCCAGCGCGTTAGATGGATGTAGCGCGCCTGCCCCAGGCCGTTACATTTCGTTTGACCGATGTTGACCATTAGAGGCGGTGCCTCTGACGGTGGCGCCCCTATGCGCTGGGTGAGTGTAACGCGCCTGCCCCAGGTCGTCACACTCTGTTTTGGCCGAGTTAGGGTGGCTGCGTGCTGTTTTGTTTGTAACGGCCCCTACCCTGTGCGTTAGGCCTATGTAGCGCGTCCTCTTTGGACCGTTACTTGCTGTTTTGGCTGAGTGGGGTGGTTGCGCCGTTGGATGTAATGGTGTGGACCCTGTGCGTCAGGCGTTTGTAACGCACCCTGTGTTGGCCGTTACATGCCTCTCAGCCGTGATTTGTGCTTTGGTTGTGGGTGTGTTGGCCCTGACGCGCCTGGTCTTGTGCGTTAGGTGGCTATAACGCGCTCGCTCCCATGCGTTAGTTCATTGTAACGCGCCTCGTCTAGCGCGTTACTTGCTTCGTGTGTTTTGTGTTTTGAGGGTTGTTGGCCCTGACGGCCCCGGTCTGGTGCGTCAGGTGTGTGTAACGCGCCCGGTGCTAGCCGTTACATGTTGTTTTCTGTGTTTAGAGTTGGATAGGGTAGTGTGTGTGACGGCTTGTCGCCCGACCGTCACTTTGTGTGTAACGGCCCAGGTCTAGACCGTCATATGTTTGTAGCGGTCTAGGGGTGGTGTGTTACATGCCTTGTGCTCCGATTTCCGTGATTTCAGTTTCGGCTTGTCTTGGCTTGTCCTTGTGGTCTGCCCGTTGTCCCGTGGATGTCTTCCGACGTCCTATGAGGGTTAAGACTACGTTATAAGGTGGCCAGGAGTCTTCTTGCTTGAGGTAGGATTCTCCTTCCTACTTTTTGAGCTTTGTTGTTAGGTTCTGGTCAACTCGGTGTGACCTAGTGGTTGACGTGTGACCTAGTGTGTGCGTGTCTTGGCGGTTCTATCCGGCCCAAGACACTGGTTCTGGATGTCTCGAGGTATTGCCTTACCTCGTTTTACGTGTCCAGTTGTGCTGAGGGTTTCTGGTTTTCCCTCAGGTCTCCGTGTGTTGTTTTCTGCGGAGCGTGGTTTCTTCTGGATTAGGATTAGACCGATTGGCGGCTTGTTCTGCTGTTTGTGACGATCTTGCCTTTGAGTCGTTCGACTCGGGATCGTTACATGGTAGGTCTAGTTGCCTAGTCCTGAGTCTGTCGGTAGTGGTTGTACTGCCAGTGGTGCTTCGTAGTACGTGTGACAGGGCTTCCGTAGACTGTCTGTACTTTAGCACTTGTGTTTTGGAGTCCGTGCCTTGTGAACCTCCACTAGTCGTAGCCTGTGGCGTAGGCTTTTTAGTACGTCACCCACCGGGAGTGATGGACGGGCAGTTTCCCGTTACACGGTTTTTAAGCTAGTTCCGTGGGCCCCAGCCAACAGTAGCGTCATACCGAGGGGAATACTAGCTAGAGGCCTGGCCTAGGTAGTGGTCAGTGTGTGCACACGTTGTCAGGGACTGAGGACTCACGTCGACGGGAGTGACCCTGACTAGTCACTCGCAGCTTGGTACTGCGGTCTTGTGTCCGTAGTTGCCGTTCTTCCTTGGAACGTTGTTGTTCCTTGGACCTGGTTCTTAGTGTGTCTAGTCTCCTCCGTGCTGCACACGGTCTGGTAGACGTGACACTTGAAGCATAGTGTAAGACGTGAGTGGACGCATCTGGCTGTTCTTCTAGTGTGAGGGTACTCCTATCACTTGACCTGTGACTCTCGCGTTTCTTGTGCGTTGCAACCTTTGCGAGTGGCCCTATCGGGGCTGTACTCGAGGTCGGTGTCCTGTTGTGTGCGCGACGTTCTGGTCGTGCGTAGGGCTGTGTGCACGACGTTTCTGCTCGTGTTTGGTTGTCGTCTGTCTAGGTCTTTTCTAGACCTTTTCCATGTGTTGTTGGCTTTTGCCCTCTTATCGGTTTTGGCCGACGGACTGGTGTACCCTACCGTGTGAGTTTAGGGTTGACCGTCTGTTGCCTTTTGGAGTAGCTTAGAGTGCCGAGTTCTCCTCGGTTGTCGTATTCTGGGTTTTACGGCCTCGCTCTTCTTTGTTGTTGAGCTTCCCTTGCTCTTAGCCTGTTCCCTACTCCTGCTGTCCCTGTTCTGTTTACAGCTTTGTAGTGTAGCTTTTCCTGCTTTGCTACACTTGTTGTTAGTGTTGCTTCCGTTGCACTGTGCGTTTTTCAGTGGGGATCCGCGTGACCCCTACTGAGTTTCTGTTTAGAGACTCACCCCTGCTTTTCAGGTGGTTTTCGCCGTCTGCCTCTGCTGTTCCTGGTGGAGCGCGTTGTTGTAGCTGCCAGCTGTACCTGTGTCGGGCTTCCCCCGACTTCTGTGTACGTTCTTTTCTATGAGACTGTACTTGTTGTCTTTCCTTTGGACTAGACTTTGGTGTATAATTGTAAAATTTGAATTATTAATGAAAATGTAATTTTATTTCTGCTACTTTAGCAAACCGTTCTAATGAAATTTAATTGCTTGCTGTTATATCTGTCAGTTCAATGTACTACACGACAGTCCTTTTTCCCTTCGGCGCTTTCCTACGCTTGGGAGGCCTCGCGGGTCCCATGCGGTACCACGTGTATCCGATAGTCCTACCGGGTGCACCTGGTATCCAGAATCCGGGTCGTCACACCCAAGAGATGGAAGAGATGGACTTGACATCCCTAGTGGGACGTGAGAGTCAAACTCGAAGGCCGACAAGCAGAGCGATGGGATGGCAGCCCGAGAGGGACATACGTAGGCCACACCCAAGAGTTGGAAGGGGTGGATTTGATAGCCCTAGTGGGACGTGAGAGTCAAACCCAAAGGCCGATAGGCAAGATGGGTAGGCAGCCAGAGAGGGACGTATGTAGGCCACACCTAAGAGATGGAAGGGATGGATTTGACAGCCCTAGTGAGACGTGAGAGTCAAACTCGAAGGCCGATAGGCGAGTTGGGTTGGCAGCCTGAGAGGGATGTACGTAAGGCAGACCTAGTGGGACAAAAAGGTAAGTGGGTTTAACTGCCCGAAAGAGACGCCCACTAAACCCAGAAGCAGACAGGCGAAACAGGTCGGTAGCCCGAAAAGGGCATGCACAGGCTGAGTCCGATGGGATAGAGTATAACAATGGTCGATCCCGGGCTCGGAGAGACACGAGATCCGAACCCGGGAAGTCCAAAATATGGGCGATCCCGATGGGATAGAGTATAACAATGTCGGGACGCCCGGGTGAGACTGGGTGTCACGGGACAACATGGGAGATACGACCAAAGCATCAGTATAATGCCTTCGCCATTATAGGGTGGGGTTTCTGATTTAGAACCACCCATAAAGCATGTTGAAAAGAGGATTTCCTTTTTTTTTCATATTACCAACCTCACCGCCCTTTCGGGTTTTCGCCGAGACTATCCCCCTTTAGCTTTTTCTGATGCGCCCTTGCGGGTTTTCACACCAAGGGGTTGCCCATTTTTGTCTGAGGTGCCCTTTCGGGTTTTAACCCTGACTGGTCTATGGCCTTTTTGCCCTTAGCCAACCGTCAAAGGGTGACTAAGTCCGGCGGGGTATCAATATTTTTAACCCCATTTTTTTAACTTGAACCTTCACTAGGGATAGGTACGTCCGGTAAGGATGGCTGGAGAAACTCTTGCGGTGGCGCATGGTAGAGCTTCATGTGCTTGCCATTAAGAGGAGGGAAGGGATTATTTCCCTTGTGGTCGATGACCATATATGCCCCTCCTTCATAGACTTTCTGTATGACGTAAGGTCTCCGCCAATTGGGTTGGAGTTTGCCGCTGGATCTTACCGCTAGAACCTCATTTTCCTTAATCATGAAGAGGTTGCCTTTCTTGAATGCCCTTTGCTTGACTAGCTTATCATAGGCACGTGTCATGCGGGCATGATACACTTGTAACTGTTTATAGGCTTTGAGTCTTTCACCTTCAAGGCTGGATAGCTCCTCAAGCCTTCTTTCTATTTCAGACTGGTCTTGGCCTGGCAATCTAGCGTACACAACAACGTGATAAGATGCCAGCTCAATTTCCACAGGGACCACCGTCTCGACTCCGTAGACAAAGGAGAATGGGGAACAACCCGTAGGGGTTTTGTAAATAGTCCGGTAGGCCCATAGGGCTTCGTGGACCTTCTCGCCCCAATCCCGTTTGCGGCCACCTACTATCTTGGACAGCAACTTATAGAGGGTTTTGTTGAAGGCCTCGGCTAACCTATTGGCTTGGGGGTTGTAGACGGACGACGTCCTCCAGTCAATATGAAATTTGGATGCCAGCGCATAAATAGTCTTATTTCTAAATGGCGTGCCGTTGTCGGATATAATCCGGCTAGGGGTGCCGTATAATGTAGTGCCTTACAAAATGGGCAACTATCTCCCCTGTAACTTCTCGTAGCGGAACTGCTTCTGCCCATCTGGAGAAGTAATCAGTGGCGGCCAGTATGAACTTATGGCCCTGAGATGATGGTGGGAATGGTCCCACAATGTCCATGCCCCACTCTACGAACGGCCAATCAGGTGCAGTTGGATGAAGCGGATTAGGCGGCCTCCGAGGCACTGGCCCAAATGCTTAGCATTGGTGACACGTACGAGCATATTGGTTGTAATCTTCGTACATGGTGGGCCAATAAAACCCTTTGAGCTTAATGCTATTCTTCATCTTAGCTCCTGCTTGATGAGCCCCATACAATCCGGAGTGGACCTCGTGTATCACAATTTTTGCTTCCTTAGATGAAAGGCACCGTATGAGGACCGATCGATCCTTTTCATGAACGAGCCTGAAAAGCCGACCGTCAATCACCTGGTAGGATGTTGCCCTGCATAGCAGCTGCACCCTTTGAGCCTGATCAGGGGGAACCCATCCGTTCTTTATCTTTATAATTGGCTCACGCCAATCTTCTTCTTGTGGAGCATTCTCCCCTTGAATGTTGTCGACCTCATAGATAGTGAGGCCGGACTCTTCGTCGAGCACACTTGGCATGAGCCTTCGGTGTCTGACAATAATATTCAATTCTCCCTCAGGCGAGAGTTTTAGGGCTACTGCCAACTTTGCCAAAGTGTCCGCCTGGGAGTTACTGCCCCTCGGGACATGGAATATTTCAAGGTAGGGGAGGAGCTCCTTTTTCCGGACGTCATAGACACCCAGGACTTGTCGAATGACGAGCTGAGAATCTCCGTAGACTTTGATGCACTTGATGTCGATCTCCAGTGCCAATTGAAGCCCAATAATTAATGCTTCATATTCTGCCTCATTATTAGTCAGCGACTTCATGAGTGCACAAGAATTGTGGAGAATGCCACCTTGCGGAGATACAAAGACTACCCCCGCACCCGAGACGAAGTCTGCGAGGCCGCCGACCCTTTTGATTGTCCAAGATGCACCATAAAAATACAACTCCCAGTGTGGGAGGTCAAGGGTGAGGACACCTGGCTCCATCTGTGGTGGGACTTTTTCATAATGTTCCCCAGTTTCTTGAGAAGGCACTAACACCTCTTCATCAGGCAACTCAAAGTTGAGCGACGAATCTTCTGGCACAGGGTGTGCTGCTAAGAACTCTGCCATTCCTTGCCCCTTGATCGCCTTACGCGGGACAAAGGTGATGTCAAATTCCATGAGGATAAGCGCCCACTTACCGAGCCTACTAGAGAGGACGGGCTGACTGAGCAGAAATTTGAGTGGATCACATTTTGAGATGAGCTCCACTCTGTGAGCCAGATGGTAGTGCCTTAGCTTCTTGACAGCAAATACCAATGCCAAGCACACCTTTTCCATAGGAGTATACCGATGCTCAGGCCCGATCAATTTTCGGTTGAGGTAGTACAACGGTTGCTCCTTGCCCTCGTCATTGATTTGGGCTAAAAGTTCCCCCAAAGAGGCATCCATGGCAGCAATATAGAGAATAAGGGGCTTCCCTCTGACCAGTGCCCCTAGGACTGGGGGAGTCAACATGAACTCCTTGATTTGCTCAAAGGTCTTCTGACAGCCTTCGTCCCATATAAAGGGTGCTCTTTCTTCATCAATTTACCAAAATGTAAGCATCTTCCCGAGAGATTAGAAATGAACCGCCTAATATAGGCAAGTCTTCCTTGCAGAGATCTGAGCTCTGTCAAGTTCTTGGGAGGAGGCAGTCCTCTTATGGCCTTGATTTTGTCAGGGTCGATTTCTATGCCTCGATACCTGACGATGAAGCCAAGGAACTTGCCGCTGGAGACGCCGAAGGCACACTTCATTGGGTTCATTTTAAGTTGATACTGTCGAAGCCTTTCGAAGACTTGACGCAAGTCGGCCAAGTGATCTTCTCGCCTTTTTATCTTGACGACCAAGTCATCGACGTAGCATTCAACGAGGTCATGCAGCATCTCGTCGAAGATCTTGGTCATTGCCCTTTGGTAGGTTGCACCGGCGTTCTTCAGGCCAAACAACATCCTTTTATAGTTGAAGATCCACTTAGGAGACCGGAAAGCCATATGGTCTTTGTCTTTGACGGCCATCCAGATTTGATTATAACCCGACAACCCATCCATGAAGGACAAGGCTTCGTGATCGGTGATCATATCAACCATTGTCTCAGTGATTGGGACAGGAAAGTCATCCTTTGGGCATGCCTTGTTCAAATCCTTGAAGTCGATGCAAACTCGGACCTGGCCGTTCTTCTTCTTGACAGGGACTATATTAACGAGCCATACAGGGTACATGCAAGGCTCTATGAAGTCCACATTGAGCATCTTGTCAACCTCAGCATTGACTTTCAATTCCAGCTCGTGGTGCATACGCCTTTGGGCTTGCTTGACTGGCTTGACTGTTGGAAGTATTGCCAGTTCATGTTCCGCCACAGAAGGGTCGAGCCCAGGCATTTCTTTTTAAGTCCAGGCGAAACAATCCCTGAACTCTTCTAGGAGCTGCCGATACGTCTGCCTTTCTTTCTCGCTGAGGAGCACACTTACGAAGGTTGGCCGATCATCATCTTTGCTTCTGAGATTGATCTCGATCAACTCGTCTACAGTTGCTTGGCCATCGTCTTCGAGCTCAGGCAGAGCTGGTTGGAGGTCGACGAAGTCTCCCTCATCATCAGTGTTTACTTAATAGACTTCAAACTCTTCGAAGCCCTCTTGCTCCTAGATTGAGGTCGAAGGACTTGCTTCGTCTTGTTGATGATTTACTGGCTGAGCTATCCCTCCTTCAGGGAGGTGATCATTGTTGACTTCTGATGAGGGTGATGGTGTCATTGACAACTCACCGGACTCCCTTACAGAGTCATCAATCTTGAGATCAACTTCTGCTTGCCCACAATGAGGACGTAGTAGACCTATGGCATTGATTGCATAATAGACCTCGAAGTCCCTTTGTAGAAACCTGGTAAATAAAGATGAGAAATAAAATTTTCAATTTTATTCTATAATTAAAATTTTCATGAAATAATTAAATTACATTTTTACTATATGTAATAAACTAGATAAATGCATTTACTTGAATTTACTTAAGGTAAATTGAAAAATAAATGCTTTAACCCTTAGACAAATCAAAGGAAGCCCAATAAAAGTCAATATAATGGACTATGATTACAATTGGCCCATTGGATAATACATAATGAGTTGGATTAAAGGATTAACGGATTTATTAAATGATAATTAGACCAAAATTCGTAACACATATTTAATATGGCATTTAAGGGATTAAAATAACCCCATTTCTAGAAGATTGACCCAAGAATCAACCCTTACCTAACATACAACTTTAGACCAGCCGAAATTAGATTGTTTTCACACCAAAAATGGGCTAGATTAAGAAGAGAAATTGAAATTTTCTTCTAAATTTGGACTTAATAGGTTAGGTAAAATTAGGTGAGGAATCTTGACAAACTTGGCCAAGTTTTGGCTATAAATAGAACCCCAATCAACCCTCAAACCATCCCTGGAGGCCTAAGCTATGCTGGTGTGAAGATTGAAGAAGATTTGAAGGAAGATTTGAAGAATCAAAGGCTTTTCTATTTATTTCGAATTATTTTCCCCCTTTCCTTTGGAAGCAATTAAAGGTAGGTATCTCTCAGGCTAAATTCAAATTAAAGCATGCTTGATTGTTCCTTTTTTAATGCTCTTTCTATTGATACCTTATTCATTAAATTTCATTGAGAAATGAGGGAGTTATAGCCATTTTAGTGAAGAAAAATTGAAAGTAGCAGAAAAAGTATCGACCTCCCAGGTCGACACTCGGGATCGAGTTTTCTACAAAAAAAATCGAAACTTAGTGAAAAGTGTCGACCTCCTAGGTCGACACTTTTTCACGGCTGAAAAGTGTAAGTGTCGACCCAATGGGTCGACACTTTCAGCCTGCAAACAAAGGTCGACCCCAAGGGTCGACACTTTTCCTGACTTATAATATATATATATATATATATATATATATACTCACTTATATGAAATGAAAAATTGATACCTTACCTTACCCCGGCCCGGCCCGACCCGGCGAGGCGCGGCGTGGCACAAATAAATAAATATACTAAGATTTCGTATCCATTCAAATTCGACACATAACTCGAGTCCACATCCTATGCCCCTTAGGTCCTGACCCAAGGGTGAGCTCTCCAACATATAAAGCGAATGAAGTTTTTCTAACTTCCAATGTGGGACTAAAGATTAATCAATATACAATAGGAATTATAATATTAATTTCGTATCCATTCATTATAAGCATTTAGTCATCAAAAATAAGGAAAGGTAATATTATCATGTTTGAATTCTTACAGCATGTTAAAAATTATTTTTGTAGAATAAAATTATTTTTAGCATGTAAAAATCTATTTTTAACCATAATATTAGTAAATTAATGCATGAAAAATATTTCTAGCATGTTAAAAATGACTTCCAGCATGATAAAATTATTTTACTCATATTGAGATATAAAAACTATCTTTCAGCATGTAAATCTATTTTTTGCATGATAAATCTAATTTCTTATTAAATAATTTGTAAATTGATGCATGAAAATTACTTCCAGCATGATAAAATCATTTCCAGCATGTTAGAATTATTTTTAGCATGTTAGAACTATTTTCAGCATATAGCTATTTTTCAGCATGATAATTATATTTTTCATATCAAATAATTAGTAAATAAATATAGAAAAATTATTTTCAGCATGATAAAATTTATGTTGTTATCAGAGAATTTTTTTAATCAGCATGGTAAATTTATCTTTATCATCCTATCAGTAAGTTAATGTATGGGAATTATTTTAGCATGTTAAGTATTAATTTTAGCATGTTAAATATTAATTTTCAGCATGTTAAAAAGTAAACCCAGCATGAAAAATTTATTTTTATCATCTTATCAGTAAAGCAACATATGAAAATCATTTTCAGCATGTTAAAATTATTTTCAGCAAGTTAGAATTATTTTCGGCATAAAAATCTATTTTCATAACAAAATTCTGATTTTTATAATAATAAATCACCGTTTTGACTAAACTAATGCATCTCTAATGTACAAAAACTTCCTGAAAATATGTCTAAATATTTGTAAACCAAATGCACATAAGATTAAACTATGGAATTAAATTAATTCTATTAAACTCTTTACTTGAATTTTCTTTCTAGTTACCGTTCTTTCTTGAAATCAACGACTTAATGTCGTTAAACATGATGCCTTAAAATTATTATTCGTTCCTCTTGCTACTTCTGAGATTTTTACAGATCTGTACTTTTTACAAAAGAGCTTATTTTTGAAATTCATTGGCCATAGTGTTAAGTGGATGTCTAAACGTACTTGGGATCTTATGATCCACCGACCCAATGCCTGGCATTAATGGGGCCCAGTCTGGTCCTGGGAGGAGCGTCCGAAAGTACTTGTGCTCATGGGAGTTGATTGACCATGATATGGCATTATACCGAAGTGCATGACTTGCTAGATTATTTATGACATTCCACACTTCGTTATTGTACTTGTTTACTTGTTACTGAAATTACTTTGAAATTACATGATATATTTGACTTGCATGAAATGGCCAAATTCTTTCATGATATTCTTTACATGTTCAATATTCAATACTTGAAATTATCTTGGAACCTTGTTATGATGTTATTACTTGAAATTTCGTATACAATTTCATACTTGCTATTCATGATCTTAAACACTTCCCGATTTACTTGGAAAAAAAATGTCCAAAATGATAAATACTTAAATATTACCTGATTATAGAGATATAAAATCCTACTGAGCTTTTTGCTCACCCTACGTTTTGGTAAATTGTTGTAGGAAATAAAATTGAACAAGGTAATGGACAAGAGTGAAAGAGTATTTTTCTTTTCCCTAGGATTTATGTAGGTCATTAGTGATTTTACAAGAATGTTGTATTTTGGAGTTTGAAGATTGTAATTGCCTTTATGGCTTATAAATTAGTGATGTAAACTTCATTTGATGGAATAAAAGTATCATTTTCTCATCTATCTTTCTCTTTAGAAATCAAATTGTGCATGCTCTGATCGACACGCTTGTTTACGACTCGCTTGCATTCCTGATATTTCGCGTCGAGGCGTGACAGTCTGTGTGGTATCAGAGCCTAGGTTACATAAAACCTAGGATTTTTTAAACATAGGTTTTCCCTTAATATAGGTATAGATCAATACCTAGAAATCGGTTAGGAACTTAAACTTTCCCGGTAAGTTTGGGTAGAACCATGGGTTAAGTTTTAAAGGAAAAGAATTAATCAAGAAATGAATATCAAAAATAAAACATTAAACCTTGTAATTATGGTTGCAAGTTAATTCTCGTAAATAGCCATCAAGAGAGCTCAATGGCACGAGATGCAACGCACCGTTCAAGGTTTAACCCAAGCCCTCCAACAGTGTAGTATCCCAGAATTTATATAAATAATTTTTGAATTATAAATAGATTTTTTTAAATTTATTAAGAATTTATAAAGGGCTAAATAGATTAATAAATGGATTATTGAACTAATAATGGGTTATAAGGCCCAATGGTGTTAAATAATTAGCCTAGCCTATTCAATTAAGACTCAAAAGGTTTAAGGACTAAGCCCATTAAGTTTGGCCCATATTCTAGAAGGTTATTTAGCCTATTCACAAATTTTAAAAGATAAATACTATTTTTATAGATAATTATATAGATAAAACAAATAAAATAATTTTATTAAATTGAAACTCTGCACACATTGGACGTAACGGTCTATCGGGCGACCGCTACAGTGGTGTAACGCACCTAGACACGACCGTTACACCCTCCTGATTCCGTAAGTTGAAGAACTTGTAAAAAGATTGGATCTTTGGGATCCTATCTACTAGAGACCTAATTAGAAGGATGTGTAAGGTTGTTAATGACTCTTAGGGATCAGGTTTTGGCCAACTAAGGACTCTAGAATCGATCTAATCCTTGAACCCTAGCGAAATCTCTATAAATAGGACCCAGTTCTGAACTGAGCAACCCTTACTTTTGGCTTGTGAAGAATCAAGGTAAGGAGATAGAATTTCGGGTAAGTCCTTTGGAACTTTTTTTTATAATACTAAGGTCTAACAACTCTCAAAATTTCATGTTATGAGATCAAGTAACCAAGGAGATAAGGGCTTCTAAAGTCGCTGATTATGTCATAGCAACCCAGGATTCAGAGCAAAGGACCACTGAAGATCAATGAATTAGGACGTCTAAACGAGATAATTAGAGTTTGGTGTTTTAGAACTTTTTGTTCCCCTTAGATTAATCTTCTTACCCTCCAAATTTCACCTCTTTAGGTCAAGGGATTGGAGAGTTAGGGCAACGTGAAGTTACTAAAAAACTACAGGAAGAAGAGAACTAGGGCGTGTCTTGAAGACCCAAATTGGAAGTGTAAAGTCCAGGGAAAAGGTAGGTCATCTCATGAACATCAAAAAGATCTCGTTAGGGATAAAAGCCCTCTGATTTGACTTGATTTCATACATTATAGATTGTGAATTTCATGTTTTAGTAAGTTCATGCATACATGCATACCTTTAGCCTAACCAAAGATAAAAGATATCATCTTGTTTATTCACTGCGACTTATGCATATACCTGGCCTTTACTTCATTTATCATGACAAGACTAGTTAGTGATTATGATTCTGTTGGAACCCTGGTTTTGATAATGACAATCTGAGTCATGTGAGATAAGAACAAATAAATGTTCTGCATTCAATCTCTACATACATGGTTCAATGCATAAGTTTCATTGTTCAGTATACATAGTCTGTGCATACTTTGTTTACACATTGAAAGTCGATGCGTGTTCATTGCATCTGTCAGGTCTATACATCGCCGCATGCTATCAAGTCTGTACAACCCACGTAGGTTCACTCGACCAAGTCTGTGCAAGCACTATTCATTCATTAGCTCAGCTCGCAGCTAAGTTAGTATAGTTCATGCTTCAAGCATACACATAGTCAGTGCATCGTTTTACTTCATGCATACACATAGTCAGTGCATCAGTTTGCTTCACGCATACACATAGTTAGTGCATCATTTCACTTCATGCATACACAAAGTCAGTGTATACTTCGTTACCAAGTCCATACAACTCCTGTTGCTACATGGACATGAGTCTGTACAACTTTTGTTGATACGAGTATTTAAGTTCGTGCATCATTTCATTAGGTATGTGCATTATGCAGTCATGCTTAAACTCTAGGCACAGTAAGTCTGTACATCGTCTTGTTGCACGCACACCAAAAGTCTGTACACAGCTCAGTGGTATGTCTGTGCATTCATCTTCATTGTGCATACCTTCCTATATGCATACTGCATTATATGCATCAAGTCTGTACATGCTTAGTTCAAATCTCGAATTAACTTGGTGCATCATTTCTCTTTTCCTTCAGATTTATTCAAGCTGATAACAAGTTTGACCTGACAGGAGTCCTGTTCGAGGAGTCTAAGAAGGGCACGTGACTCAAGAATGAAAGATGTGCCAGGTTCGTGAAACGTGTAAAGTAGCGAGATGAACTGCTGCCACGTGGTCAAGGTGCTAGGGCAAGAATTCGTGGAAGACACACGCCCATCTATCTGCTGCTACTATAAAAGGAAGATTTCTCCATCTGGAGATAAGTGATCTTGATAGTGAAGCATGAAGCTGAAACAAGGAGAGCATATACTATCCAGAGAGAAAAGAAATTGAAGAAAGATTGAAAGTAGAGTCGAAGAGAGAGTGAGATCGAGAGGAGAACCTTTGATGTTCTGAGTCATTGACATTTGGATTAAATCCAGGCTACTTGTGAGAGTGACATTCATCGGGTTTCATTTTTCAACTTTCAGCTGATGTATTCCATCGTGGTTTCTTGTTTTCATTTTACTTTACTGTCAAGTTTTTCTATCTGTAGAGCAAGCTGTGAAGCTCAGCGGGCAGAGGAGGATTCCTCTGGATGGGTTAAGCTATAAGCCCTAGCGATTGCAGAGGTGTGGTATCCTCTGGTCAGCGAAGCTGTAATGCCCAGCTGTTCAAGCTGTTCGTCAGCTGATGTAGGCAAGCTGTGAGGCCCAGCCGTTAAGCTGTGCATCAGCGAAAGCCACATTCTATTGGGTGTGGGGTGGATGTAGATCTCTGGATAGAGATCGAACCACCTAAAAATCTTGCATGTAGTGGTTTGTTTGTTTACTCCGTCTTCGGTAGATGCATGTCTAGGTGCGCTCCAAGTGTTTGCTCTCTAGTTCATTATATAATCTGATTGCTTGGCTTTTTAAGTGGTGATCCTTCGATCCGTCCCTGGAAGCTCATTCATAATTTTAATTGAGCAATATTTTCTATAAGATCCATTCACCCCCCCTTTGGATCTACTTCCGCGCATCACCTGCCCCAACAATTGGTATCAGAGCGGGTCACTGATTCATCAGATCCAACGATCTGCAGTGGATCCTGCTATTTCTGGTGCCTTGATCGATTGTGTAGATTGTCTAGCATCTCGTTTAACTGTCATGGATTCTGTGCCTGAAGTTCCAATGTTCGATGGATTATGTTTCTCTGACTGGCATAGAGAGTTGAGGAATTACGTGAATTTTGTAGATTCGAATCTGCTAATTTTGATTGAACATGGACCTTATGATATACCTGTGAATATATCAGACTAGAATACTGGTCACGAGTTGATGAATACTGAAAATTGAAAAGCCCTCACAATGTTGAAAGGGGCTGTAAAGGCTAATGTTCTCTCATGCGTAACTGAGTCCAGGAATGCTAAGGAGTTGATGGATGAGCTGATCTTCAGATATGCTGAAGAGAACCATAAGTGCTTTATGACAAAGGATCAAAGCATTGATCAGTCTGACAACTCTTCATCAAAGGTAAACTCTGAATTAGAACAGAATTCATTGGATGAACTGATTGAGATGCATGATAATTTGCTTGATAGTTATAAATCTTATAAACGTGAAATGAAAGAGATGAAAAAGGCCATGTTGCATGAAATTAGAGAGTTGAAATGTGAAAACGCCAACCTAAAAGGCAGTCTGAAAATAAGTGAAAATTCATGCAATAAATGTGATTTTGTTCATATATTAAATAATGATCTCCTATCTGAACTTAGGCTGCAAGAGCAACATGTTGTGTCTCTTAAAGGAGAGATAGAAGATCTGAGGAATAGGAATTCGGAACTTGAGTTGCATGAACAACAATTGATTGAAAATCTGAAAGCTATTAATCAAGATATTTTGATTGAAGAGAATTGCAAATTGAAGGATCAAAACAAAAGGCTAATGGTTCTGAACATTGTCATGTCAGAAAAATGGATATCTATTGAAAAAGGAAAATGTGCCGTAAAGGAAGTCGATGCTGATAAGGAACAAAAACTTGTACATGAAATTGAAACTCTGAAGAGCCTAAATGATGCACTGCATCAACAGATCATTTCATGTGAAACTGAAATTGCAAGCTATGAATTGAGCATTACCTCCTTGAATTCTGAAATTCAGGATCTTAAAAATTCACTATCTAAATTTGTTCAAGGAAAAGATAACCTAAACAAGATCCTCGGTGTTAAAACAAATTTTCAAAAGGAAGGGTTAGGATATCATCCTGCAGGTAAGAAGGATATTGTTGATAAAAATCAAAATTCTTTGGCTTCTTGTTCTGTTACACCTATTTTTCAGTTTACTGCAAAAAGGACTAAAAATCAAGATAAAAATTGAAAAAATGTAGGAAAACAGAAAAAGGTTGAAAGTAAAAGGAAAGCTAAAGCTCCATCTGATGCTGTTAAGATTTCATCTAGTTTTGAAAAATGTCAAGAATAAGTGCATGTTACAAAAATTTCCCCCATTCACTCACATGCACCCACAAGAATCACTTCATGTCATTATTGTGGGAAACTAGGTCATAAGATGCATGAGTGCAGGACAATGGAGCTAGATGAGCTGACTGCTAAGAAACTTCATATTGGAAAAACTCAAGACAAACACCATACATTTCAGAAGAAGAAAATTTATTGTTTCCATTGTGGGAAGTTGGGCCATATTGCAGTCCACTGCTGGGATGCCCTGGGAAGAAAAGGTAGTTCAAAATCTAAACACTCCTCTGTGAATAAAGCTACCTTTAATAGAAATACTTATGCATGTTTTGAGTGTGGTAAAGTTGGCCATCGTGCCTTTGAATGCTGGCATGTGAAAAGAAGCACTAATTTTCATGGCAGAAACATTTTAACAAATGTTCAACCAAAAAATACTCATGTTTATTCTGTCAAGAGAAATCTGAATGGTGCTATTCATTGTCATTATCATGAGAGAATAGGACATATCATGAACGACTGCCATGCCATTGAATTTGACGATAGAAAGGTTTGTAAATCTTGGAATACACATGCTAGAGGTGTTACTCAACTAACAGGACTCAAGAGCTCTTGGGTCCCCAAATCTGCAAAGTAATTTTAACTTGCATGTGTGCCTTGAAGAAGGAAATAAAAGGGATAATAATATCAAGGCACATAAAGGTCAGTCAACCCCACTCTCTTCTTTGGTCTATCTTGTTTTTCTCTTTCATTAGTATGCATGCATGACTAGATTGCTTATTTACTGTGATCAATGTCGATCAACCTTTTTCATGCTGTTAATTGATGCATTTTGTTTAAAATTCATGAGTATAAGTAGATGTATCCATCTGCATGTTTATGTCGAACTCATACATATCTGTGTACCTTAAGAAAATCAAATAGTGATTGTTTGATATCTCTGCTCGTTCTGAGGGGGAGCTGAACATATCAGAGATTAATTGTTCGTGTGAGTTAATGATGTCTTGCTGCTCAGACAGTTAGCATTTTGTTGTTACCGGGCTAGATGATACTGCTGTTGTGATATTGTTTTTGAAGTCTGATATAAGATGAAAGGTCAATTCTGAAAGATTTCTGGTTTATAAGAGTTGAGTGGTCATTTGCTATTGGTGCCTAAGGTTGTGCTTTTGGACTCATCTTATCTGGCCTTAGTCTTCTCCTTGTTTATGCGTGGCTCTCTCTAACATCTCCGTGTTTAGTATCTTCTTCTCTTCTCCACTTCTATCCTCTAATAAAATCAGAAATTATGCAAGTCAGGGGGAGTAATATCAGATTAATGTCACCTTTACTTATCTTCAATAATTAACTATTGAAATCACCCTGATCTCAGAACTAAATTGCTAACCTTTGTTGAGATGAGATATTTAGTATATGAACATTAAATCTAAATTGAAGAGCCTTCACAATTAATCTGAATGATTCCTCAATGGTTATGAAATAGTTCAAATTGGAAATTGCTCAGTAAGGCATCTAAAATCCGAAAGCTTTTAGTAAGAAGCCAATCTGATAGGAAATCTAAGGCTTATATGGTCCTTAATTCATGTCTAAAGAAAATTCTGATAAAGGACCTGGGAATACGCCATCTAATAAAAATTAATCTTGGCAGAGCAATGGCATTTTATTTGAGAAACTGGCCATCTGTCTCAAAGAAATTCAGAGGTTAAGTCATGAGAATTAATGCTATCTCTGTTCAAAAATTTATGAAACATAAAGGTATATCGCACTGAGTAACTAGGGATTCTGGTGTTTGATCAACATATTTCCTTGAGTAAAAAGGTGCTGTTATACTGAAATGTTCAATCAGAATTGTGCAAAAGTTTATGATCAATATGGTTGACCCTATGGTTCCTTCATTAAATTTATACTGATTTAAAGTCTATATAAAAATTGGGCTTCTCAATCAGTTATTGGCTTATGAAAGATGCTGGTAAGATTAAGGGTGTTTTTGATTGAGTTACTTCCTTGATTAAGCTATTTCTCTTCCGTTGACCCATAAGGATAAATTGTGGAGAACAATATTTTAAGATATAATCTCATATTCCGATTATCCATCTTCTATGTAGGAAGGTTTTTTATGTTTTAAAGGTAAAGGGTATTTTGGGTATTAACCATTGAATATTGGTAAAGTTGGCTGTATCTCATTTATACGAAACCCTACTTGTTTTTCCGATCATACGATCTTTTTGAAGACGAGGCGTCGTCCCGCTCTCGAGTCTCCCTCTCTCAAGCTCAGCCAGCAAGCCTGCTTCTCCAGCCCTCCATCTTCTCATCCTGCACATTTCTTATTCACGTCTCTTCCTTCTCTTCTCATCGCCTCCACCATGTCTTCTCTGTCAGCCACGAATGAAAGGAAGAAGAATGGCTCAGAAGAGCAACAGCCGCCACCTCCACAGGCCCAGCAGATGGGTGTCACTCGTTGGTTTGAGCAGAGGTCAAAGGTAGCACATTCAAGGGAAGCCACCTCTGAATCGGTTCAGAAGGAATCACTCTATAGGAAGAGAAAGGAAATAGCAGTACAGCCGGAGGATACTTCAGAAGAGCAGTTGCCATCAGATTCACCCAGAGAGGTATTTCAACAAAAGACACAAAAAGGGAAAGAAAAGGTAGAAATGACCTCCTCCAAACGGCGCAAGAAGACTGGTTCAGAAGTCGATACGTATGATTCTGAAGAAGAAGGGGTCCCTGCTAAGCATTCAGAAGCTGATATGTCTTCTTCACAGGTTGAAGAGGTTTTGGAAGTAGGAAAGGTCATGCTCCCACGGTACATAGATTTTGATGACGAACCTATGATTCTTGAATTTCCTGAAGTATTAGAGATTTTTAAATTTCAGAAGTGGAAGAAATTCTTGAGTAAGCATAGGATTTATTATCCTAAATTGGTTGCTGAATTTTACTACAACCTGAAATGTGTCTCTAAAAAATCAAGGGTTCAGTCTGTAGTTAGAGGAATAAGGATTGAACTGTCTAGGCAATTTCTACATAAAGTCTTTCATATTCCAGAAGGAGGGGAAGTAGAAGGTGAATTCGATATAAACCCGCATGAGGCCTACTCCCTCATTTTATAAATGCCTAGAGATCCCAGAGATCCAAAGAAACAGACGTATCTCTCCCAGTTCAATGCATGCAAATTTTCTCCACTAAGGAGATTAATTCATCATATCCTTACAACAATGATAACTCCACAAGTCGGAGGTAGAGGGAGAGTGACAGATTCTCAGAGATTTATTCTCTTCTGCCTACTCAAAGGCATCAAGATCTGTCTACTAGCTATAATGCTTCAGATAATGAGTACCTTCAAGGAGTCAAATAGAAATTTCCCCTATGCTGCTCATCTGACAGCAATTTTTAGAAAAATGAAAATTCCACTGGAAGGGGAATCATCAAAGGATATTCCCAAGGTAAACATTTATAACTTGGATTTTATCAACAAGTACTTGAGGTCGAAATCATCCAAAGGTAGTAAAGTGAAAGATGCCTTAGAACAAAGTGACCAGCCTCATGTCAGCCTAGAAACGGATCAAAAAGAGTCAGATGATCAGGACTCAGCTCCTTTGAAGAAGAAGAAGAAAGTTCATAAGGGTGTTTCAGAGAAAAGAAGTCAATCAACTGCAGTACAACAAGAGGAGACCATTGCTGAGCCTGCTCAGAAGAATCTCAAAGATCTTCTCTTGCAACAAGAAGTCCATGAGCTAAATCTAACAGATGCTCAACAAATACAACAGTTGGATCAAAACATAAGTCAGTTGTTTGATAAATTTGGGGTACAATTTGAACAGGAACAACATGAAGTCCAACAAGGACAAGAGGCAGATGAAGAAAAGGAAAGAAGTGAAATTCCTGAAGAAGATGAAAGAACTAAAATTTCTTAAGAAAAGGAAAGTGAAAGAGAGTCTCTTGCTGAAATGATCACACAAATAATGAAAGAAGCTGCTGAAGAGATCTTCGAAGAAATTGCAGAGTCTGTGGTTAGTGAAGAGGAGGATGTACCACAAGGAGCCCAACCATCTGCTGAAGAGCTCCACACGAGCAACCAAATGTTCCAACTTCAGGGGTAGCTGAAGAAGAATCACGAGAATATGTTATGGGACCTGCCCCTCATCACAGAATTTATCCAAGAATGTCATTCTCTCAGGCTCCTGAATATGGTCTACATCTTGGAGATGTGATTAGTCTTGGCATACCACCTCCTCCACTCCCTGAACAGCATCATGAATTCTTCACTGAGCTGCCAGATTCTAGTGCTTCCACCTCTAGTACACATGGAACAAATGCTGAACCCAATCTTGCTCAGATGTTGTCCAACCTGACAGAGATTGTTCTAAATCAGAATGACTTGATGAACAAACAGTTCTTGTTCCAGACTGTTCAAATAGATAGAATAGAGGGCCGGCTGAAACATTTGGAAAAGGTTGTGAAACGCCAAGGGATAGATTTTTTAACTGCTAAACGGAGAATAGATGAAGCAGTACGAGAGATTTTACAATCTCTTATAGGTATCAGCACTCGAATAGGTGACGTGGTAAGTAAAACTCAAGATACTCAAATCTCCATAGTCACCAATATGGGTAAAATTCTTGGTCATACATTTGATCTGAAGATTGAGTTTGAAATGTTAAAGGGCACATTAACCAAAATTGCAGCCACTCAGCCAGAAATCATCACAAAGTTTGAAGTTATCCAGTCTAACCTGTAGACATTGTCAGAGACTGTTCAACAAGCTTTCACCAAACGAGAATCCGTCACCTCTCTAGTGGAAAGGCTGGGGAACACTGTGCATCAAAAGCTTGACAGACTGGCAGACTCCGTTAGAGATCTCCAGACTTCTTTGCTGAACAGACTTTCTATTTCTGGCTCAAGTTCAACATATCCTCCTAGAGACAGGGGGAGCTACTGAGGTCATTAGCTACTATCATTTCCCCAGTTTTGATAATGACAAAGGGGGAGAATGAATGTGAATGTGTAAATGAAGAGCAACAGGACAGAGTCAGTTTGGACAGAAAGTTTTATTTTGGACAGTTAGTTGTATTTTGGACAGACAGTCTTACAAATTTTTTTTTTTTGGACAGACAATTTTACAGCTTTTTCAGTTTACTGGTGGTCTTGCGTGATAAACAGTTTGAAAGAAATTTTTTTCATTCAAACACTACTTTGTATCTTTTTAAAGTACACAGAAATGCTATGTTGTGTTGCATGGTTGTGTTGAAGCATGAATGTGTTGATCGCATGAGTCTGTTGAATGCTTGGTTCATTTTGTCGATGAACTCAGTTATGAATGTTAGCAAATAAATCTTACATGACTTATAGTTGTCATTATCAAAAAGGGGGAGATTGTTGGAACCCTGGTTTTGATAATGACAATCTGAGTCATGTGAGATAAGAACAAATAAGTGTTCTGCATTCAATCTCTACATACATGGTTCAATGCATAAGTTTCATTGTTCAGTATACATAGTCTGTGCATACTTTGTTTACGCATTGAAAGTCGATGCGTGTTCATTGCATCTGTCAGGTCTATACATCGCCGCATGCTATCAAGTTTGTACAACCCATGTAGGTTCACTCGACCAAGTCAGTGCAAGCACTATTCATCCATTAGCTCAGCTCGCAGCTAAGTCAGTATAGTTCGTGCTTCATGCATACACATAGTCAGTTCATCATTTTGCTTCACGCATACACATAGTCAGTGCATCGTTTTACTTCATGCATACACATAGTCAGTGCATCAGTTTGCTTCACGCATACACACAGTCAGTGCATCGTTTCACTTCATGCATACACAAAGTCAGTGTATACTTTGTTACCAAGTCCATACAACTCCTGTTGCTACATGGACACGAGTCTGTACAACTTTTGTTGATACGAGTATTTAAGTTCGTGCATCATTTCATTAGGTCTGTGCATTATGCAGTCATGCTTAAACTCTAGGCACAGCAATTCTGTACATCGTCTTGTCGCACGCACACCAAAAATCTGTACACAGCTCAGTGGTATGTCTGTTCATTCATCTTCATTGTGCATACCTTCATATATGCATACTGCATTATATGCATCAAGTCTGTACATGCTTAGTTCAAATCTCGAATTAACTCGGTGCATCATTTCTCTTTTCCTTCAAATTTATTCAAGCTGATAACAAGTATGACCTGACAGGATTTCTGTTCGAGGAGTCTAAGAAGGGCACGTGACTCAAGAATGAAAGATGTGCCAGGTTCATGAAACGTGTAAAGTAGCGAGATGAAATGCTGCCACGTGGTCAAGGTGCTAGGCAGGAATTTGTGGAAGACACACGCCCATCTATCTGCTGCTGCTATAAAAGGAAGATTTCTCCATCTGGAGATAAGTGATCTTGATAGTGAAGCATGAAGCTGAAACAAGGAGAGCATATACTATCCAGAGAGAAAAGAAATTGAAGAAAGATTGAAAGTAGAGTCGAAGAGAGAGTGAGATCGAGAGGAGAACCTTTGATGTTCTGAGTCATTAACATTTGGATTAAATCCAGGCTACTTGTGAGAGCGACATTCATCGGGTTTCATTTTTCAGCTTTCAGCTGCTGTATTCCATCGTGGTTTCTTGATTTCATTTTACTTTACTGTCAAGTTTTTCTGTCTGTAGAGCAAGCTGTGAAGCTCAGCGGGCAGAGGAGGATTCCTCTGGATGGGTTAAGCTATAAGACCTAGCGGTTGCAGAGGTGTGGTATCCTCTGGTCGGCGAAGCTGTAATGCCCAGCTGTTCAAGCTGTTCGTCAGCTGATGTAGGCAAGCTGTGAGGCCCAGCCGTTAAGTTGTGCATCATCGGAGGCCACATTCTATTGGGTGTGGGGTGGACGTAGATCTCTGGATAGAGATCGAACCACCTAAAAATCTTGCATGTAGTGGTTTGTTTGTTTACTCTGTCTTCGCTAGATGCATGTTTAGGTGCGCTCCAAGTGTTTGCTCTCTAGTTCATTATATAATCTAATTGCTTGGCTTTTTAAGTGGTGATCCTTCGATCCGTCCATGGAAGTTCATTCATAATTTTAATTGAGTAATATTTTCTATAAGATCCCTTCACCCCCCCTTTGGATCTACTTCTGCGCATCACCTGCCCCAACAGATTCTTCTTGCATGGACATAGTTCCTTATCTTTACTGTCAGCAGAATCTCTGACGGATGAGGGTAGGACCGTCACATGATTGTAACGGCCCTACGATAAGCTGTCACACTCTCTGTGGTATTTAAATTGATCTGTTGTCTCTGACGCACCATAGCAGGAGCGTTACCATACTGTAACGGCCCCTCGATAAACCATCACACGGACTGTAACGTGCCTATGCTAGACCGTTAGAACACTATTTTTTGTCAACTCGAGACGGAATGGAAATTAGTCAAGTCTACTTATAAATAAGCGTAGTTATCTAAGTTTTGACCTGATATCATGACTTTGAGTTTATTTATTGATTCATGATAGGAATTGCATGATTACAAGTATTTGAAGTTATTTTGAGTTATGTTAATTTCATTGACTAAACTTTATAGTTTATATTTAATTTATGATTTCAAATGATGTATTGACGGAGTTTTATTATGGTTTCACATCGTTTTCCAGTCTTTTCTATCTATAGAGTCATTTTATTTAAGTGCATGGCATATATTCCGGTATATGGCCATTAGTTCACACTTTGCACTATAGGAACATTATCTTGAACATGAGGACCTCTCTATTGGATATTCCTTCCAATGGACTAAGAAATCTTGTTTCAAGGCCTCCGTAATTCTCCGTGAGCCTGGGATTCCCACTAGGATGTCGAGTTGGCTGTACCATGAAAGCCCAATTGTTAGAAACCACTATTAAAGTTTCTAGTTCTAGATATGTAACGGATCCATATTAGACCGTCATTCTCATATAACGGCCTAATATATGACCGTCACATTTACTGAGTCCGTTTTATTTATTTCTGGATTCAGCCTATTGTAACGGATCAAGACTAGACCGTCACGATCATGTAACGGCCCAGTGATTGACCGTCACCTTGTTAAGTCCAGTTAACCCAAGGTTTTACCAAAGGGTTGATATTCTAAAGTTCCTAGATGGATCATGGATGTTCTAGGACTTGTCATAATGATCAAGATACTTAATTTAATTTATGAAAAATGAGGAATGTATCGTTATGCTGCCGAATTATTCCCATAAGCATAACCTTGTTTTAAGTCATTCTTGACTCTCATTTCTTAATTGAAGCGTTCATTCATTGAACTATTGTTATCATGAGCTTATTGAACTTATTACATTCTTGGCCATACTTTATTGTTACATGCGTGGAAATAGCTTGATTTATACTTGAAGATGCGATCGAGCATTGATTGTGTTCAAGGGCTCTATGCTAGTCCCCTCGGCTGATTGCCGGAAACATACTATTATAAACCATGGGGTATGATGCTACTGGCGTTGCATTACGCTGGGAGTACTTTCTTTATAAATAAATGAAAATTCATGGCATCATGAAAATACTTGTACATGACTATTGCTTGATATTCCACAGAAATTCACGATGTACTTGCTCATAAGCAAAAGATGCTGGAGTGATGATTATGTGGCTTGCTAGTACATTCTTGAGACGTTCTTGCTCATGAAAACAAGAGTTATCAGAACGTATCCGAGGAAGAGAAGCCAAGAGAGAACAAGTCATGGGGTCCAGTAGTTTCAAACCTTCCTTCGGGAAGAAAAGGCCCAATGACGGGCGCAGCTTCAACAAGGATGGGCGTAATTTCAACAAGGGTGGACGCAATTTTCAAGGGGACAAGAAGCCGAGAACATTCGACAAGCAAATTGTTCCTTTCTCTACAACATTAAAGGAACTATGCAAATTTTGTGAGAAGCCCGGACACAAAGCCGAGGAATGCTGGAGAAAGCTCGGCGCATGTCTTCGATGCGGGAGTCGGGAGCATAGGATCCCGAATTGCCCTCTTCTCAACGAGCAAGCTCTACCACCGGCAAAGCTTCCTATTATTACCAGAAAGTAAGAAAGACTTCAAGCTCTCATTGATGCGGAACCTACTGAAGAAGGAGGCGTCGTGGAAGGTACTCTTTTCATATACTCCCGGCCTACCTCTGTCTTATTTGATATCGGAGCTACGCATTCATTTATCTCTAGAAGCTTTGCTGGTCTTTTATCTATGAAGCCTGTTCCATTAGATTCTACACTCATGATTACTACCCCTATTGGAACGGGAACGGAAATTAAACATTTCTATCCTGATAGTGAAGTTCTAATTAGCGGTTGCAACTTACCCGCTGATTTAGTATGCATGGAGATGGAAGGATATGATGTTATTCTGGGTGCCAATTGGCTATCTACACATGGAGCTAGTGTCAATTGCAAGTTGGGTACGGTAACTTTCATGGGTTATCCTAACCTTATATTTTCTGGTATCAGGCATTCTAAACACTTGTCTCTCATTTCGGCCCTCAAAGCCGAGAAATTATTAAGGAAGGGTTGTGCCGATTTCTTAGTTTCTATCACTATGACCGAGCCTACGGAACCAGTTCTAAAGGACATTCCTATCGTTCGGGATTATTCTGATGTATTTCCGGACGAGTTGCGTGGTATTCCTCCGAAGAGAGAAGTGGTATTCTCTATTGATTTGATTCCAAGAGTAGGACCAGTTTCTAAAGCTCCGTATCGGATGTCTGCTATCGAAATGAAGGAATTAAAGGATAAATTATTAGAGAAGGGGTTTATCCGACCAAGTACTTCACCTTGGGGAGCCCCAATCCTCTTTGTCAAAAAGAAGGATGGTTCAATGAGATTATGTGTTGATTATCGGCAATTGAATCAACTCACCATCAAGAACAAATATCCTTTACCAAGGATTGATGAATTATTCGACCAGATTTCTGGAGCTCAATATTTTTCAAAGATTGATCTCCGATCCGGTTATCATCAATTGAAGATCAAAGAAACTGATATTCACAAGATAGCATTTCAGAGTCGGTATGGACATTACGAGTTCACTGTTATGCCTTTTGGCTTAACAAATGTGCCTGCCGCATTTATGCAATTAATGAACATCGTATTCAGGCCATACCTCGATCAATTTGTGGTTATCTTTATTGACGACGTTTTGATATACTCCAAGTCTAAAGGAGAATATGAAGAACATCTCAAGAAGGCCCTTCAATTATTAATAGATCACAAGCTTTATGCCAAATTAAGCAAATGTGATTTCTGGTTGGAGGAAGTTTCTTTTCTCAGTCACATAATTTCCCGGAACGGTATTGCTGTCGATCCTTCAAAGGTCGAGGCTGTTAAGAATTGGGAAAGACCTACTAGTGTGACGGAAATCCGAAGCTTCTTGGGATTGGCTGGATATTATCGAAGATTTATCAAGAACTTCTCCAAGATCGCGGTATCTTTAACAAGATTAACAAGGAAGGAGAATCCATTTATATGGTCCGAGGAATGCGTAAAAAGCTTTCAAACTTTAAAAGATTGTCTTACGACTACTCCTATTCTCACATTACCTACGAAAGGAGGTGGATTCGAAGTATATGCTGATGCATCAGGAATTAGCCTAGGTTGCGTATTAATGCAACATGGCAAGGTCATAGCTTATTCCTCACGGCAATTGAAGAAGCACGAGGAAAATTATCCCATGCATGACCTATAGTTGGCAGCTGTGGTCTTTGCCTTGAAGATCTGGCGACATTATCTCTATGGCGAAGCCTTTACGGTGTAATCTAATCACAAGAGTCTCAAATATTTATTCTCTCAAAAGGAGCTCAACATGAGACAACGACGGTGGTTGGAATATTTGAAGGATTTTGACTTCTCTATACAATACCACCCCGGAAAAGATAATGCCGTAGCTGATGCACTTAGCCGGAAGCCGATGGCCTTATTATCCAGCATGATGGTTAAAGAATGGCATCTACTTGAACAAATGGCAAGTCTAGACCTCAAAATGGAGGAGAAGAAAGGTGGAGTCTTTATTGCTAATATTCGACTCCAACCCGAGTTACTCTCGAAAATTAAGGAACGGCAAGGTGATGATCCGTTGAGCGTGGAAATTAAAGAGAAATTAGATCAACGATCGGATTTTTTTCTGGCTGATGATGGAAGGTTATTATTCAAAAGGAAGAACATGTGTACCGGACTGTTCTATCCTCAAGGATAAAATCTTGGAAGAAGCACATCGGTCTAGGTATACTATTCATCCTGGTGCTACAAAAATGTACCAAGACCTCAAAAGAACTTTCTGGTGGCCTAACATGAAAAGAGAAGTAGCCGAGTTCGTAAGCCGATGTCTGGTCTATCAACAAGTTAAGTCCGAACACCTCAAACCGGCTAGTAAACTCAAGCCTCTCAAAATACCGAAATGGAAATGGGATAGTATCGGTATGGATTTCATTATTAGTTTACCGAAGACCCGAAGTGATTTTGATGCTATATGGGTAATTGTGGACCGGTTAACCAAGTCCTCTCACTTTTTACCTATCAAGACTAAATGGACCGTGGACGTTCTAGCCGCCTTATATATCAAAGAGATCGTAAGGCTGCATGGTATTCCAAGTTTTATTATTTCGGATCGAGATCCGAGATTAACCTCTCACTTCTGGAAAGGTTTGCAATCATCTATGGGTACTAGGCTAAGATTTAGCACTACTTTTCACCCTCAGACTGATAGACAAACCGAGAGGATGAATCAAATTATTGAAGATATGTTTAGAGCATGCACGATAGACTTCGGCGGAAGTTGGCATGAACATTTACCATTGACTGAGTTCGCTTATAACTATAGCTATCAGTCAAGTATACAAATGGCACCATTCGAAGCTCTTTATGGCCGAAGCTGTAGATCACCTCTATGCTGGAGCGAGGTTGGAGAGAAGGGATTGTTTGGTCCCGATATTGTCCAAGATACAACTGACAAAATCCAGTTGATTCAAGAAAGATTAAAGGTCGCTCAATCACGGCAAAAGAGTTAAAAGATACAACTGACCTCGAATTCCAAGTGGGGGAGCATGTCTTTTTAAAGATCTCGCCCACTCGTGGAATTAAAAGATTCGGCATCAAAGGAAAGCTGAGTCCGAGATTTATTGGCCCTTTCGAGATTCTGGAACGAATCGGTGAGGTGGCATACAAGCTTGCTTTGTCTCCTCAACTGGCCGGTGTACACGCTGTCTTCCATGTATCAATGTTAAGGAAGTACGTGTACGATCCTTCACATGTGATTCAATTTGAAGAATTGAAGCTGTAAAAGGACTTATCATATGAAGAAAGACCGATCAAGATATTAGATCGGAAACTACACCAACTGAGGAATCAGGCTATACCGATGGTGAAAGCCCAATGGAGTAAACGTGGATCCGAGGAAGCCACATGGGAGTTAGAAGAATCTATCAAGAAGAAATATCCGGATTTAATCTCAGGTTAGAATTTTAACCTTTCTATTTGAATTTATGAATTTTAGTTGTATAATGTGAATTTGGAGGACCAAATTCTTTTAAGTGGGGGAGGATGTAGAAACCCGGTAAATAAAGATGAGAAATAAAATTTTCAATTTTATTCTATAATTAAAATTTTCATGAAATAATTAAATTATATTTTTACTATATGTAATAAACTAGATAAATGCATTTACTTGAATTTACTTAAGGTAAATTGAAAAATAAATGCTTTAACCCTTAGACAAATCAAAGGAAGCGCAATAAAAGTCCATATAATGGACTATGATTATAATTGGCCCATTGGATAATCCATAATGGGTTGGATTAAAGGATTTATTAAAGGATAATTAGACCAAAATTCGTAACACATGTTTAATATGGCATTTAAGGGATTAAAATAACCCCATTTCTAGAAGATTGACCCAAGAATCAACCCTTACCTAACATACAACTTTAGACCAGCCGAAATTAGATTGTTTTCACATCAAAAATGGGCTAGATTAAGAAGAGAAATTGAATTTTTCTTCTAAATTCGGACTTAATGGGTTAGGTAAAATTAGGTGAGAATCTTGACAAAATTGGCCAAGTTTTGGCTATAAATAGAATCCCAATCAACCCTCAAACTATCCCTGGAGGCCTAAACTATGCTGGTGTGGAGATTGAAGGAGATTTGAAGGAAGATTTGAAGAATCAAAGGCTTTTGAATTTATTCTGAATTATTTTCCCCCTTTCCTTTGGAAGAAATTAAAGGTAGGTATCTCTCAGGCTAAATTCTAATTAAAGTATGCTAGATTGTTCTTTTTCAATGCTCTTTCTATTGATACCTTATTCATTAAATTTCATTGAGAAATGAGGGAGTTATAGCCATTTTAGTGAAGAAAAATTGAAAGTAGCAGAAAAAGTGTCGACCTCCCAAGACGACACTCGGGATCGAGTTTTCTGTCAAAAAAATCAAAACTTAGTGAAAAGTGTCGACCTCCTGGTTCGACACTTTTTCACGGCTGAAAAGTGTCGACCTCTCGGGTCGACACTTTTTCACGGGTGTTCTGTTTTTAAGAACAAAACCGCACACATGGTATAAATGTCGACCCAATGGGTCGACACTTTCAGCCCGCAAACAAAGGTCGACCCCAAGGGTCGACACTTTTCCTGACTTATAATATATATATATGTACTCACTTATATGAAATGAAAAATTGTACCTTACCTCACCCCGGCCCGGCCCGGCCCGACGCGGTGCGGCACGGCACAAATAAATATACTAAGATTTCGTATCCATTCAAATTCGATACACAACTCAAGCCCACATCCTATGCCCCTTGGATCCTGACCCAAGGGTGAGCTCTCCAACATATAAAGCTAAGAAAAATTTTCTAACTTCCAATATGGGACTAAAGATTAGTCACTGTACACTAGGAATTATAACATTTGGAAATTCACATTAATTGTAAGCATTTAGTCACAAAAAATAAGGAAATGTAATATTAGCATGTTTGAATTTTTACAGCATGTTAAAAACTATTTTTGTAGAATAAAATTATTTTTAGCATGTAAAAATCTATTTTTAACCATAATATTGGTAAATTAATGTATGTAAAATATTTTCAGCATGTTAAAAATGACTTCCAGCATGATAAAATTATTTTACTCATACTGAGATATAAAAACTATTTTTCAGCATGTAAATCTATTTTTTTTGCATGATAAACCTAATTTTCTATTAAATAATTAGTAAATTGATGTATGAAAATTACTTCCAGCATGTTAAAATTACTTCCAGCATGATAAAATTATTTTCAGCATGTTAGAATTATTTTTAACATGTTAGAACTATTTTCAGCATATTAAAGCTATTTTTTAGCATGATAATTCTATTTTTCCTATTAAATAATTAGTAAATAAATGTAAAAAATTATTTTCAACATGATAACATTTATGTTGTTATTGGAGAATTTCTGTAATCAGCATGGCAAACTTATCTTTATCATCCTATCAGTACGTTAATGTATGAGAATTATTTTAGCATGTTAAGTATTGATTTTAGCATATTAAATATTAATTTCCAGCATGTTAAAAATTAAATCCAGCATGAAAATTTATTTTTATCATCTTATCAGTAAAGTAACATATGAAAATCATTTTCATCATGTTAGAATTATTTTCAGCAAGTTAGAATTATTTTCGGCATAAAAATCTATTTTCATGACAAAATTCTGATTTTTATAATAATAAATCACCGTTTTGGCGTTAGAGAGAGAAGCTCTGCATTTCCCGCGTTGGTTCTTTGCTCTTCCGGTGTGCTCCCCGCCCTGCCGGCGATGGCTGGTGTGGCCGGGGAGGTTTCTGTTCCTCTGCTAACGAAGGAAGTTTGCGCCTCTGAGACGATACAGGCTGTGCCTCGAAGATCTTATGCTCAAATGGTCATGGAAGTCCATCGCCATCCTGTTCCTTCTCTTCAGGTGAAATCCCCTGCATTCACAGATAAGGGTGAGCCGGCTGTGTTTTTTTCTCAAGATGAAGTTCAGATCTCCTGTTCCTCACTCCAAAATGCTATAATTGCCAAGTGCTCGTATGGCCGTCCTAATATACCAGAGATTAAGCTGTGTCTGGCTCAGCGGCTACACCTGAGATCTGAATTTATCATTAGTAGACTTAATGCCAGACATGTTTTGGTCAGATTGGGTTCGGAGGAGGATTTCCTTCGTGTTCTTCTGCAAAAAAATCTTTATATCAAAGGTTTCCTGTTTAGATTTTTTAGATGGTCCCATGATTTCGACTTCAACGCGGATCCCTCTACTATCCCGATATGGATTGGTTTTCCTTCTATTCCTGTTAATTTTTACCATGAGGACATGCTCCGATCGATTGCAGGCAATATTGGTCCAGTTCTTCGAATTCATGATGCCACAATAGCTATGACGAACACATCTGAAGCCTTAGTTTGTGTTGAAATGGATCTTGATTTACAGAGGAAAGATAGGATCTGGATCGGTATTGAAAATGCAGGATTCTGGCAGCCGATTAACTATTATCGGGTGCCTCATCTATGCTCATTCTGCCACAAGATTGGGCACCTGGAAAAGGAATGTAAAAAGAATCGAGGTACAAATCTGCCTCGGGCGACTTTGACAGGAAAAACAAATCGCCCGGAGGTTAAGCATGTCTCCTGGCAAAACATTAAATCAAGGCCGGTAATGTCAAATCCCCCTTTAGTTGCAGACACAGGGAATAGATTTTCAGTTTTTAATCAAGTTCTAGAAAGTTCGGAGATGATTGATGGTGTTGCTCAGAGCAAGGAAACTACAGAGATTAACTCGGTCTGTGATCCTGTGGATAATTATCGGATCTCAGTTGCATTGGAAAAGGAAAATCCTGGTCCCTCACATGTTGCTTTTAGTAATGCTCCTTCGGGAATGACTTTCGAGAAACCTCCCTATAATACAGAGACTTCGGATTCTGATGAGCTGCCTTCAATTCAAAGTTACTATGAGACTACTCAGGGGATTTTAAATTCTTTTTGTTCAGACAAAGTGGTAATAAATACATAGAATTCAGAGCTTATTTCTAAAATATCGAAGGATGAGAATATCAAAATGTTTGGGGGTCAGACACAAAAAGGAAAGGAGCTGCTTCAAGTATCAAATCCAATTGAAGTTTCAGTTTTGCCAGGTGTCTTATTCAGTGATGCCGGGTTGACAAGGGCTAAAGCCAAAAGTTTGATCACTAAACCTATGCCTTATAACCCATGTTAAACTCTGCATTAATTTGGAATGTCAGGGGTATTGGAAATAAAGCTACTCAAAGGAGTTTGGCTCATCATATTAGTGTCAATAATGCAGGTTTGGTGGCTATCTCTGAACCTCGGATTAACCTTAACAGAGCTCACACAATAGCCCGGAAGATTAATATGTAGTCATTTGTTGGAAATGACGGGGATGCCTCCAAGATATGGATTTTGTACAAATCAAATATATGTTTAGATATTGTTGAGTCTCATCCACAATTTCTAACTGTTGGTATAAAGGACAATGATAAGGTAACTCTGCTCTTCACTGCAGTATATGCCTCCTGCTCTGTTAGCGAACGTAGAAGTCTTTTTGATGCTTTAATGGAGTTTAGTCGAGATGTTAATATCCCTTGGTTACTAGGAGGTGATTTTAACTGCATTGCATCTCCGGATGAAAAATGTGGTGGTTCTTTTTCTTCCATGACTGCTATGACTGATTTTCAAGGCTTCTTAGCAGCGGTTGGCTTAGTAGATGCAGGCTTCTCTGGCTCATTATACACTTGGTCAAATAATCAAATTGGCTCTTCCTCCATCAAAGCTCGGTTGGACAGGATTTTACTTAACTCTTGCTGGGTTAGCTCACCTAATTTTCTTTCAGTTAAACATTTAGTCCGTGGCCCTTCAGATCATGCCCCCTTATTGATCACTATGAAGTCCACTCAACATTCTCCTGGGAGATTTATGTATCAACATATGTGGCACTCTCATGAGAATTTCTTAGATTTTGTAAAAGAAAGTTGGCATAAATATTCACATACAGATGTTCACCCTTTTGTTACTCTTCAGTACAAATTAAAATGTTTGAAGGCTGACTTACAAAAATGGAACAAAGAATTCTTTGGTAACATATTTCAGGCTAAGAGCAGAGCTGAGACTCTTGTTACATAGGCTCAAATAAATTTTGATTCTGATCCATCTGTGAACAACCGTATTCAGATGCAGAAAGCTAATGCTGATTTGCGTCTTATTCTATTCAGAGAAGAGATGTACTGGTTTCAAAAGTCTAGGGTGGAATGGATCTCTTGTGGTGATCGTAACACCCAATTTTTCCATCATTACACTCAAGTTAAAAGGCAGAGGAATTTCATCCACAAGTTAAAAATTAATGAGGAGTGGGTGGATGATCAAATTGTTCTAGCTGATGGTGCAGTGGACTTCTTTAAGTCCCTTCTGACCTCTGAACCTCACACAATTGAAGATAGAATCTTTGAAGTAATTCCTCCTTTGATTAATAATGAGCAGAATTCCTCTTTATGTTTAATTCCTTCAGCAGATGAGGTTAAGAAAGCTACTTTTTCTTTATCTGGAAACAGCTCCCCTGGCCCAGATGGATTCACTGGGGTTTTTTTTTCCCATTGCTGGAACATAGTTGCAGATGATGTGGTTAAAGCTGTCCAAAGCTTCTTCCAAGGGTGGGGACTACCTCAAGGCATCACTTCCACTATTATCTGCCTAGTCCCTAAGAAGAAAAGTCCCACTACATATGCTGATTTCAGGCCAATTAGTTTGTGCAATTTCACTTATAAAATTGTCTCAAAAATCATATGTGAGAGATTGAGTCCAATTCTTCCAATGATTATATCAAAGGAGCAAAGTGGATTTGTGTATGGCAGACATCTTGCTGACAATTTTCTGATGGCCAAGGAGATGATTATAGATATTGATAAGCATGTGCGGGGTCATAATATAATCATGCAACTTGACATGGCTAAAGCTTATGATCGTTTGGAATGGGATTTTCTGTTCAAGGTTCTTAGAAGTTTTGGTTTCTGCAGCAGATTTATTTCTTTGATCTCTCAATTACTGGTAAACTGCTGGTTTTCTATCTCCTTCAATGGTCAAATCAAAGGTTACTTTAAATCTACCAGAGGAGTTCGTCAAGGAGATCCCCTTGCTCCATCTTTATTCATTATTGCTGAAGAGGTCATGAGTAGGGGCCTTGCACAACTTTTTCTATCTGGTCGATGTAAATATTTTCACCTCTCTAGAAGGGTTCAGCCCATAACCCACTTACTTTATGCTGATGATTCTCTGATATTCATAAATGGTGGTATGGCCTCTATAAAGCAGTTAATGTTGTTCCTGGGGAGATATCAAGCTGCATCCGGTCAATGCATTAATGCTCACAAAAGCTACTTCCTAACTGCTAAGAAAATGCCTCAGTGTTCTATTGCTCGGATTACCCAATTGACAGGATACTGCTTAAGGAATGGCAGCATCATTTACCTTGGCATTCCTCTCTTTAAGGGTCGTGTGAAGACTTCTCACTTCAAGTACCTCGTTGATAAAATTAATATCAGATTGGCTGGTTGGCAAAGCAAGATGTTATCACAGGCAAGAAGACTGGTTCTAATTAAGACAGTTTTATCTGCTATTCCAATATACACAGCAAATGCAGCATCAATCCCATACACTATTTTAAAACAGATTGAAAGTATCTACTCAAACTTTTTCTGGCAGGGCTTTGAAAATTCCCACAGGAAGCATTGGGTTTCATGGGAAAGAATCTGCTGTCCGATAGAAGAAGGAGGTCTTGGAATCAGAAACTTGAAGGAAATTCAGCTATGCTGTTATGTGAAATTGATTTGGCAGGCTATAAACAGTAATTCCCCCTGGGCTACATTTGTTAGAAGCATATATCTAAATGGTCGGCATATCTCAGAATGTAAAGATCCTTTTTTAGCAGGGATTAAGAAACAAGACTTTGAGAAGGCTAAAACCATCTACATGGCAGGCTCTAGAATGATTATCCAGGACGGGGCTAACACAAATTTTCTCAAGGACTGCTGGTGTAAAGACACATCCCTGGCCAATTATTTTTCTATGCAGACTGACTCAGATTCCTTAAATTGCTCTGTTCAAGAGGTTCTAGCCAATCGCCTACACCCAGTTTGGGAAAAAGTTGAAGATCAGCAACTGAAAGACCAGCTTCAAGCGATAGTTTTACATAGAGGGTGATGTGACACAACCTCGGACCTAATGCAAGCAAGCACAATCGCAATCTAAATGGGCCAATTTGGGCCGCCGCTCTCTCGTCGCTCACCCAAGCCCGGGGTAACTTGGCAATGCCAAGGTGAGGTTGAGGGGTTGGGCCCTTGCTGGTAGAGGGCCAGCAAGGCCAAGATTTGATTCCCAATGGATTTGGAAGCCCAATTCAACGGGGCCGACGAAGTGCCGAAGGCACCGGTTGCACTCTTCCCAGCGTGATCACTCAAGACAATGGGGCTTGAGGATCGGGCTCTCACTCGCATAACCAGCGGAATTAGAACTAATATTGAAAGACAAGCACTAAGTGGAGTGAAGGTTTGAGCACTTACTCGACCGGTTTGAAGAAACCGGTCCCGGTCGGAGACGAGGGCGAGCGGGGAGGCGAGTGGATCCCCACACGCCGCGGCGGTGTCGCTTGACCTGCCCAAACAAATTACACCACTACACCTCTTGCAGGAGGGGGAACTTGGGGTGGGGGTTAATGATATTACATTAATACTACCTCCACGCAGGGAGGGGCCTTCAGCCGGCCAAGCGGGGTGGGGAAACCAAAGCAAAGAACGAGGAACAAGGGTGGACACCGAATCTGCCTGCTGTCTGCGAACCAGGACAGAGGGTCGGTGTTGCTATTGTAGATCTTGCTCAAACATTTCTCTGATGGCGAGACCAGCGGCGAAATCTTCGTAACAGGAAGGGGAATGCCTCAGAATTTTTGTAAATTCTTCTGGAGTCGCTGCAGGTCGGGGCAGGAGCTTGAACAGGGCCTCTGTTTCTCGGACTAGCAGGGGCAGGTCACCAACAGTAGGATGCAGAGGCTGTCCTGGCCGCTCCCGAACTCCAAATTTGTTGCCGTCAGCGCCGTTAGAACTGTGGGTGAGTCCTCTTTGCAGAAAATGAAACGGAGATGCCAGAAGAGAATGGAGATGATCTTTGGAGCCAGAAGAGTGAGGAGGTGTCGATGCAGACTGGGGAAGGCAGAGCCGCGCGACCGTGGAAGAAAATTGGTAACTTCTGTTCCCGGATGCTGAATGGGCTTCCGCTTCTTGATTCTGAAAGTAGACAGGCTGATTAAGAACTTTGAAGAAGTACTTGAGGACTGATTCCTTTGGGGTTCGTCGTGGCAGAGCTTCTAATCTGGCTCAGGTCCTCAGCCGAGGCAGAACCGCGCAGCTGTGGGAGAATGGACCTCCTGGACGACTCGGAGATTGGAAGAAGACGAAACTACTTCGGTTGCGAAGGCGACTGGCAGACGCTTCCGACGATGGCTCTTGGGTCTTCAAACTCGTCCGGAGGAGGTCGTGGTGGCCGCTGCAAGTTGCTGGTCTGTTGTAGATCTTCAGTTGAGAGCTATAGGTTGATGATGATGGGGGGGAATGGGGTATATGGGAGGGGAAATGGGGGTGGATGAGTGTGGGGAAAGCCCGGACTGTGAGGGGGTCTAGGAGGGGGTGTTCTAAGGTGGGGGAAGGGAAGAATGGGGTCTGGAAGGGGGTCTAACAGGTGGTGGGAGGAGGAGCTACGAATTTGGGAAGGTGGGTGAGAGGAGAAAGTGAGGGGGGGGCACAAGTGAGTGGAGGGAAGGGTGGATTTCAAATTTGAAATGGCCTTGGAAGTTGTGGGGTTGTGTGGGGAAGGGGTTGATTGTGTTGGAATGGGGAAAGTGGTGTTGGAATGTGGAAGATGGTGTTGGAATGGTGAGGGATCTTCTTGGGACTAGGGGGTGGAGTAATGGAGGCCATGGGGAAGTGGAGGGCTTTAATGATGGTAGGTGGGGGTTGAGGTGGTTGGGAAGGGAGGAGAGAGAAGAAAATTCGAAATTGGGTGTTGAGGAGAGAGAAAGTGGAGTAAAAAAAGAGGGATTAAGAGAGGGAAGGGTGGGGAATCTCTCCCTAGGGTTTCTCACCCAAAGAATGTTGGAATCACTCCACTAAACTAAGCTTTGGACTCTCAAATGGCATTTTTTTCATTGATTGATTCATTAAGTTGAAATGGGGGGGAATGTGGTCCTATATATAGGAAACCCATATTTCTACAAAAGTCCCTTACAAAAGACTCAATAACAAATAATCGAAGGGGTAGGGGGGCTCATGGGCCAAGCCCGAAGAATTGGGCCCAATAGCATATTACACAATCTAATGATACTCAAACTTAGGAAAATAAATGTAAGACCTAGGAACATGACTCAAATAAAAGGGAAAATACATCAAATGACTCAAATAAAATTACATAGGACTCAAAATTAAATGACTAAACCATGTCGGATGCAACCGGGGTGAGGAGACGAATGGTAAACGTGGGCATGGGAGGTGATGTCCCCATCATACTCCCGGGGTGCGGAGAACTCGACTCTGTCGAGTAAGTGTCCTTCCCTCCTTGGAGGGTGTAGAAGTGGTACCGCCCTCAAGTCTCCCGAATGAGACCGATCCATCCACCTGCCGAGATAGCGCTCATATACCTTGCTCCGAGTGGTAGTGACTTGTTCATCCAATATTTGTTCAATTTGTTCACGCTGGGCTCTCTTGGCTGGTGGTTTATCATCATGGGTGGGTGCTCTCTCAAGGGAAGAAGTAGGCTCAATCTCCTCACTAGGTACCACCGTGGGTCCCTTATATGGCACTAGGTCGGCAACATTGAATGTGAGACTTATTCCATACTCCTCATGGAGATCTAACTCGTTGGCATTTGCACCTATGCACCTCAAGACCTGGAAGGGACCAGCCCCACGTGGCCTCAGTTTAGAGTTGGCTCCCGGGGAGAGCCTCTCCATCCTTACCATCACAAGGTCACCCACTTGGAATTCTTGGTGATGCCGATGAGAGTCGGCCAGCCTTTTATAAGCCTCATTCTTTTTGCTGATGTGCTTGCAAAGGTTTCATGCAATTTTGTGAATGCTATCCTTTTAGTGGTTATGGGTGGACCTGGACAACCATAGATGGACCTATCCTGCCATGATGCCAGATGGACCATAATGAACCTTGGTGGGCCGGTGCAACCATTTGTGGACTTATCATGCAATGTTGTCATGTAGACTTTGGTGGGCCTAGGTGGGCCGGGACAACCGTAGGTGAACCTATCATATAAAGTGGTGAGGAATGTGGGGGGGCCCGGACATCCGTAGATGCTTTTGACATGCTTAAGATCCATGATGAATGAAGGAGGACCATGACATCCGAATGTGACCCACTCATGCTTTCTACTTGACATGTGAGTGATATGAATGAATGGATCCAACATAGTGTTCATGCCAAGGGGTGTGGAAAGCCTAGACACATGCATGCTTTTCCCAAAAGTGACTTCCATGTGTATAGGTGTGGGACAACCTTTGAACTCCTATTGGAAAGGATCGAATGGATCTAAGAAGGTGGTCATCATGGGGTGGGGCACCACCTTATTCCCTAGGGATATATGGTCGAAGGTTATGGCTCCCAAGGTGCAGCCCGGGTCATGGATGAGGTGGGTTTGGCCCAATATGGTGAGTGAGGGTAGGACAGGGTGGGTGGTTGGTAAGATGGTTGGGTCATATGAGTCCCTTGACTCCCATTAGAAGGGATCATATGGATCGTAAAATAGGTCACTTAGGGGGAGGAACTCCAAGTCCTCAAGATCCTTAAAAGGTGTTAAGTCATCCTTCCCTGTGATAGTTGGGCCAATGTTCTTGACAAGTGGGTCCGCCATGAGTGGAGGGCTTGGCTTTCTACCTGAGATAAGAAGCTCTAAATCGAGGAGAAGGTTGGGCTCATCCGGTGTAGGGAGGAATAGAAGGAGGTCGCTAGTGTAGCAACCATTGGTGCAAACCGAGGTGATAGACCCAATGCATAGGTGTAGGAGGCTAAGGCTCCTAGGTTGTTCGGCCATAGGAGTCAACATGCTAGTGAACTCAATTTGCCATGCTAAGCCCCTAAGAAAATCCTCTAAGGTCTCCACTTGATAGGATGCTTGGATTGTGGTGTGATAGGAGAAGATGGGCACTAGGGGAAAATTTTGTTCTATGGGAGGGCAAACATGGGTCGAGGTCTCTCTAATTAGGCTCTTCCTTAGCCACCTAACAAGGGACTCTTCTAAGATGAATTCGGCCTTATCTAGAGGGGGTGGTGTAGGGTGAAGATCCTTGTGCGAGGATTCCTCTTCAATTGGGACATGGGTGCTCTCTATGGAGGGGATAGGTTCCCGAGGGATATTTATCTTCATGTGGCAAAGCGGGTGGACTACTTCTTCCAAAACTAATGGAGTGGGAAGGTTCTTTGATGGTGGGGTTATGATGGCCGGAGTATGGTGAACCCGGGGTGGTGAACGAGGGTGGGATTCCCGCGGGTGGGAGAATAAAAGGTTGTTGAATTTAAAGGTTCCCGAAAGGTGTGGCGGACGCACAAGGCAAGTTCGACGTGTTGGGTCGATGTTGGCATTCCTTTCATCTAACCATTTCTTACCTAGGATTATACATGGACCTGCCAATGTTCCCTTTTGACACCAATCCCCATCCAAATACTTAATCTTCCCGAACCATTTATGGAATTCAATAAAGACTTGGTCTCCATTGTGCACAATTTGTCCGGTCCTACTAAGAGAGGTAACGATATCGGGGGACACCCAATTTTCAGATTCTAGGTCAATGAAATCAATTTCTACGGGCTTTCCATTAGGTAAGCATGCATGGGATATGATTGGGAGAGGAGCCATGTGACCCAAGACTCAATGTTAACAATGATGGGTTGACAATGCACGGTTCGGACAAGAATGCAAGCATGCCCTAAGACTTGACTTGTAGAGACAAGTCAAAGACTTGCTCTGATACCACTTGATGTGACACAACCTCGGACCTAATGCAAGCAAGCACAATCGCAATCTAAATGGGCCAATTTGGGCCGCCGCTCTCTCGTCGCTCACCCAAGCCCGGGGTAACTTGGCAATGCCAAGGTGAGGTTGAGGGTGGGCCCTTGCTGGTAGAGGGCCAGCAAGGCCAAGATTTGATTCCCAATGGATTTGGAAGCCCAATTCAACGGGGCCGACGAAGTGCCGAAGGCACCGGTTGCACTCTTCCCACGGTGATCACTCAAGGCAATGGGGCTTGAGGATCGGGCTCTCACTCGCATAACCAGCGGAATTAGAACTAATATTGAAAGACAAGCACTAAGTGGAGTGAAGGTTTGAGCACTTACTCGACCGGTTTGAAGAAACCGGTCCCGGTCGGAGACGAGGGCGAGCGGGGAGGCGAGTGGATCCCCACACGCCGCGGCGGTGTCGCTTGACCTGCCCAAACAAATTACACCACTACACCTCTCGCAGGAGGGGGAACTTGGGGTGGGGGTTAATGATATTACATCAATACTACCTCCACGCAGGGAGGGGCCTTCAGCCGGCCAAGCAGGGTGGGGAAACCAAAGCAAAGAACGAGGAACAAGGGTGGACACCGAATCTGCCTGCTGTCTGTGAACCAGGACAGAGGGTCGATGTTGCTATTGTAGATCTTGCTCAAGAATTTCTCTGATGGCGAGACCAGCGGCGAAATCTTCGTAACATGAAGGGGAATGCCTCAGAATTTTTGTAAATTCTTCTGGAGTCGCTGCAGGTCGGGGCAGGAGCTTGAACAGGGCCTCTGTTTCTCGGACTAGCAGGGGCAGGTCACCAACAGTAGGATGCAGAGGCTGTCCTGGCCGCTCCCGAACTCCAAATTTGATGCCGTCAGCGCCGTTAGAACCGTGGGTGAGTCCTCTTTGCAGAAAATGAAACGGAGATGCCAGAAGAGAATGGAGATGATCTTTGGAGCCAGAAGAGTGAGGAGGTGTCGATGCAGACTGGGGAAGGCAGAGCCGCGCGACCGTGGAAGAAAATTGGTAACTTCTGTTCCCGGATGCTGAATGGGCTTTCGCTTCTTGATTCTGAAAGTAGACAGACTGATTAAGAACTTTGAAGAAGTACTTGAGGACTGATTCCTTTGGGGTTCGTCGTGGCAGAGCTTCTAATCTAGCTCAGGTCCTCAGCCGAGGCAGAACCGCACAGCTGTGGGAGAATGGACCTCCTGGACGACTCGGAGATTGGAAGAAGACGAAACCACTTCAGTTGCGAAGGCGACTGGCAGACGCTTCCGACGATGGCTCTTGGGTCTTCAAACTCGTCCGGAGGAGGTCGTGGTGGCCGCTGCAAGTTGCTGATCTGTTGTAGATCTTCAGTTGAGAGCTGTAGGTTGATGATGATGGGGGGAATGGGGTATATGGGAGGGGAAATGGGGGTGGATGAGTGTGGGGAAAGCCCGGACTGTGAGGGGGTCTAGGAGGGGGTGTTCTAAGGTGGGGGAAGGGAAGAATGGGGTCTGGAAGGGGGTCTAACAGGTGGTGGGAGGAGGAGCTACGAATTTGGGAAGGTGGGTGAGAGGAGAAAGTGAGGGGGGGGGGGCACAAGTGAGTGGAGGGAAGGGTGGATTTCAAATTTAAAATGGCCTTGGAAGTTGTGGGGTTGTGTGGGGAAGGGGTTGATTGTGTTGGAATGGGGAAAGTGGTGTTGGAATGTGGAAGATGGTGTTGGAATGGTGAGGGATCTTCTTGGGACTAGGGGGGTGGAGTAATGGAGGCCATGGGGAAGTGGAGGGCTTTAATGATGGTAGGTGGGGGTTGAGGTGGTTGGGAAGGGAGGAGAGATAAGAAAATTCAAAATTGGGTGTTGAGGAGAGAGAAAGTGGAGTAAAAAAAGAGAGATTAAGAGAGGGAAGGGTGGGGAATCTCTCCCCTAGGGTTTCTCACCCAAAGAATGTTGGAATCACTCCACTAAACTAAGCTTTGGACTCTCAAATGGCATTTTTTTCATTGATTGATTCATTAAGTTGAAATGGGGGGAATGTGGTCCTATATATAGGAAACCCATATTTCTACAAAAGTCCCTTACAAAAGACTCAATAACAAATAACCGAAGGGGTAGGGGGGCTCATGGGCCAAGCCCGAAGAATTGGGCCCAATAACACATTACACAATCTAATGACACTCAAACTTAGGAAAATAAATGCAAGACCTAGGAACATGACTCAAATAAAAGGGAAAATACATCAAATGACTCAAATAAAATTACATAGGACTCAAAATTAAATGACTAAACCATGTCGGATGCAACCGGGGTGAGGAGACGAATGGTAAACGTGGGCATGGGAGGTGATGTCCCCATCAGAGGGGATGACATCCCTGTTTGGACACTCTCAAGCACAGGCAAATTTAGTTTTAAAACTGCGTTCAGCATATGCAGACATCAAACTCCTCGGTTGGATGCAAAGTTTAGAAATCTTTGGCAGAATTTCCTCTCTCCCCGAGCTTCTATATTTTGTTGGAAAGTTTTGTGCCAAGCTGTTCCTGTTGATACATTAATTCAGAAGAGTGGTATAAGTCTGGCTTCCTGCTGCAACTGCTGCTCTTCTGTCCAGAATATTGAAGATATGGATCATCTTTTTGTTACTAGTGATATAGCCACTTTTCTTTGGAATAGATTTGGCTCCCTGATCAATGCTAGATGTTTGGAACTTAGCAATATGACAAGTAGGCTGAAATCTGCAATAAATAAGGCTGCTCTTCATAAACCAAAAGCTTTTATATCTCTAATGCTTATCATCCTGATAATCTGGGAGACATGGAAATACAGATGCAGAGTAAGATATGAAGGCAAATATCTAAGTTTTCTCAACACTGCAGATCATATAATTGCAGAGGTTGCATATACTGTCAGCAAGATAAAATTTAAGCAAGGGGTCAACATAGGTTATCTGGGAATTCTGCAGGAATTTGGTATTGCTATCAACCATTTCTACCCAAATGTTCTAAGTGTTCGATGGGTTGCTCCTGCTGAAGGTATTGCTCTAAATGTGGATGGTGCTAGTAAGGGGAACCCAGGTTTAGCAGGAGGGGGTGGCTGCTTCAGAGACAAAAATGGGAAACTTGTCATGGGCTTTGCTTTCTTCTATGGTTCTGGAACAAATATGGCTGCAGAAGGCCGTGCTTTGTTGGATGGTTTAAGGCTGGCAAAAGTTCATGGCATCTGTTTGGCTGTGATAAATACTGATTCAATGGCCTTAATTGATATGCTGACTTCAAAAAAAGACCCCCCGTGGACTCTTCTTCCCTCCTGGCAGGATCTTCTTCAACTGTTTCCAACATTTAACTGTCCTATTGCTCATTCCTATAGAGAGGCTAACCAAGTGGCAGATGCATTAGCTAACTATGCAGTTGCTAAGGGTAGTAGCTATGTATTTTCTTGTATTCGGGAGTTGCCATTGCTGGCCAAGGGGTATGCTTTAGTTGATGCTTGGGGTTTGCCAAACATCCGCGTTAAGCTTGTATAGGATTTTCTTCATTTCACATTCAAGAGGCTTTATCCTCTATTGATGATGTAACCACTTTTTGATAGCAATAAAATGAGCATCTAGTAGGTGATTGGTGGAGTGAGAACATTCCCGTCCTTTGGATGGGGGTGCACTCTCCCTATTCGTCTCCTAGATGACAGGTTTTATACAAAAAAAAAAAAATCACCGTTTTGGCTAAACTAATGCATCTCTAATGTACAAAAACTTCCTGAAAATATGTCTAAATACTTGTAAACCAAATGCACACACGATTAAACTATGGAATTAAATTAATTCTATTAAACTCTAATTACTTGAATTTTCTTCCTAGTTACCGTTCTTTCTTGAATTCCACGACTTAATGTTGTTAAACATGATGCCTTAAAATTATTATTCACTCCTCTTGCTACTTCTGAGATTTTACCAGATCTGTATTTTTTACAAAAGAGCTTATTTTTGAAATTCATTGACCATAGTGTTAAGTGGATGTCTAAACGTACTTGGGATCTTATGATCCACCGACCCAATGCCTGGCATTAATGGGGCCCGATCTGGTCCTGGGAGGAGCGTCCGAAAGTACTTATGCCCATGGGAGTTGATTGACCCCGTGTGACATTGCACCGAAGTGCATGACTTGCTAGATTATTTATGATATTCCACACTTCGTTATTGTACTTGTTTACTTGTTACTTGAAATTGTTTTGAAATTACATGATATATTTGACTTGCATGAAATGGCCAAATTCTTTCATGATATTCTTTACATGTTCAATATTCAATACTTGAAATTATCTTGGAACCTTGTTATCATGTTATTATTTGAAATTCCGTATACAATTTCCTACTTGCTATTCATGATCTTAAACACTTCCCGATTTACTTGGAAAAAAAATGTCCAAAATGACAAATACTTAAATATTACCTGATTATAGAGATATAAAATCCTACTGAGCTTTTTGCTCACCCTACGTTTTGGTAAATTGTTGCAGGAAATGAAATTGAATAAGGGAATAGACAAGAGTGAAAGAGTGTTTTTCTTTTCCCTAAGATTTATGTAGGTCATTAGTGATTTTACAAGAATGTTGTATTTTAGAGTTTGAAGATTGTAATTGCCTTTATGGCTTATGAATTAGTGATGTAAACTTCATTTGATGGAATAAAATTATCATTTTCTCATCTATCTTTCTCTTTAGAAATCAAATTGTACATGCCCTGATCGACACGCTTGTTTACGACTCGCTCACGTTCCCGATATTCCGCGTCGAGGCGTGACACCCTTTCCTGGTCATAACCAAGTCCCCGTGTATCTTTACGGGATAAGGGAGGCTATCCACGAACTGGCGGCGGGTTCCATAGCTAGTGGAAATAGGCCGCTCGTGCAGGGTCCTAAGCTTGCGGGATATGCTATTTTTTACACATTTCCCTGATGTGTTTTAGCATATCATCCATGTCCTAGACCGGCTCTGGCGTCGCATCGGTGGGAGTATCCCAACCGAAATAATCTTCAGGAGGGCCCGGTGGGACTAAGTCACCTTTGTAAAAGATGATCGGCTTGTCCCCTTTGCCCTTGTTACGTCTTCTTCTCCGTTGATTGGAGACTGTGAAGGTCTTCAGCTGCTCCACCTCGTATTCCTCCCGTTGGGGCGAGAGTTGAAGGCACTTGGGTGGTAAGGAGATGCTTCGGTCAATGACCCGGCTGATGAGATTGGCTTCAAAGTCAACACTTCACCTCTCCGGCTGAGTCGGCTTGGAGGTGGCCTAGAGGCTTAGCTTGTGTAGTTTTATCATGTCTTGATTGACAGTGAACAACTGCCCTACCTCGACTTCAAAGCCCACTTTTTGCTTCCCTTTGCCTTTTAAACTCTCGGGGATTGCTAGAGTGGGCTCCCCAAAATATAGGGAAGTATCGGCCAAGTGGCGCTCATTGGGGTGGAACGGAGCCTGATCTGTAAAGACGGTATGTTGCTCCCCTTCCTTGGCATATTTAATGAACTGGTGCAGAGTTGAAGGAACAGCCCAATTCTCGTGGAGCCAAGGCCTCCCAAACAACACCTTATAAGATGTGTCGGCGTTGATGATATAAAATGTCGTCTGGGTGACAAAATCGCCCAAGGCTAGTTTGACTTCAACCCGACCTTGTGCCTTCTCAGAATCCTGATTGAATCCCAAAATTTTAATGGCACTGACCTTTTGCAAATAAGGGGCCAAGTATAAAGACTTGAAAGTCTTCAAAGGCATGATGTTGATGGCTGCTCTGGTGTCGACCAAAATGCGATTCACAGCATGCCCATTAATCGTCCCCTGCATATATAAGGGGCGATTATGGCACGGAGAAAACAACAACATGTCTTTGTCCGTGAAAGAGATGTTGGCTACGAATGTCTCATATGCTTGGGCTTGCAATTCTGCAACATGGGCTTCATAGGCCTCCGGGTCTTGGAGTATATTGACAAGAGCCTCCCTGAGACCTTTGCTCCAGGTGATGGCCTCCTAGATGGTGACATTTGTTAGGAACCACTTCATATGATGACTGATCTTGCGGTCTGCCGGAGCCCAGGTCTTGTCAAATGGTGGGATGATCTCCGCCAGAGTCTTCGGTGCCTGGCGAGGTTTCTCCCATTTAGAAGGGCGATCCTCATTCTGACCCTCCGCATTTTCTTGGAACAGCGGTGCCAAGGATTCCTCCGGAGGTGGCAAAGGCTCATCATGTTGGTCTTCATTATAAGGACCTACTGGGCTTGCGGGCTCGCCCTCATTGGAGGGGCCAGCCTGCTCCGACGCCTCCCTGCACACTGGCGACTTGGCAGGCTCCTCTTCTTCATCAGGAGAGGCGATTATAAAAGGGACGCCACATGATTTAGCTACTGAGACGGTGCTTGAATCCTCTGAGGGGCTGGGGATAAAAGGGATGTTAGTGTTGGTGTGCTATATGCCAATTTCGGGTCGGGTAGGCCCAATAGTTGTACGATCTTGTTCATTAATAAAGTGGTGTTTGAGCGTAAATATGCGATTGTGTTACTTTACGTTGTCCCTAGGATATGTGGTTGTAAAGTCAGCTCGAGATTGGATCTCGAACATGAGACTTACTTTACATGAACACATACCTTAAAATGTTCCTGGTTGGAGGGTAATCACTCGGGGACTTTGATTACCTATTAAACCAGTACACATGATGTGTCAGTGACCAGTCTCATGGTCATTGGTGCGGGGCACCAACACATATGTGTAGGTGTATGTCCTTGGAGGATGTGCACTGAACTGATCCGCTATTGGATCTTTAGATGGTTGATTATACCTAATGTCAACTGAAGATCCAACGGTCACAGTAGCATCGTTGGTCTTTTGACCTGAGACATTGATCGGATCTTACACGAGGACTGGAATGGTTTAATTACTTAGCTAAGTGACTTTAACCATAAGTCATCAGTTGCCGAGTCGTTAACCACTCCAGGATACGTGTGAAGATCGTCAATGGTCAAGAAGGGATCACTCACTGTCAGGTATATATCAGACAGTTAATGGGTCATGACATTGACGCTCCGTTAAATCCCTGGCCAGGGTCGTATGAGTTCGTTTAGGACGGACGTCATACACTTTAAGGAGGTCATAGTCAAATGGCACGATCATGGGGTTTGACAGATACCGTACCCTCGATCGTACCAGACACATAGAAGGAGCGAGGGATTATATCGATGCGGTAACTGTGGACTTACAGGTACCAGACAGGCTAGTTTAAACCCGGCGTCCTCTAGGATCACGCGGATTTGCTTGACCCAACGTGATCGAAGGTTCGGAATGAATTAAACTATTATTCGGCTCTTGTAGAAGCGAATAATATGTTTAATTTACTTCTAATTGGGAATTAGAAGTTAATGGGCCTTAAACTAGAGTGACTATGGGTCTAGAGGATCACACACAATAGATTCTTGGGTGACGGATAATTATTATACAAATGTATGTATTATTTCTATTTAATTCCTTTTGGAAAGGAGTGTAAATGGGACTTAATACATATGTATAATAATGGAAAGGTCATATATATAATTTTGGTCCTTTGGAGGTCTTTAAAAAAGGGTCCAAATCCTATATATATGGCACCTACGTGAGTTCATTTTAACTCTCGAACTCTTCCAACCTCTCTTAGCTTAACCAAGCATTAAGGGTTAAGAGAGGAGGATTAGCCTCCCCCCTTTCTCCCCCTTGCTCTCTCTCTCTCCAGAAGGTGTTAGAGCCGGGGAAAGTTGTGCCGGGGAGGTACCGTCGCTGCGCAAGGGTCCGTGTGGATCTGCTCTAGAGGCCGTACATCTTTGCGGCTCGGTTTCTCTGCATCGGGCTTAGCGGACAGCGCTATTCCGCGCAAGGTGAAACACGCAACCCATAATTAGGGTATTAGAAACACCGATTAGAGCACATATTAAGCTTTCCATAACACCGGAATCGGGCAAATTAAATTTTTGTTATCTGCTGCTCGCCCGTAGGTGCTGTGCGAAACCTTACAATGATATCAGAGACAGGTTTGTGCTCTGGTCGGTGTTTTTATAGCCGTTTAGAACCATATTTGAAAGGGGATTAATTACTTCAATTGTAATTGATAGAATGGGATGTTGGACATCTCCGTTCTTCCAGGATGCTGGGCATCGCTGGAGAAATTTTTTTTTTAAAAAAAAAAAATTCTGGCCCGTGTTGGGCGCAGTGCGCCCGCCGCGTGCGCCGCGTGGGCGGCGCACGCGGCACCCGGGGTCAGCGCCCGCGGGCGCTGACCCGCGGGGGGCGCGGCGGGCGCGCCGGGTGGGGGCCGCGCCCGCCACGCGGCAGGCGCCGCAGGCGGCACCCGCAACGCGGGCGCCTGCCACGTGGGCGCCCGCATGCGGGCGTGGGCGGGCGCGGGCGCGTCCGCCCACGCGTCGCGCATGGGCGGCGCGCCCAGGCGCCTGCTGACAAGAAAATTTTTTTTTTATTTAAAAAAAAATTTGCTTTTTTTTGACTTTTAATTTATTGTGTTTTAATATGATAATATATATATTAGATATATATATATTAAAATACACAGTAAATTAAATCAAATTTTATCTAGTAAGTTAAATAGTCTTATCTCAATGGTAAATGTCAAATGTTATTTTTTTATTTAACCATGTTGAATTTACTGAGGTGAGATAATTACTATTTACCTTGGGATAAAATGGTAATAATTGAAATTACTTCAGTAAATTTTAATTTTTGAATTTTTAATTATTAGATAATTAAAAAATTCAAATTTTGAATTTTATTGAAGTTAAATGTGGAAAATTCAATTATTTGAATTTTTAATTATTAGATAATTGTTAAATTCAAATTTTGAATTTTAAAAAACTTTTAATCGAGGATAATTGCATTATTTTAAATTTCCTTTCAAACAATATTATTGGATAATTAGTTTGAATTTAAATTTAAATTATTGGCATGTTTAAATTTTGATTTTAAATTTGATTATTGGATAATTAAATTTAAATTTAAATTTAATTAATTATCTCAATTAGATACCCCTTAGAAAATGATGGTTCTTTCCGTGCGTTATTTTATTCACCTTGTACGGGCCTGCTTGTGTGTTTAATTTAAGTTAATCATGCTTCGATTTTTAAAAGTAAACAAAGTTAGCCTATTTTTGTTTGCACATCCCATTTTTAAATTCAAAAGTAAGGATTGTTTTCAGAAAATAACCCTTGATTGATTTTATTTGAATGGGTTGACAAGTGATCATGGACTTGGATTAATGTAATTAATTGGGGTCTGCGAACCTCCTTTCTCTCTCTGTTAAGATTCCAATGTATTTCTATCTTCCTCAGTTGTTGTACTCGCCCTAAGGGCTGCTGGAATTTGAGTCACATGTAATTTAATTTTTCCGGCCTACGTGCCGTGTAAAAGTTGTCATTACTGCGGCGTCAGAGTTTGAAAGTGAGGAGCACACCCGACGAGGACGATCCAGCTGCTTTGGAAGCGGGCCGGATGTCTTAGTTACATTAGGGTTAAAGTCCATGATCACTTGCGTTTATTTTTACATTGGATGCATTTATTTTGTGCAAACTACTAGGTACGGTAAATATATTGGATATATTTATATTACCACCTAGGGTGAGATCAAGATAAAATTAAATTCCCTCGCGATTAAATTTTAGATCTGGTAAGCGTGGCTCTAGGAGTCGTCGTGGCCCTCCATCATTATGGAGTGAACGAACGTCTTCATTTCATGGATTTGTTGTGCTTTCCACAAGGTCCATGAGTTTGGGGACGAGATTAAACTCCAAGGCTCGGCCTCAATGGGCTGAGGAATTGAACTCGGCTTTGTTGTACTTTCCACAAGGGTCGGGTCATGAACTCATTGCTATGTTGTAATGATGGTTAGATCTAACCGAGAATATCCTTTATTGTGCTTTCCACAAGGGGATGATTTCTCGGGGGCCGAATATCGGATATTGCATTAGATGCAAGTGCCTGTTGACTGCCCTTGAGATGGTGTATGGCTTGTTGTGCTTTCCACAAGGTCGTACATCAGTCTCGTTGGGATTCCGACCCACTAGGTTGATCTCGTTGATCTCCCGTTCTATATACTGAGGGTTATATAGTTCGATCGAAAAATAGTGGGACTAACTAAGATAGAAAATCACATCTAAGTTAGAATTTGAACACATGCTAAGTTGTCTTTTATTTCTTATCCAGATTACAATGTCGTCGTCCAACCCCCTCCGCGGCATCTTGGATGCAAATAGATTAACTGGACCGAATTACTCGGATTGGCTGCGTAATCTACGCATAGTCCTTACCGTCGAAAAGATTGCGTACGTGTTGGACACGGTTCATTCTGAGCCAGCTCCTGATGCCGACGAGGGCGAGTTACTGGCTTATGCCAAGTGGTCTGAGGACTCCTCCCTAGCCCAATGTTACATGTTGACCTCTATGGCTCCTGAGCTACAGAGGCAATTTGAAAAGACTGATTGTAGAAGTATACTTCTCAATCTACGCCAGCTCTTCGGGGAGCAGGGTAGGATTGAGAGGTATGACATCTCCAAAAGGCTTTTCAGGACACGGATGTCTGAGGGTTCATCAGTACAGGCCCATGTACTGAAAATGATGGAGTGGATTGAAAGACTCAATGCATTGGGGTTCAAGTTGGATCTTGAACTATGCATTGATCTTATACTCCAGTCATTGCCCGATTCCTTTTCTTCCTTCATCATGAACTTTAACATGAACAGGATTGAAGCAACTCTCCCAGAGCTGCTCAATATGTTAAAGAGTGCTGAAGGAACCATGCAGAAAGATAAACCATCTTCGTCTGTAATGATTGTTGGCCGGGCCAACAAGAAAAGGAAGGCCTCTCAAATATCCACCACGAGTAACAAATAGAAGGGAAAGAAAAAGGTCACGGGTAAGCAACTCGCCAAAGTTGACAAAGGGAAGGGCAAGAAGAATGAAAAGGAAGATAAATGTTTTCGATGCGGGGAAACTGGGCATTGGAAAAGGAATTGCAAGGCAATTCTAAATGAAGGTATTTTTGTCATAGACCTTAATTTGTCATATATGGAATCCACATCAAGGGTATTGGATACTGGATGTGCATCACATATCTGCAATTCTGTACAGGTGTTGGCAAATATAAGGCGGCTGGGCAAAAAGGAGATTGAACTGAGGATGGGCAATGGAGCTTTGGTTGCTGCCAAAGCTGCCGGGACTGCACGCCTCAGTTTACCTTCAGGAGTCATTCTGGAGCTGAATGACTGTTATTATGTTCCTAATATTATTAAGAACATTATTTCAATCTCTGGCTTGTATAACATTGGATATACATTGACTTTTAATAGCACTGGGTGCTCTATAATGAATAATGGTTTGATTATAGCCGATGGTTCATTAGTCAATGGTCTTTATGTATTAGATACACGTTCTAATGTTATGCAAATTTCCAATACTGATGAAGTGAATTCTGCATATCTATGGCATTGCAGACTTGGTCATGTAGGTGAGAAAAGAGTCTCTCACTTACACTCAAATGGGTATTTGAATTCGTTCGAATACGAGCCATTTGATACCTGTGAGTCGTGTCTCATGGGGAAAATGACCAAGGCTCCTTTTGGTGGACATGGTGAGAGGGTTGTTGACCTTCTCGAGCTCATACACTCGGATGTGTGTGTACCCATGTCCATAGAAGCAAAAGGAGATTATCTCTATTTCATTTCTTTTATTGATGACTTCTCCAGATATGGCTATGTGTATTTAATGAGACATAAGTCACAAGCCTTTGAGAAGTTTAAGGAATACAAGAATGAAGTAGAGAAACAGACAGGCAAAAGTATTAAGGCTCTTCGATCGGATCGAGGAGGTGAATACTTAAGCCATGAATTCACTTCTTATCTTAAAGACCGTGGAATAGTTTCTCAGTGGACTCCACCGTATACACCACAACATAATGGTGTATCCGAGAGGAGAAACAGGACCTTGTTAGACATGGTCCGATCCATGATGTCTATGTCAGGACTACCCTTGTCTCTCTGGGGCTATGCGTTAGAGACTGCGGCTTATTTATTGAATAGGATCTCAAGTAAATCAGTTCCTTCTATACCATATGAGATATGGAAGGGCAGGAAATCAAATTTTAATCACATTAAAATTTGGGGGTGTCCTGCTCTTGTAAAGAAGAACGAGAGTGATAAGCTTGAGTCGAGAACCGATAAGTGTAGGTTTGTGGGATATCCAAAGGAGACGTTTGGATATTATTTCTATCACCCTTCTGAGCAAAGGGTCTTAGTGGCCAAGAAAGCTGTATTTCTGGAAAGAGAATATCTACTCCAGAAAAATAGTGGGAGCCAGATAGAATTGGACGAGGTCTAAGAACCACAACCCATAGACACAAACTCGTTAAATGAGACGGTATCGGTTGATCCTATTCAAGGTGAAACACTGACACTACGGAGATCTGGTAGACTACCGAGAGAACCTGAGAGATATGTTGGACATGTCTCAGAGGGGTCCTCTAAGGTATGTATCGATGAGGATGATGATCCTCAGTCGTACCAGGAGGCGATCCATAGTGTAGACTCTGAGAAATGGCAAGAGGCAATGGATTCAGAAATCCAGTCCATGTACACCAATAAAGTTTGGAACTTAGTTGATGTACCCGAAGGGAAGGTCCCTATCGGCTGCAAATAGATTTTCAAAAGGAAAATCGGTGCAGATGGACAGGTTGACACATACAAGGCTAGACTAGTGACGAAAGGATATCGTCAAAGGCAAGGCATTGACTATGACGAGACGTTTTCGTCGGTAGCCATGGTTAAGTCAATCAGAATCCTCCTTGCCATTGCTGCATACCTGGATTATGAGATCTGGCAAATGGATGTGAAGACAGCTTTTCTTAATGGAAACCTGTCAGAAGAGGTGTACATGGTATAGCCTGAGGGATTCACCTCCAAGTCACATCCTAATAAGGTATGCAAACTTCAAAGGTCCATTTATGGATTAAAGTAGGCATCTAGAAGCTGAAACTTAAGATTTGATGAGGCTGTCAAATCTTTCAACTTCATTCGGAATGAAGATGAACCATGTGTTTACAGGAAGGTCAGTGGGAGCTCAGTGACCTTCTTGGTCCTTTATGTTGATGACATCTTACTCATTGGGAATGATGTAGGGATGTTGACATCAACTAAGTCTTGGTTGTCCAAGACTTTCTCCATGAAGGATTTGGGAAAAGCATCCTATGTGCTGGGCATAAGTATCTATCGAGATAGATCTAAAAGGATGCTAGGATTATCCCAATCCATGTACATAGATACTATCCTCAAAAGGTTTAGGATGAAAAATTCCAAGAGAGGTCTCATTCCCATGAGACATAGAATTTGCCTATCCAAGGGGATGAGTCCTAAAACTTCTGAGGAGGTGGCACACATGAATAAGGTACCCTATGCTTCGGCGATAGGGTCAATCATGTATGCAATGCTATGTACACGGCCTGATGTTGCCAATGCTTTGAGCATTGTCAGTAGATATCAGGCAAATCCAGGCGAAGAGCACTGGAAGGCAGTAAAGGGCATCCTTAAGTACCTGCGAAGGGCTAAGGATCTTTTTCTGCTTTATGGAGGAGGGGACCTACAGCTTAGAGCTTACACAGATTCTAGTTTCCAGTCAGATCCAGATGACTGCAAATACATGTCTGGATTTGTATTCATGTTGAATCCTCCACAGTCAGTTGGAGAAGCTCCAAGCAAGATACGACTGCAGATTCGACGACGGAGGCGGAATATATTGCTGCAGCTGAAGCTGCTAAGGAAGCCGTCTGGATGAAGAAATTCATCTTGGAACTTGGCGTAGTTCCCAAGATAATAGCTCCCATCCCATTATTTTATGATAATAATGGGGCCATCACCCAGGCGAAGGAACCGAGATCTCACCAAAGGTCAAAGCATATTCTCAGGCGCTTTCACCTTATTCGGGAGATTGTTGATCGTGGAGATGTGATGGTAGAGCGTGTACCGTCAGAAGACAACATAGCAGATCCACTGACTAAGCCTTTGACACAGACTGTATTTGAGCGTCATCGGGATAAGATGGGCCTCAAAGTTGTGGGCAATTGGCTGTAGTTCAAGTGGGAGATTGTTAGTGTTGGTGTGCTACAGGCCAATTTCGGGTCGGGTAGGCCCAATAGTTGTACGATCTTGTTCATTAATAAAGTGGTGTTTGAGCGTAAATATGCGATTGTGTTACTTTACGTTGTCCCTATGATATGTGGTTGTAAAGTCAGCTCGAGATTGGATCTCGAACATGAGACTTACTTTACATGAACACATACCTTAAACTGTTCCTGGTTGGAGGGTAATCACTCGGGGACTTTGATTACCTATTAAACCAGTACACATGATGTGTCAGTGACCAGTCTCATGGTCATTGGTGCGGGGCACCAACACATATGTGTAGGTGTATGTCCTTGGAGGATGTGCACTGAACTGATCCGCTATTGGATCTTCAGATGGTTGATTATACCTAATGTCAACTGAAGATCCAACGGTCACAGTAGCATCGTTGGTCCTTTGACCTGAGACATTGATCGGATCTTACACGAGGACTGGAATGGTTTAATTACTTAGCTAAGTGACTTTAACCATAAGTCATGAGTTGCCGAGTCGTTAACCACTCCAGGATACGTGTGAAGATCGTCAATGGTCAAGAAGGGATCGCTCACTGTCAGGTATATATCAGACAGTTAATGGGTCATGACATTGACGCTCCGTTAAATCCCTGGCCAGGGTCGTATGAGTTCGTTTAGGACGGACGTCATACACTTTAAGGAGGTCATAGTCAAATGGCACGATCATGGGGTTTGACAGATACCGTACCCTCGATCGTACCAGACACATAGAAGGAGCGAGGGATTATATCGATGCGGTAACTGTGGACTTACAGGTACCAGACAGGCTGGTTTAAACCGGGCGTCCTCTAGGATCACGCGGATTTGCTTGACCCAACGTGATCGAAGGTTCGGAATGAATTAAACTATTATTCGGCTCTTGTAGAAGCGAATAATATGTTTAATTTACTTCTAATTGGGAATTAGAAGTTAATGGGCCTTAAACTAGAGTGACTATGGGCCTAGAGGATCACACACAATGGATTCTTGGGTGACGGATAATTATTATACAAATGTATGTATTATTTCTATTTAATTCCTTTTGGAAAGGAGCGTAAATGGGACTTAATACATATGTATAATAATGGAAAGGTCATATATACAATTTTGGTCTTTTGGAGGTCTTTAGAAAAGGGTCCAAATCCTATATATATGGCACCTACGTGAGTTCATTTTAACTCTCGAACTCTTCCAACCTCTCTTAGCTTAACCAAGCATTAAGGGTTAAGAGAGGAGGATTAGCCTCCCCCCTTTCTCCCCCTTGCTCTCTCTCTCTCCAGAAGGTGTTAGAGCCGGAGAAAGTTGTGCCGGGGAGGTACCGTCGCTGCGCAAGGGTCCGTGTGGATCTGCTCTAGAGGCCGTACATCTTTGCGGCTCGGTTTCTCTGCATCGAGCTTAGCGGACAGCGTCATTCCGCGCAAGGTGAAACACGCAACCCGTAATTAGGGTATTAGAAACACCGATTAGAGCACATATTAAGCTTTCCATAACACCGGAATCGGGCAAATTAAATTTTTGTTATCCGCTGCGTCGCCCGTAGGTGCTGTGCGAAACCTTACAAGAGATTCCCCGAACTTGGGTTTTCGGGACAGGACCCTGCTTCTCCCCTCTGAATATTATTATTCGGTCGAGAGTCAGGGGACCTTCATGCCCACGTCCTCATCCTCGGCCATGATCACGACCACGGCTATTCCTCACCGAGCGACGTTGATATGTCGCCATTGGAGTCTTGCCCCTGGTGTTATCAGTCGAAGGAGAGTTAATGTTGTCGGGCGGCGGGATTGCCACCATGTTGCAGGATAGCTCTTGCATCATTTCCTCGAGCATTTCAACCGTGAGCTCCTCATCTTTGTAAAATAAGGAGAGCTCTTCCGGGATTGGAAACTCCTCACCCTCTTCGAGACGTGAGCCATATCTCGGAGCCACTGCAGAAGCTGGGCTTTACACCCAAACTTGTCCCAGGGAATGTATTTGTCTAGAGTGACAACCCTGGTGGGACGAGGGGGAGTGTACTCCTCCAGCTCATCTATGAGCTTTTGAAGTCGCTACAAGGGAGTTGGCTCTTTAGGGGCCTTCATAGCTGCTACTTGCTCAGCTTACTTCTTCAACCTCCTCTTCAAATTCTTCCTGTGGTTCTTCTCTTGCTTCTTTTGACGCGTTGCCTCTTAAGAAGAAAGTGGACTTGATTTTGGAGGTGGGACTGGTTTGCCCCCAAAATTTTGCTATTTACCCTGGGGTGGCTCCTTAGGAGCTTTGGTTCCACTGCTCTTTCTGGGAGTGACCTTAGTCTAGTTGGCCTCTTCCGGTTGCACCTGGAAGGTGGTATTGATTGCCTGAGCAATTATCTCAAGCGGCAGCTCCTGGAACTCTGTCAGTACATAGTGGGGCCCTTGGGGGTGTTGCAACTCCACTGATTTTGCTTTGACTGACAGCTTTGCTTGTACAAGCTGTTTAGGTCTTTCTTCAATTGGCAACCTTATTGGCTCGATACGAGCCTTGGCTTGTGGCTCCCGCACCTTAGTTTTGCCTTTGTTGTCAAGCTGAGGGTTTCCCCTTATGACGATGCCAGGTTGGCTCTGCCTGGAAAGAGGTTTGGAACCTTCTCCCTCAGAGCACTTAGCCTTGCCTTTGGGGTCCGGTTGAGGTTTGAAGCTTGTGGGCTTGCCCGGTTGGACTTGTTGAGAGGTGGGCTTAATCCCACGTGGCTTGGTCTGCTCCTGTTGAGCTTGCCGGAGAATCTTCTCAGCAACCTCTTTAAGATGCCGCCTCACCATAGAGTTGCCCTGTGCATCGATCTCCCCTCTTTGGATGAGGACTTCAATGCAATCTTGGACCTCCGGGCATTCCTGGGTGGGGTGAGACACCTTGGCATGATATTTGTAGTAGCGGGGATGGCTCTTGGCCGTCTCATTGTAATAGGACGGTGGATCATATGTCAATACCTGACCATCTTCCAGGGGCTTGTTAAAAATCTTCTTAGTGTCCTCCTTGGGGAAGAACACTGATGAGAGGGCCGCCACCCTGGATACCATAGTGTGGATTTAGGTGGCTGGGAACTAACTCGCTAGGAACTAACTCCCTCCTCCTGCGGCTCCGGAAGTTGGAAAGCGGCTGAAGCATGTATGACATTGACGGAGAAATGGAAATTCTCCTGCACATGCGGCTGCGATGGGTCGACTAGGAATTCACCCATATTGACCTTCCCTCGCCTGATTAAGTCTTTAGTGAGGTCCTTGAATGGCTGGCAATTACGAATGATATGGCTTATCACCTCATGGTATGGGCAATAGCCCTGATGAAATGTGGCACCCGGTGCCTGCTCAATGGGTGATGGGCTGATCAGTCCCGCTCGCTGGCACGTGAAGAAGATGTCCAGGGTCTTCTCGCGAGAGAAAGAGTATAACTTCTTTGGCTGCTCACCTTCGGGTGTATGCTCCTCGCCTTCAGATGAGTCCTCCTCGCCTTCAAATGAATCTGAGGATTCCTCAGAGAGCCAACCCCTGAGCGGAGCCCTGTCAACCCCTGAGCGGAGCCCGGCCAGTAAGTGGTACACCTGCCTCCCACATATGGGTTGGAGCTAACCCCCTAGCAAATGGGCCAAAGGGGAAAGTGGCCAACTGCTCATCGATGCTTTCCAAGAATTGCAGCAGGCGCCTTTGTTCCAATTGCAATTGTCAGATTTCTCCTCGAATTTTTTGAATAGTCCTCCGTGATGCCAAACACTCAGGGAGTGAGGAAGGGGCGGCTCCGTGGCCAGTATTGGGTTGTTGATTTGAAGGCTCGGCCTCGGAGGTATTGGAGCTCGAAGCCGTCACCACCATGTAGACCACATTAGCTGACCAGTTCGATCGACTCCAAGCATGAGGCTGTGGTGGGTCGACTGCATGGCACAACATATTTACCAAACCCTTTTGAATGAGCTCTTCTACTATGTTTTTGAAAACATAGCAATCCCTGATGGTATGACCCAACCTTCGATGATACACATAATAGGTAGGATCATCTGTTTTATCCACCTCTGAGGGCTTTCGCGGCTCTAGCAGGGTAATGAGCTTCTCCTTCATGCATAACTCAAAGAGCATCTTGGTATGCTCCTTGCTAAAGGAATAAGGCGTCTTCATGCGTTCCGCTAACAAAGACGCACTCGCCTTGGCATCAGGCTTTTTTCCAGTGCCTTTGGATTTTCTTCCCCCTTATCTCCATTTGTCGGGGAGAAGTCCACATCATTTACCTCCTTGCCACTAGCCAGACGGTCTTTGGATGATTTACCCTTAGCGGGGACTTGTACCTGATGATCAGCGAAGAACATCTCAATCTCTGCCACCACTGTGTTGAGCTGGTCAAAGCTTCTGATATTTAAACCCAGAAGCTTTTCACTGACTTCTGTCGAGAGACCCCTATGGCAGATGGTGATTGCGTCTTCAGGCGTCGGGGATTATCGCAGCGCATGCTGACATCCCTCCATCACTTGATGAAGTCCAGTGCGGTTTCACCCTTCTTTTGCTTGAGCGCACAGAGTTCCGCCTGAGAAACTTTGCGTTCGGCTGTCTGGAAGCGGTTGACGAACTTCTTCTGCATATCAGCCCAATCAGGCACTGAATTGGGCTTTAGCCTGGAATACCACTGGAAGGCGGTGCCCATCAGGGACGTGGCAAAGTACCGCAGTAGATACACCTCTTCCAGTGCCAGTTCACCCATCGCCATCTTGTAATAGGCCAAGTGTTCATGTGGAGAGCCCTGCCCGTTGAACTTCTGAAGCTTCGGGGCCTTCGAGCAATCCAGTGGAAGTTTCTTGAATTGATGGTGGAGGGGATAGGGCACGCTGTACAAATCAACGGTGGCCACACCCTCACCATGTTGAGCGAACTTCGCCTCTACGATACGCTCAATCATCTGTCTTTGCGCCATAAGGATCTCTGTAGCAGGAGTGGCAGATGACCGCGTATTGGCTTCATGCTGCGGAGCTTTAAATTCCACCGCAAATGGTTGCCACCGTAACAGAGGCATTGGCCACGACTGGAATGGGAGGAGGCCGTTGTTCTACTCCAGTTGGCGCAACTTGAGGTGGGACATGAACCTCTTTTTCACGCAATAGCACTTGCAAGAGGTTCTTGAGTTCTTGGTTTTCGCATCGGAGCTCTTCCAACGCGGGAGTCTGCTCCTCTTCCCCTAGATCTTCCTCGTGTTGGGGGTGGCTGTCCCCATCGACGTTGTGGACGTCCTCTTGGCGCTCTTCTTGCCGTGTCGGCTCGGGTTGAGACGTCCCAGCAGCCAGCGCCTGTTGTGTTTGGGCCAGGATCTGGGACACGGGCCTTGACCTCCTCAAATAGTTAAGAGGCTAGTTGAGCTCGCCCAAGGTGTCCTCCGGTTGCTTGTCGGCGGAGGTGGCATAGCAGTGATAGAAAAGAAGAAGGTGATCTAGAAAGGGGGGGATTGAATAGATCGCCTATTGCTAACAGCGGATTAAAAAATTCTCAATCAGACTTCCGAGCAGTGGCAAAACATAGCGGCACACACAACCAAAACAATTTTAACGAGTGAAATGAGCAAGAACAACTCAAGAACTAAACGCAGACAATCGATTGAACAGGTGAAGGGCAGACAAACAAGGAGTGAATAGCAAGCACTATTTACTCAGTTAGATCTAGAGACCAAAGTAATTTCATCATGCAACAAGAGAAGTAAGAGGCGGAGGTTGGACTCGAAGGACTCCTCACGCAAGAAAGCAGCGGTCCAGGTAGGCCTAGCCTACCCTTCTAGCTGAGTCTTTTGATATACCGTTTGGCTGCAGCGAAATTACAATCAAGAGGTAATTCGACAAACCACAAGAATGGCACAAAGAGTTTTAGGTGGTTCGATTGCCAACCGCAATCTATGTCTACCCCTCGCTCACATCGAGCGAGGATACTTTGCACTATGCAATAACACCAAGTAGACCCAGTCTGCAACAGGATGCTGCCTCACAGCTTGAATCCAGAGGGAGATAAATCCCTCTTCCCCGATTCTGTAACCCACAGAATCGAACCCCCTAACCCTGTGTCCACAGAGCTAGGATCAGAGGTTAAACCTCCCTTCCTCTGAATCTCAGAGGGAACCCACGATTGACCCCCAGTCACTTGCAAACGGAGACAATGTCCCCTGGAGAGGGGGAAAATCATCCATCCGAGAGCACGGCCCAACTAGGTCCAATTTGACCAAACTAGGCCCAGCTCCCTAAAGTGACAGCCCCATTTTGGGCCCACTTACTTTAAACCCAAAAACCCACTCGGAGCAGCACTTCCTAGGCGGCCCTTAGGTCCTGAAGTCCAAGCAACAGAACGATCGAGAGATCCCCTGCGGGGACCCGATGTGGCCTAATCGAGCTATACACTCATCGCTCGGGACAAAATCCCGAACGATCGCCTTTGGCTTGGGCCGACTGTCGGAAGCTCATCCTGGCGTCCGTTATGCATCCAGAAGAAGCAAGGAACCCCAAAGGGTAGGGGAGGGCAAAAGTCCTCGCGCCATAAAGGAGCCCACTACATGGACGTAACCCCCCTGAAGCCCCCTCAGCTCCCTGGACTATTACGTCAAAACGGATTGCTATATAAACCCCAGGGAAACATTCCGAGAAGGTAAGGCAATGGTCTTGAGAGAAAGCCACCACAATTTTTGGTGGAGAATAATCTCGCGCCCTCTCTCTTCGTCTTTACGCTCTATCGCACTTGCTGACTTAAGCATCGGAGGGTTTACCCCAGGGATCCCCCCCTGGGCACCTCTGATCCATTTCCTGCCTTGCAGATTCATATAGACATGGTGACTGTGATCAAAAGATTCTTCCCGGATCTCACAGCTCAGGATCAGTGCGAGATTATGCCTCTTCATCTAGCGCCGTCTGTAGGAAACGAACAAAGATCCATCATAGTGCGAAGAAACTTTGGTAGGAAGGTCACCGGCGGCACAGGAAAGACCGTAGCGGCAGACGGAGAACCTGCACTCTCCCACCCCACGGAGAACCCCCCCCGCCGATGACAACAACCCTTCTGACGAGCTGCCTCCCCCACCCGCGGAGGCGCAACCCCCCAACGGGAGTCCTGACGCTCTCCAAACCCTCAACGCTAAACTGGATATCCTCGTAGAGCTAATGAGGACCGAGGCGGCCAGGGAAGAGAAGTCACGACTCCCACGAGAAAGCACTCCCCGTGGAGAAGCTTCCCAACACACGGCTGGAGGCCGTTTCGCCCTCCGGGGGCGATGGCTTATACGCAACAAGTCAGGGGGACCTTCGCACGCCCCCCCTCCAGAACAAGAAGCCTCCTCCTCCACCCCGAGGAGCGAAAAAGTCGGGACGAGCCAGCAGTTCCCAGAGACTTATCCCCCCGAGGGACGACACGGAAGCCCGCAGGGACGCCCTCACAGCCCCTCGATCCAGGGGCAACCGGAGTTATCCCTCTAGCTGCTAGATTTTAAGCGGCGATTTGCGGAGCAAGAGCGTGCCCTGTGCGCCCTACAAAAAACCTCCACCAAGGATGATGAGGAGCAATCCCCATTCTCCGACCACATCTTGAAGGCCGAGATCTCCCCTAGAATCCTGCTGCCTACCTTCAAGTCGTACGATGGCCAGGGGGACCCGGTTGACCACTACGATAGCTTTGATGCCCTGATGACTTTGCACGTGGCCTCAGACGCTGTCAAATGCCGAGCGTTCGTGACCACGTTGGTCCAAGGCGCTCAAGCCTGGTTCCGAGCACTCACCCCCGGTAGCATTCACGACTTCAGGCAATTCGGGCGAGTATTCAAGTGAGCTTCGCCGGTAGCGGCCCTCCAAGGTCTGTAGCGGGGCTGCTGGCACTAAAATAGGCACAGGGGGAGAAACTCCGGGCCTACATCAACCGATTTAGATCAGAAGCCCTGCGTATCCCCCGCCTGGATGTCACCTCTGCCATCATCGCGTTGACCGGAGGCACCCGTGACGAGAACCTTCCGCGAGAACTGGTCCTCCATCCCCCCAACTCCCTCGCCGATCTGGTGACCCTAGCCCTGCGCCACACAGAGTGCGAGGAAGTCCTCAGTGCCTACCGCGGCCCAACTGGATCGGGTCGGGAGGCGGATAAGAAGCGACCAACCGAGCAAGGCTCGGGCCAAGGAAAGCGGCGAAATCAAGATAGGGACCAAAGGGAGCCCCTACGGAAATATGAGAGGTACACTCCTCTATCCGCTCCCGTCTACGAGATATATGAAGATATCAAAGGCTTGGGCATTCTCCGCCAACCCGAGCCTATGAAGGCCAAGCGTCGCAACCGACGTAAACATTACTAGTTCCACAACGACCACGGGCACCATACCAAGGATTGTCACCAACTCAAAGACGAGATCGAGTGTCTCATCCGCCAAGGAGACTTATCTCGGTACGTGTCCGAGCGCCAGAAGGAAGATCGTGGCATTCCGGAGGAGATTGACAATCAACCTCGCGGGGTCAACATCAACGTCATTTTTGGTGGTGCGGCATCAGGAGAAGACAGTAGCCGAGGAAGGAAGCGTCATGCTGAACGGGCAAGCAGGGCCTCCGAGCCCCCTAAAGTTCCACCAGCGACCGAGCAGTAGGCCTTGGTATTCTCCGACCAAGACTTGGAAGGGCTATCTACCCCGCACGACGGAGCTCTTGTAATATCAGCTACTATAAACCATTGTAACGTAGACATGATACTAGTCGACAATGGTAGTGCCCTTGATGTACTCTCGTACGAATGCTTCCTTAAGATGGGTGAAAATCCGTGCAAACTCCGCCCTGTTCGAACCCCCCTTTGTGGGTTCTACGGCCAGGCAACGTATCCCGAGAGAACCCTGAGCCTGTCGATCACCATCGGCACCCCTCCCAAAACTATTACCGTTATGGTTGATTTCATTGTGATCAAGGGGATGTCGGCCTATAATGCCATCTTCGGATGAGGTATCCTCAGCCGGACAAAGGCAGTGCCCTCCACCTATCACCAAAAAATGAAGTTTCCCACTAAACACGGTATCGGGGAGGTCCGAGGTAACCAGGCAATAGCTCGGAGGTGCTACATAATCTCGATCGAAGCCATAAGGCCAGAGGGAAAAAAGAAAAAGGGGGAGGGAGTCGAGGATGAACCAACAACATCCGAGCCTGGTGGCGAATTGTTGACAATCTTCCTCAAAGACGGTCCTGCCCTAGGAGAAAAAATTGGAGCTGATTTATCACCCAATGAACAAAGGAAGTATAAAGATTTTCTTTCGGAGTATATTCAAGTCTTCGCATGGTCCGATGAACATCTTCCTGGGATCCCTGGGGAGATGGTGGTATACAAGCTCAACCTTGACCCGTTGGTAAAACCCGTCCAACAACACAGAAGAAACCATGCCCCGGAGAAGCAGATGATCATCAAAGAGCAAATCCTTAAAGGGAAGAAAATTGGCCTATTTCGACCGGTCCTTTACCTGACATGGCTCGCCAATGTCGTCTTAGTGCCAAAAGCTTCAGGCAAATGGTGAATGTGCGTGGACTTCACCAACCTCAACAAGGCCACTCCGAAAGACTGCTACCCACTGTCGAGCATCGACCAGCTAGTCGACTCGACCTCCGGTAACGAGTTGCTCAGCTTTCTGGATGCATACTCCGGCTACCATCAGATCCGAATGGATCCTGAAGACATCGAGAAGACAACCTTCATCACCGACTTCGACGTGTATTGCTACACCCGGATGCCTTTCGGGTTGAAGAATGTCGGGGCAACATATCAAAGGCTGATCAACCACATTTTTGAAGGACAAATTGGTCGGAACGTCGAAGCCTACATCGACGACATGCTCGTCAAGACACCCAAGGCCGAGGACCACTTCAACGACCTGGCAGAAACCTTCGACACTCTCCTGAGGTACAACATGAAGCTCAACCCGGCTAAATGTGCCTTTGGAGTTCGATCCAGAAAGTTCCTGGGCTTTCTAGTCACTCAACGTGAGATCGAGGCCAACCCCGAGAAAGTCCAAGCTATTCTGAATATGCAGCCACCCGCTTGCGTCAACGATGTTCAACGCTTGACTGGGCAACTGGGCGGATCACTGCGCTCCACCGTTTCTTATCCCGAGCCGCCGAACGATGCCTGCCCTTTTTCAAACTATTGAAAGGGCCCAAATTGGCATCTGCTACGTTCGCTTGGGATGAGGAATGTCAGAAAGCTTTTGTAGAACTGAAGGAGTTTTTGGCCTCGCCCCCGGTGCTATCGAAGCCAGTCCCGGGTGAAACACTACACCTTTACCTCTCGTCTACTCCTTCTACGGTGAGCTCGGTCCTAGTTCGAGATGACGCAGGAGTGTAGAGACCAGTATATTACACCAGTAAGGTGCTCGACGATGTCGAATGACGGTACCCCACAACCGAGAAACTCGTGCTAGCGTTGGTAACCTCAGCCAAACGCCTCAGGCCCTACTTCCAAGGACACTCCAACATCGTGCTGACCAATGAGCCTCTGAAGAGGATCCTCGCTCACCCTGAAGCTTCGGGTCGCCTCATCAAGTGGGCCATAATGCTCGGGGGCTATGACATCTCCGATCATCCCCGCTCGGCATCAAGGGACAGGCGCTCGCAGATTTCATCGCCAAAAGTACTGTCCCGATCGAGGAAATTCATCCGTCGACGCCCGGGCCCACCTGGGATCTTTTTATCGACGGATCATCCAACTCTGCTAGCAGCGGCGTCGATGTTCTTCTCTGATCCCCGAAAGGAGCGGAACTACAATACACCTTGAAGTTCAACTTCCCGACATCTAACAACGTCTCCGAGTATGAGGCTCTCATCTCGGGAGCCAGGATGGCCCGACGACTGGGGGCCGACCGACTCAAGATCCACACCGACTCCCAATTGGTCGCCAGCCAGGTCAACGGTGACTATGAAGCTCGGGAAACACCGATGATCAAATACCTCCAACTGGTAAGAGGAATAGCCCCACTATTCGAGAGCTTTCCGATCATCCAGATCACTCGGGAGGAAAACTCCCGAGCGGACGCCCTATCTCGATTGGCCTCCTCTGTTGCCCTAGAAGGTACACGATCGGTTTTCCTCGAAGAGCTAGAACGAACGAGCATAGAAGCGGAGCTAATGACCGTTGACCAGGCATTATCAAGCGACTGGCGGACCCCCTATATATCCTGGCTCCGAGATTCTCAAGAGCCCTCTAACCCTCGGGACGCTCAAAGACTGAAGTATCAAGCTCGGCGTTTCGTCATCCTGGATGATGCTTTGTATCGAAGGTCTTTTTTTGGTCCCCTCCTCAAGTGCCTCGGTATCGAGGAAGCCGACCGAGCTATTCAAGAGGTCCACGAAGGCGTCTGCGGTGCACATCAAGGAGGAAGAGCTCTCGCCAGGATCTTACTGCGGCATGGCTACTGGTGGCCTACTCTCTAACGTGGCTGCTCAACCGACGTACAAAGGTGCGACCGATGCCAACGTTTCGATCATCTGGTCCACCAACCTGCCTCGGAACTCGTCACCCTTACCGAGCCATACCCTTTTGTTCGGTGGGGGATCGACATCGCGGGGCCGTTTCCCAGGGCCGAGCCTAGAAGTAGTTCGCCATCGTCGCCATCGATTATTTTACAAAATGCATTGAAGCCGAAGCCACTGCTAGGATTACCGAGTCGGCCGTATGGAGCTTCATGTAGAAATCGATCATCTGTCGTTTTGGTATCCCCCATGTGATAGTGAGTGATAATGGTCGGCAATTTGATTCCCATTACTTCAGGAACAAATGCGCCGACCTTCATATTCGCAACCACTTCACTTTGGTAGCCTACCCATAGGCTAACGGACTGGTCGAAAATGTCAACAAAACTATACTAAAAGGCATTAAGGCCAGGCTCGGTAAGGCCAAGGGTAATTGGGTTGAGGAATTGTCGAGCATACTATGGTCGCACCGAACTACTCCAAGAACCGCCACCGGTGAGACTCCTTTTCAGATGGTGTACGGCACGGACGCCGCGATTCCTTTGGAGGTCAGTAGCCCATCTCTCCGAGTCATCAACTTCTCGCCCGAGGCAAATGAGCAAAAACTGATAGAAAACCTCAATATGGCAAGCGAGATAAGAGAGATTGCGAGCATCCGAGCCATGGAATATCAGTGTAATACCCCGATTTCTTTTAGAAATTAATTAGAAATTAATTAGAATAATCCCTTAATAAATAGAATAAGCTAGATTTTGACTATTTTATAAAAATCTGGAAAAACTATATTCTTGTAGAGGATAACACGTTTAGCAAAATTGTCTTCTGTGGCCAACCCAAATAAAATATGTAAGTAGGTCGAATTAGTAGATTAAGCCCAAATTGAACACTTAGTTAACCATACCTTGAAACGCCAAATTCGAGCCCAATACTCCATCAAATGAGCCCAAATCGGTGGAAAATGAAAGGCCAAGATGAGAGGATCATTTACCCTCTCTTAATCTCTCGAGACCATAACCCTAGGAGATGCATTCGGCGGAGTTTTGGCGTGTCAACAATTACGGTGGCGTTCACATTGACTCGACTTGCGTGGATGAATACTCTGCTCATAGAAGCCTCCAGAAGGTGTGTGACCTATTAAAATGAAGCTCTCTAACCCTAGAATCATTTAGAACCAGCGGCGGTTGCAGAAGAGTTAGATCGAGGGAGATCTCGAGCGATTAGTGGTTGCGTGTACAGGCGTCCTTGGTTTTCTTTCTCCTTCCTTCTTCATCCGATTCAGATAGGTGATAGCAAGCCAAACCCTACAAATAATATATGGTTAGAAGCAGCATCGTGTTAGCTTTTCATTTATGTAGAAAGCCCTAAATTTCATCAAGTATCCTGCGAGAATTTTAGGTTTTAGTAGAAGCATGTCACATCTAGGGTTATAATTATTCCCTTTCGATTAAGTAGTGATTTCAGGCTGTAAACATAAAATTGATTCATGCATCTTGTATAGTTTTTCGTGCTCTTTCTTTTGATAGTAAAAGCCCCAAATTGCATACTTCATATCGTGCGAATTTCATGTTTTAATTTAACCCTAGAAACCTCGCCGGAGTCGGGCACGACGAAGGGGCAGCGACCTGTTTGTACATGTGCGACCACATGATAGACCGCACATCCCAGACATGCGGCCCTATGTTGACCGTTTATAGCTTTCGATTATTGATCGTTTCCCTGGAATGTGCGGTCTATCCATAACCGCATGTATTTCCTGCAGCCAGTTCCAGACCGCACATCTCTCCATGCGGCACATTACCGTCCGTCCATATCCAGCAGGTCTTCGGATCTGAGGGGACGTGTGCGGCCAGTCTATGACCGTTCAAGGGGATGTAAGGTCCAGAATCGACCGTACATCTGTAAAAGAACAGATTAATTGTAATTGTCGTACAGCATGTTATGTTAGTAGATTAGTGGTTAATTGCATGTTAGAAACACACCTAACAAACTGTAATTAATGACAGTAAATAATTCTTGTTGATTTATTTAAATTGAGCTTGATCTTGATTCATCTTTCCAATGAATGTCAATTTTAATTGTAAATCCTTGATAATTGAAATGGCTATTAGGTTCATACTTGTGCTAACCTTAACCTTGAACCCTTGTATCCCCTAATTTTTATTTAGACTCAATCGAACCTCTGTTATTTGAGTTAATCCGAATTGGATTAATAGCAACTTGCGCGGCTATTGGTAGACCGCATATACCCATGAACGGGCCAATATAGACCGTTCATACCTGGCTTAGGCCAACTTGTCTTGGCCGATTATCCTTGATCCATCTTCGGCCAAACCCTGATTTGATCAGTCCAGTAGACCCTAGGCCGACCAGTAGACAGTGGGCTAGATTCTGGTTCAGTTCCACCCTGCCTATGGTAGCCCGGGAGCCCACTTGGGCTAAAATCTAACGCATGGTTAGGCCCTGTGTTGTGCGGCCAGTAATGGACCGTATGTCAGGCCCCGTACTCTATACCATTCTGTCACGCCCCGTACTCTATACCGTCGAGGTATTGTCCACTTTGGCCTACTGGCCTCACTGTTTTGTCCCTTTCTAACAGTGATCGGCTCCAGAATGAGGGACTTCCCGGGCAAGTCACCCATCCCAGTACTACTCCCCATTAAGCATGCTTAACTTCGGAGTTCTTTTCAAAAACTGAGCCGATACTTCAAAAGGCGTCTCTGTGATATAGAGTACAACTTTGCTATATTTGAGGGTGTTACAATCTACCCCTCTTATATAGGCGACGTCCTCGTCACTGGGCACATATAGCACGCAATCACGCAATCAAGCCCCCAGGTAGGTAGGACTCTAGAGGTGGCCCCGACAGGCTCAGGAGGTGGCTCCCACTATGTAGCACTTTGCTCCATTACGGACTCAAGAGGTGGCTCCCATAGCGTAGCACTTTGCCCTACATGGCACTTAGTTCCCACACTTCCGGCTGGGGTATAGCTCTGATACCATTCTGTCACGCCCCGTACTTTATACCGTCGAGGTATTGTCCGCTTTGGCCTACCGGCCTCACGGTTTTGTCCCTTTCTAATAGTGATCGGCTCCAGAATGGTGGACTTCTCGGGCAGGTCACCTATCCCAGTACTACTCCCCATTAAGCACGCTTAACTTCGGAGTTCTTTTCAAGAACTGAGCCGATACTTCAAAAGGCGTCTCGGTGATATAGAGTACAACTTAGCTATATTTGAGGGTGTTACACCGTACTTCGTACAGGCGGCCTTGAGTGGACCGTTCAACTCATGAGCGGCTCTGTCAGGACCACACATCCTGTCCTCGATTCTGTAACTTTCTGGTCATATGCAGCCCAATTCTAACCGTTCATATGGAAGAGCGGCCCGTTATCATCCGTTCAACTTTGAGCTCCCGAGGGCTAAACCCAGCCCAGTTCCTGTTAGTGCGGCCCAGTGTCGACCGCACAAGTCTTGAGCGGCCCAGTATTGACCGCATGTCATCTAGAGACTGGTTTTCCCCGTGTTTTATGGTTTTAAATCTAAGAACATGATGGTTCTTGATAATTTGAACTCTTGGACAGTAATTCTTGAACTTAGCCTTAGGATGTTCCGAGGTAAGTTTATACGTGATTATAATTGGCCATTTAACTTGATTAAAGTCTAGACAACTTGGGATCTTGGATCCAATAAATCAATGCCGACGCACCATAGGGGCCCGGTCTGGTCCTGGGGAGAGCGCCCGAAAAGTACTTGTGCCCATGGGAGTTTGTAATGACAGGGTGAGGTATTGCACCGAGTGCATGACTAGCATGATGTCTATGACAATGATCTCTTATGTCTTACTTGAATTGTGTTTGACTTGGTTACATTCTTGCTTGTTGGCTAATTTCCTGTAAATTCATGTTATATATATTGTTCATAAACTTGTAATTCTTGTAATCCTATCATTCTTGTCATATTGTTATTCCATTCCATTCTTTAGCACTTTCTGTTATTATGTTATTTCAGTCGATCATTATTTATTTTCTTTCCGTTCATATACATGTAATTAATTGGTTAATCACTTACACTTGCCTGTTGTTACCTACTGAGCGTTCGCTCATATAGTTGTTTCCCCCTTTCTAGGCAGCTCAGGTGAAGATTCACAGATGGATGGGAATGGGTGAGAGTGATTACTTGGAGTGTATCAGCTAGTAGATATGTTGAGTTTGTTTAATTGTTTACATCTAGCTATGTCTTAGAACTTGTATTAGTTATTGTACCGGAGTCGAGTAGAGGTTATGCATGATTATGTTTAAGTCGGTTTGTAAGACGTTTGGTGGTTATTGTAATAGATTGGAGCTGTTTCTGTTTATGGCATTATGTTAATTCTTAGCTTAGCATGTTATCTTTACTAGTGTTTTCCACAGTCGATCCTGATATTCCGCGTCGGGGCGTGACCGTTTGGTGGTATCAGAGCCAAGTTTTCTAATATCCCTAGGTTCTCTAAGTTCTAGGATCCTAAGTTATACCGTAGGACCTATAACCTTGTTATAAGTCTAAGGACCCAACCTGGTGAGATTTGGGTAGAAGACTGGGGTTGAGTTAATAATCTAATTGCACGATTATCCATTCCTGATTGAACCTAATATAACCTATTCCTCGTGTAGGCTTTTGCAATGGCAGGACAACGCGCAGAATGGAGGAACTTGCAGCGCACGGTTCAAGGACTTACCTAGGCCTTGCAAAAAGTGGCTCAAGGAGGAGCTGCAAACCATGGCACTGGCGATCTTTATCGAAACTTTCGTGGGATGAATCCCCCGCGATTTGGTGGCTCGACTGACCCTAATGAACCCGAGCACTGGCTTGAAGAGATAGGGAGGATTTTTGAAGTGATGCAATGTAGCGATCAGGAACGTGTCCTCTTGTCAACCTTTCAACTTGAACGTGATGCGAGGACATGGTGGGACGCAGTGAAGGCTACCCTTGGTGATAGACAAGTCACATGGGAGGAGTTCGAGGAATTCTTCAATGGTAAATATTTCTCTGATCGAGTACAAGAGAAGAAGGCGGCTGAGTTCGCTACTTTGAAGCAACAAAATCTATCTGTGGCTAAATATGAAGCTCAATTCTCTCGGCTATCTCGTTATGCTACTCATTTGATATCTACAGAGAAGATGAAAGCTAAGCGCTTTCTTAATGGGCTGAAGCTGCAGTATATCAACCAGTTGGCACCGATGGAAATTCCAACTTATTCCGAGATGGTGAGAAAGGCTCAAGTGTTGGAAGATACTTTAGAAATGGCGGAGAGAATTTGTGGGAAGAGTGTTAAGATTGAACAACACCATACTGGTTCTGGAAGTATCAAGCTTGGTCATGGCAGGAAGAGGCCCATTAGCGGGTCTGGTTCTTGGAAGGGCAAGATGCCGAAGATTGAAGACAAGAAACATGGCCCTATTGTTCCATTCAAGGGCGTATGCAAGTATTATGACCGTCCAGGTCACAAGATGGAGGAGTGCTGGTGCAAGCTGGGTGCCTGTTTACGTTGTGGCAGTAGGACCAATGTATTCCCGAGTGCCCTCTATTATCTGAGCAAGCTACCCCGGTGAAACCGCAAGGAATCAGGAAGCAGCAAGGCAAGCTCCAGGCTCTACAAGAAGATGAGACAGGACCCGCCGAGGAGGGTGGACTTGTCGAAGGTACTCTTATTATACATGATAAATCAACTTTTGTTCTTTTTGATACTGGTGCCACTAATTCTTTTATTTCTCGGAGATTTATGAAGTCTTTAGTTGTGAAGCCAGTTTTGATGATTTCTCCGTTAGAGATTTCAACTCCTATTTGTTCCGGATTAGAAATTAAGTATTTCTATCCTTCTAGTAAGGTCTTGATCAATGAAAAAAACCTGCCAGCTGATTTAGTTTGTATGGAAATGAAGGATTATGATGTAATCCTAGGAGCAGATTGGTTGGCTAAGTATGAGGCCAATGTTCAGTGCAGATCTAGTTCTGCGTCTTTCACTGGACACCCTGGACTTTCTTTTATCGGAATTAGGCACCAGAAGTCTGTTCCACTTATTTCAGCTCTTCGAGCTGATAAGCTGATGAGGAGAGGATGTAAGGCTTTTCTAGCCTTTGTTTTTGTGACCCCTGAGTAGAAGATTGAGGTTGAGGACTTTTTTGTTGTCCGAGATTTTATAGATGTCTTTCCTGAGGAACTCCCAAGACTTCCTCCTGAAAGGGAAGTTATCTTTTCTGTTGATCTGATTCCTGGTGCGACCCCTATTTCCAAAGCTCCTTATCGTATGACTCCGTCGAAGTTAAGGGAACTAAAGCAGCAGTTGATGGAATTGCTTGAGAAAGGGTTCATTCGTTCTAGTACTTCCCCGTGGGGAGCCCCTGTATTATTCGTCCGGAAGAAGGATGGTTCGATGAGGTTGTGCATCGATTATCGGTAATTGAACCAGTTGACTATCAAGAACAAATATCCATTGCCAAGGATTGATGAGTTATTTGATCAGATAGCAGGAGCTCAGTATTTCTCTAAGATCGACCTTTGATCTGGATATCATCAGTTACGAATTAAGGAGGAGGATATCTATGAAATAGCCTTCCGCAGTAGGTCTGGGCATTTCGAATTTGTAGTAATACCTTTTGGGCTAACGAATACACCTACAGCTTTCATGCAGCTGATGAACGATGTGTTTCGGCCCTATCTTGATCAATGGGTCATAGTGTTCATTGATGACATCTTGATTTATTCTAAGAGTGAGGAGGAGCATGCTGAACATTTGAGGATGGCATTGCAACTATTGAGAGATCATCAGTTATATGCCAAGTTTAGTAAGTGTGATTTCTGGCTGCAAGAGGTGTCCTTTCTAGGGCATATCATCACAAAAGAAGGTATTTCTGTTGATCCTTCGAAGGTAGAGACAGTTAAGAATTGGGCTAAGCCTACTAATGTGACTGAAGTGAGAAGTTTCCTAGGCCTAGCAGGTTACTACCGAAGGTTTATTCAAGATTTCTCCAAGATTGCGGTACCTCTGACAAGATTGACTTGCAAGGAGATCAGATTTGATTGGTCAGAAGATTGTGAGCGAAGCTTGCAGACCTTGAAGGAATGTTTGACTACTGCACCTGTTTTGGCTTTACCTTCTAGTGAAGGAGGTTTTGTTGTATACACTGATGCTTCAGGTATTAGTTTAGGGTGTGTACTCATGCAGCACGGGAAAGTGATAGCCTATTCTTCTAGGCAGTTGAGGAAGCATGAAGAGAATTATCCTGTTCATGATTTGGAGCTAGTAGCAGTGGTGTTCGCCTTGAAGATATGGAGGCACTACTTGTATGGAGAGACATTCACGGTGTTTTTAGATTATAAGAGTTTGAAATACTTGTTTTGTCAGAAGGAACTCAATATGAGGCAGCGAAGATGGCTGGAGTATTTGAAGGACTTTGATTTCTCCATTGAGTATCATACTGGAAAAGGTAATGTTATGGCAGATGCCTTAAGCTGCAAGCCTATAGCAAAGTTGTCAAGCCTCATGCTACAAGAATGGAAATTGCTGGAGCAGTTAGCTAGTTTGGATCTTAATGTTGACAAGGATCGGGTTTCTCAGATTCAACTTAAGCCCGAATTATTGATGGAAATCAAGTCTCTGCAAAATGATGACCCATAATTGGTAGAGATCAAGGGAAGCTTGAGTAACAGACCTGACTTCATGATGGCTGATGATGGAAGATTGTTATTTCAAGGAAGGACTTGTGTACCTGATGTAGCTGAGATAAAGAATAAGATCTTCGAGGAAGCTCATAGATCCAGATACACCATTCATCCTGGAGGTACTAAAATGTTCAAAGATTTGAAAAGATCTTTTTGGTGGCCGAATATGAAATGGGAAGTGGCAGACTTCGTAAGTAGATGCTTGGTTTGTCAGCAAGTCAAGGCGGAACATTTCAGACCAGCAGGGAAATTGAAACCCCTTGATATACCCCAATGGAAGTGGGAGAGCATTGGCATGGATTTCATTGTGGGTCTACCTAGGACTCGTAGTGGATTTGATGCAATATGGGTGATTGTCGACAGATTGACAAAATCGGCTCATTTCTTATCCATTAAGTCTAAATGGATAGTTGATGTTTTGGCTGCTTTGTATATGAAGGAAGTGGTAAGGCTGTTCTTTTTGTCACAAAATTGGGCATGTGGAAGTAAATTGTAGGAAGAAGATGAATAAAATAGTTCCCAGAAAGAATGATCTTAGTATTGCTGGTCAGAAACAAGGGAAGCAAGAATTTAGGCCTAAGAAAGTATATATTGATAATGTGGTGTTGAATGAGAACAAATTTGAAATTCTTAATTCACTTGGTGATGAGATGACTAATGAGTCTGACTTGTTAATGGATCCCTTGGCTGATGCTGTTATTTCTAATCCTGCTGAAGTGGATACTTCTAGTTTGTCTTCTCAGAGTAATGAGAAGTCTGTCACTCATGATAGTGGATTCCTTCCCAGTATTCAGGAAGAATCAGTTTCAGAGGGTCCAGCAGAGCAGTTGTTTTCCAGTGCAGAAGGCTTGGGCAACATTTCCTCCCCTGAAGAAGCAAAGTCAGTACTCAAAAGGAGAAATGTGGGAGCTATCTCTTCTATCTCCCTTGCAGAAAATTCTAAGATGTTGTGTAATGTTGGCAACATACCTAAAAATCATCCCAAGGCTGCTCCTCCTTCCATGTTTCCTGGAGATTTGTTGAGCGATGTCAGACTCACTAGAGCTAAAGCCAAAGTGATGGCTGGTGAACATGTTATTGTTGATTCTAATGATTAGTCCCTTTCTTACCTGGAATATTAGAGGCATTGGTAACCCTGCCTCTGTAAGGCATCTTGCTCAATTGATCAGGTCTAATGGTCTTAAAATGGTGGCTATTTCTGAACCTAGTGTTAATTTCTGTTCAGCTCTGGTAATTGCTCATAAAATTGGATTGCACAGTGTTCTTGGAAATGAGGGTGAGAATTCCAAAATCTGGTTATTTCATGACTCAAGTCTGGACATTCAACAGATTCAAATGCATGGTCAGTTCATGACAGTTGGTTTGATTGAGAATAATTGTATTAGCATGCTTTTCACTTTTGTGTATGCTTCCTGCAATTACATTACCAGGAGAATCCTTTTTGATGCTCTCATTTCTTTTGGAGAAGGAGTTTCCACTCCTTGGATCATTAGTGGGGATTTTAACTGTGTATCTTCCCCGGATGAAAAATTTGGGGGAAGACCTCCATCTATGACTTCCTTGATTGATTTTCATAGCTTTCAGTCAGCTACTGGCCTTATTGATGCAGGTTACTCTGGGTCTGCCTATACCTGGTCTAATAATCAGCTAGGTTCTTCTAATGTTAGAGCTAGATTGGACAGAGTTTTTTACAACTCTTTATGGTTGGATAAAGGACTGAATATGGATGTCAAACACCTAGTGAGGGGGCCCTCTGACCATGCTCCACTGATGATCTCTATGACCAACATTCTGTCTAAACCTGGTAGGTTTATCTACCAGACCATGTGGCACTCCCATAAGGACTTCTTGGATTTTGTTAGAGCCCGGTGGGAAGAAGTTGACAGTATTTTCGCCAATCCACTTCTTTTGTTGCAGCACAAACTGAAAGTTTTGAAAGGTCATCTTAGGACTTGGAACAAAGTTATTTTTGGAGATATTCACAAAGCTAAGGAAAAGGCTGCTCTAAATCTTGAAAAGGCACAGGCCAATTTTGATCAAGACCCTTCTGAAACTCACAGATCTGATATGAATTTAGCTCATGCCATGCTGAAGCAAGCACTGGCCAGGGAAGAAATGTTTTGGTTTCAGAAATCTAGGGTCCAATGGTTGAAGCTTGGTGACAGAAATACTCAATTCTTTCATAATTATACCAAGATTAGACAGCAAAGGAATTATATTCAAAGGTTGAAAATTGGGGATGATTGGGTAGAAGACCAAGAAATTTTGGCTCAAGGGGCAGTGTCCCACTATCACAAATTATTATCAACTGAGACTCACAATTTTGACCTTAACTTGATGTCAGCTATCCCTCATCTGATCACTGAAGATTTGAACACTTCCCTTTGTCTTATTCCTTCCGGAGAAGAGATCAAGCATACTGTATTTTCTTTATCTGGCAACAGCTCACCTGGTCCCGATGGTTTTACAGGGAATTTCTACACACACTGTTGGGATATTGTCAGCAAAGATGTTACCAATGCTGTGCAGGGTTTTTTCCAAGGTTGGGGCATCCCTCAAGGCCTTTCCTCTACTATTATCTGCATGATCCCTAAAGTAAAAAATCCATCTTGCTATGCTGAGTTTAGACCTATAAGTTTGTGCAACTTCTCTTTCAAGATTATCACTAAGATAATAAGTGACAGACTCCAGCCTGTTTTGCCTAGTATTATATCTCCTGAGCAGAGTGGATTTATTAAAGGCAGATTAATATCAGACAATTTCCTTTTAGCTAGGGAGCTGTTCATGGAGCTGGATAGGCCTGTGAGAGGGCATAACTTATTGATTAAGCTAGATATGGCCAAGGCATATGATAGAATAGAGTGGGACTTCCTTTTGCTTGCTATGAAAAGATTTGGTTTTGCCTATAGGTTCACTTCTCTGATTGCTCAAACCTTGATGAACTGTTGGTTTTCTGTTTCCTTCAATGGGCAGTTAAAGGGTTATTTTCAATCCTCAAGGGGTGTGAGGCAGGGTGATCCGTTGGCTCCCACTTTATTCATTATTGCAGAAGAAGTGCTGAGTAGGGGTCTTTCTAGGCTCTTTCAGTCTAGCAAGTGTAAATACTTTCATCTTCCTCGTGGACTCCCACTGCATTCTCATATTTTATATGCTGATGACACTATTATTTTTGTGAATGGATGTAAGAAGTCTGTCCAACACTTGCTGAATTTTGTAAGATCTTATGAATGCTCTTCTGGCCAGTTAATCAATACCTCCAAAAGTTGTTTTATTACCTCTCAGAAGATGCCCCCGGGCGCTGTCAGCAGAATTAAATCCCAGACTGGCTATATGCACAAGAGATCCACAATTACTTATCTGGGGATTCCCCTCTTCAAGGGCAGAAAGAAAGTCATTCACTTTAAATATCTTATTGACAAGTTGCAAGGCAGGCTTGATGGTTGGCAATCAAAATGCTTATCTCAAGCTGGTCGATTGACTTTGATTAAATCTGTTCTCTCTTCATTGTCTATTTATTCTGCTAGTGCCATTTCCATTCCTACTTCTATTCAGAGGCAGATTGACAGGATTCTCTCTAATTTTTTCTGGCAAGGAATGGAATCCACTCACAAAAAACATTGGATCTCATGGGACAGAGTTTGCTGCCCTGTGGAGCAAGGTGGTCTTGGCGTCCGCAGTATGATTGACATTCAGACTTGTTTTCATGTCAAGCTAATATGGCTGGCTACTTACAGTGATTCATTATGGGCCAGGTTCGTTAAATCTAGATATCTGAAAGGTATGCATCTGTCCGACTGTAAAACCTTTTTTCCTGCTGGTATTAGAAGGAATGAATTTATCAGAGCTAGGGATCTTTTAATGTCTGGACTCCGAATGACTGTTAAAGATGGCAACAGCACATTGTTCTTCAAGGATAAATGGTTTTCTAATCATTTAGTGGCCACTGATATTCCTTTATCTGAATTTCATAATTGCACTGTCAGGGATGTTTTGTTGAATGAAACTCACCTAGCATGGAGTTATGTGACTGATCAGCAAACTGTCCCAGTTATTAAATCCTTTACATTGACTGAGGGAGCAGATATCCCTGTGTGGATATTCACTGATTCAGGTGTGCTCACAGTTAAGTCTGTTTATAGGCTGTTGAAACAGCAGGTTCATCCGAACTCTTCTAACTGCAGGGCTAAAACTTTACACAGTCATATTCCTCCCAGGGCAGGTTTATTCAGTTGGAAATTGATTAACAGAGCTGTTCCAATTGATTGTAGATTACAAAATATGGGTATTCATATTGCTTCATGTTGCTCTTGTTGTCAGGGCAACAGAGATCTTGAAGATTTTGATCATTTGTTTCTAACTGGGGAAGTGGCTGTGGCATTATGGTCTGCTGTGAATCCTTTATTAACAGTCTACAGGTATACTTCTGGGGGTTTCCTAAATTGGCTTAGATGGTTTCTTCTGGAAGCTAACCTCTCCACTGCTGAAAGCTTTATTTCATTAATTACCTTAGTCCTTACTCTGTGGGAAATCTGGAAGGCTCGGTGCTCTTTCAGGTATGAAGGCAGTAAACCCAAGATTGTCAAATCTGTCACAGACATCTTATACAATATCAGAATTGCTGTTCAGAACATTAAGTTCAGATTGCCACCAAATTCAGCATTTCTCACTATCTTGCAATCTTACAATATCCGGGTTAATTCTAAACATATAGTCTTCAAATTAGTTCGATGGATACCTCCTTTAACTGACTGCTCCATTAATATAGATGGATGTCTCAAACCTGATTCCGGATTATCTGGTGGAGGGGGTTGTATTAGAAACTCTTGTGGTGATATTATACTGGGGTTTTCCTTTTTCTATGGTCATGGTAACATTATTCAAGCAGAAGGCAGGGCCATGGTGGATGCATTGAGATTAGCACATTCATTGTCCATCTCCATTTCTGTTATATACTCTGACTCATCTTTACTTGTTGATATGATTGTTAGAAAGAAACCTCCCCCTTGGGTGCTTCATCATTGGTGGGCTGAAATTCAAGACCTTTTGTCTTCCTTGGGATGCTCCATCTCACATGTGTATAGAGAAGCCAACCAAGTTGCTGATACCTTGGCTGAGCATGCTGTTTTTCAAAGGCAGAATGAGGTGTTTTACACTCGGCATGAGTTACCTACACGTGCTAAAGCTTATGCGTTGGCGGATGCTGCAGCCCTTCCTAACATTCGAAGAATTTTTGTCTAGTTCATATGTCTTTATTTTTCCCAAGAAAATTTCTGATGTATAGCCATGTGTTTACCTTTTTGCTGGCCCGTTGCCACTTTTTGTTAGGCTTTGGCCCTCTTCTTGTACTTGGTTTCATATATCAATAAAAGCAGCACTTAGTGTTCTTTAGGTGGAGTGGGTCCATTCTCTTCCTCTGGAAGGGGGTGCACTCTCCCTATTAACACTAGGTGACTCGTATTTTACAAAAAAAAAAAGTGGTAAGACTACATGAAATACCAGTCAGCATTGTGTCTGATAGAGACCCCAGATTCACTTCTCATTTTTGGAAAGGATTACAAGAGTCCTTGAGAACTCGTCTGAATTTCAGTATTGCTTTCCATCCACAAACAGACGGACAGACTGAAAGGACCAACCAGATAGTGGAAGATATGCTTAGAGCCTGCATGATTGACTCTAGAGGTAGTTGGAGTGATCATTTGGCATTGGTTGAATTTACCTACAACAACAGTTACCAGTCCAGCATTCAGATGGCTCCATTTGAAGCTTTGTATGGTAGAAGCTGTCGATCCCCATTATGTTGGGACGAGGTAGGTGAGAAGTAATGGCTTGGACTAGATCTCATTTCTGAATCATCCAAGAATATCCGTATTATCAGAGATCGGTTGCAAGTAGCACAATCAAGATAGAAGAGTTATGCCGACACCAGGAGGAGAGCATTAGAATTTCAGGTTGGCGAGCATGTGTTTTTAAAGGTTTCTCCTATGAGAGGAATTCGAAGGTTTGGTATTCAGGGCAAACTGAGTCCAAGATACATTGATACATTTGAGATTCTGGAAAGAGTGGGGGAGGTTGCTTACCATTTGGCACTACCACCTCAGTTATCTAGAGTGCATAATATTTTCCATGTGTCTATGTTACGAAAATATGTGTACGATCCCACTCACATTATTCAGCATATGGACTTCAAATTGAAGGAAGATCTAACTTATGAAGAAAGACCGATCAAGATTTTGGATCGGAAGCAATAGCAACTCAGGAATCGTTCCATACCGATGGTTAAAGTACAGTGGAGTCGGCGTGGAACTGAAGAAGCTACTTGGGAGTCAGAAGATACAATGCGGAGACAGCACCCCGACTTATTCTAGGTGAGCTGTCTCACTCCCTCTTTTTATTAAGTGCATTGAATTTGGAGGACCAAATTCTTTAAGTGGGGGAGGGTGTAATACCCCGATTTCTTTTAGAAATTAATTAGAATAATCCCTTAATAAATAAAATAAGCTAGATTTTGACTATTTTATAAAAATCCGGATAAATTATATTCTTGTAGAGGATAACACGTTTAGCAAACTTGTCTTCTGTGGCCAACCCAAATAAAATCTGTAAGTAGGCCGAATTAGTAGATTAAGCCCAAATTGAACACTTAGTTAACCATACCTTGAAACGCCAAATTCGAGCCCAATACTCCACCAAATGAGCCCAAATTGGTGGCAAATGAAAGGATAGGATAAGAGGATCATTTATCCTCTCTTAATCTCTCTAGACCCTAACCCTAGGAGATGCATTCAGTGGAGTTTTGGCGCGTCAACAATTACGGCGGCGTTCACATTGAATCGACTTGCGTGGACGAATACTCTGCTCATAGAAGCCTCCAGAAGGTGTGTGACCTATTAAAATGAAGCTCTCTAACGCTAGAATCGTTTAGAACCAGCGGCGGCTGCAGAGGAGTTAGATCGAGGGAGATCTCGAGCGATTAGTGGCTGCGTTAACTGGCGTCCTTGGTTTTCTTTCTCCTTCCTTGTTCATCCGATTCAGGTAGGTGATAGCAAGCCAAACCCTACAAATAATATATGGTTAGAAGCAGCATCGTGTTAGCTTTTCATTGATGTAGAAAGCCCTAAATTTCATCAAGTATCCTGCGAGAATTTTAGGTTTTAGTAGAAGCATGTCACATCTAGGGTTATAATTGTTCCCTTTCGATTAAGTAGTGATTTCAGGCTGTAAACATAAAATTGATTCATGCATTTTGTATAGTTTTTCGTGCTCTTTTTTTTGATAGTAAAAGCCCCAAATTACATGCTTTATATCGTGCGAATTTCATGTTTTAATTTAACCCTAGAAACCTCGCCGGAGTCGGGCACGGCGAAGGGGCAGCGACCTGTTTGGACATGTACGGCCACAGGATAGATCGCACATCCCAGATAGGCGGCCCTATGTTGACCGTTTATAGCTTTCAATTATTGATCATTTCCCTGGAATGTGCGGTCTATCCATAACCACATGTATTTCCTGCAGCCAGTTCCAGACCACACATCTCGCCATGCGGCACATTACCGACCGTCCATATCCAGCAGGTCTTCGGATCTGAGGGGACGTGTGCGGCCAGTCTATGACCGTTCAAGGGGATGTAAGGTCCAGAACCGATAGCACATTTGTAACAGAATAGATTAATTGTACTTGTCGTACAGCATGTTACGTTAGTATATTAGTGGTTAATTGCATGTTAGAAACACACCTAACAAACTGTAATTCATGACAGTAAACAATTCTTGTTGATTTATTTAAATTAAGCTTGATCTTGATTCATCTTTCCAATGAATGTCAATTTTAATTGTAAACCCTTGATAATTGAAATGGCTATTAGGTTCATACTTGTGATAACCTTAACCTTGAACCATTGTATCCCCTAGTTTTGATTTAGACTCAATCGAACCTCTATTATTTGAGTTAATCCGAATTGGATTAACAGCGACTTGCGCGGCTATTGGTAGACCGCATATACCCATGAACGGGCCAATATCGACCGTTCATACCTGGCTTATGCCAACTTGTCTTGGCCGATTATCCTTGATCCATCTTCGGCCAAACCTTGATTTGATCAGTCCAGTAGACCCTAGGCCGACCAGTAGACAGTGGGCTGGATTCTGGTTCAGTTCCACCCTTCCTATAGTAGCCCGGGAGCCCACTTGGGCTAAAATCTAACTCATGGTTAGGCCCTATGTTATGCGGCCAGTAATGGACCGTACTTCGTACAGGCGGCCCTGAGTAGACCGTTCAACTCATGAGCTGCTCTGTCAGGGCCACACATCCTGTCCTCGATTCTGTAACTTTCTGGTTTTATGCGGCCCAACTCTAACCGTTCATATGGAAGAGCAACCCATTATCAGCCGTTCAACCGTGACCTCCCGAGGGCTAAACCCAGCCCAGTTCCTATTAGTGCGGCCCAGTGTCGACCGCACAAGCCTTGAGCGGCCCAGTAATGACCGCATGTCATCTAGAGACTGGTTTTCCTCGTGTTTTATGGTTTTGAATCCAAGAACATGATGGTTCTTGATAATTTGAACTACTGGACAGAAATTCTGGACAGTAATTCTTCAACTTAGCCTTGGGATGTTCCGAGGTAAGTTTATACGTGATTATAATTGGCCATTTAACTTGATTAAAGTCTAGACAACTTGGGATCTTGGATCCAATAAATCAATGCCGACGCACCATAGGGGCCCGGTCTGGTCCTGGGGAGAGCGCCCGAAAAGTACTTATGCCCATGAGAGTTTGTAATGACAGGGTGAGGCATTGCACCGAGTGCATGACTAGCGTGATGTCTATGACAATGATCTCTTATCTCTTACTTGAATCGTGTTTGACTTGGTAACATTCTTGCTTGTTGGCCAATTTCTTGTAAATTCATGTTATATATATTGTTCATAAACTTGCAATTATTGTAATCCTATCATTCTTGTCATATTGTTATTCCATTCCATTCTTTAGCACTTTCTGTTATTATGTTGTTTCAGTCGATCGTTATTTATTTTCTTTCTGTTCATATACATGTAATTAATTGGTTAATCACTTAGACTTGCCTGTTGTTACCTACTGAGCGTTCACTCATATAGTTGTTTCCCCCTTTCCAGGCAGCTCAGGTGAAGATTCACATATGGATGGGAATGGGCGAGAGTGATTACTTGGAGTGTATCAGCTAGTAGATATGTTGAGTTTGTTTAGTTGTTTACATCTAGCTATGTCTTAGAACTTGTATTAGTTATTGTACCAGAGTCGAGTAGAGGTTATGTATGATTATGTTTAAGTCGGTTTGTAAGACTTTTGGTTGTTATTGTAATAGATTGGAGCTATTTCTGCTTATGGCATTATGTTAATTCTTAGCTTAGCATGTTATCTTTACTAGCGTTTTCCACTGTCGGTCTCGATATTCCGCGTCGGGGTGTGACAATCAGTGGCGCCTTACTCGATATTACAACGCCCCAGGACAGACTTTTCCATCCAGGAGACTTCGTCTTAAGAAAAGCCGAAGCCTCTCGACCACTGGAGGCGGCGGGGAAGCTGGCCCCTAAATGAGAAGGTCCCTACCGAGTGGTCGAGACACTCGGGAAGGGGGCGTACCGATTGTCTACCATGGAGGGAGCGCCTATTCCCCGGACGTGGAATGTAACAACATTACGAAAGTTCTACTTTTGAGCTTTTCATAGACATGTAAGCAATAAATGGCAAAAATTTTCCTTTCATTAATGTCTCTTCATACATCAGATAGGCCATAGCCAATACAGTACATATCAAGAGCAAAAATTACATCCACTGATACTACAACACGAGCTGATGACTCGGTGCGGACATGGTTGGCACCCCCAGACCGAGCCACTGACTCCACCCAGTGTAGAAATTGGCTCGGATAACGGGGCAGCTGACCTCGTTCACTCGAGAAACTCAGAAACAAAAAAAAGAAGAGAGGTATCAGAGGAAGAAAAAGAAGGAAAATAAGAGAAGGTCTCCTCTGCCAACTCTTTGGAAGGAGGACGGAAGTTGAACAGAAAGCAAGCACCCTCAAGTGGTGCGAGAAAGGATAAAGGCATCCTCCAAAGAGTGAAAGAAGAGGGAAGAAATTGGTTGAAGAGCAGACGCGGGAGAAAGAGGACGGCGGGGATGGAAGAGGAGGGGGAAGCGGGCCGAGGTGAGGAAGGAGCAGGGCGAGGCCGCCATGCCGGATGCCCTGCTTCCTCGAACCTCCCTTCGCTTCTACCTTCCTCATAAGATGGTGGCGGCCGTCCAGTGGTCGGGAACAAGCGCGCTATTACGCGATGTCCCTCCTTGCACGCCGCCCACCCATTGCTGTCCCTTCGTCTACGCCGACGAAGCACGAGCACCTGTAGCGACCGCTAGCATCATCATCTTCTACATCACCTTCCATATTTCGCTGATAACTTCACAACACAGAGACAAGTACTTCGCTAGAAGGGAGAAAGAGGAAGAACTGTAATAAAAGCCTTAAGCATTGAAGAAGAGTGGAGGTGCCCTCCGGGACCTTTCTTATAGGCCGGCAGGGGGAACGCTTACCTTAAATGATCCTCACCTCGAAAAAATGTGATAGGCGGAAACCCTTCCCCACGGGGCAATTGCTCTCCCTCCATTGACTTCTCCCCTGGGATGCGTGAAATAGCAAGTCATGCAAGGCATCGAAAGTCGGAGTGCTGCAACAGTCGCCGCATGCGAGATATCTGCAAATAAAAGCCCCACCTTTTTAGCAATTGTAGATACAGTGGCCAAATCGCGTCAAAAGTGGTAAGAAACTATCAATTTTGTATTAAATACTGCCGCCATTACATATCGCAAGGGCCAAACTTGCAAGTAAAAAAAAAGAAAGAAAGGAGAAAAAAGAAAAGAAAAAATTCCTTCTAGTCTATGGAAATAGGGGGACTCTGAGAGGCCCGCGGTCTTTCTTGAGGACCGGTAGTTGAGGGATCCTCGGCGCCAAGGGATCCACCCTCGGTACCCTCGGTGTCGGCCGATCCAGACACTGACCCCACTTCTGTGGGAACTGTCTTGACCGCGTGCCCTCTAGAGGTGATCGGAGTTGGCGATCCCTCTACCGAGCTGCAGGCATCCCCACTACCTCCTTCACTCGACGTCAAAGAGGAAGAATCTGTAGTCTCCGTGTTCGAGTCGTAACGCTGCCTGGAAGGAAAAACAAGCTCGTCGGCCACTTGCTGCTGGGCCTCAACGACCGCTCGATGGTAACCTTGGGCAAAGTTCTTCCGCAGCCCCCGACGGTAGCCTGGCTCATAATACGAGAAGGCGGCCTCCTCGAGAGCTGCGCGATCGCCATCTGAGCTTTTGTATTGCTCGATCACGCCCGCCTCGGCTCGCTCTCGCTTAGGCTCACTGAACCTCCTTCTCAAGCTCGACTATTCTCTGCTCGGCCTCGAGCAACTTCCTTTCGATCTTGGACAACTTCGCCTCAGCTTCAGTCCACGCGACCTCGGCTTCCTCCCGCACTCACTCGGCCCCCCGGACCTGGTTGCTAAGCTCCTCCCGCTCGGCCCTCCACTGCTCAGAGCGCTCGACTTGAGACTGTTGCTCCTCTTCTAGGAGCTCGCCCTTCAGGTCAGCCATATAATGAGCCTGGGCCAGCTGGTCGACCAGCGTCCGAGCCTCCTCTTGGCTCGACCGGAGGTGAGCCCGAAACGAGGTGGCCTCCCGCTGAGAAACTTCAAGCTCGGAAGTCAATTGACTGATCTTCTAGTCAGACTCAACACGAACCTGAGAAAGGGACCTCTCCTCATTGTCCCGCTGAGCAAAGAAGTCGGTTATCTCAGCCCCCAGCCGGGCCATGATCAGATCGCCCTCCATGACCCTCTCAAAGAGCAAAGAAGGGGGGCCGCGTCTGATTTCTTCCCGATTCAACGAAGGCACCAAGGATCAGCACCGTTGGTACAGAGAAGCCCGAACGATAGGTGCGCCCATCGAAAGAGGAGGAATCCTCTCCGGAAGAGCCGGGACCGAAACATCTCCCCCGAGCATCCCCGCTTCTGGGACAACCACGCTGGGCACGGACTGGGGTGTCGCCTCGTCCCGTGCTCCACCAACTTCGGTCGGGAACTCAGAGGCCGTCGCCTTGATCTGCGGCCTATCGGGTTCGGCAACACCTCCCCCATCAGTGGCAGCCGCCTCTGGCTCGACGGGCGGGGGATCCTGGCAACAGACTTTCTCGGCTGGGCACTCCTTGACTGAGCGGGCGCGCCCCTCGATCGTGCGAGCATGCTCCTCGGCCGGACGGGAGACCCCCGCCTTCTTTATCCGCTTCTTCTCAGCGGTCCGAGCCTTCATCGAAGACAGGAGCATCCGCTCCCCCAGATCCTTGTGCTTGGCCCCATGGCGCTCGGAGGCATCTCCCTGAGCAATCTGTTTGCCCCAGTCTCGCGCACAGGAAGGGTCCCCTTAAGCTTGGGGTTCACTCGGAGCAGGCGTCTCCTCCAGGCCGACGATCTCTTACTCTGACGGTTGTTCCCCCTTGTCATTCGTTCACCTCGAGTCTGAGCAACGAAAATCAGCACATCTGAAGAGAGTCTACATGCTTGACCAAGAAGTGGCGACGCAAGACCCCAAGGTTCTTACCGTGAGACGACAACGCCCGGGAAGGATAGTTCTCGATATTGGCCGCGGTCATCAACTCGGCTGTCGACCGGTGATTCTCCTGAAGAACCCTAATCTCCTCCTCTAGTTCCGGAGAAATCGTCGCCTACTTCAGAGGAATGGACGGATGGAAATTAACCACCATTGAGAAATCCCAAGGGGCGTCTTCCACAGACGAACCCACCCAAGAAAAATTGGGTCTTCCACCCCTTGTGAGAAGAATCTTTGGCGAAAAGAGACACGCAGCTCCTTCCCCTCCTCGCCTGAAGATAGAAGAAACCTTTACCCACGTGGGTCTACTCCTTCAACTCGAAGAAAGAATTGAAAAGCTCCAAAGAAGTGCGGAGCCCGCACGAGCGGCAGAGAAACATGAAAGAAAAGATAAAAGTATATGAGTTGGAGACCAACTGGACAAGAGCCAGTCGATAAAACTGAAGCAGTCGCACAACAAAATGGTGAAGAGGGAGGCAGAACCCACTATTCCAAGCCAAAAGAAAAGTACAGAAGAGGCCCGGACGATAGGACAAGTTGGATTCATGAGGCTTCGGCGGAGAGAAGAAATACTTCCACGGCAGCCCATACCGCTTCTCCATCCTACTGACTTCGGCCTCACCCAGCTCACTGCGCATAGGATGCTCAGGCTGCAGCACCAAACTCCCCGTGCCAGGCCCAGCTTCGCGCATCTCGGATGAAGGATGTTGCTCTGCCATTGAAGAAAGAGAGGAACTGGAAGAAGAGGAAGAAAGCGCTGAATCGGATGATTCCGGAGGAGGTGGAAGCTGGCGAATCACCGCCGTCGTAATCTCCGCTAGCTCCGCAAAGGCCTTCACTAGACACTGCTCATCCCGATCTCTCTTGTGGCGCATGAGCCCATCCGAGATACTGATGTGATGGAAAAAGAAAACACTAAATGAAGGTAGTTTGGGATGCAAGCACACACAATATTTATCTCCCCATAGACTTGGCGGGAAACGGCGCGACATTCCAGAACCCAAGGATGGGGTTCCTCGCATCGACTCAAAAGAAGTCATCATTACAGGCAAACTCCCAAGACAGCCGCATTAAGTGGCCCTTGATCGGAGATAATTTCCCACTCCAACTGAGCCACCAACGTCACCCCCATAACTACTACTCATCCAAGCCCAATCTTGGCTCGGGAGTAGGAGGGGGACAAGTGGAGAGGGGGAAAATCAACCATCTGAGAGCACGGCCCAACTAGGTCCAATTTGACCAAACTAGGCCCAGCTCCCCAAAGTGACAGCCCCATTTTGGGCCCACTTACACGGTTTGGGACTAATCCCGTGACCCTAGGTCCGCTACACAAGGCCCCCCCCTTGAGAAGGCAAGCGAGTGCGCGAGAGCTCAGGGTTCCCACAGATGGCGCCACTTTGTAGATGCGAGATGAACCTTTTTGGTGCCCCTAAGAGGTATTGTCCCCTCCACGTCAGAGGGTGGCTAGGGTTTTATCCTTGTAAAAGAGCCCTCTTGGGGTAGGAGGTGAAGACCTGCTTTATAAGCACTCGGTTGCTTGCTCAACATCCGATGTGGGACTAATCCCGTGACCCTAGGTCCGCTACACAAGCCCCTCCTATGAGAAGGCAAGCGAGTGCGCGAGAGTTCAGGGTTCCCACAGACGGCGCCACTTTGTAGATGCGAGATGAACCTTTTTGGTGCCCCCAAGAGGTATTGTCCCCGCCACACCGGAGGACGGCTAGGTTTTGTCCCAGGACAGCTGCATTAAGTGGGCCCTGATCGGAGATAATTTCCCACTCCAACCGAGCCACCAACGTCATCCCCATAACTACTACTCATTCGAGCCCAATCTTGGCTCGGGAGTAGGAGGGGGACAAGTGGAGAGGGGGAAAATCAACCATCCGAGAGCACGGCCCAAGTAGGTCCAATTTGACCAAACTAGGCCCAGCTCCCCAAAGTGACAGCCACATTTTGGGCCCACTTACTTCAAGCCCAAAAGCCCACTTGGAGCAGCACTTCCTAGGCGGCCCTCAGGTCCGAAAGTTCGAGCGACAGAACGATCGAGAGATCCCCCGCAGGGACCCGATCTGGCCTAACCGAGTTATACACTCATCGCTCGGGATAAAATCCCGAACTATCGCCTCTGGCTCGGTCCGACTGTCGGAAGCTCATCCTAGCGTCCATTACGCATCCAAAAGGAGCAAGGAACCCCAAAGGGTAGGGGAGGGCAAAAGTCCTCGCGCCATAAAGGATCCCACTACATGGACGTAACCCCCCCGAAGCCCCCTCAGCTCCCTGGATTGTTACGTCAAAATGGATTGCTATATAAACCCCAGGGAAACCCTCCGAGAAGGTAAAACAATGGTCCTGAGTGAAAGCCACCACACTTTTTGGTGGAGAATAATCTCGCGCCCTCTTTCTCCTACCCACTCTCTTCGCCTTTATGCTCTATCACACTTGCTGACTTAAGCATCGGAGGGTTTACCCCAGCGATCTCCCCCCTGGGCACCTCTGATCTGTTTCCTGCCTTGCAGATTCATACAGACGTGGTGACTGTGATCAAAAGATTCTTCACAGATCTCATGGCTCAGGATCAGCGCGAGATTATGCCTCTTCATCTCCCTTCCTCCAAAACACTTGGAGGGAACTGGACGAAGCATCAAAATGAGAATAAAAACAAGAATGAAAGAAAAGAAAATGGAGCTGAAATAAAAATTAAATGTAGCTTCATAGAGGCGCTTTGAAGAACTCAGCGGCTAGCTGCTCTCTTATATTCTCTCCTCACTCTCTTCCTTCGGACTGAGCTTTTCACTCTCTCTCTTTTTCTATCGCTGCTCTCTTTTCAGATGGGATCTTCACACAACAGGAGCTCTAGTAGCTTTCAGCAGTCTCAGCAGCACCCTTTCGATCGGGGGTGCCCTCAATTTATAGAGCAGAGTATCGTAGAGGAGAAGAAGACAACGAATCAGTTTAATCTGTGTGTAAATAAAATATTCCCCAATCATTGTGCTCTCTTGTCTTCTGCCACATGGACATCTCTTTTCACGCCAAAAGGAATCTCTCGATGAGATTGGTCCAGAATTAGGTGGAACTAAAACTTGAATGTGTGTGACTGAATAAGTGATCACGTGCCTTGGAAGGAGTGTCATTATCTCGAGTCATCAGCCTTCCAGGTCAAGGCAGCTTTTAAGACATCAGCTTCCTTGGTCCTGCTAGGTTGGTGCAGCATGCATTTCCCTTTGCTGGTTTAGTATTGCATCAATGCATCTCACTTGGTGCCTCAATGCATCAACCTTGTATCCTTTCAAGGCGCTGACATTTTCTTGTCTGGCTTCATTTTGCGTCGAGGCATCTTGCTTAGTACATCAATGTATCACTCTTGAGTGCGTCGATGCAGTGGCTAACTGCTCCGACTTGTTACTCTGCGCAAGCTGGCTCTTGATCATGCCGCATCGATGCAGTGGTTGACTGCATCGACCTTATGTGCTTCGCCCGCTATCTGCGTCGAAGCAAATGCTTGCTGCATCGAGACAGTGTCCTTCATACTCCATTCTAAAATCACAGTTGCTTCAAGGTAGTCCTCAGCAACAACGATTTGTCCAATAAATTCCATGAGAACCACTTGACATCCTTGGATTTAAATAATATGTAAATTAGTTTAAACTTTCCAATGTAATCATGTGCAATTTTATTCAATCATAGTATAAGATACTCAACTTTTTCTTTATGGTTGAAATTGACAGAATAACTCATATTGGTTTGACATCAACAAAACACAGAATGCAACACACTCCCCCTTTTTGATGATGGCAACCATATGGGTTATTGAGGAAGTTTTATTAAGAGAGATGTTTCTCTTTTCTTGAGTAAAAATTTGAGCAATCAAAATGAGGGAATGCAAAGAGAATGATAAGTACGCATAATCAAGAACAGTTCAATCAGAAGCCAGTTATTGAGCAAATAACGAAATGCCCCCTTATGCATACAAATAATGCAAATCTCATACTCTGGCAGAGAAGCAGGATTTTCAAAACAAATAGCAATGACTCAAACCAAAAAAAATTATACCACGCCTACACCATGTCTCCCCCTTTCTACTTTCTACCTGGCAGTAACTCAGACATATCTCTCCCCCTTTGACATCATCAAAAGGAAGGAGGAGAGAAGGAGTGCTGCTAAACATGAGAGAGCAAATACAGTAGATTTCACAAATCCAGAATGTCTCATACGCATCTCTTAAAAGATTAAGTAGGTGAACTAAAGTGAGCTTAGAGGTTTCAAATCTGATAATTAGGAGAGACAATGATTTAAGATGAAGATTATCGCCATACAGAAGGAATGAGGGAGATCAAAGCTTAAAAAGATTTATGTCAAGAAAAGTTCTATCTAAAGGCTATACCGATCAAACTTGTGGAGACGTCTTCTCTGAAAAAATTATTCTCGCAGTATTGAGGACAAACAACCAACATTTTATATCAGAGGTATTTGAGTTCAACAGAATTTTTCTTTTCTTAACAGCTTGCCTTTGAATGAGAAATTTTGGTTAAATCAACACTTTTTACGTGAGGAGACACATTGGTTAGATGCAAGAATCCCCAGTTACTCAGTGTGAAAACCGTATTGCTACTCTTTAATGAGAACATAGATAGTAAAAGAGATGTCTTTTTATGTGAGGGACAACACGTCTTAAGTGAAGTGACCCAATTACTCAACACTCCAAGCCATTGCTCTGCCATGAGTTGCTATTTTTTCGCTAAAATTTTTAAACAGAGTTAATCTGGTACTTCATGACACAACTGTTCCCATTTCATGATGAGGATCAGCAGGTTTCTCAGTAACCAAAATCATTGCTCTGACTTTAGCTTTTATTTTCTATTTCAATGTGAAGTTTTTGAAGATAATACTACATGAACGGGTTTCCAGAGAATTTGCTTTTACGAGTTCAACCTTCAAGCTTTTAGATGATTTCAATACATAATAGTTTAACTTTGTTTAATACTCATGAGAAATGTAGGAAAATATTCTTCAACCCTTTTTCACTTTGGTCTTTTGCATGATTATGAGGTAGAAACTTCTTGACTTGATTTTAGTTGATCAGACTTAAAGGTTTAAGAAAGTTATGAGTTTCTATGATTTGAGAATGGACTGTATAAGATTCTCATAGAGAGCATTTTTGCAGCACCATGATCTCTCACCCCCCTTCTGAATCTATCCTCACAATACACAAATTGACCAACCTAAGTAGCTCCCCCTTACTTCGAAAGGCATTCACTAAAAAAGAACCAGATCAAACGGATCAGACAAGCTCCCCCTAACAACATGAGTCAGAATACAAACAAGTTTCATAAATGCAGGTCAGAGCACTACAGATGCATTAAAAAAAGAACCAATAGGTCGAGGCATGAACATCAATGCCTCGAGGCCGTGAATAGATCCGAAAGAGGAGTTCAAGGGGATCTAAAAATGCCCAGTTCCCTTCTCAAGGTAGAGAAGTTTTCATTATCTAGTGGCTTAGTGAAGATATCAGCTATCTGATCTATAGTGCCTATGTGAATCAATTCAAAAGTGCCTTTTGAAACCTCATTTCTGATGAAATGATGTCTGATTTCTATGTGCTTGGTGCGTGAGTGCAGGACATGATTTTTAGATAGATTTATAGCACTTGTGTTATCATAATAAATGGGTGTGCAGTCCAGGTCTATCTGGTTATCCTGGAGCTGATGTTTTATCCAGATGATTTGTGTTCCATAGCTCCCAGCGGCTACATACTCAGCCTCTACAGTGGAGAGGGCAACAGAATACTATTTCTTGGAAGCCCAAGAAACTAAACACCCACAAAAGAATTGACAGTGTCCACTAGTGCTCTTCCGATCTAATTTCCACCCAGCATAATCTGCATCAGTGTAAGATTTTAGATCTAGTGTGTGTGATGTAGGAAACCATAATCCTAAGTTGTGTGTGGCAGATATATATCTAAAGATCCTTTTCACAGCTGCAAGATGCCGTTTAGAAGGCCTAGATTGATATCTAGCACACATACGTACGTCGAATTATATATCAGGTCTCGAGGCAGTTATGTCACGTCCAGAGATTATGCAGCGGAAATAATCGGGAATGTGAACAGTCGGCTAGTACGTCTCGAGCAAGCAATATAATCAGAGCGCAAGATAATCACATAAGAGTAATTGCACAATATAATTCACTAAAACCTTTAATTTTATTCCTTCATAAAATAATACCTAAAGTATATAAGATCTTGACTCTTGCCACTAGACTCAATAAAATAAAAATTACATCATGACTCGACTAGATATTTAGTAACTAAGGCTTCGCTCGAGTCACGTATCCTTCAATCGCTCTCGGATCCATTACTGGAGTAATCAGAATCCGTCCCACTAGAATTTCCTGAAAAAGATTGGAAAGTAGGGTAATGAGCACACTTGCCCAGTAGGTATCTTTGTATCAACATGAAAGCAAATTTAAATGATTAACATTTTAGCTCTAGAGAATAAGATAAATCATGCCGACACGATGAAACATGCGAATAAAGCCAAAGTAACAAGTTTAGAATCAAGCTTGAGATATGAGACTATGACTAATCAAGTATATAACAAGAATGTCGATTTGGCCTTTTCATGAACAAGAATGTAACAAGAATATACTTTTCATAACCATGAAGGCTATGCACTAGAAAGTCATGTAACAAGCAAGAAAGTACTCTTCACTTAGTAGCAAGTACTTCACAAATTCATGTGGATTTCCCATGGATATTTCACTTATTTATGGAGAAAGTACTCCTAGCGCAATGCGACGCCAGTAGCATCATATCCCATGGTTTACAGTATATTTCTGACAATCAGTCGAGGGGACTAGCATAGAGCCCTTGATCACAATCAGTGCTCGAACTGCATCTTCAAATATAAATGAAGCTACTTCCACGTTTATAACAATAATGTGGCCAATAATGTACAAATTCAACAGAAGTTCCATGATAGCGTAACCAAGGTATAGAATGCTCCAATTAAGAACAAGAGATTTCAAGAGAATGCATTAATAACTAGGTTATGCCATAAATGAAATTTGGCAGCATAACGGTACATTCCTTATATTTCATATCTTTACTTTGACTTATTAACATAAATTCAGAGTCCAGATAATCCCGTGATCTCAAGAAAACCAACCCCGAAAGTCAAACCTTGGGTTAGATACAATCAGGAACCAAATGGCCTATTATTGGGCCGTTTAGCATGCTTGGCGGTCTAGATATGGACCGTTTCATAGAGTAACGACATGGATTGCTGTAAAACCCTCTGTAGCGTTAGCAGTCTAGCGGATGGCCATTAGGTATCCGTTAGCGGTCTAGTGTATGGCCGCGAGCAGAAGTCAAACGGTCGTTCATATGGCCGCTAAGGTCCAGAATGCACAAAACACCGGTAAAAGTGCTTTCTAAATAATGGGCTTTAATGGTACAACCAGCTCGGCATCGTGGATGGAATCCCAGGCTCACGGAGTCTTACGGTGGCCTTGAAACAAGATTTCCTAGTCCGTTGGAAGGAATATCCAAAGGAGAGGTCATCATGTCCAAGATTGTGTTCTTAATGTGTAAAAGTGTAACGAATGACAACATACCGGGATATGTGCCATGTACTTAAGAAAATGACTCTTAGAAGAGAGAGAATCATGTAAAATAGTGATTAAGTTAAATCATGAATCTTCTATCATTTGAAACATGTATTTATTACAAGAATATATGTAATTTTGGTCACAAATTAACATAAGTTAAAATAATACCAAATGTACATAGAAGCATGGAATCTATTATAATGAACAGTAAATATAACCAAGTCTATGAAACCAATGTTAAAACTAGGGATAAAACTTAGTTAACTAGGCTTATCATAAAATAATTAAGGCTAATCTGCAATATGTTTCAGATTAATAATATTACAGAAATCAGTAGTCGAAAATGGTCTAATGGGTGACCGTTTCACGGTGGCTAGCGATCTATCGTACGACCGCTAGATTTCCTAGCGGTCTACAGGAAGACCGTTTCCTCCTGTATTAATCTGAGTGTAAATGATAAAAAAACCAAAATGATAAACTACGACATAGCATGCCTGGAAATCAACATATATAAACTTCTATAGCATGATAGAACAAGGATAGGCCAACAATATGCATAGGTTCATGTAAATAACAAGAAGATTCTCCTTTTACTTCATTAAGGCTAGTTATGCATGAGGATATACTAGATGCATAGTCCTAATAAAAATATCAAATTCACAAGGTACAATGCATGAAATCGAATGAAACTAGATGGCTTTTATTCTTGACTTCAAGTTTGAGCCATACATGAGATAACCTACCTCTGTCTTGGGCTTTAAAATTTGAATCTAAGGCTAAAAGTCAACCCTAGTTCTCTGCTCGTCCTGAACTAAATCAGCAACTTCACGCCCTTGTATCTCCTGATTCCCTTGACCTAAAGACGTGAAATTTTGAGGGTAGATAGAAGATATGAAGGATAACATAAAGTTCTAAAGACACCTTTGCTAAATACCTCGTTTAGGGCTTCTATTTCCCTGATCTTCTTGGGTCGGCCGCACTATTTTCTGAATTATTGGTGTTGGATCAGCAACTTTGGAAGCCTCTAACTCCTTGTATACTTGATCTCCTAGAATGAAATTCGGAGGGTAGTTAGTTCTAACTATAATAAACAAATTCCTAAAAGAAACATACCACTAATTCGTCCTCTTTACCTTAGTTCCACGCGAGGCAAAAGTATGGGTCACATAGGTCAAATTTGGGATCTATTTGTAGGGTTAGCTAGGGTTTGAGGATTAGAACGAACTTAGAGTCCAAATTAGGCTTTCAATTTGATCTTCCAACCTTCTAGACTTATCTAACTAGTAGATAGAATCGATCCTAGGTGATTCGGATGGTAAAAATCTAATCTTTTCACGTTTTCTTCCTCTCACGGAACTGCAGTGCCTTAGCGGTCTAGCTCTAGACCGTTTACCAGAGCCTGGCGGTCTCGCGATAGACCGTTTTTCCCTATTGAGCGTGAAATTTGAAACTAGTTCAAACTCTTTCGATATTATCTTATGTATTATCCATTCACTTATCTCATTAAAGAGTAATTATCCTTAAATTCCGTGATTATACCTATTTTGAGGTTCTAGAATATGGGCTAAGATCCAAAACAAACCTTTGGGCCTATTTGGGCTTATTATATGGGCCTAATCCTCTTGGATTAGTGTAGGGCCTAATTAACTAGATTTAATTCGTTATAATTCAATTAATAGCCCATTAAATGCTTAATAATTATTATTATTATTTTTATTTTTTATCCAAAAAATCCTTAGAAAATTCTCGAGCGTTACACCTTCCCCCACTTAAAAAGAATTTATCCCCAAATTCACTATATGGATTTATGGAGAGTGTACTTACATTCAAATATCTCTGGGAATCTTTTACGCATGGCTTCTTCAGTTTCCCATGTTGCTTCATGTGGCCATGATTTGGTCCATTTGATCTTGACCATTAGAATAGTTTTTTTCCGAAGTTGATGCACTTCTCGTTCAATAATCTTGACTGGCTTTTGCTCCTATGTCAGATCCTTTTTAATTTCCAAGTTGTCGTAAGTAATGACATGGAATGGATCATGTATATACTTCTTGAGCATTGAGACGTGAAATACATCATGGACTTCAGATAATCGAGGCGGTAAAGCGATTCTATATGCGACTTCACCAACCCTTTCGAGAATCTCAAAGGGGCCAATGAATCTTGGAGTAAGCTTGCCTTTAATACCAAACCTTTGAATACCTCGTCCCGGAGAAACCTTAAGGAACACATGGTCTCCTACTTGGAGCTCCAAGTCGCACCTTCGATTGTCAACATATGATTTTTGCCTATCTTGTCCCATCTGGAGTCTCTCCCGAATAAGCTTTATCTTCTCGGTAGTATCCCTAATGATGTCAGGTCCAAGAAATTACCTTTCTCCTACTTCATTCCAGCAAATAGGTGAACGACAGCTTCTTCCATATAGAGCCTCGAATGGTGCCATTTGTATACTTGCTTGGTAACTATTATTGTATGAAAATTCCACAAGAGGCAAGTGATCATGCCAACTTCCTCCAAAATCAATAGCACATGCCCTGAGCATATCTTCTACCACTTGATTTGTTCTTTCAGTTTGACCATCAGTTTGTGGATGGAACGTAGTGCTAAAATGTAGTCGGGTCCCTAATGAATGTTGTAGACCCTTCCAGAATTGTGATGTGAATCGAGGATCTCGGTCAGATATGATGGTGACAGGGACGTCATGTTGTTTGACAATCTCCTTCATGTATAGTGCTGCTAGTACATCCACAGACCATCGACTTTTGATTGGTAGAAAATGTGCAGATTTAGTCAATCGGTCTATGATCACCCATATACCATCGTGTCCACCTCTTATCTTGGGTAAACCCTTGATGAAATCCATCCCTATACTTTTCCATTTCCACTCGGGAATATTCAAGGGGTGTAATTTACCCACGGGTTTTAAATGTTCTACTTTTACTTGTTGACAAGTGAGACACCGGGACACAAAATCTACTACTCTTTTCATATTGGGCCACCAAAAGTTTCTTTTCAAATCTTGATACATCTTGGTAGCACTAGGGTGAATAGCATATCTTGATTTATGAGCTTCTTCCATGATCAATTTCTTAGTGTCATCCTGATTTGGCACACAAATCCGACCCTTAAATAATAGTCTTCCATCATTTGAGATAGAAAATTCCGGCCTCTGATCAATATTACCCTTAATCTCCATCAACGTAGGGTCATTTTCTTGCAATTGGACTAAGTCCTCGATCAATGTAGGTTGAGACCTTATATTGGCAATCATACCTCCTTCTCCTTCTCTGTCAATATCAAGATTTAAATGAGAAAAATCTTCAATAAGACAAGTTATACCTTTCCGGAGGCTTGCTAGAGTTACCATTGGCTTCCTTCTAAGAGCGTCAGTTACAACATTTGCTTTTCTTGGATGATATTGGATAGTAAAGTCGAAGTCCTTGAGATACTCCAACCATCTGCATTGTCGCATATTCAACTCCTTCTGGGTGAAAAGATATTTCAGACTTTTATGATATGAAAATATAATGAACTTCTCCCCATAAAGGTAATGTCGCCAAATATTCAATGCGAATATAACCGCAGCTAGTTCCAGATCATGTACAGGGTAATTTTCTTCGTAACGCTTTAACTGCCTTGATGAATAGCAAATCACCTTGCCATTTTGCATAAGGACACACCCTAACCCAATGCCAGATGCATCCGTATAGACTTCAAATCCACCACCTTCAGTGGGTAATGTTAGTATTGGTGCAATGGTAAGGTGTTCTTTAAGAGTTTGAAAACTCTCCTCCCAGTCCTTCGACCATATAAAAGGATTCTCCTTTCTTGTAAGTCTAGTCAAAGGAACAGCGATCTTTGAGAAATCTTTGATAAATCTCCTGTAATAACTAGTCAGACCTAGAAAACTTCTGACTTCAGACACGGTCGTCGACCGGCTCCAGTTCTTAACTGCTTCTATTTTTGAAGGATCGATAGTGATACCTTCCTTTGAAATAATATGGCAAAGGAAAGAGACCTCCTTTAGCCAGAACTCGCACTTACTAAGCTTCGCATGGAGTTTGTGCTCTCTTAGTGTTTATAGGGCTATTCTTAAGTGCTCTTCATGATCCTCCTTTATTTTGGAGTAAATAAGAATATCGTCAATGAAAATGACTATAAACTGGTCCAGATAAGGCCTGAAGACATTATTCATAAGTTGCATAAATGCTGCCGGGACATTGGTTAACCCAAACGGCATTACCATGAATTCATAGTGGCCATATCTACTTCAAAAAGTAGTTTTGTGTATGTCCTCATTTTTGATCTTGAGTTGATGATAACCTGACCTGAGGTCTATCTTGGAAAAATATTCTGCTCCTGAAATCTGATTAAAGAGCTCATCGATACGCGGCAACGGATATTTATTCTTAATTGTGAGTTGGTTCAGTCGCCGGTAGTCGATACATAACTTGAGATATCCATCCTTCTTCTTGACGAATAGAACTGGCGCACCCCAGGGGGATGTGCTAGGTCAAATGAAACCCTTATCTAATAACTCCTGAAGTTATTTCTTCAATTTCTTGAGTTCTGTGGGGGACATCCTGTAGGGAGCTATTGAAACGGGTGCTGCTCTAGGGATGAGTTCAATAAAGAAGTTTACTTCCCTTTTGGGTGGCAAACCGGGTAAATCTGATGGAAATACATCCGTAAATTAATTGACAATAGGAATATCCTCTAAGATGATCTACTTGGATTTGGTGAGGATTACGGAAGTAAGAAAAGCTACACATACTTGCGAAATTAATTTGCAAGCGTGTAGAGATGAAATAATGGCAGGATGCTTCCTATATTTGATACCAAGGAAGGAAAATCTTGGAAGACCAGGTTTCCGAAAATAGACAATCCGATTGTGACAATTTATATAGGCGCCGTGGTCTACAAGCCAATCTACACCTAATATAGCATCGTAGCCCTCCATGTCAAGACATACGAGGTTTGCTGGTAGGTTGTGACCTTCTACCACTACTTCACTATCGGGATAATAGGTTGTAAGTCTGGTTCTAGGACCTAAAGGTGTAGTGATTGCTAGGTCTGAAGGTAGAGGAACTGATGCAATAGGTAAGGTTTTTACAAAAGTAGAAGATATAAAGGAATGAGAAGCACCAATATCGAATAGTACGAATGCAGGATGGGAATAGATTTGGATAGTACCTTCCATTAGCCCATCATTCTTCGGCGCTTCTTCCTCTTCCATAATAGAATTGAGACAAGCCTGTCGCTTACGTCCACTACCAGAGGATTGTTCTTTCATAAGGGGGCAATCCGGTATACGGTGCTCCCGACTGCCACATTGTAGACAAGCGCCGAGACGCTTCCAGCATTCTTCGGCCGAATGACCGAACTTCTCACAAAATGTGCAAGCCGTGGCGACTTGGTTGTGTTCTTCCTTGGCCTTCTTATTCTTGTAGTAGCCACTACCACTCCCATTCCGAGATCTCTTCTTGCTATCATGGGATTTGTAGGGTTCCGTGATACTAAACTTTCTTTTCTTTTCATGCCGATCAGACCTTCGGCTAGGCTCCTCTCCCTTGACTTTTAATTTCTCAACCTTTTCCAAGGTCCTCTGACATAGATGCGCCCGTTGGACCATCTCCGCATAAGTACGGATATTTTGAGTCCCAAGTTGTTGAATAAATTCGGGCCTCAATCCATCCATAAATCGGTTAGCTTTTAATAACTCAGTGCTAACCACGTGAGGAGCATAAGGCGCCATCCTAGAAAATTGTAGTTCATACTCCGCTATGGTCATCATGCCTTGGCGTAGCGAAGCAAATTCCATACCCTTCCTCTCCTTGACATGTTCGGAGAAGTACATAGCTTGGAAGAGTGTAAGGAAACCCTCCCAAGTATGAGGTGCATCAACTGGCGATGCCGGAACTGACTTCCACCAAGTACGAGCATCTTTATTTAATTGGAACGTGGAAGACAGACCTTCTCTTGATCAGCACATTACATAACTTCAAAGATGCGGTTCATCTCATCTATCCAATTTTTGGCTTCATCGGGATTGGAGGAACCTGAAAACCAAGGAGGATTTAAGCTCCGGAAGTGACAATGTAAGTCTCCCGCTCTTGCCCCTGCGTCGGCTTGAGCCATAATTTGTAATGCTTGAGTAAGACCTGCAACGGTCTCTTGCATACCGTTCCAGTCTACGCGATGAGTAATTATGAGAGTGAGGTACCTGAGAAGAGCAATGAATTTGTTAATTCTAATAGAATGAGTGGGGTAGATCTTAGAATTAATTCTAATGACTATCTTATCCGGGGTTCTACCCAATTCCTCTCATAGGTTGGGAATTTCTTTCCTAGTTTCATAGGTGTGGGTCCTTAAACCTTGGACTTAACCTATGACATGACTTTTTCGTAGGAATTCTAGTCCTAGGGCTCTGATACCACTATAATTGTCACGTCCCGAGATTATGCAGCGGAAACAATCGGGAATGTGAACAGTCGGCTAGTACGTCTCGAGCAAGCAATATAATCAGAGCGCAAGACAATCACATAAGAGTAATTGCACAATATGATTCACTAAAACCTTTAATTTTATTCCTTCATAAAATAATTCCCAAAGTACATAAGATCTTGACTCTTTCCACTAGACTCAATAAAATAAAAATTACATCATGACTCGACTAGATATTTAGTAACTAAGGCTTCGCTCGAGTCACGTATCCTTCAATCACTCTCGGATCCATCACTGGAGTAATCAGAATCCGTCCAACTAGAATTTCCTGAAAAAGATTGGAAAGTAGGGTAATGGGCACACTTGCCCAGTAGGTATCTTTGTATCAACATGAAAGCAAATTTAAATGATTAACATTTTAGCTCTAGAGAATAAGATAAATCATGCCGACACGATGAAACATGCGAATAAAGCCAAAGTAACAAGTTTAGAATTAAGCTTGAGATATGAGACTATGACTAATCAAGTATATAACAAGAATGTCGATTTGGCCTTTTCATGAACAAGAATGTAACAAGAATGTACTTTTCATAACCATGAAGACTATGCACTAGAAAGTCATATAACAAGCAAGAAAGTACTCTTCACTTAGTAGCAAGTACTTCGCGAATTCATGTGGATCTCCCGTGGATATTTCACTTCTTTATAGAGAAAGTACTCCCAGCGCAATGCGACGCTAGTAGCATAATACCCCATGGTTTACGGTATGTTTCCGACAATCAGCCGAGAGGACTAGCATAGAGCCCTTGAACACAATCAGTGCTCGAACTGCATCTTCAAGTATAAATCAAGCTACTTCCGCGTTTATAACAATAATGTGGCCAATAATGTACAAATTCAACAAAAGTTCCGTGATAGCGTAACCAAGGTATAGAATGCTCCAATTAAGAATAAGAGATTTCAAGAGAATGCATTAATAACTAGGTTATGCCATAAAGAAAATTTGGCAGCATAACGGTACATTCCTTATATTTCATATCTTTACTTTGACTTATTAATATAAATTCAGAGTCCAAATAATCCCATGATCTCAAGAAAACCAACCCCGAAAGTCAAACCTTGTGTTAGATACAATCAGGAACCAAATGGTCTATTACTGGGCCGTTTAGCATGCTTGGCGGTCTAGATATGGACCGTTTCATAGAGTAACGACATGGATTGCAATAAAACCCTCTGGAGCTTTAGCGGTCTAGCAGATGGCCGTTAGGTATCCGTTATCGGTCTAGTGTATGGCCGCTAGCAGAAGTCAAACGGTCATTCATATGGCCGTTAAGGTCCAGAATACATAAAACACCAGTAAAGGTACTTTCTAAATAATGGACTTTAATGTTACAACCAGCTCGGTGTCCTGGATGGAATCCCAGGCTCACGGAGTCTTACGGAGGCCTTGAAACAAGATTTACTAGTATGTTGGAAGGAATATCCAAAGGAGAGGTCATCATGTCCAAGATTATGTTCTTAATGTGTAAAAGTGTAACTAATGACAACATACCAGGATATGTGCCATGTGTTGTGACTCCTCTATGTTGATGATGTTGACAATAAGCCTTACTTCATTGGCAACAGCTTGTTTTGATTGATTGGCAACTGTTCATATTTTGATGAAATTGTCTTTATTAGATTGTCTGTGTGTTCCATGCATTTAGAGTCTGTACATCGTCAGTGCTCTTCATGCATATGCATTGTTCGTGCATCTTTTCACAAGTCAGTGCATCGTTCACTCCAGCAAGTCTATACATTGCATCGGTCAAGTCTGCACATTGCTTGTAGACTACACAAAGTCTGCACATTCGTTGCTGCAATGTATGTACATCGTCATGTCGCTTGCACGTAGAGTCTATGCATTGCATTATGTCAAACACAGAGTATATACATTCCTTGCTGTTATGTTCATGCATCCATTTCACAAGTCCATACATTATCCTGTTGCACGCCACTCAGCTGAGCAAGTCTATACATCAGTTAGCCTTGCCTTATGCATGCAGAGTATATACATTCACATGCATATGCAAAGTCTGTACAGCCAGTGCATCCTTTGATTCAAGTCTGTACATCGTCTTTGCTCAAGTACACACAAAGTCTATACATTGCATTTGACGCAGGCACAGGAAGTCTATACATTGGTATCTTTACTGATGTTGCACTCGCAAGTCTATACATTGGTATCTTTACCTACGTTGCACCTGCAAGTCTATACATTGGCTGCTGCATACTCATAAAATCATTAAGTCTGTACATCGTGCACTCTCAAGTCTGTACAACTTGTGAGGTCCGTCTCACTTAGCGTCTCATTTGGACATATAGTCTATACATTGGACCGTCTCACTTTGCGTCTCACTCATCATCTTTGTTGCACGCAGAATCTGCACAACTTTTTGTCAGCAAGTCTGTACATCATGTAGCATGCATGGGTTCAAGTCTGTACATCGCATAGCATGCACGCATGTCCAAAGCCTGTACATTGTTCACTTGCAACATTAGCACAAGTCTGTACAGCCTGTGTGCTTCATAATGCAAAGTCTATACAACGGCTAGCTGCACAAAGGCCAAGTCTATACATTGGCTAGCTGCACAAACGCCAAGTCTATACATTGGCTAGCTACACAAACACTAAGTCTATACATTATTGCATGCAGAGTCTGTATATTCATTTGGCATGACAATGCATCCATTTTTAATGTATATACCTTGCCATCTGCATTTGTGCACTCATTCGCTCTAAGTCTATACATTGCTTCATGTATTACACGAAGTCTGCACATTGTGTGTTGCTATGCTCATACATCATTTTAGTAAGTCTGCACAATGGTGCACGTTGAGTCTGCACATTCATTTGGCATGTCAGTGCATCCATTTGTAATGTTCATACATTGCTTGATGCATTCTGCATTACACACTTAGTTTGTGCATTATGCTCTCATGTTTTAACATTAAGCATTGCAAAGCCTATACATTGTTGTCGCATTGCAAAGTCTATACATTGCAAAGTCTACACACTACATTACACACTACAAAGTCTATACATTGCTGTCGCATTGTAAAGTCTATACATTGCAAAGTCTACACACTGCATTGCACACTACAAAGTCTGTACAAGGTTCTATAGTCTTAAGCTGATAATTCTCTTTGACTGACTAACAGGTACCTTGTCGAGAAGATTAAGAATGGCACATGATCCGAGGATAATAGGAGTGCCAGGATCGTGACACGTGTACAGCAACGAGCCTGGATGCTGCCACGTGATCAAGGTGCTCTGGGCGGGAAATGTGGAAGCCACACGCCCTCTTGCTTGCTGCTGCTATAAAAGGAAGTCTTCTTCCTCAGAAGAAGGTTGATCGATGAGGTGAAGCTCGAGAGCAGAGAAGCTTGAAGCAACAGAGAGCCACTGAGAGCAGAGAAGAAAACCCACGATCTAGAGAGAAGAAAAAGAGAAAGAAGAGAAGATTGAGAGAGATGAGTTGAGAGAGTTTATTTAAGAAGTTATTCCTCAGACTCTGGGTTCAGATACCAGAGCTGAGTTTGCTCATTGAGAGCTATTTCCTTTCTGGGATTTCTTGTTTTCGATTTATTCTATTTTCATTTTCTGAAATCTTGTCTTCAAGCTGTGTGTCAGCGGTTTGCAGAGGTGCTGCCTCTGGACTGGTCAAGCTGTAATCCCCAGCGGTTGCAGTGGAGGATTCCACTGGACATGTCAAGCTGTAATTCCTCAGCGGGCGAAACTTGGTCTCGGACAGCAAGCTGTGAGGCTCAGCGGTTGTAGACTAAGCTGTATTGCCCAGCGGACACAAGCTGTGTTGCGCAGCAGTAAGCCACACTTGGGTTGAGTGTGGGGTGGACGTAGGTCTGGAGGACCGAACCACCTAAAAATCTGGTGTGTCAAGTGTTTGTGTGATTGCTTGATCTGCTGTGTGATTGCATTTGCCGATTCTCTTCTTAGATCGTTGTTGTTTCTGCTCAGATCTGTCACTCAAGTTAGTGATCTAGTAGATCTGCTTAAATTCCGCATTAGAGCCTTATTTTGGTTTTAAATTAGGCCATCGATCTATTCACCCCCCTCTAGATTCACACTTCGTGGTGATAGAGTGCTTCCATCTAACACAACAGTTGGTATCAGAGCCTAACTCTTCTACAGGGACTTACAGCCCGAAGAGGAAGGTACAGATGGATGCTAGAGGAATGATCGCTGAAGGACACTCAACCACCAAGCCCCCTTACTTTGATGGATCGAATTATGCATACAGGAAGAATCGTATGCAAGTCTTCTTGTAATACCCCGGGTTTAAACATCTGAAATTTAATAGAAATAAATGAATTTTTAATTGAAATAAATGAATTTCTGAATTTAATATTTAATTCCTTAGTAAATAGACTAGTGAAATTTAGACTACCTTATAAAAATCTAGAAAAATGTTAATTGGGTCAAGGACCATTTATTTAACAACTTTGTCTTCTGTGGTCGACCCAGTAAAAATCCGTAACCAGGGCTAATTAGAGGATTAAGCCCTAAAGTGCACACTTACCTAACCTTTACCTAACCTTAGCTTAAACTATCGAATTAGAGCTTAATACTCAACCAAATGAGCCCAAATCGGTGGCAAATGGAAAGCCACGATCTAAAGATCATTTCTCCTCTGTTAATTGATCGAAACCCTAGCCCTAAAACGTGGTGTCGGCCGAGCTTTGGTGAGGTCAAACATTTCGGCGCCGTTTTCAAACAATCAACTTGTTTCGACGAATTCTCCCAGCACCGAAGGCTCCAGAAGGTGTATGAGTTATAAAAATGAAGCTATGCAACCCTAGAATACTTTGGTAGCAGCGGCGGTTGCAGTGGAGATCGATCTAGGGAGATATCGGGAGTTTAGTGGTGACGTGTCAGCGTCCGTTCTTCCTCCTTTCTTCTTCCTTTCTTCTCTGATTGAGGTAGGTTCTCTCGGGCTCAAACTGCAAGTAATATATCAAAATGTTCAACATCCAGTCCTCTTTCTTTTGATATATAAAGCCCCAATTTTCATAGACCATGCTTAGAGAATTTCGTGTTTGATTAGAAGCATGCTAAAACTAGGTTTTCAAGTGTTCTTCCTAGATAGATTGTGATTTCGATTGATTTTCTGGTGAATTTCGTGTTCCAAACTTTTGTATTATGACCCTAATATGTCCATCAAGAACCCAGGAGCATGGGGTTAAGATCTCAGCCCAATTAGACCCCAATTGGGTGAGTTTTTGTTGATTTTCGAAGTGACGTTCGGTTCTGTGAACGCAGGGGTCGACCCATGCTCAAGCAGAAATTTTCTACCCGAGGGTCTACCCATGTAGCAGCGCGCGGGGGGTTGACCCATGGGGTCGACCCATACAGCGGGCAGGTGGGGGTCGACCCATGGGGTCGACCCAAAAGGCAGAATTTGTGGGGGTCGACCCATGGGGTCGACCCATTCAGCAGACAGCAGTCTGTCTTGCAGGGGTCGACCCACACGCAGGTAGATCCATGGATTTTCCAGGGGTCAACCCAAGGGGTCGACCCATGTGCTGGCAGACCCGGTAGCTTGGTTTTCGACCCGAGGATCGATCCGGACCGTGAGGGGATCGACCCATTCAACCTAGTCCAATTGAAAACCATATTTTGAGGAACCAATGACTCATGCATGCAACCCTATGATCTCAAATTAAGCCCGGTGTTCCTCAATCCAAAATTGAAGAACAATGGTCCCTGCACTCATTCCAAGTGTATAAACCATTCCGTTTACTATTTCCACTTCAACGCACACAATGGTTAATTAGAAAACCACATGATTAGTGGTTAATTATGTAACTAAATTTCTGTTAATTGCATGTTGTTCATTCCTACACGATCTTGTTCATTATCTTATCATCTTGATTCATCTTTTTGGCAAATACATTAAATGTAAAACTTAATCATTGATGATTTAACATGGAAATTAGGTTTATCATGAACTTTTAGTTGCTGGATAACGATTCTATTCCAGTAGAACGTTGACCAAATTGCGGACTTCTAGTGAGTCATTAGCCCTTTAAATTGTGTTAACTTTGAACTTATCACCGGAAACTCCATCCGGCAAACTTACCATCATCTCGAGATTTCTTTATACCCTTGTTATGAACCTAATGAACCACCAGAACATCGATTTACGTGACTAAACCGTTGGTTTAAGTCTTGGATCGAATTCGGCTAAGAGAGGCATGTGCGGCCAGTAGTGGACCGCATATCCTTATAGGCGGCCCTATAACGACTGCATATCTTTAATATGGCCCTGTATGGACCGTATATCTTGTTCATCGGTCTTAATGTCTTCCGGACATGCGCGGCTCAGTATTAACCGTATATACCCTTGAGCGGCCTTTGTCTGACCGTTTATATGATAGTTTTCCGAAAAGTGGTTATTTCATGAATTTCGAATCGTGTGAGCCAGCCAAGCCAATGTAGGCTATGGTATTTTGTGAATTTACCTATTGTTAGATCTATTGATCATTAATTATAGTCCTTTGGGACAATTATTCCTCTCGGTTATGGAGCTTATTGTTTGGACTCTTAAAGAATCATTATTCTTATGTTCTTTACCTTGACTACATGAACTTGACCTTGGAACCCTTGGCCATTAAATATTGTGGATGTCTAGTCTCGTGGGATCTACGATCCAAAAAGAAATCAATGCCAAGGCAAACAAATGAAGGGCCCAGTCTGGTCCTGGGAGGAGCACCCGAAAAGTACTTGATCCCCGGGGAGGTGAATGATTAGGTGTGGCATTTGGCACCGATACTAGCTAGCGTGTTGGGTCTACGACATTCCACATTCCCGTGAAACTTATTATTATTCATGCTTAAAGTATGAAGTACTTGCTTGCTTGCTTACTTGACATGACTTGAAATTGACTGCAAATGGCCATTCACTAGAAAATCTTATTAATCTTGCTTGATATCTCGACATGCAACTATTTCTTCCATTTTAATTATCGTTACTCTTTCTATCTTAGTGATTATTTAGTTCTGCTTATTTTATCGCGTTAATCATGCATATTCATTAATTGGTTAATCACTTAAACTATGCCTGATGATAGAGTATAATTTCTACTGAGCTTCTTGCTCACCCCTACTTCCAATCCTTTTCAGGTAATGCGGTAAACGGTAGTTGCAAATGGGAATCGGATCAGTGTGATCGAGTGAACCTGGAACCTAGAGATTGGAGTCTGTCTTTTTTATCTTCTTGAGTCTAGCTAGTGTCGTGAGTCTGGTTATTTCTTTTTGTTCTTTCTTCCTTTAATTTGAATCTAATATTGTAAGAGTGGGTCAAAATTATACTTTTAAATATTAATAAGAGCTCGTATTTTCAATATGTGTGTATGGCCTCCTTGTGTTTAATTGTGGTTATTTATCTTCCGCTCTTGTTATCATGACTGTTAACTGCCACGTTCCAAGCATCGCTTCCTGTTGCTATCGGTTCGGGGCGTGACAGAGGTGGTATCAGAGCCTCCTTGCCTGAGTCCTTGGATTTTGTCCAAGAGTATAGGTTACCCTAAGTCTTAAGACCCATGTCATCCCTTGTCACCTGGTGAGATTGGGTAATATCTTGGGTTAAGTAATAAAATATATGCAAGATTACGTTGTGTTACGCGTAAGGGTAATGAAAAAGTTAACCATATAACTATCTTGCAGGTCTCTAAGCCTTTCTTAAAATGAAACCGAGTGGTTCCATGGGTAAGCTAAGATTCGGTTCCGCTAGAGGCTGGCGAGTCCGTCGTAAGGAAACCCGACGTAATAAGAAGAAGAAGAGTAGTATTATGCAAAAGAAATGTTTATATTGTCACAAACTTGGTCATCTCGCGAAGGAGTGCTGGCGAAGGAGCGGAGCGTGTCTGCGTTGCGAAATCAGGATCATACAATGGCTAACTGTCCTAAGTTACTTCCATAAGCAAAACTACAAGAAGAATTGGAACCAACTTCTATCGAATGAAGAATTATATATGGTATCGTTCTCTTTTATCCTTAGCTATAGCTAATTTCTTTCGGCATTAATTGTATAATTAACATGTTATTTTGATAAATAAGATCATCTTAGTTCAAACATTCACATAATTGGTAATACCCGATGAATTTGGGGACCAAATTCTCTAAAGTGGGGGAGGGTGTAATACCTCGATTTTAAAAATCTGAAATTTAATAGAAATAAATGAATTTTTAATTGAAATAAATGAATTTTAGAATTTAATATTTAATTCCTTAGTAAATAGACTAGTGAAATTTCGACTACCTTATAAAAATCTAGACAAATGCTAATTGGGTCAAGGACCATTTATTTAACAACTTTGTCTTCTGTGGTCGACCCAGCAAAAATCCGTAACCAGGGCTAATTAGAGGATTAAGCCCTAAAGTGCACACTTACCTAACTTTTACCTAACCTTAGCTTAAACCGTCGAATTAGAGCTTAATACTCAACCAAATGAGCCCAAATCGGTGGCAAATGGAAGGCCACGATCTAAGGATCATTTCCCCTCTGTTAATTGATCGAAACCCTAGCCCTAAAATGTGGTGTCGACCGAGCTTTGGTGAGGTCAAACATTTCGGCGCCGTTTTCAAACAATCAACTTGTTTCGACGAATTCTCCCAGCACCGAAGGCTCCAGAAGGTGTATGAGCTATAAAAATGAAGCTATGCAACCCTAGAATCCTTTGGTAGCAGCGGCGGTTGCAGTGGAGATCGATCTAGGGAGATCTCAGGAGTTTAGTGGTGACGTGTCGGCATCCGTTCTTCCTCCTTTCTTCTTCCTTTCTTCTCTGATTGAGGTAGGTTCTCTCAGGCTCAAACCGCAAGTAATATATCAAAATGTTCAACATCCAGTCCTCTTTCTTTTGATATATAAAGCCCCAATTTTCATAGACCATGCTTAGAGAATTTCGTGTTTGATTAGAAGCATGCTAAAACTAGGTTTTCAAGTGTTCTTCCTAGATAGATTGTGATTTCGATTGATTTTTCGGTGAATTTCAAGTTCCAAACTCTTGTATTATGACCCTAATATGTCCATCAAGAACCTAGGAGCATGGGGTTAAGATCTCAGCCCAATTAGACCCCAATTGGGTGAGTTTTTGTTGATTTTCGAAGTCACGTTCGGTTCTGTGAACGCAGGGGTCGACCCATGGGGTCGACCCATGGTCAAGCAGAAATTTTCTGCCTGAGGGTCGACCCCATGGGTCGACCCATGCAGCAGCACGCGGGGGGTCGACCCATGGGGTCGACCCATACAGCGGGCAGGTGGGGGTCGACCCCATGGGGCCAAAAGGTAGAATTTGTGGGGGTCGACCCATTCAGCAGACAGCAGTCTGTCTTGCAGGGGTCTACCCCAGGGGTCGACCCACACGTAGGCAGATCCCCGGATTTTCCAGGGGTCGACCCAAGGGGTCGACCCAAGGGGTCGACCCATGTGCTGGCAGACCCGGTAGCTTGGTTTTCGACCCGAGGATCGATCCGGACCGTGAGGGGATCGACCCATTCAACCTAGTCCAATTGAAAACCATATTTTGAGGAACCAATGACTCATGCATGCAACCCTATGATCTCAAATTAAGCCCGGTGTTCCTCAATCCAAAATTGAAGAACAATGGTCCCTGCACTCATTCCAAGTGTATAAACCATTCCGTTTACTATTAGCACTTCAACACACACAATGGTTAATTAGAAAGCAACATGATTAGTGGTTAATTATGTAACTAAATTTCTGTTAATTGCATGTTGTTCATTCCTACACGATCTTGTTCATTATCTTATCATCTTGATTCATCTTTTTGGCAAATACATTAAATGTAAAATTTAATCCTTGATGATTTAACATGGAAATTAGGTTTATCATGAACTTTTAGTTGCTGGATAACGATTCTATTCCAGTAGAATGTTGACCAAATTGCGGACTTCTAGTAAGTCATTAGCCCTTTAAATTGTGTTAACTTTGAACTTATCACCGGAAACTCCATCCGGCAAACTTACCATCATCTCGAGATTTCTTTATACCCTTGTTATGAACCTAATGAACCACTAGAACATCGATTTACGTGACCAAACCGCTGGTTTAAGTCTTGGATCGAATTGGGCTAACAGAGGCATGTGCGTCCAGTAGTGGACCTCATATCCTTATAGGTGGCCCTATAACGACCGCATATCTTTAATATGGCCCTGTATGGACCGTATATCTTGTTCATGGGTCTTAATGTCTTCCGGACATGCGCGGCTCAGTATTAACCGTATATACCCTTGAGCGGCCTTTGTCTGACCGTTTATATGACAGTTTTTCAAAAAGTGGTTATTTCATGAATTTCGAATCGTGTGAGCTAGCCAAGCCAATGTAGGCTATGGTATTTTGTGAATTTACCTATTGTTAGATCTATTGATCATTAATTATAGTCCTTTGGGACAATTATTCCTCTCGGTTATGGAGCTTATTGTTTGGACTCTTAAAGAATCATTATTCTTATGTTCTTTACCTTGACAACATGAACTTGACCTTGGAACCCTTGGCCATTAAATATTGTGGATGTCTAGTCTCGTGAGATCTACGATCCAAAAAGAAATCAATGCCAAGGCAAACAAATGAAGGGCCCAGTCTGGTCCTGGGAGGAGCACCCGAAAAGTACTTGATCCCCGAGGAGGTGAATGATTAGGTGTGGCATTTGGCACCGATACTAGCTAGCGTGTTGGGTCTACGACATTCCACATTCCCGTGAAACTTATTATTATTCATGCTTAAAGTATGAAGTACTTGCTTGCTTGCTTACTTGACATGACTTGAAATTGACTGCAAATGGCCATTCACTAGAAAATCTTGTTAATCTTGCTTGATATCTCGACATGCAACTATTTCTTCCATTTTAATTATCGTTACTCTTTCTATCTTAGTGATTATTTAGTTCTGCTTATTTTATCACGTTAATCATGCATATTCATTAATTGGTTAATCACTTAAACTATGCCTGATGATAGAGTATAATTCCTACTGAGCTTCTTGCTCACCCCTACTTCCAATCCTTTTCAGGTAATGCGGTAAACGGTACGTTGCAAATGGGAATCGGATCAGTGTGATCGAGTGAACCTGGAACCTAGAGATTGGAGTCTATCTTTTTTATCTTCTTGAGTCTAGCTAGTGTCGTGAGTCTGGTTATTTCTTTTTGTTCTTTCTTCCTTTAATTTGAATCTAATATTGTAAGAGTGGGTCAAAATTATACTTTTAAATATTAATAAGAGCTCGTATTTTCAATATGTGTGTATGGCCTTCTTGTGTTTAATTGTGGTTATTTATCTTCCACTCTTGTTATCATAACTGTTAACTGCCACGTTCCGAGCATCGCTTTCCGCTGCTATCGGTTCGGGGCGTGACACTTCTTGAGGGCGAAGGACTACGAGATTTGGAAAGTGGTTAGTAAGGGACCTTTTGAGCTGTCCCCGAACGAGGATGTCTGGACCAAGGAAGAGATCCGAAGGTCCACTCTGAACTGGAGCGCCATCAACGCCATTGAATGTGCACTCCATCCCACTGAATTTGATAGAGTGTCATCCTGCAAGACGGTAAAGGAGATGTGGGATACTCTTGAGGTCATTTATGAGGGAATGTCTCAAGTGAGAGAGACACGGGCTAATATGTTAGTGTCAGAGTATGATGCATTTTGAATGAAGCCCGGTGAGACAGTGACCGAAATGTTTGCTCGTCTGACCATTATAACAAATGGTCTAAGAAATCTGGGAAAAAGTTATACCGATTATGAAGTTGTGAGGAAGATCCTTCGATCGTTGACTCCGATATGGCATACCAAAGCAACTGTGGTTGAGGAGTCAAGAGATTTACAAAAGATGAAACCTAATGAGCTAATAGGCTCTTTGATGGTGTACGAGATGAATATTCTACAAGCTGAAGAGCTCGAATACAAGAAGCCTATTGCTCTAAAGGCCAAGCATTGTTGTTCAAAAGAGTCCAACTGCAATGGATCATCCAGTGATCGGAGTCCATCTGGATCGGACCTTGAAAAGGATTAAATAGCTATAATTACAAAAGAGTTCAGAAGATTTCTTAGAAGAGAAGGGAAAAATGTCTACAGAAGACACCACAGCAGGAAGCAAAACAGGTATAAATTCAACCCTGCTGAAAAATCTGAAACTAATGTGTGTTACCAATGCAGGAAGTCCGGCCATCTGAAAGCTGATTGTCCAGAGAATCAGAAGCACAAGGACAAGTCCAAGAGAAATAACACTAAAGGGAAAGCCATGGTGAGTACCTGGAGTGATGAGGATGAAGGTACCTTGAGCAGCAGCTCGGACAGTGAGGAAGAATCAGAAAAACCTATGTGTCTTATGGCAACCAGTTCTGAAGACAGAGAGGAAGATTCTGATGAGGTACCCTCTCGATTTGATAATTTTACGATTGCTGATTGGATAGATGCCTATCATGATATTGCTGATATAGTTGATGATATTAGAAAAGAAAATAGGCATCTAAGAAGAAAAATAAATTCCATGCAAAATGACAAAACATTAAATGATAAAATTGCATGCCTCGAATCTGAAAATGCTAAGCTGAAACTCACATGTTCTGAAATCGAAGAAATCAAGCATGAGTTAAAAGTTTCTAAGGAAGAGAATGAGAGGCTAGAAAATGCAATTGATGAATGGAAATTGAAAATACAAAAATATGAGAGTGAGATGAAGCTTGTAAATGAAAAGTATGAAGCTATCCTAATTGTGAACACTGAACTGAAGAAATCTATTGAAAATGTTCAGAAAGATAATGAGGACAAGCTGAGAACAATAGAGAAAATGACCCAAGGTTCAGAGAACTTAAATGCCTTATTAGGGTCAAAAGTCAACTTCAGGAGAGAGGGTCTTGGATTTAATTCCAGTGCAACTAAAAGCATTGCAATGAAGACTATATCATTTGCTACACAGAAAGAGAAAAGACCTCTCATTAACATGAATTCAGACAACTCTGTGAATAAAACTGTGAACCTGAAGAAGCCCAGTGCTGAGGAGAAGGGAAAACAAAAGATTGGTGAGCCTAGCAGACCTGGTACATCCAAGCCAAATCCTAAAGCTCAGTCTCAGGTTAGGGGTCAGCCTACACATGCATATAAACCCCATGGTAAGGCCATCAAGTCTCCACCACCACCACCATCTCAGAAAAAGACCCAACACACACCTGTAAATAGGTCAGTAGGGTCGAAGGTGCAGGGGAGACAGAATGCATTTAGAAGTCAACCCAAACAATTCTACCAACCTAGAGTTCAGTCCTACTGCATTGCACAGTCAACCTATTCCAATAGGTCAGGGTGGACTAGGACTCCAGGAAGGTATACAGGTCATGCATATCAAGCTACATAGTCTCACAGACCTTACACCAGAAATTGGGTTGGTGGATATGGCAATTGGACACCTAGGAACCTGCATCTCTTCAGCCAGCCCAGAAACTACTATGGCCACAATTTCGTGAATGCATCCTGGCCAAGGCACTGGCACAGAAGCAACAAATCTGTCAATAATTATGCTGGTGCCAACAAGAAGAAAAACAACAAAAAGAAGAGGAATAACAACAAAAAGAAATCTGTAAAATCCAATGAACAGAATTCTTTTAAACAAATGTGGATTCCAAAAAGTTTGCTTTCATGTTTTACCTGCATTTCATCTGCTCTGGAGCCCAAACAGACTTGGGTTCCAAAATTCTCTCCCTAATTGTGTGTGCAGGTATGCCTGGCAGCCAAGAACAATGTCGTACTTGGATAGTGGCTGCTCCAGGCATATGATAGGAGATAAGGCCAAGTTCTGCATGCTGACAGAGAAACATGGAGGCCTTGTCACCTTTGGTAGCAACACAAAGGGTAAAATTGTCGGGTCAGGTAAGGTAGGTAAGTGTACTACCTGTTGCATTAAAGATGTCATGCCGGTTGAAGGTTTAGCATATAATTTACTTAATATCAGCCAGTTATGTGATAAAGGAAATTGAATTGAATTTTGTTGAAACAGAAAATCAAATTGCTGACATCTTTACTAAGCCACTAGGGAATGAAAGGTTCAAATTTCTTAGAAGAGAACTTGGCTTATGTAAAGTTCAGCATGATGAATAAAATTCTTACAGTCTGATCTGGATTTAAATTTGGTTGCCTGAATAAAACTCTGTGTCTGTTGAATGTTGCACCAGACCATGCATGCATAACATTCATATTCTTCATGACATATCAATTGGCATCACACTCATGATCCTCATTGCATATCATTCAGCCCTGACTATGTCTAAGCTCTCTTTCCTCTAATTCTTCCCATTCATTTGCAAAACCACATGCATATAGATAGGGGGAGTGTTGTATGTAATTCAGAGAGGTCATCAACTTCATTGATACTCAAACTCGTTTCTCTCTTGATTTCATTAAACCCCTTAACCCTGAATGAGTTGAGTCTGACAATATGGCAATCTGTTAGTCAGTTCTAATTCTTAAGCAATAGAAAATAGACTTCTTCCTTTATAAGAATTTTAATTGCTTAAGGACTGACTTAATGGTTTAAATTTTATAAACTTTAGAGTTTAAAGATTGCAATCAGTAAATAAGAATGCTGAAAATTGATAAAGCTCTCAACCCTTATTTCATTACATGTTAGACAAAGTTAACTGTATCTGAAATCTAAAAACTCACCTGAAATCCTGTTAGAGAAGGCTAAGTATGTGTATTGTCCTTAAACAAGTCATTCTGAAATAAATAAAGGACAGCTAAGAAAATGTTGAAAATCTTGAAAAATATTTGAAAAATAATGTTGGCAGAGTAATGACTAGTAAAGCATTGAGAAACTGAGTGATCCATCAAAGAAATGGACAATACTTAAGTCATGAGGTGTATCAGTTATCTATGTATAAATGATCAAAACAGTAGGGTGGTTTCACTGAGTACCTGGGGGTAACTGGCGTCTGATAAACGTGTACCCTCACACAAAAAGGTGTAAATCAATTCTATTGAATTTGATCATAGGCAGAATGGTTCATTATGTTGAGTATCTAGGGGTACTGGCGTCTGATAAACGTGTACCCTTACGCAAAAAGATAAATGGTACCTGAATACCCTTAATAAAATTAAATTGAAAATACTGTTCCTTCAAAAGAAAATTCAGGTATGCCAAATTGTTTAATTTCAATACATGACCTGGTATCTCTTAACAATTTTTTACTGAGTCTAAGAAAGTAAGATACTTTGAAACTGAATCTCGCATGCTCAAATGTGATTCTGGTTTATTGCTTTTATCATGCACATCAAACTTATCCAATGAATGTAGTGCATGAACTCTAAATTTTATAATTTTTAAACTAGAACTCTATCTGAAAGCAGTTTCTAAATTCATATGACTGAAGACTCTGTGCTTTAGAATGCTTATTCCTGAACTACTTGCTCAGAATGCCAGTAAGATGATTTCTCTTGTTCCTTCCCTTGTAATTTCTTTCCCTCCTCTTTGTTGATGGCAAAGGGGGAGAATATATTGTCTGTTTGATGAATTCCAGGGGGAGTGTATGTATCATGTTATGGCAAAGGGGGAGATCTTGCTAAAACTTGCATTGGTTATTTCATCTCATAGCAAGCATTCATAGCATCTGCATGATAAATCTGATTAACAAATCATGTCTTTCATCAAAATAAATTTCACTTTGTAAGATCATATAGGGTGTGACAGGGTGTTACCATCCTATATGATAGGGTGTTGCCATCATCAAAAAGGGGGAGATTGTTGTGACTCATCTGTGTTGATGATGTTGACAATAAGCATTACTTCATTGGCAACAGCTTATTTTGATTGATTGTCAACTATTCATATTTTGATGAAATTGTCTTTATCATATTGTCTGTGTGTTCCATGCATTTAGAGTCTATACATCGTCAGTGCTCTTCATGCATATGCATTGTTCGTGCATCTTTTCACAAGTCAGTGCATCGTTCACTCCAGCAAGTCTATACATTGCATCGGTCAAGTCTGCACATTGCTTGTAGACTGCACAAAGTCTGCACATTCGTTGCTGCAATGTATGTACATCGTCATGTCGCTTGCACGTAGAGTCTATGCATTGCATTATGTCAAACATAGAGTATATACATTCCTTGCTGTTATGTTCGTGCATCCATTTCACAAGTCCATACATTGTCCTATTGCACGCCACTCAGCTGAGCAAGTCTATACATCTGTTAGCCTTGCCTTATGCACGCAGAGTATATACATTCACATGCATATGCAAAGTCTGTACAGCCAGTGCATCCTTTGATTCAAGTCTGTACATCGTCTTTGCTCAAGTACACACAAAGTCTATACATTGCATTTGACGCAGGCACAGGAAGTCTATACATTGGTATCTTTACCGACATTGCACTCGCAAGTCTATACATTGGTATCTTTACCTACGTTGCACCTGCAAGTCTATACATTGGCTGCTGCATGCTCACACAATCATTAAGTCTATACATCGTGCACTCTCAAGTCTGTACAGCCTGTGAGGTCCGTCTCACTTAGCGTCTCATTTGGACATATAGTCTATACATTGGACCGTCTCACTTTGCGTCTCACTCATCGTCTTTGTTGCACGCAGAATCTACACAACTCTTTGTCAGCAAGTCTGTACATCATGTAGCATGCACGTGTTCAAGTCTGTACATCGCATAGCATGCACGCATGTCCAAAGCCTGTACATTGTTCACTTGCAGCATTAGCACAAGTCTGTACAGCCTGTGTACTTCATAATGCAAAGTCTATACAACGGCTAGCTGCACAAACGCCAAGTCTATACATTGGCTAGCTGTACAAACACTAAGTCTATACATTGTTGCATGCAGAGTCTGTATATTCATTTGGCATGATAGTGCATCCATTTGTAATGTATATACCTTGCCATCTGCATTTGTGCACTCATTCGCTCTAAGTCAATACATTGCTTCATGCATTACACGAAGTCTGCACATTATGTGTTGCTATGCTCATACATCATTTTAGTAAGTCTGCACAATGGTGCACGTTGAGTCTGCACATTCATTTGGCATGTCAGTGCATCCATTTGTAATGTTCATACTTTGCTTGATGCATTCTGCATTACACACTTAGTTTGTGCATTGTGCTCTCATGTTTTAACATTAGGCATTACAAAGCCTATACATTGATGTCGCATTGCAAAGTCTATACATTGCAAAGTCTACACATTGCATTACACACTACAAAGTCTATACATTGCTGTCGCATTGCAAAGTCTATACATTGCAAAGTCTACACACTGCATTGCACACTACAAAGTCTGTACAAGGTTCTATAGTCTTAAGCTGATAATTCTCTTCGACTGACTAACAGGTACCTTGTCGAGAAGATTAAGAATGGCACGTGATCCGAGGATAATAGGAGTGCCAGGATCGTGACACGTGTACAGCAACGAGCCTGGATGCTGCCACGTGATCAAGGTGCTCTGGGCTAGAAATGTGGAAGCCACACGCCCTCTTGCTTACTGCTGCTATAAAAGGAAGTCTTCTTCCTCAGAAGAAAGCTGATCGATGAGGTGAAGCTCGAGAGCAGAGAAGCTTGAAGCAGTAGAGAGCCATTGAGAGCAGAGAAGAAAACCCACGATCCAGAGAGAAGAAAAAGAGAAAGAAGAGAAGATTGAGAGAGATGAGTTGAGAGAGTTTATTTGAGAAGTTGTTCCTCAGACTCTTGGTTCAGATACCAGAGCTAAGTTTGCTCATTGAGAGCTATTTCCTTTCTGGGATTTCTTGTTTTCGATTTATTCTATTTTCGTTTTCCGAAATCTTGTCTTCAAGCTATGTGTCAGCGGTTTGCAGAGGTGCTGCCTCTGGACGGGTCAAGCTGTAATCCCCAGCGGTTGTAGTGGAGGATTCCACTGGACAGGTCAAGCTGTAATTCCTCAGCGGGCAAGACTTGGTCTCGGACAGCAAGCTGTAAGGCTCAGCAGTTGTAGGCTAAGCTGTATTGCCCAGCAGACGCAAGCTGTGTTGCGTAGCAGTAAGCCACACTTGGGTTGAGTGTGGGGTGGACGTAGGTCTGGAGGACCGAACCACCTAAAAATCTGCTGTGTCAAGTGTTTGTGTGATTGCTTGATCTGCTGTGTGATTGCATTTGCCGATTCTCTTCTTAGATCATTGTTGATTCTGCTCAGATCTGTCACTCGAGTTAGTGGTCTAGTAGATCTACTTAAATTCCGCATTAGAGCCTTATTTTGGTTTTAAATTAGGCCATCGATCTATTCACCCCCCTCTAGATTCACACTTCGTGGTGATAGAGTGCTTCCATCTAACACAACACCATGTACTTAAGAAAATGACTCTTAGAAGAGAGAGAATCATGTAAAACAGTGATCAAGTTAAATAATAAATCTTCTATCATTAGAAACATGTATTTATTACAAGAATATATGTAATTTTGGTCACCAATTAACATAAGTTAAAATAATACCAAATGGACATAGAAGCATGGAATCTATTATAATGAACAGTAAATATAACCAAGTCTATGAAACTAATGTTAAAACCAGGGATAAAACTTAGTTAACAACGCTTATCATATAATAATTAAGGCTAATCTGCAATATGTTTCGGATTAATAATATTACAGAAATTAGAAAACGGTCTAATGGGTGACCATTTCATGGTGTCTAGCGATCTATCGTACGACCGCTAGATTTCTTGGCGGTCTACAGGAAGATAGTTTCCTCCTGTATTAATCTGAGTGCAAATGATAAAAAAACCAAAATGCTAAACTACGACATAGCATACCTGGAAATCAACATATATAAACCTCTATAGCATGATAGAACAAGGATATGCCAACAATATGCATAGGTTCATGTAATTAACAAGAAGATTCTCCTTTTACTTCATTAAGGCTTGTTTTTGCATGAGGATATACTAGATGCATAGTCCTAATGAAAACATCAAATTCTCAAGGTATAATGCATGAAATCGAATGAAACTAGAGGACTTTTATTTCTGACTTCAAGTTTGAGTCATATATGAGATAACCTACCTCTATCTTGGGCTTTAAATTTCAAATTTAAGGCTGAAAGTCAACCCTAGTTCTCTGCTCGTCCTGAACTAAATCAGCAACTTCACGCCCTTGTATCTTCTGATTCCCTTGACCTAAAGACATGAAATTTTGAAGGTAGATAGAAGATATGAAGGATAACAGAAAGTTCTAAAGACACCTTTGCTAAATACCTCGTTTAGGGCTTCTATTTCCCTGATCTTCTTGGGTCGGCCGCACTATTTCTTGAATTATTGGTGTTGGATCAGCAACTTTGGAAGCCTTTAACTCCTTGTATACTTGATCTCCTAGAACGAAATTCGGAGGGTAGTTAGTTCTAACTATAACAAACAAATTCCTAGAAGAAACACACCTCTAATTCGTCCTCTTTACCTTAGTTCCACACGAGCCAAAAGTATGGGTCGCACAGGTCAAATCTGGGATCTATTTGTAGGGTTAGCTAGGGTTTGAGGATTAGAACGAACTTAGAGTCCAAATTAGGCTTTCAATTCGATCTTCCAACCTTCTAGACTTATCTAACTAGTAGATAGAATCGATCCTAGGTGATTCGGATGGTAAAAATCTAATCTTTTCACGTTTTCTTCCTCTCACGGAACTAAAGTGCCTTAGCGGTCTAGCTCTAGACCGTTTACCAGAGCCTAGTGGTCTCGTGATAGACCGTTTTTCCCTATTGAGCGCCGAATTTGAAACTAGTTCAAACTCTTTCAATATTATCTTATGTATTATCCATTCACTTATCTCACTAGGGAGTAATAATCTTTAAATTCTATGATTATACCTATTTTGAGGTTCTAGAATATGGGCTAAGATCCAAAACAATCCTTTGGGCTTATTTGGGCTTATTATATGGGCCTAATCCTCTTGGATTAGTGTAGGGCCTAATTAACTAGATTTAATTCATTATAATTTAATTAATAGCCCATTAAATACTTAATAATTAATATAATAATTATTATTTTAATCTAAAAAATCCTTAGAAAATTCTCGGGCGTTACAAGTTAAGTATAGTTGGGATCCGATCATACCTCGGTACAGCTTTGCATCAACTTATTTACCTGATTCATTCGCATCTAATGAAGCATTGGTACCCATTGGAGTTGAGATGTGCTTCAAGTTGCCCATCCCAAATCTCTTGAGAATTTTCAGAGTGTACTTGGTCTGGCTTATAAAACACCCATCCTCCAATTGCTGAACCTGCAAACCAAGAAAGTATTTCAATTCACCAACCAAGCTCATTTCAAACTCATTAGACATTAACGGAGCAAACTCATTGCCTAGTTCAGTGCATGTTGAGCCAAAGACTATGTCATCTACATATACCTGAACTATGATGAGGTCCTTATTCAGAATTTTAGTAAACAAGGTTTGATCCACCTTACCTCTATTGTAGCCCTTGCTGATCAGAAATTCTGTCAGCATATTATACCAGGCCCTAGGAGCCTGTTTCAGATCGTACAAGGCTTTGTTTAACCTGACAACTTTGTTAGGGTGTGAAGATAATTGAAATCTAGGGGGTTGTTCTACAAAAACTTCTTCTTTAATGAAACCATTTAGGAATGCACTTTTAACGTCCATTTGATGAAGTTTTATATTTTTAGAACATGCAAAATCCAATAAGATTCTTATTGCTTCCACCCTTGCAACAGGTGCATAGGATTCATCAAAATCAACCCCAAACTCCTGACATTAACCCTTGGCTACTAATCTGGCTTTATTCCTTGAAATTATTCCATCTTCATTCATTTTATTTCTAAAAACCCATGTAGTTCCTATGACATTTGTATTTTCAGGTCTCAGAACTAGTTCCCAGACATTATTTCTTTCAAATTGACCTAGTTCCTCATTCATTGCATTTACCCATGATTCATCTTTTAAGGCCTCTTCCACTATCTTGGGTTCAATTTCTGACACCAATGCAACCAGGTCTTGATTATTTACATTTATAAGGAAAGACCTTGTTCTAGGAGGATCAATTAAGTTTCCTATGATATTATGTGCTGGGCGATCTTTCAAAAATCTGACATTTATTGAGGACTCACCTGTTTCGGCTGGCTCTACCTGGTTTGGAACATTTTTTATTGCAGGTGACTGAGTTTCTTCATTCAGCTTGTCCTCCAAAAACTCTCCATCATGCTTTGAGTTCCTATCATCATCATCCATGCTAATAACATTATTTGTTTCATCAAATATAACATGAGGAGATTCTTCAACAGTTTGATCTAAGATATTGAAAACCCTATATGCCCTGGATGTTTCAGAGTATCCTAGAAAAATTCCTGGGCTACTCTTTGCTTCAAATTTATCAAGGTCCTTTTTATTGTTGTTGTGAATGAAACATTTAGAACCGAAAATCCTACTTTCATTAGCTCATAGGGGTTTTTCTTATGGATGGGTCTTACCATGGCCCTGTTGATAGTATAGCATGCAGTATTTGCCGCTTTTGCCCAAAACCTTCAAGGTAGCTGACTCTCTATGAGCATGGTTCTGGCCATTTCGACAATGGTCCAGTTTCTTCTTTCCACTATGCCATTCTGCTTTGGAGTCCTGGGAGAATAAAATCTATGAGTTAATCCCTCATTGTCACAAAATTCAGAAAATATGGAGTTTTCAAACTCTCCTCCATGGTTAGATTAGATGGTGCAAATTCTGTGATTTCCTTCTTGTTTGATTTTATTGAAAAATAATTTAAACTTCTGAAATGCATCATTTTTATTTGCTAAGAAAACTATCCAAGAAAACCTAGTATGATCATCTACAATCACAAACCCAAACCTTTTACCGTTCGGACTCTGAGTTCTGGTTGGACCGAATAGATCCATATGCAAAAACTCCATTGGCCTGGAGGACAATGGCTCAGATCTAAGCTTGAAAGACTTCCAGGTTTGTTTACCCATAGCACACGCATCACAAATTTTGGAGATTGAATTAAACTTGATCTTAGGCATTCCTTTAACTAAGTCATGTTTGACTAACTTATTCAGTGTAGTATAGCTAGCGTGGCCTAATCGTCTATGCCAATTAAATGCGTTGTTATCCAAATCAACAGACAAATAAAGATTTGATTCTGAATTTTCATTTAAGTCTACAATGTAGACATTATTGACTCTATGTCCTACAAATTTAACCTTGTCAGAATTTATTTCAAAGATTTTGCATGCTTTACTGTCAAAAACCACTCTGTGACCCTTGTCACATAACTGACTGATGCTAAGTAAATTGTGCTGAAGACCTTCTACAAGCGAAACTCTTTCAATGGTATTTGAGGGAAACTTACCAATTATACCTGCACCAATGATCTTATCTCTGTTCTTCCCTCCAAATTTGACCAGACCTCCTACCTTCATTTCCAATTCACTGAATTTGGTCTGATCACCCGTCATGTGCTTGGAGCAGCCGCTGTCTAGGTACCACATGTTGTGCTCGGCTGCTAGGCTCACCTGCAATCAAATCAAGTAGAATGCTTTGGGACCCCAGAGAAGTTGGGTCCAAACTTGTCACTCAATCCTTCCAACAAAATCTTAGGGATCCAAATCTGACTGGTGCCCTTTTTGTGAACAAAACTTTTATTTTCAGCATGAACAAATTTAGGGGAAACAGGCATTGAAAAATATTTTGTTTGCTTCATATTGTTGAATGTTCTGTTCGAATCATTTTGGTAATTGTTCTGTGGTTACCTCCTAGACCTTTTCTGATTCCTAAAGATTTGTTCATTGAAATGAATATGAGAAGAGTTAAAATGAGCCCCAATGTGGTGTGTATTGATTCCTGTTTTTGTTTTGGTTGGGCCATCTGTTCTGAGTCCACTGCGTCGATGCATAAGAGTTGTTGCCTCCACGCATCCCATTTTGAAATCCAAGATTTGCTCTGTTGATATCTGAATGCCTCGAAGCAGCAGTCTGGATGCTCTAAGGCAGTGTGGGCTTGTGGACAATTTTACCTTGACTTTTGAATTTAATGTGATTGGTTTTCATGGTTGGTTGGGCATTGTTATCGCTAGTTGAGCTGGATGGGATGTCCAGCTTTTCTTTACCATTTTCTTGACAAAATGTGGTAGTCTTGAATTCAAAGGGTCTCTTATGAGATGGATCAAAGCCCAAACCTTCCCTGTTAAAATTTACTTTCACACCCAGCATGGTGTCCAAATTTGCTTTTCCTTCCACATTTTTTTCCAAGATGTTTTGTTTATCTTCAATATCTTTTTGAAGCTTCTCACTATGTTTCTGAATCTCAATGTTGGTAATTTTTACAGCTTCATATTTTTCAAAAATAAGTACATTTTCTTTCTAGATCTCCTGAAATTTCACCTTAAACTCATCTAGATTCTTATTAGCTTCTTCATTTTCATCTTGGAGATTTTTATTTTAAATTCTCAGTGAGCCTAATTCTTCAAGTTGTTTCTTCAGATCATCATTTTCCTGTTTCATATTTGTTTGTTCCTCAACAACATTGCTCAGTTTTCTTTTCAGCATTTTATAGTCTTTGGTTTGACAGTTAAGCTTTTCTAACAAGTTAGCGTAAGCATCTTCCCAATCATCTATTGTGTATTTTTCAAAAGGAATGCTTACCTCACTGTCTGTGTCGGCCATGAAACACAGTCCTTGCTCCTCCTCTTCTGAAGAATCCTCTTCAATATATTCTTCCTCGTCACTCCATGTGCAGACCATAGCTTGAGGCCTCTTTTTCTGCACTTTTGGGTTCCTCTTTGTAGTGCCCCATAATTTATAAATAATTTTTGAATTATAAAATAATTTTCTGGAAATTATAAAGGCTTAAATAAATTAATGAAGGGGTTATTAGATTAATAAGTCAATATAAGGCTCAAAAAGGCTAATTAGTTAACCTAGCCTATCTAATAATTGTCCAAAAGGTTTATGGACCAAGCCCATCAAGTTTGGCCCATATTCTAGAAGGGTAATTGGCTTATTCACGTATTTTAAGGATAAATACTAATTATAATAGATAATTATATGGATAAACAAATAAAAGAGCTTTATTAAATTGAAACTCCATACACGTTACATGTAACGGTCTATCGGGCGACCGCCACAGCCCTATAACGCACCTAGACACGACCGTTACATCCTGCAGATTCCGTAAGGTGAGGAAATTACAAAAAGATTGGAACTTTGAAATCCTATCTACAAGAGATCGATTTGGGATAGATTATAACATTGCTAAGAACTCTTAGGGATTAGTTTCTGACAAATTAAGGACTCTAGAATTGATCTAATCTTCAAATCCTAACCAAAACCCTATAAATAGGACCTAGTTCTGAACTGAGCGACCCTTACTTTTGGCCCGTGAAGAATCAAGGTAAGGAGTCATAATTTCGGGTAACTCTTTAGAAGATTTTGTTTAGTATATTATAGACTAATAGTTCTCCAAATTTCGTGCTAGGAGACCAAGCAACCAAGAAGATAGAAGCTTCCAAAGTTGCTGATTCAACCTTAGCAACCCAGGAATCTGAACGCAAGACCCCTGAAGATCCAGAGATTAGGACGTCTAAACGAGGTAATTAGAGTTCAATCCCTTAGAACTTTTTGTACCCAATAGTCTCATCTCCTTACCCTCAAAATTTCACATCCTTAGGTCAAGAGGTTGAGGAAATAGAGCAGATTGAAGTTGTTGATTTATCACAAGAAGTACAAGGGTCTAAGGATAGCACCTAGCATTAAATTTGAAGTTTAAAGGTCTTAAAAGAGGTATGTTATCTCATGATTGGCAAAAACAACTTGTTAGGGATAAAAGCCCTCTGATTGTGCTTGATTTCACGCATTATAGACTAAGAATTTCATGATTTCATAGTTTTATACATTCATGCATCTCTTAGCCCTAAATGGAAATTAAAAGGTATTATCTTGTCTATTCACTAAACCCTTGCATACAGTTGGCCTATGCATCGTTATCATGACTAGGAGAGTGGTAATATGTTGATTTCCAGGCATGTTATATTTTCATAAACCTTCACTTTAGTTTACTGCCAGCAGGTTCTCTGACGCACTAACGTGAGACCGTCACATGCATGTAACGGCCTTACGATAGACCGTCACATTCTGTTGTATTTTTATTTGTTCTATTGTCTCTGACGCACCCTAGCAGGAGCGTTACACCACTGTAACGGCCCCTCGATAAACCGTCACAATACTGTAACGCGCCTATCCTAGACCGTCAGGCACTGTGTTCTGTCAGCCCGAGGTAGAATGATAACCAGTTAGAGTTTACTTATAAATAAGCTTAGATAGCTAAGTTTGGACATGTTATCATGACTTTAAGTTTAGTTACTGTTTCATAATCAAATTGCATGGTTAATGTGTCTTAGGATTATTTTAAGTTATGTTAATTTCATCGGCTAAAACTCTATAGTTTTGTATTCTAAATCATGATTTTTCCAAATGTTGTATTGACGGAGTTTTCTCATGGTTTCACATTGTTACACATTCTTTTCCATCTATAGAGTCATTTCTTTAAGTACATGGCGCATATTCCGGTATGTTGTCCATTTAGTTCACTTTGCACTATAGGAACACTATTCTTGGACATGAGGACCACTCTATTGAATATTCCTTCCAATGGAATAGGAAATCTTGTTTCAAAGCCTCCGTAATTCTCCGCGAGCCTGGGATTCCCACTAGGACGCCGAGTTGGTTGTACCATTAAAGCCCATTGATTAGATTACACTATCGATGTTTTTGGTTATCGGTAATGTAACGGCTCTACACTGGACCGTCAGGAGCATCTAACGGCCCAATGTACGACCGTCACATTCAACTGAGTCTGATTTCTTAGTTCTGGATTCAGACTAATGTAACGGCCCAATATTGGAGCATCACATCATGTAACGGCCCAGTACACAACCGTCACACTACTTGAGTATTTTAGCCTAAGGATTGACCAAGGGTTGATATTCCAAGGTTCTAAATAGACTCTTGATGATCTAGAACTTATCATATTGATCAAGGAACCTAATATAATGAATGAAAGATAAAGAATGTATCGTTATGCTATCGATTTATTTCCATAAGCATAACCTTGCTTAAGTCATTCTTTATTTCTCATGATTCTTATTGAAGCAATCATTTATTGAATTATCGTTATCAAGAGCTTGTTGGAATTGTACATTCTTGGCCATACTTTATTGTTGCATGCGTGGATAAAACTTGATTTATACTTGAAGATGCGATCGAGCACTGATTGTGTTCAAGGGCTCTATGCTAGTTCCCTCGGTTGATTGTCGGAAACATACTATTATAAACCATGGGGTATGATGCTATTGGCGTTGCATTACGCTGGGAGTACTTTCTTTATAAATAAGTGAAAATCCACAACACAATATAACATGATTGATACTTGACTTTCTTGATATTCCACAGAAATTCACGAGGTACTTGCTCATAAGCAAAAGATACAGGAGTGATGATTATGTGGCTTGCTAGTACATTCTCGTTATATTCTTGTTTATAAAAGGCCATATCATGTTCTTGTTTCATTCTTGCTAGTTCATACTTGCTCTCATTCTATCTTACATGATCGTCTTGTTACTTGGTTTAAACGCGTGATTGATCGCATTCGCATGATTCTACCTTATCCTTTAGAGCTAAATTGTTAATTACTTTAATAGTGCCTTCATGTTGATGTGAAGATACCTACTGGGCAAGTGTGCTCATTACCTATTTTCAATCTTTTCAGGAGATAGAAGTGATTCGAATTCGGATTCGGGTTATACAAGTAGCGGGTCCGAGAGCAAATGAAAGTATTGTCAAGATGAGAGTGAAGACTTAGGAAGTCTAAATTGTTTAGATTGAGTCTATGTAATTTTCCTATTTTCTTGAGTCTGGTATATTGGAATAAGTGGAATTAATGATTGTATTTGAGTATTGAATTTGATTATTATGAAATAAAGTTGGAGTTTGAGTAAATATTGTGCAATTGCATTTATGTATGTGATTGTCTTGCGCTCTGATCGTTCTTGCTTGCAAGAAGGCTTACCATGCCGGCTGTTCGCGCTCCCCGAGTTAGTCTTCCGCTGTCATAAAGGCTCGGGGCGTGATAGTTAAGTTAGTATCAGAGCCTAAGTCTTAGGACTTAGGAAGAAGAATCATGTCATAGGATAAGTCCAAGGTTTAAGGACCCCTACCTATGAACTAAGGAAGAATCTTCATACCCATGTGAGAATTGGGTAGAGCCAGGATAAGATAATTAATTAGCTTTAAGATTACTCCTTCCAATTTCATGAGAAATAACAAGTTGTTATTTTTCTCTCAGGTACCTTATCTTACGAATGGCTCATCGTGCAGATTGGGATGGCATGCAACAAACAGTTGCCGGCCTTACTCAGGTATTGCAAACTATAGCGCAAGGTGGCGCAGGGGCAAGGGCTGGTGACCTACATCGCAATTTCTGGGGTTTAAATCCTCCACGATTCTATGGCTCTTTTAATCCCGATGAGGCAGAGAACTGGATTGACGAAATGAATCGAATATTTGACGTCATCCAATGCACCGATCAGGAGAAGGTGCGTCTCGCAACCTTTCAACTTAACAAAGATGCTCGCACCTGGTGGAAGTCAGTTCCGGCACCTCCAGCCAATGCACCTCATACATGGGATGGGTTCCTCACCCTATTTCATGCCAAATACTTTTCGGAGCACGTAAAGGAATGAAAGGCTATGGAGTTGGCCACCCTTCGGTAAGGAATGATGACGGTTTCCGAATATGAACTACAATTCTCAAGGCTAGCACCGTATGCATCACATCTAATCAGTACCGATTTATTAAAGGCGAATTGGTTTATGGACGGGTTACGTCCCGATTTCATCCAGCAGCTCGGGATCCAAAACATCCGTACTTATGCGGAGATGGTTCAGCGGGCATACCTATGTGAAAGGACCTTAGAGAAGGTCAAAAAATTGAAAGGAAAGGGAGAAGAATCCAGCCGACGTTCTGATCGGCGTTATAAGAAAGAGAGATTTAGCATCACGGAGCCTTACAAGAGCCGTGATAGTAAGAAGAGATCCAGGAATGGGAATGGTGGAAGTTCCCATAAGCAAAAGAAAGTCAAGGAGGAGAAGGAGCAGGTCTCCACGGCTTGCACATTTTGTGAAAAATTTGGCCATTCGGCTGAGGAGTGTTGGAAGCGCCTTGGTGCTTGTTTACGTTGTGGAAGCAGGGAGCATCGCATGTCAGAATGCCCCCTTATGAAGGACCAGTCATCTGGTAATAGATGCAGGAGGCAGGCTCACCTCAATGCCGTTCTAGAAGAAGAGGAAGCGCCCAGGGATGATGGGCTTATGGAAGGTACTCTTCAAATTTATTCTTGTCCTGCATTCGTGCTATTTGATACTGGTGCCTCTCATTTTTTTATCTCCACTACTTTTACTTAAACATTACCAATCGCATCAGTTCCCTTACCTTCAGATCTTGCTATTTCCACACCCTTAGGTTCTGGAACAAAGCTTACCGACTATTATCCTAATAGCAAAGTGATAGTAGAGGGTCATAATCTCCCCGCAAATTTAGTATGCCTTGACATGAAAGGTTATGATGCCATTTTAGGGGTAGATTGGCTTGTAGATCATGATGCTTATATCAATTGCCGAAACAGGATTATATCCTTTCGAAAGCCCGGTCTTCCAAAATTCTCTTTTCTTGGCATCAAGTACAAAAAACACCCCACTATCATATCCTCACTTCACGCTTGCAAACTTATCTCGCGAGGATGTGAAGCTTTTCTTGCTTCTGTCATTATTACGGAGTCCAAAGAGATTATCATAGCAGACATCTCTATTGTAAATGAGTTCCTAGACGTGTTTCCATCCGAATTACCCAGTTTACCACCCGAAAGGGAAGTGAACTTCACTATTGAACTCATTCTAGGAGCGGCACCTGTTTCTATAGCCCCTTACAGGATGTCCCCCACAGAGCTTAAGGAATTGAAGAAGTAGTTGCAGGAACTTCTGGATAAGGGTATCATCAGACCTAGCACATCCCCGTGGGGTGCGCCTGTCCTATTTGTCAAAAAGAAGGATGGTTCTCTCAGGCTATGCATCGATTACCGGTGACTGAATCAACTCACAAATAAAAATAAGTATCCGTTGCCACGTATTGATGAGCTCTTTGATCAACTTTCGGGAGTAGAGTATTTCTCTAAGATTGACCTCAGATCAGGTTATCATCAGCTTAGAATTAAAGAAGAGGACATTTATAAATCAGCTTTTCAAAGTCGTTATGGCCACTATGAATTCGTGGTAATGCCATTCGGATTAACTAATACCCCCGCAGCATTCATACAACTAATGAACAATGTTTTCCAGCCATATCTGGACCAGTTCATCGTCGTCTTCATTGATGATATCTTGATATATTCCCAGACAAAAGAGGAACATGAACAACATTTGAGAATATCTTTACAAACACTTAGAGAACACAAGCTTTATGCCAAACTCAATAAGTGTGAATTCTGGCTCGAGGAAGTTTCATTCCTAGGCCACATTATTTCAAAAGAAGGTGTTGCTGTGGATCCTTCTAAGGTAGAAGCTGTCAAGAATTGGAGTCGACCAACGACTGTATCGGAAGTAAGAAGCTTTCTGGGTTTAGTAGGTTATTATAGGATATTCATTAAGGACTTCTCAAAAATTACGGTTCCTTTAACTAGACTCACAAGAAAAGAAAACCCTTTTGTCTGGTCAAAGGACTGTGAAAAGAGCTTTCAAAGTCTTAAGAATCATCTTACAACAGCTCCTATTTTATCACTACCAATGAAAGGTGGTTGATTCGAAGTGTATACGGATGCGTCTGACATTGGCTTAGGATGCGTTCTCATGCAGAGTGGAAAAGTAATCTGTTATTCTTCTAGACAACTAAAACGTCAGGAAGAAAATTATCCTGTACATGATTTGGAATTGGCAGCAGTTATTTTCGCCTTGAAAATTTGGCGTCATTACCTTTATGGAGAAAAGTTCACAGTATACTCGGACCACAAAAACTTGAAATACTTATTCTCTCAGAATGAGCTTAACATGAGGCAGAGGAGGTGGTTAGAATATCTCAAAGACTTTGATTTTGCTATTCAATATCATCCTGGCAAGGCTAATGCTGTAGCAGATGCACTCAGCAGAAAACCAATGGGTATGTTATCAAGTCTTATGATTAGTGTAACTAACCTTGTTCCCCAATTTGCTCAGTTGAACTTAGATATAGAAATAAATGAAGAAGATTATTTTATAGCTAATATCTGAGCTCAACCTACATTGATAGAAGATCTGGTCAAACTGTAAAATGATGATCCTATATTACTGGAAGTTAAGGCCAATATTGAACAAAGACCGGATTTTTCTATTTCCAATGACGGAAGATTATTATTCAAGGGCCAAATATGTGTACCAGATTATGAGGCTACGAAGAAACTGATCCTAGATGAAGTGCATAATTCCAAATACACAATTCATCCAGGAGGAACAAAGATGTATCAAGATCTCAAAAGAAATTTATGGTGGCCCAACATGAAGAGAGAAATAGTTGATTTCGTATCCCGTTGTCTCACCTGCCAACAAGTAAAAGCAGAACATTTTAGACTCGCAGGTAAATTACACCCCTTGAGTATTCCCGAATGGAAATGTGAGAGTATAGGGATGGACTTTATTATGGGTTTACCTAAGATAAGAGGTGGACACGATGGAATATGGGTAATCATAGACCGATTGACTAAATCCGTATACTTCATACCAATAAAGAGTCGATGTTCTGCGGATATTCTAGCAGCATTATACATAAAGGATATTGTCAAACTACATGGTCTCCCAGTCACTATTATATCTGATAGAGATCCTCGATTCACATCACAGTTCTGGAAGGGTCTACAACAGTCACTAGGGACTAGATTGAATTTCAGCACAGCTTTTCATCCACAAACAGATGGTCAAACGGAAAGAACAAATCAGGTAGTAGAAGATATGCTCTGGGCTTGTGCTATCGACTTTGGAGGTAGTTGGCATGATCATTTGCCTCTAGTAGAGTTTGCATTTAACAATAGTTACCAGGCCAGCATACAAATGGCACTTTTTGAAGTTTTATACGGAAAAAGCTGTCGATCACCAATATGTTGGAGTGAAATAGGGGAAAGACAATTCCTAGGCCCCGATCTCATTAGGAATTCTACAGAAAAGATCAAGATCATTCAAGAAAGAATGAAAATGACACAAGATAGGCAAAAGTCTTATGCTGACAATCGAAGACGTGACTTGGAGTATCAGGTAGGAGATCATGTATATTTAAAGATTTCTCCATGTCGTGGTATTCGAAGATTTGGCATTAAAGAGAAGTTAACTCCAAGATTCATTGGCCCATTTGAAATTCTCGAAAGGGTTGGTGAAGTGGCTTACAAATTGGCTTTACCTCCACAATTAGCAGGAGTTCATGACGTATTTCACGTCTCTATGCTGAAGAAGTATGTATATGATCCTGACCATAATATTACTTATGACAATCTGGAAATTCAGAAGGATATGACGTACGAGCAAAAGCCAATAAAGATTCTGGAACGGGAAGTACGTCAACTAAGAAATAAAGTTATTCCTATGGTCAAGATTCAATGGAAGGAAACATGGCCATATGAAGCAACATGGGAAACCGAAGCAGCCATGCGAAAAAGATTCCCAGAATAATTTAACTGTAAGTACACTCTCCGAAATCCATATATTGAATTTGGGGACCAAATTCTTCTAAGTGGGGGAGGGTGTAGTGCCCCAGAATTTATAAATAATTTTTGAATTATAAAATAATTTTCTGGAAATTATAAAGGCTTAAATAAATTAATGAAGGGGTTATTAGATTAATAAGTCAATATAAGGCTCAAAAAGGCTAATTAGTTAACCTAGCCTATCTAATAATTGTCCAAAAGGTTTATGGACCAAGCCCATCAAGTTTGGCCCATATTCTAGAAGGGTAATTGGCTTATTCACGTATTTTAAGGATAAATACTAATTATAAAAGATAATTATATGGATAAACAAATAAAAGAGCTTTATTAAATTGAAACTCCATACACGTTACATGTAACGGTCTATCGGGCGACCGCCACAGCCCTATAACGCACCTAGACACGACCGTTACATCCTGCAGATTCCGTAAGGTGAGGAAATTACAAAAAGATTGGAACTTTGAAATCCTATCTACAAGAGATCGATTTGGGATAGATTATAACATTGCTAAGAACTCTTAGGGATTAGTTTCTGACAAATTAAGGACTCTAGAATTGATCTAATCTTCAAATCCTAACCAAAACCCTATAAATAGGACCTAGTTCTGAACTTAGCGACCCTTACTTTTGGCCCGTGAAGAATCAAGGTAAGGAGTCATAATTTCGGGTAAGTTCTTTAGAAGATTTTGTTTAGTATATTATAGACTAATAGTTCTCCAAATTTCGTACTAGGAGACCAAGCAACCAAGAAGATAGAACCTTCCAAAGTTGCTGATTCAACCTTAGCAACCCAGGAATCTGAATGCAAGACCCCTGAAGATCCAGAGATTAGGACGTCTAAACGAGGTAATTAGAGTTCAATCATTTAGAACTTTTTATACCCAATAGTATCATCTCCTTACCCTCAAAATTTCACATCCTTAGGTCAAGAGGTTGAGGAAATAGAGCAGATTGAAGTTGCTGATTTATCACAAGAAGTACAAGGGTCTAAGGGTAGCACCTAGCATTAAATTCGAAGTTTGAAGGTCTTAAAAGAGGTATGTTATCTCATGATTGGTAAAAACAACTTGTTAGGGATAAAAGTCCTCTGATTGTGCTTGATTTCATGCATTATAGACTAAGAATTTCATGATTTCATAGTTTTATACATTCATGCATCTCTTAGCCCTAAATGGAAATTAAAAGGTATTATCTTGTCTATTCACTAAACCCTTGCATATAGTTGGCCTATGCATCGTTATCATGATTAGGACAGTGGTAATATGTTGATTTCCAGGCATGTTATGTTTTCATAAACCTTCACTTTAGTTTACTGCCAGCAGGTTCTCTGATGCACTAACGTGAGACCGTCACATGCATGTAACGGCCTTACGATAGACAGTCACATTCTGTTGTGTTTTATTTGTTCTATTGTCTCTGACGCACCCTAGCAGGAGCGTTACACCACTGTAACGGCCCCTAGATAAATCGTCACAATACTGTAACGCGCCTATCCTAGACCGTTAGGCACTGTGTTCTGTCAGCCCAAGGCAGAATGATAACCAGTTAGAGTTTACTTATAAATAAACTTAGATAGCTAAGTTTGGACATGTTATCATGACTTTAAGTTTAGTTACTATTTCATAATCAAATTGCATGGTTAATGTGCCTTAGGATTATTTTAAGTTATGTTAATTTCATCAGCTAAAACTCTATAGTTTTGTATTCTACATCATGATTTTTCCAAATGTTGTATTGACAGAGTTTTCTCATGGTTTCACATTGTTACACATTCTTTTCCATCTATAGAGTCATTTCTTTAAGTACATGGCGCATATTCCGGTATGTTGTCCATTTAGTTCACTTTGCACTATAGGAACACTATTGTTGGACATGAGGACCTCTCTATTGGATATTCCTTTCAATGCACTAGGAAATCTTGTTTCAAGGCCTCCGTAATTCTCCGCGAGCCTGGGATTCCTACTAGGATGTCGAGTTGGTTGTACCATTAAAGCCCATTGATTAGATTACACTATCGATATTTTTGGTTATCGGTAATGTAACGGCTCTACACTGGACCGTGAGGAGCATCTAACGGCCCAATGTACGACCGTCACATTCAACTGAGTCTGATTTCTTAGTTCTGGATTCAGACTAATGTAACGGCCCAATATTGGAGCGTCACATCATGAAACAGCCGAGTACACGACCGTCACACTACTTGAGTATTTTAACCCAAGGATTGACCAAGGGTTGATATTCCAAGGTTCTAAATAGACTCTTGATGATCTAGAACTTATCATATTGATCAAGGAACCTAATATAATGAATGAAAGATAAAGGATGTATAATTATGCTGCCGATTTATTTCCATAAGCATAACCTTGCTTAAGTCATTCTTGATTTCTCATGATTCTTATTGAAGTAATCATTTATTGAATTATCGTTATCAAGAGCTTGTTGGAATTGTATATTCTTGGCCATACTTTATTGTTACATGCGTGGATAAAACTTGATTTATACTTGAAGATGCGATCGAGCACTGATTGTGTTCGAGGGCTCTATGCTAGTCCCCTCGGCTGATTGTCGGAAACATACTATTATAAACCATGGGGTATGATGCTATTGGCGTTGCATTGCGCTGGGAGTACTTTCTTTATAAATAAGTGAAAATCCATAACACAATACAACATGATTGATACTTGAGTTTCTTGATATTCCACAGAAATTCACGAGGTACTTTCTCATAAGCAAAAGATACTGGAGTGATGATTATGTGACTTGCTAGTACATTCTCGTTACATTCTTGTTCATGAAAGGCCATATCATGTTCTTGTTTCATTCTTCCTAGTTCATACTTGCTCTCATTCTATCTTACATGATCGTCTTGTTACTTGGTTTAAACGCGTGATTGATCGCATTCGCATGATTCTACCTTATCCTTTAGAGCTAAGTTGTTAATTACTTTAATAGTGCCTTCATGTTGATGCGAAGATACCTACTGAGAAAGTGTGCTCATTACCTATTTTCAATCTTTTCAGGAGATGGAAGTGATTCGAATTCGGATTCGGGTTATACAAGTAGCGGGTCCGAGAGCGAATGAAAGTATTGTCAAGATGAGAGTGAAGACTTAGGAAGTCTAAATTGTTTAGATTGAGTCTGTGTAATTTTCCTATTTTCTTGAGTCTGGTATATTGGAATAAGTGGAATTAATGATTGTATTTGAGTATTGAATTTGATTATTATGAAATAAAGTTGGAGTTTGAGTAAATATTATGCAATGGCATTTATGTATGTGATTGTCATGCGCTCTGATCATTCTTACTTACAAGAAGGCTTACCATGCCGGCTATTCGCGCTCCCCGAGTTAGTCTTCAGCTGTAATAAAGGCTCGGGGGGTGACACTCTTCATGAGCTCCGGGCATTCACTTTTCATGTGTCCTGGTTTTTTATAGTGAAAACATGTAAACTTGTCAGAACCTCTATTCTTGTCAAATTTAAAATCTGAGTTCTTACCATCCTATTACGGCCTTCTTCTTCCGAAGCTCTTACCTCTAGTCCTTAGAAATTTTTGGAATTGCCGGGTTAGCATAGCATGCTGCTCATCATCAAGACCTGAGAGATTCTCATATTCCTCACTGCTCTCACCACTGCTTCTGGATACCTTAAGAGCTATGCTTTTTCCTTTCTTGTTCACGTCTGTATTCCTCTTATGGTTGATCTCGTAAGCCATCAAGGATCCTATCAACTCTGTGACAGTCATAGTGGATAGGTCCTTAGACTCTTCTAAGACAGTGGCTTTTGTGTGCCATAACGGGGTTAGGGACCTTAGTATTTTCCTAACCAATTCACTTTCCTGGATGGGTTTACCCAGAGCTTTCAAACTATTGGTGACTTGTGAGAGTCTAGCATATATTTCTGATATGGTCTCATCGAGCTTCATTCTAAATAATTCATAATCATAGGTCAACATATTTACCTTGGTGGCTCGTACCTGTGATATTCCCTCATAGATCAACTGAAGTTCATCCCACATTTTCTTGGCTGTTTCGCATGCAGAAATTCTAGAATACTCCTCAGGATGTACATCGCACTCCATGATGTTCATCGCCGTCCAATTTACAGTTGATACACGTATCTGCTCCCTGGACCAAGTACCTTCATCTTCAGGAAGCTCGAATGGTCCGGTAGTGATGACCCTCCACAGTTCATGGCTCTAAGCCCTTAGAAACACCTTCATCCTATTTTTCCAATAGAGATAGTTAGTACCATCAAAGAATGGAGGATGATTAATAGAATGTCCCTCAGGGATGAAGCTACGAGGGGCGCTAGATCTAGGTGTTCCCTGGTCATTGGACCACATGTTGGGAAACCTGCTCTGATACAAATTGATAGAAAAGAAGAAGGTGATCTAGAAAGGGGGGATTGAATAGATCGCCTACTGCTAATAGCGGATTAAAAAATTCTCAATCAAACTTCTGAGCAGTGGCAAAACACAGTGACACACACAACCAAAATAATTTTAACGAGTGAAATGAGCAAGAAAAACTCAAGAACTAAACACAGATAATCGATTGAATAGGTGAAGGGCAGACAAATAAGGAGTGAATAGCAAGCACTCTTTACTCAGTTAGATCTAGAGACCAAAGTAATTTCATCATGCAGCCAGAGAAGTAAGAGGCGGAGGTTGGACTTGAAGGTCTCCTCACGCAAGAAAGCAGCGGTCCAGGTAGGCCTAGCCTACCCTTCTAGCTGAGTCTTTTGATATACCGTTTGGCTGCAGTGAAATTACAATCAAGAGGCAATTCAACAAGACAAACCACAAGAATGGCACAAAGATTTTTAGGTGGTTCGATTGCCAACCGCAATCTACGTCCACCCCTCGCTCACACCGAGCGAGGATACTTTGCACTATGCAATAACACCAAGCAAACTCAGTCTGCAACAGGATGCTGCCTCACAGCTTGAATCCAGAGGGAGACAAATCCCTCATCCCCGATTCTACAACCCATAGAATTGAACCCCCTAACCCTGTGTCCACAAAGCTAGGATCGGAGGTTAAACCTCCCTTCCTCTGAATCTCAGAGGGAACCCACGATTGACCCCCAATCACTTGCAAATGGAGACAATGTCTCACTTCCTCCAAAACACTCGGAGGGAACTGGACGAAGCATCAAAATGAGAATAAAAATAAGAATGAAAGAAAAGCAAACAGAACTGAAATAAAAATTGAATGTAGCTTCATAGAGGCGCTTTGAAGAACTCAGCGGCTGGCTGCTCTCTTATATCCTCTCCTCACTCTCTTCCTTCGGACTGAGCTTTTCACTCTCTCTCTTTTTCTGTTGCTGCTCTCTTTTCAGATGGGATCTTCACACAACAGGAGCTCTAGCAGCTTTCAACTGTCTCAGCAGCACCCTTTCGATCGAGGGTGACCTCAATTTATATAGTAGAGTATCGTAGAGGAGAAGAAGACATCGAATTAGTTTAATCCATGTGTAAATAGAATATTCCCCAATCATTGAGCTCTCTTGTCTTCTGCCACGTGGACATCTCTTTTCACGCCAAAAGGAATCTCTCGATGAGATTGGTCCAAAATTAGGTGGAACTAAAACTTGAATGTGCGTGACTGAATAAGTGATCACGTGCCTTGGAAGGAGTGTCAGTGTCTCGAGTCATCTGCCTTCTAGGTCAAGGCATCTTTTAAGACATCAACTTCCTTAGTCTTGATTGGTCGGTGCAGCATGCATTTCCCTTTGCTAGTTTAGTATTGCATCGATGCATCTCACTTGGTGCCTCGATGCATCAACCTTGTATCCTTTGAAGGCGCTGGCATTTTCTTGGCTGGCTTCGTTCTGCGTCGAAGCATCTTGCTTAGTACCTCGATGCATCACTCTTGAGTGCGTCGATGCAGTGGCTAACTGCTCCGACTTGTCGCTCTGCGCAAGCTGGCTCTTGATCGTGCCGCATCGATGTAGTGGCTGACTGCATCGACCTTATGTGCTTCGCCCGCTATCTGCGTCGAGGTAGCTGCTTGCTGCATCGAGGCAGTGTCCTTCATACTCCATTCTAAAATCACAGTTGCTTCAAGGCAGTCCTTAGCAACATTGATTTGTCCAATAAATTCCATGAGAACCACTTGACATCCTTGCATTTAAACAATATGTAAATCAGTTTAAACTATTCAATGTAATCATGTGCAATTTTATTCAATCACAGTACTCAACTTTTTCTTTATGGTTGAAATTGATAGAATAACTCATATTGGTTTGACATCAACAAAACACAGAATGTAACAAGCAGGTGAACACTTTGACAGTGTCATTGGTCACCTGAACCACCAGCTTCTTCTTGGGCGGTTGCCTGCCAGGCTTGGATGCCATCCCTAGTCTATCAAAAATAGATACTCGGGACGTAGAGGCCTGGGCTGAATAATCCTCCTCCTCCGTGTGTGTAGAGCTGGCCCACGGAGAGGTAGGCCGCACCTTCTTGCCGCCCCCCTGGCATTTCTGCCCACGTGGGGGCTGAGTTGTAGACCTCGGGGATGCTGAGGTCTCAGTGTTTGTCGGACTCTGCATATGTTGCAAATTCGACATGTAGAAGGGCTCCTCCGCCCTTGCGCCCCTTATAATTCGGGCCTCCTCCTTGGTGACCCATATTTTCTTCAAGCGGAGCTGACGCTCCTCAATTGGGTTGCCTCCTGATCGCGGTCGGGGAGCCGGTGGCTTGGGCCGTTGCACTGGGCCCTGGTTTATCGCCGATATAGTGGGCTTCTTCATTTTCACTCCGTCTTCCTGAACCTGCCGGAGGAGCTCAAAGCGATTGGAGGTAGGGATGGTTGGGACGTGACGATCCCGTGGCAAAATCGGCTCACCTCCATCGAGCCGAATGCGAATGTCTCTGACAATTATGGTTTTTCCGGAGCGGGATGCTGCCGCAGCGGGCTTGTTGCCCTTACGGTTATGACATTACCCCCGTTGAGCAAGAGCGACGTGGGCGATGCCTGCCATAGGCACAACGTTATGGTGGCGGCAACGCGGCCCCCGTTGAGCAGGGGTAGTACCCCTGAGGGTGGCCGCAGTGGAGTTGGTGCCGCTGTGGCGACGACACTGCCCCCGTTGTGTAGGAGCGACACCGATAGTGATTTGATTGACTAAGAATACTCGACCATTTGCTAGGGATAAAGGCCTGACACCTTCGGCCATCATCACGGCGGCCGAGCGAACTCGTCCGATTGCTGGGACAAAGGGCCTGACACCCCCGGTCTGTGAAGAGTTGGCTGGGCGGACCCGACCAATGGTAGAGGTTGAGGGCCTGACACGCCCGATGGCTATCTTGTTGACCGGGCGGACCCGGCCAGTTGCTGAAGTAGAGGGCCTGACACGCCCGATGGTTGTCTTGCAGACCGGGCGGACCCGGCCAGTTGTAGAAGTAGAGAGCCAGACACCCCCGATGGTTGTCTTGCAGACTGGGCGGACCCGACCGGCTATTGGGGTCGAGGGTCTAACACCCCCGATAGTTGGCTTGTTGGCCGAGCGAACCCGGTCGGCTGTTGTAGTGGAGGGCCTGACACCCTTAGTAGTTGTCGTCGCAGGCGTGGCTAAACTGACTTCAACCACGGGTACAATGCCCAAGAAGAAGGGCCAGCCAACGACTGCTGGGAAGTTGCCGAAGACGGTGGGGGTGGCAAGGTATCCTAACTTGGTGTGATTGACGATGACTTGAGGGCCGTAGGTGACACTGCCATCGTTGCCGTTGTTGTTGTTGGTGGTGGTGCGTAGCACAAATGAAGAAATGCGCAGATGCACAAAGAGCTCTCAGATGAGTAGAGAGATGTGCCCTCCTCTTTCCGTCCTGTAAGAGGAAGAGGGGCAATCAGAACCTTGAAGAAGGTTTTGGGGACTGACTTTGACAGAAAGAAGAAAAGCAAGAAAGGTCCCACCGGGCGTGCCAGCCTATGGACCACCGAATTTTTTGTAGAAAAATAAACATTTAAAATGTTCTTTTTGAAAAGAGACATTCCCTCTGTGTATAGAGGTTTATTCTGTGGGTGCCCATGATATCAGATAATTTGGGTTCGGGTGCTGGACCTCTCCCCTCTGACCGAAGTCAGTGTTAATTTACATCTGCCTAACGTTCGAACACCTTTATTTAACTGTCAAGGAAGTCCCAAAATCTCCTCTGTAGGGTTCTGATGTTGAGGGCTAGCTCGTTTGAAAGGCTCATAAGGACCACTCACTCACCACCAACCGATAGGATAACTGAGTTAGGGTTTCAACAGAGGCCCATTATATTTAGGCAAAACCCTAAAATTTAGAAGTATGAATGCAAATTTATGAAAGCCATAAGCATTTTCAAAGTGGAGGGAAGTTTTCTAGACCCCGAGGGTATTTTGATAATTTTACCTTCCTAGGGCTATTTTGATAATTTTTTTAGGGTAGGTGTATTTCTGAAATTTCTAGGCTGGAATGGAAGTAGGACCAGGTTCCCGACTTTCCAGAGCGTTGAGGCCATTTATGAAGGGTTTTAGGGGCGAATAGGCCATGACTAGGTCACAAGGGTATTTTGGTAATTTTACCATACCCTATATAGAACTAGGTTTAGGGTAATACCCGAGTGTCGGACGGGGTCAACAACGTCCTTAGGCCGAAAGAGTACTAAGAAGGCTCACGTGTGTCAATTTTGCCCAAGGAGGGCTATATATATAATTTTTTAAAAGCCATGGGTTTTCTTGTAATTTTTTCAAATTGACATACAAGGAAGAAAATTGGCAGAATACACAAAGTATATTCATAGCCCAGATGGGTACAAGGATTGTCAGCGAGTTGTCGACTGTACAAGGATCCGCACTAACGTGGGAGGTAGGGGTGTAGCCCCAATTACAAGAAGTTGCAGGGTATAACTACAAATTATAGGACTCTTTTTTTTTGTTTCTCGTGGACCTGGGAATGACATTTTCGTAATTCCCCCGTTATATGGGTGGAACTACTTAATTTAATCACCCCGGGACGTAAAAATTTATAAACATGGCCCGTTGAGGGGTATAATTATAAAAATACCCCTTAGGGGCATATACACAAGACCCGGGGACTTACCCCTCACGGGCCAAGATAAACGAACAAAAATCCTTGCGCTGGATGCTTCAAGTGTAGGTGATGCTCCGTAGTTTATGTCCTTCTCTCCTTCTGGACCCTTGGGGGTCTATTTATAGAAGTAGGAGGCTACCCGGGGTCGTTTGAACCGGTATGGGTTGAACGGGAGAGTGTTTGAACCCGTACGGGTTAAACGGGGAGAAAATGACCCCGGGGAGGTCATTTTCCTCCATTTTTTTATTTTTCTTTATTTTCTGTGCGCTGGAGAGGAATCGGCTCGGGGTGGGAGGTCCCCAGACCCGTCCGGAGTCAAATGACCCCGGGCGGGACCTGCCCGGGGTGGATGACCCCAGGCAAGTCCTCCCCGGGGTCATCCAACCCCAGGCAGGCTTGCCTCCCTGCCTGGGGTTGATCAACCCCGGGTAGGTCCCCCCGGGGTCGGTTGACCCCGGGAGGGTCCCGCCCGCCTGCGCGCAACCCCGGGCAGCCCTGCTCGCCTGCGCGTGGGCCCACCTAGGGTCGGGCGACCCCGTACGGGTCCCCCCCAACCCCGGACGGGTCCCTTGTCACCCCAGAGAGGTCCATCCGCTGTCGTTTCACCCCGGACAGGTTCTTTCCACCCCGAACGGGTTCTTCTCACCCCGGATGGGTGTTGACGGGAGGTTTTTTTTTGTAGGCAAAATTTGCTTCCAACAATATACTAGGGTCTTTATTAATTGAGAGTTTGATTGAGGTAGAACTTCATATAGGGATTTTATTTCTTATAATTTTATTGATTTATCTACCTTGTTAATTTTTACCATTGTCTTGGGTATCAGAGGCAGGTTTTTATATTTATTTTTATTCTAAAAGGGGAATATTAACTAGCCATATTTATTTATTCTAAAGACATTATACTCATGTTTTTTTATCAATTCAAATATTATTAATGATTTCTTAGAGGAATATTTAGATGACATCGTTTAATGTGTAGATTCTCTTTTTCCTTTCAAAAATATAGATATTTATTCCTATTTTAGCCTTTAAAATTTGTCGGGCGTTACATAAACTCCCTCCAAATGAAACCAAATGGAATGAAAAACACATCAAGAAAAATGTGATAAATGTTAGTGCATTAAACATTATGAGGAAATAGCATAGAATTTGATGTAATTCTATGAATTTCAACGTGCAGCTCAGCAAGAGAAGTTTGGAGTGAGTTGGCATGCAAGTATGATGGAGATGCAAAGTATGCATGCATGATGGCTCATGGAGAAAGTGATGTTTAGGTAAATTCTGATTCTGAAGAAGTTTCAATTGAAGAATGGCAATCCGAATATGCAGAACTGTATGAAACATGTAAGAAGTTCAAATCTGAAATCAAGAGATTGAAAAAGAAAAATGATGAAAATGTGCATGCTAATTCCTCTTGTGAAAACTGTAAAATATTGGAGTCAAAAATTGAAAATCTAGAAGAACAAACTGAATATTTTGAATCCAAAGTTGAATTACTATTAGATGAGATGTCTTGTATGAATGAAGACCTTGAAATGTCTAGAAAATCTAATACATCTCTTGAAATTGAAAATGATTGTCATGATTTGCGTGAACAAAATAAACTCTTGCTGTCTAAAATTTTCATGCTTGAGAAAAATGAAGAATGTCTTAAGAGCAAGCTAGCTTCTTTATCCGATGATGAGAAAATGTTTGAAAAGCTTCTTGACAATCAAATTGATAGCAAAAGCATCATGATTGAAAAAGAAGATCTTAAAAAGAAAAATGGTGTAATGTTAATCCAAAATTCTTTACTTGAGAGTAGATTAAAATATCTTGATAAACTTGAATCAAAAAACTCTTTGTTGAAATGTGAAAATGAACAGTTGCTTGCTAAGACCTCAAAGTTTGCTGAAACTGAGAAAGTTCTTGAAAAATTAATTGAAAAATTAAACTCTATAATTGCTGAAAATAAGGAAGTCGTACAAGAAAATGAAAACTTTAAATATGTGAATTGTATGTTGAATGACAAGGTTTGTGCATGCGAAGAAGAAATCACAAGTGCTGAATTGCATATCTCTGCTTTAGAAGAAGAAGTGTAAATCTTAAAAGATGACTTGTCAAGATTTGTAAAAGGAAAAGAGTCTTTGGATAAAATGCTTGGTGTCAAAATGAATTTTCAAAGAGAAGGCATTGGATATTCCCGTTTGAAAAAAGTCATTTGAATCTAAATTGAAAACTTCATTTGTTCATGCTTCTGACATTCCCAGCACTTTCAAGGCACCTCCTCCTATCTCTCAAAAGAAAACTTCTGAAAATGGTTTCGAGAAAATGAAAAATTTTAACACAAAATCCTTCATGCCAAATAAATCGCAGAGAATGAAAATAAATGTTGAATGCTTTTATTGTGGTATGTATGGTGATGCCATGGATAACTGTAATGTCATGAAAAAGGATGACCAACGGGCATGTGAAGATAAAAATACTTTCAAAAGACAAATAAATGCTTCTTGCTTTTATTGTGGTAAGCTAGGCCATATAATGAAAAATTACTTTATGAAGCAACACGATGATTTTCATGCTATGAATGCTAAACTTGATTTTCAAAGAAAATTCAGTGATAGACATGCTTTTCATGCTCAAAGGTTTTTATCCTACAAAGGATTTTTTTTTTGAAAAAACTCATGCTCATAATGAAAAATCATTCCGTAAACCCACATCTCCTTGTTACTTTCATTGTGGGAAGTACGATCATGTTATGAAAGATTATTGGTCAATCAAAAATAATAACTTTCAAGCTTCTAGGTTGAATGCTAGGTTTAATTTTATTAAATCTAGATCTTTCGAAAATAGAAGATAGAATGCTTTTGAAAACTCCTTTGCTCATAAAAGGAAGTATATTGCTAGAGTTGTTCCTCCTCAATACTTTTATTGTGGAAACCATGGACATGTTATTGAGGATTGCATGATTATAAAGAATGATGATATGGTGGCAATGAAAATGTCGAAGAAAGCTTTTGGTAGTAATGCTACTAACCTCTAGGGACCCAAGAAAACTTGGGTGCCCAAATCTGTCAAATGAGTTGATCTGGATGCAGGTGTGCCTTGAGGTAAATAGAGAATAAAGGGGTTCCAATAAAAATGGAACAAGACACACTTATTTGGTAAAATCCTGAGCTTGCTTATCTTCATTGTCAAAATTGGTGATTCTGATGTTTTTACTTATGTGAGTCTATTATGTTTCTCATTTCATGTTCTGAATTCTTCACAATCCATACAAGCTTTCATTGAATGAATGTTTGGTATATTAAATGGTGATATGTGAAATGACAGATTAAGTCTGTCAGGAAGCTATCACTAAGCGTGAGGTGATCTTCGGATCAAGTTCTCCGCCTCATACCAAAATTTAGAAATTAGAATGTTTGGCCTATGAGGAATCATGTATTTTGAATGAAATCAACTTGCCTTTGATTTGCATAGCTTTCAAATTGAATCTGAAAATTTTTCTTATTTCAAGAAAGTTAAATTTTTAAAATGTGGAATTGTTTAAATGACTTTGTGTGGTTGCTTTGTAATGGTGATAAGCTATTTGACATGTTCAAAAATCTTCTTCTTGTTAATAGATGTTCAAACACTTATCTTGTTTGATTATCAAATTCTATTTGAAAGTTGTTGGACACTTGATCATGCACATCCAAAATGCATTTTGCAAATTCATACACATAAGCCATATCATGTTCAAACTGAAGCTCATATCTCATGCAATACTATTTTAAATGATCATTGTTGAACATTTGTGTTCTAAAGAAAATGGTTATTCATGATGAAATCTGAAATAAAATCCTCATGGTTCAGTTCTAAATTCAATAAAAATTCATCTCTTAAATTTACTGGTCTCATGCTCACTAGAATGTTCTAGACTGCACATAAACTAAAAATCTGTATAAAAAGATTGCATTGGCATCTTTGCATATCATTCACATATTCTGCATACATTGTGAATATGAGTCTCATTGCATACCTTGATTCATGAGTGCTTACACGAATGTTTTTCTGAATCCTTGCATGTTTGTATGTATTTAGTTTATAAAACTTTTTCTTGACTGTTCTAAGGCTTCACCTCCTTCCTAAATAACAATGTAGTGATTTTGTTCATATGTGATACATGTCATACACTAAGGGGGAGGATTTGGTCTTGACCATACATACATTTAAGGGGAGTCATAACTATGTCTTGATAAATTCATTTTATACATGCAAAATATTACCCCCACACTCTGCACATAATGAAATTAATGGCTTTAATTGATAAAGATTTTAGAAATTCTTTCTAACACTTTAAAGGGAACTTGAATCTCTACATGGACATTAAAGAGTAATCGTGAGGATAAAGCTGTCTACCCCATAATAATCAATAAGTGGAATGTCGAACCTAGTAGTCGGGAATCTCCACTGAAATAAATGAGAAAACTTGCGCCGAACGATGAAGCAAAAATCTATACAAAAAATTAAAATACGTGACGAATCCTAGTAGCCGGGAATCCCTATTGAGACATATGAGGAAACTCGCGTCAAAAGGTGAAGTCCATTAAAAGAAACAAAAACGGGGTTGTGCGAAGCTACCGATAGTGGAGGATCTAAAGTGAAAGTGTAGAGAGGAGATTACCTTCTAGTGTTCTTAAGAAAATCTGAATATCCATATATTTTGAAGCTCATTATTCATTACATCACATTTCACTTTTGGGTATTATTGTAATGAATGTATACTCTGAATTTGCTTACATTCATGGTTTATGAAGTACTTCTAGTTGTGTATGCAAAACTCTTTTAGTTATTCTTCATGTCTTACTTTTTAAATTTGAATCACTTGCTCTTTTCTTAACACGTGCCCCATTAAGGGGGAGTTACTATTAGTACTATGTGTGTGCATGATGGTTGTGCTTGTGTGCTTGTCTGTTCATACATTCTCCATTGATCTTGTTGTTATTGATAACAAATGGGAGAAATAGGAAGGGTGCTCATGTTCATCTTGATACATCATATACATGGTATTTTTAAGATAGCAATGGTGCTCACTTCGGCATCTTATGTTCATTGGTAGAATAGGTTGAGCATAGTACATACACTTTGCATTTGGTAGATGAAAGTCATATCGTGCATATCTGCATATTTGCCATTTTCAACATGTACATAGTGCATACACTTTGCATTTAGAAGATGAAGATCATGTTGTGCATACATGCATATTTGGCATTTTTAACATTCATATAGTGCATACTTTGAATTGCATTATTTTGAACGCTACATTTTGCACATATCTTTAGGCCTTACATGTTCATATCAATTCTAATAACCCCATTGTCAGTCGTCTTTTGTTGATGACAAAAAGGGGGAGAATGGGTTTGTGTGCTTTAATGGGGGAGAATAGGTTTGATTGCTTAATGCCTTATCTTTGAGTCTTAGATCATTGAGTGAAATGCTTGGTTAAGATGATTGCAAAGTGTTCACAACTGTTCGCATTGAAAACTCACACTGCTCACAATGTTTCTCATTAAATGAAATGCTTCTAGTCTTTCTTTTGGAACTCTCGCACATATCATTTTATCATCATCAGAAAGGGGGAGATTATTGCATCCCCTAGTCTATTTTAGTGCTTGGTTTTAATGATAACAAACTGAGTGTGCTTGTGTGCATATGTCATTAAGCAAGAATCAAAATACATGGTGGACATCATTTGGAGTTCAAAAGGATGCTTGGATGAGTACCTTGTTGACTACATGTCAAAATAGGTGTTAAATGTCCCTTTTACTCTTCAAGAACCATTAGTAAGGCTAAAATTTCTCAAATCTTTCATTGGGAGACTTTTGGGTAAGAAGGAGTGTCGACCCATAGTCCTAATGTGTTGAACTACATGTTGTTACATGTATTTTGTTCTTGGGGCTGTCGAGGTCTTAAATTGTGTTTGAGAGCTTAACTCAATCCTGGTGAAAATTGGTTGGTTGATGGTCTTACACTGCATAGATACATGGTGATTCAAGCTTATGTTTTGGTTGTGGAGATTGTGAAGTGTGGTATTTTTAAAATGAAGATTCATGGGACTTTTGTAAAGTCTTGAATGTATTCCATGCACTTCTTCATGGGTTATTAAGGTTTTAAGATGTGTGCTTCATGCATTTTCTGCATGGGTTTTTGAGGGTCACACATATTGTTTAAATGGAGGGGCGTATGAAGTTAATTTTTGGTTGAGACATTTTGGGTTTTCACGCATTTTCTACATGAGGTTCTTGGGCTTGCATTATGTTCAATCTATTCAGATAAAGCTTGATGGAATGTGATTTGAATGGTGTTCATACTTTGGTTAAATGCATGGCCAATTGTTCTTGATTTTTGGACTGAGGAAAATTGAGCTTGGTTTGTGCTTTTCATGCATTTTCCTCGTGGGGGCCCTTGAGCTAGTAAAAGGTTTAAATCCTTCAAATGGTTCATGGTGAAAAATGGTTGCATGATATTCTCATATTGAAGGGATGTATGGTAAGTTTATTTCAATTTCTAAGCAAACAAGCCCAATGTGTTATCCTTGATCCATTGGTGTTGATTCTCGTGCAAGTCAATTAATTCAACTTGCTTTTAAACATGGAAATTTATATTTGAATGTTTGATGTCAATGGGTTGCATGTATAGATCATTTTTAATACCCCGATTTTTTGAGAAATTAATTAGAAATTCGAAATTAATTAGAAATTTATTAATTAGAAATTCCTTAATAAATAGACTGAGGTAAATTTCGACCATTTTATAAAAATACATAAAAATTATATTCTTGTAGAGGATAACACGTTTAACAAACTTGCTTTTGTGGCCAACCCAAATAAAATCTGTATGTAGGCCGAATTAGTGGATTAAGCCGAAATTGAACACTTAGTTAACCATACATTGAAACGCCAAATTCGAGCCCAATACTCCATCAATTGAGCCCAAACCGGTGGCAAATGAAAGGCCATGATGAGAGGATCTTTTTCCCCTCTCTTAATCTCTCGAAACCCTAACCTAGGAGATGCAATCAGCAGAGTTTTGGCGTGTCAACAATTACGGTGGCATTCACATCAACCCGACTTGCGTGGACGAATACTCCGCGCATAGAAACGTTTAGAAGGCATGTGACCTATAGAAATGAAGCTCTCTAACCCTAGAATCGTTTAGAACTAGTGGCCGCTATAGAGGAGTTGGATCTATGGAGATCTCCAGCGATTAGTGGCTGCGTGTACCGGCATCTTGGGTTTTCTTTCACCTTCCTTCTTCATCCGATTCAGGTTGGTGATAGCAAGCCAAACCCTACAAATAATATATGGTTTGAAGCATCATCGTGTCAGCTTTTCATTGATGTAGAAAGCCCTAAATTTTATCTAGTGTGTTGCGAGAATTTTTGATTTTAGTAGAAGGATGTCAGAACTAGGGTTATAATTGTTCCCTTTCGATTAAGTAGTAATTTCAGGTTGTAAACATAAAATTGATTCATGCATCTTGTAGAGTTTTTCGTGCTCTTTTTGTTGGTAGTAAAAGCCCTAAATTTAATGCTTTATATCGTGCGAATTCCATGTTTTAGTCTAACCCTTTAAACCTCGCCGGAATCGGGCAAGGTGGAAGGGGCAGCGACCTGTCTGGACTTGTGCAGCCACACGATAGACCGCACAACCAAGACAGGCGGCCTGTTGTTGACCATTTATATGTTTATATCTCTGATCGTTTCCCTGGAACATGCGGCGGAACCCTAACCGCATGACTATCCTGCGGCCAGTTCCAGACCGTACATCCCTTCCAGCGGCACATGACCGACCGTCCATCTCCAGCAGGCCTTCGGACCAGAAGGGGCATGTGTGGCCTGTCTGTGACCGTACATGGCGATGTAAGGTCCAGAACTGACCGCACATATATAACAGAACAAATTAATTGGTCATTACAGCATGTTATGTAAGTAGATTAGTGGTTAATGGTATGTTAGCAACACACCTAATAAACTGTAATTCATGACAGTAAATGATTCTTGCTGATTTATTTAATTAGAGCTTGATCTTGATTCATCTTTCCAATGAATGTCAATCTAAATTGTGAATCATTTATAATTGAAATGGCTATTCGGGTTATACTTGTTAACCTTAGATCTAAACCGTTAATTTTGAACCATTTTTATTCCATAGAATCGAGCTTGGACTCAATCGAATTGCTGTGATTTGTGTTAGTCCGAATTGGACTAGCAGGGACATGCACGGCTGATAGTCAACTACATATCTCCCTGAACGGCCCCATGGCGACCGTTCATCCCTGGCTGATGCCAATTAGTCTTGGCTGATTATCCTTGATCTATCTTCGGCCAATTCCTGATTTGATCAGCCCAGTAGACCCTAGGCCGACCAGCAGACAGTGGGCTGGACTCTGGTTCAGTTCCACCCTGCCTATGACAGCCCGGGAGCCCACTTGGGCGAATTTCTAGATTATTGTTAGGCCCTGTGTTGTGCAGCCAGTAATGGCCCGTACATATGACAGGTGGCCCAAAATGGACCGTTCAACTGATGAGCGGCTCTGTCAGGACCACATATCCCGTCTTTGATTTTGTAAACTTTTGGCCTTGAGCGGCCCAATACTTATCGTTCATAAAGTAGAGCGGCCCTTTATCAGCCGTTCAACCTTGACCTCCCGAGGGATAAACCTCAGCCCAGTTCCTCTTAGTGAGGCCCATAGTCGACCGCACAAGTCTAGAGCGGCCCAGTAGTGACCGCATATCATCTAGAGACTAGTTTTCTCTGTGTTTTATGATTTTGAATCCAAGAACATGATGGTTCTTGATAACTTGAACTCTTGGACAGAAATTCTGGATAGTATCTCTTCAACTTAGCCTTAGGATGTTCCGAGGTAAGGTTATACTTGATTATAATTGGCCATTTAACTTGATTAAAGTCTAGACGGAACTTGGGATCTTGGATACAATAAATCAATGCCAACGTATCATAAGGGCCCGGTCTGGTCCTGGTGAGAGCGCCCAAAAAGTACTTATGTCCATGGGAGTTTATAATGACATGGTGAGGCATTGTACCGAGTGCATGACTAGCGTGATGTCTATGACAATGATCTCTTACTTGAATCATGTTTGACTTGGTTATATATTCTTACTTGTTGGCCAATTTCCTACAATTTCCTATTATTCATATTGTTCATAATCTTGCTATTCTTGTAGTTACGTCATTCTGCCATATTGTTATTTCATTTCATTCTTAGCACTTTCTTTTTATGTTGTTTCATCCGTTCGTCATTTCTTTTCTTCCGTTTCATATAACATGTAATTAATTGGTTAATTACTTACACTTGCCTGTTGTTACCTACTGAGCGTTCGCTCATATAGTTGTTTTCTCCCTTTCCAGGCAGCTCAGGTGAAGATTCACAGTTGGATGGGAATGGGCAAAAGTGATGACTTGGAGTGTACCAGTTAGTAGATGTTGAGATTGTTATAGCTATTTTACATCTAGCTATGCCTTAGAGCTTGTGTTAGTCTTTGTAACGGAGTCGAGTAGAGGTTATGCTTGATTATGTTTAAGTCGGTTTGATGGCTATTGTAATTGATTTAGAGTTATTTCTGTTAATGGCGTTATGTTAATTCTTACCTTAGCTTGTTATCTTTACTAGCGTTTTCTACTGTCGGTCCCGATATTCCGCGTCGGGGCGTGACTGTTTGGTGGTATCAGAGCCTAGGTTTTCTGATATTCCTAGGTTCTCTAAGTTCTAGGATCCTAAGTGATATCATAGGACCTATAAACTTGTTATAAGTCTAAGGACCCAACCTGGTGAGATTTGGGTAGAAGACTAGGGTTTAGTTAATAATTTCATTGCACGATTATCCATTCTTAATTGAACCTAACATAACCTATTCCACGTGTAGGCTTTTACAATGACAGGAGAACGTGCGGAATGGAGGAACTTGCAGCGTATGGTTCAAGGACTTACTCAGGCTTTGCAACAAGTGGCCCAAGGAGGAGCTGCAAACCATGGCACTGGCGATCTTTATTGAAACTTTCGTGGGATGAATTCCCCGTGATTTGGAGGCTCGACTGACCCTGATGAAGCCGTTGAAGAGATAGGGAGAATTTTTGAAGTGATGCAATGCAGCGATCAAAAACGTGTCCTCTTGTCGACCTTTCAACTTGAACGTGATGCGAGGACATGGTGGGACGCAGTGAAGGCTACCCTTGGTGATAGACAAGTCACATGGGAAGAGTTCGAGGAATTCTTCAATGGTAAATATTTCTCTGATAGAGTACAAGAGAAGAAGGCGGCTGAGTTTGCTGCTTTGAAGCCACAAAATCTATCGGTAGCTGAATATGAAGCTCAGTTCTCTCGGTTATCTCGTTATGCTACTCACTTGATATCTACCGAGAAGATGAAGCCTAAGCGCTTTCTTAATGGGCTGAAGCTGTAGTTTATCAACCAGTTGGCACTGATGTAAATTCAAACTTATTCCGAGATGGTGAGAAAGGCTCAAGTGTTGGAAGATACTTTAGTAATGACGGAGAGAATCCGTGGGAAGAGTGTTAAGATTGAACAACACCATACTGGTTCTGGAGTATCAAGCCTAGTCATGGCAGGAAGAGGCCCATTAGCGGGTTTGGTTCATGGAAGGGCAAGCTGCCGAATATTGAAGACAAGAAGCCTAGCCCTATTGTTCCATTCAAGGGCGTATGCAAGTATTGTGATCGTTCAGGTCACAAGATGGAGGAGTGCTGGCGTAAGCTGGGTGCCTGTTTACGTTGTGGCAGTAGGGACCACCGTATTCCCGAGTTTCCCTTTTTATCTGAGCGAGCTACCCCGGTGAAACCGCAAGGAGTCAAGAAGCAGCAAGGCAAGCTCCGGGCACTACAAGAAGATGAGACAGGACCCGCCGAGGAGGGTGGACTCGTCGAAGGTACTCTTATTATACATGACAAATCAACTTTTGTTCTTTTTGATACTGATGCCACTCATTCTTTTATTGCTCGGAGATTTGTGAAGTCTTTAGCTGTGAAGCCAGTTTTGATGAATTCTTCGTTAGAGATTTCGACTCCTATTGATTCCGGATCAGTAATTAAGTATTTCTATCCTTCCAGTAAGGTCATGATCAATGAACAAAACTTTCCAGCTGATTTAGGTTGTATGGATATGAAGGATTATGACGTAATCCTAGGAGCAGATTGGTTGACTAAGTATGAGGCCAATGTTCAATGCAGATCTAGTTCTGTGTCTTTCACTGGACACCCTGGACTTTCTTTTATAGGAATTAGACACCATAAGTCTGTTCCACTTATTTCGGCTCTTCGAGCTGATAAGCTAATGAGGAGAGGATGTAAGGCTTTTCTAGCCTTTGTTTATGTGACCCCTGAGCAGAAGATTGAGATTGAGGACTTTTCTATCGTCTGAGATTTTTCAAATGTCTTTCTTGAGGAACTGCCAGGACTTCCTCCTGAAAGGGAAGTTATCTTTTCTGTTGATCTAATTCCTGGTGTGACCCCTATTTCCAAAGCTCCTTATCGTATGTCTCCTGCGGAGCTAAGGGAACTAAAGCAGCAGTTGATGGAATTGCTTGAGAAAGGGTTCATTCATCCAAGTACTTCCCCGTGGGGAGCCCCTATATTATTCGTCGGGAAGAAGGATGGTTCGATGAGGTTGTGCATTGATTATCGGTAATTTAACCATTTGACTATCAAGAACAAATATCCATTGCCAAGGATTGATGAGTTATTTGATCAGATAGCAGGAGCTCAGTATTTCTCTAAGATCGACCTTCGATTTGGATATCATCAGTTACGAATTAAGGAAGAAGATATCTATAAAACAGCATTCCACAGTAGGTATGGGCATTTCAAATTTGTAGTAATGCCCTTTAGGCTAACGAATGCACCTGCAGTTTTCATGCAGCTGATGAACGATGTGTTTCGGCCCTATCTTGATCAATGGGTCGTGGTGTTCATTGATGACATCTTGATTTATTCTAAGAGTGAGGAGGAGCATGTTGAACATTTGAGGATGGCATTGCAACTATTAAGAGATCATCAGTTATATGTCAAGTTTAGTAAGTGTGATTTCTGGCTGCAAGAGGTGTCCTTTCTAGGGCATATCATCACAAAAGAAGGTGTTTCTGTTGATCCTTCGAAGGTAGAGGCAGTAAAGAATTGGGATAAGCCTACTAATGTGACTGAACTGAGAAGTTTCCTAGGCTTAGCAGGTTACTACCAGAGGTTTATTCAAGATTTCTCCAAGATTGCGGTACCTCTGACAAGATTAACCCGCAAGGAGATCAAATTTGATTGGTCAGAGGATTGAGAGCGAAGCTTTCAGACCTTGAAGGAATGTTTGACTACTGCATCTGTTTTGGCTTTACCTTCTAGAGAAGGAGGTTTTGTTGTATACACTGATGCTTCAGGTATTGGTTTAGGGTGTGTACTCATGCAGCAAGGGAAAGTGATAGCCTAATCTTCTAGGTAGTTGAGGAATCCTGAAGAGAATTATCCCGTTCATGATTTGGAACTAGCAGCAGTGGTATTCGCCTTGAAGATATGAAGGCACTACTTGCATGGAGAGGCATTTACGGTGTTTTCAGATCATAAGAGTTTGAAATACTTGTTTTCTCAGAAGGAACTCAATATGAGGCAGTGAAGATGGCTGGAGTATTTGAAGGACTTCGATTTCTCCATTGAGTATCATCCTAGAAAAGGTAATGTTGTGGCAGATGCCTTAAGCCGCAAGCCTATAGCTAAGTTGTCAAGCCTTATGTTACAAGAATGGAAATTGCTGGAGCAGTTAGCTAGTTTAGATCTTAATGTTGACAAGGATCGGGTTATGATTGCACATATTTAACTTAAGCCCAAATTATTGATGGAAATCAAGTGTCTGCAAAACGTTACACCAAACGTTACACCAAACGCTGCTGGGGCGTTTGTTAACCCGAACGGCATTACCACGAATACATAGTGGCCATAATGACTCTGAAAAGCCGATTTATAGATGTCTTCTTCTCTAATTCTAAGCTGATGATATCCTGGTCAGAGGTCAATCTTAGAAAAATACTCTGCTCCTGAAAGTTGATCGAAGAGCTCATCAATACGCGGCAACGGGTACTTGTTTTTGATTGTAAGTTGATTTAATCGCCGGTAGTCGATGCATAGCCTGAGAGAACCATCCTTCTTCTTGACAAATAGAACTGGTGCACCCCAAGGGGATGTGCTAGGTCTAATGAAGCCCTTATCTAGAAGTTCATGCAACTACTTCTTTAGTTCCTTGAGTTCTGTGGGGGACATCCTGTAAGGGGCTATAGAAATAGGTGCTGCTCCTGGAATGAGTTCAATAGTGAAGTTCACTTCCCTTTCGGACAGTAAACTAGGTAATTTGGATGGGAATACATCTGGGAACTCACTTACAATAGGGATGTCTGCTATGATGATTTCCTTGGATTCCGTAACAGTGACAGAAGTAAGAAAAGCTTCACATCCTTGCGAGATAAGTTTGCAAGCGTGAAGAGAAGATATGATAGTGGGATGTTTCTTGTATTTCATGTCAAGGAAAAAAAATCTTGGAAGACCAGGTTTTCGAAATGATATAATTCTATTTCGGTAGTTGATATAAGCATCATGATCTACAAGCCAATCTACCCCTAAAATGGCATCGTAACCTTTCGTATCAAGGCATACTAGGTTTGCGGGGAGATTATGACCCTCTACTATCACTTCGCTATCAGGATAATAGTCAGTAAGCTTTTTTCCGGAACCTAAGGGTGTGGTAATAGCAAGATCTGAAGGTAAGGGAACTGATGCAATTGATAATATTTTTGCAAAAGTAGTGGAGATAAAAGAATGAGAGATACCAGTATCAAATAGCACAAATACAGGAGGAGAACAAATTTGAAGAGTACCTTCCATAAGCCCACCATCCTTGGGCACTTCCTCTTCTTCTAAAACGGCATTGAGGCGAGCCTGCCTCCTACGTCCACCATTAGGTGGCCGGTCTTTCATAAGGGGGTAATCTGGCATGCGATGCTCCCTGCTTCCACAACGTAAACATGCGTCGAGGCGCTTCTAACACTCTTCAGTCGAATGGCTGAATTTTTTACAAAAAGTGCAAGCTGTGGCGATTTGCTCCTCCTCCTTAATCTTGTTATTCTTCAGGGAACTTCCACCATTCCCACTCCTAGATCTTTTCTTACTATCACGACTTTTATAGGGCTCCGTGATGCTGAATTTCTCTTTCTTATAACGCCGATCTGAGCGTCGGCTAGACTCTTCTCCTTTGCCTTTCAATTTCTCAACCTTCTCTAAGGTCCTTTTACATAAATATGCCCGCTGAACCATCTCCGTATAAGTACGTATGTTTTGGGTCCCGAGCTGTTGAATAAAATCTAGACGTAACCCGTCCATAAACCGATTAGCCTTTAATAGATCGGTACTGATTAGGTGCAGTGCATAAGGTGCTAGCCTTGAGAATTGTAGTTCATACTCTGCAACCGTCATCATCCCTTGTCGAAGAGAGGCAAACTCCATACCCTTTCATTCCTTTACGTGCTCGGAAAAATACTTGGCACGGAACTAGGTGAGAAAACCATCCCATGTATGAGGTGCATCGGTCGGAGGTGTCGGAACCGACTTCTCTTGATCGGTGCATTGGATGACATCTAATATACGGTTCATCTCATCAATCTAGTTCTCTGCTTCATCTGGATTAGAAGAACTATAGAAATGCGGAGGGTTTAAACTCCAGAAATTGCGATGTAAATCACCAGCTCTTGCCTTTGCGCCAGCTTGCGCTATGGTTTGTAAAGCTTGAGTAAGGCTGGCAACTGTTTGTTGCATGCCATTCCAATCTATGCGATGAGCCATGGTAATAAGAGGGTACTTGAGAGAAATATAATAACTTATTATTTCTCGTGAAATTGGAAGAAAAAAAATCTTAAAGCTAATCAACTATCTTATCCCGGGCTCTACCCAATTCTCACATGGGTATGGGAAATTTCTTCCGTAGTTTATAGGTAGGGGTCCTTAACCTTGGACTTATCCTATGACATGATTCTTCTCCCTAAGTCCTGTGACTTAAGCTCTGATACCAACTTAACTGTCACGCCTCGAGCCTTTATTACAGCGGAAGACTCGCTCGAGGAATGCGAACAGCCGGCATGGTAAGCCTCTTGCAAGCAAGAACGATCAGATTGCAAGACAATCACACATAATGCAATTGCACAACATTACTCAAACTTCAACTTTATTTTATTAATAATCAAGTATTCAAGTACAATATCCTTCTTATCTTTTTCCATTCCACTAGACTCAAGAAATAGGAAAATTACATAGACTCAATCTAAACAATGTAGACTTTCCTAAGTCTTCACTCTCAATTTGCTATGACTTTCATTCGTTCTCGGATCCGCTACTTGTATAACTCGAATCCGAATTCGTATCACTTCCATCTCCTGAAAAGATTGGAAATAGGTAATGAGCACACTTGCCCAGTAAGTATCTTCGCATCAACATGATTAGCACTATTAAAGTAATTAGCATTTTTGCTCTGAAGAATTTAAGTAAAATCATGCGAACGCGATCAATCATGCGAATAACCAAACTAACAAAAATAATCGTTTAAGATAGAATGAGAGCAAGTATATACTAGCAAGAATGTCACAAGAACATGATATGGCCTTTCATGAACAAGAATGTATCGAGAATGTACTAGCAAGCCACATAATCATCACTCCAGCATCTTTTGCTTATGAGCAAGTACTTCGTGAATTTCTGTGGGTAATCATGTAACAAGCAAGAAAGTCATGTATAAGTATCAATCATGCTGTATAGTGGATTTTCACTTATTTATAGAGAAAGTACTCCCAGCGCAATGCGACGCCAGTAGCATCATACCCCATGGTTTATAATAGTATGTTTCCGGCAATCAACCGAGGGGACTAGCATAGAGCCCTCGAACACAATCAGTGCTCGATCGCATCTTCAAGTATAAATCAAGCTATTTCCACGCATGTAACAATAAAGTATGGCCAAGAATGTAGTAAATTCAATATGCTCATGATAACAATAATCAATGAATGAACGCTTCAATTTAGACTATGAGAGATCAATAATGAATTAAGACAATGTTATGCCTATGGAAATAAATTGGCAGCATAACGATACATTTCTTTAACTTCTATTCATTATATTAAGTTTCTTGATCATTATGACAAGTCCTAGACCATTATCAAGCCATCTAGGAACTTAGAATATCAACACTTGGGTCAAACCTTGGGTTAACTAGCTCAAGCATTGTGACAGTCTTGTACTGGGCCGTTACATAACGTGACACTCCAGTATTGGGCCGTTACAATGATCTGAATCCAGAACCAATAATTAGATCCAGTTAAACGTGACGGTCATATATTGGGCGATTATATGATCCTGACGGTCCAATGTAGATCCGTTATATGTCCAGAAACTAGAACCATCGATAGTGTTTTCTAATGATTGGGCTTTCATGGTACAACCAACGCGGCGTCCTAGTGAGAATCCCAGGCTCGCAGAGAATTACGGAGGCCTAGAAACAAGATTTCCTAGTCCATTGGAAGGAATATCCAATAGAGAGGTCCTCAAGTTCAAGAAAATGTTCCTATAGTGCACAAGTGTAAACTAATGGACCACATACCGGAATATGCGCCATGTACTTAAAGAAAATGACTCTATTGATAGAGAAAGAATGTGTAGCAATCTTGAAACCAAGATAAAACTCCGTCCATACATCATTGAAAATCCATGATTTAAAATACAAAACTATAAAATTTTGACACATGAAATTAACATAACTTAAAATAACTTAAGACACCTTAATCATGCAATTACTATTATGAATCAATAACTAAATTTAAAATCATGATAACAGGTCTAAACTTAGCTATCTAAGCTTATTTATAAGTAAACTTACCTGGTTACCATTCTGCCTCGGGCTCACAGAACACAGGGGTCTAATGATCTAACAAGAGCGCGCCATAGTACTTGTGATGGTTTATCGAGGGGCCGTTACAGTAGTGTAACGCTCCTGTTATGGTGCGTCAGAGACAACGGAGCAACTAAAATGCAGCAGAGGGTGTGACGGCTTATCGTAAGGCCGTTACAGTGTTGTGACGGTCCTACCCTAGTCCGTCAGAGCTTCTGCTGACAGCAAATAGATAAAAAGGCCTAAGGTTTCAACTTACATCATGTCTGGAAATCATATATAAACTTCCACATGATAAAATGAAGGCTAAACAAATAGCATGCATGGGTTTCTATGAATTTGACAAGAAAGTTCCTTTTTAACTTAATTAAGGCTAAGAATATACATGTATGCATGACTCTACTAAAACATGAAATCCATGATCTATAGTGCATGAAATCAAACACAATCAGAGAGATTTTATCCTTAACAAGATGTTTTTGCCAATCATGAGATAACCTACCGCTTAATTGGGCTTTAAACTTCTAATTTTTGTCTGAAAGACGTGCCCTAGTTCTCCCTTTCCAGTGAGTTTCCAACAACTTCACGCTGCTCTAGCTCCTCAGCCTCTTGACCTACGGACGTGAAATTTTAAGGGTAAGAAGATGAAACTAAGAGGAACAAAAAGTTCGAAAGGACTGAACTCTAATTACCTCATTTAGATATCCTAATCTCTTGATCTTCAGGGGACTTGCGTGCAGATTCCTGGGTTGCTAAGATCCGACCTGCAACTTTGGAAGATTCAATCTCCTTGGTTGGTTGATCTCTTAGCACGAAATTTAGAGAGCTATTAGTCTAATGTATTATAAACAAAATCTTCTAAAGAACTTACCCAAAATTCTATCTCCTTACCTTGATTCTTCGCGAGCCAAAAGTAAGGGTCACTCAGTTCAGAACTGGGTCCTATTTATAGGGTTTTGGCTAGGGTTTGGAGATTAGATCGATTCTAGAGTCCTTAATTTACCAGAACCTGATCCCTAAGAGTCCATGGTATACTTACATGTTCTCCTAATTAGGTCTCTTGTAGATAGGATCCCAAAGATCAAATCTTTTTGCAAGTTCTTTCATTCACGGAACTGACAGGGGTGTAACGCATCAGGTCTAGTGCGTTACATGCTGTAGCGGTCGCCCGATAGACCGTTACACCAAACGTGTGCAGAGTTTCAATTTAATAAAACTCTTTTATTTGTTTATCCTTCTAATTATCTATATAAATGAGTATTTATCTTTAAAATTCGTGGATAGGCTAAATAACCTTCTAGAATATGGGCCAAACTTAATGGGCTTAGTCCTTAAACCTTTTGAGTCTTAATTGAATAGGCTAGGCATATTATTTAACACCATTGGGCCTTATAACCCATTTATTAGTTCAATAATTCATTTATTAATCTATTTAGCCCTTATAAATTCCTAATAAATTCCATGAAATTCTATTTATAATCCAAAAATTATTTATATAAATTCTAGGGCACTACACCCTCCCCCACTTAAAAGAATTTGATCCCAAAATTCAATACATGGATCGTGGAGAGTGTACTTACAGTTGAATAATTCTGGAATTTCTTCCGCATAGCTTCTTCGGTTTCCCATGTTTTCTTCCATTGTATCTTGACCATAGGAACAACTTTATTCCTTAGTTGACGTACCTCCCGTTCCAAGATCTTTATTGGTGTTCGTTCGTACGTCATGTCCTTCTGAATCTCCAATTTATCATAAGTGATAACATGGTCAGGATCATATACATACTTTTTCAGCATAGAGACGTGAAATATGTCATGAACTCCTGCTAATTGTGGAGGTAAAGCCAGTCTATAAGTCACTTCACCGACCCTTTCAAGAATTTCAAATGGGCCAATGAATTTTGGAGTTAGCTTTCCAAATCTTCGAATACCATGATCTGGAGAAACTTTCAGATACACATGATCTCCCATTTGAAACTCCAAGTCACGTCTTCGATTGTCGGCATAAGACTTTTGCCTATCTTGCGCCATCTTCATTCTTTCTTGAATGAGCTTGATCTTCTCTGAAGAATCCCTTATAAGATCGGGGCCTAGGAATTGCTTTTCCCCTATTTCGTTCCAACATATTGGTGATCTACAGCTTTTCCCATATAACGCTTCAAAGGGTGCCATTTGTATGCTAGCTTGATAACTGTTGTTATATGCAAACTCCACCAGAGGCAAGTGATCATGCCAACTACCTTCAAAATCAATAGCACAAGCCCTGAGCATGTCTTCTACCACTTGATTTGTTCTTTCAGTCTGACCATCAGTTTGTGGGTGAAATACTACACTAAAATACAATTTCGTCCCTAGTGAGTGTTGTAGACCCTTCCAAAAATGTGATGTGAATCGAGGATCTCTATCAGATACAATAGTGACTGGGACACTATGTAATTTGACAATTTCCTTTATGTATAAGGCCGCTATAATATCCATAGACCATCGACTTTTGATTGGTATGAAATGTGCAGACTTTGTCAATCGGTCTATGATTACCCATATACCATCTGTAGATATATTTTCTCCCTCCCGTACGTTCCTTCCAAATGTCTTCCCGATGTCTATTCTACCATATCCGACATGAGAAACATATGAAGACAGAAGGAAAAGGGGAAGTATAACAAACCGTGATCACCACCAAAGCATCAGACGTGATGAACACGCCGTGCCTTGGAAAGAGGGAGAGACACTCACCTAGCTGTAGCGCTGGGAAGATGAGCGATCCAGGTAGAACCGCCTATAGCTTGCACGGTCTTACGATAGACCGCCTAAGGACGCTGCAGGAGGTGCGGGATGAAGGACTCCTGGCTGTTGAACGGCTTAGTCACGACCGCAGGAAGACGATGGACGGTCCAATCGGCACCGCACGTCCTCTCGAACGGACCGTATAGCACCGAGCAAGACCACCGAGTCAGAAGTCGCAAAGGGGTCCAACCTCCACCCTCTCCAGCCGACCAGTGGGGATGGGCCTCGTGCTAGGGATTGCTGACCTGCAAAAACAACGTGAAAACACAAAGAAACAACCTAGATTAGAACTGAATGGTGTAGTAAATGTCAAAATAATAAGGAATGAACGTGACTAAGTGGAAAGGGGGATACCTAGGAGATTTTAAACCCCTAGGGTGTCAAAAAACGTGGGTGGATGTGTGCATGGTAATGAGGATGAAGAAAAACGTGGAGAGAAAGTAATGAAAGCAATGCATGCAATCACAAAGAGGACAAAACCAATCAAACGCAAAAGACTCAAAACTCGACTACTCCCTGAACCGGAGGCTTGCATGGACGTAGAAAGCCTCCCTTCTTGGTGCTAGGTCGCTCAAGAATGCGGCAGGGCTTCGCCGTCGACCGAAATCTCCCCCCCCCCTTTCCAACCCCGGCCTTTAGGGTCTATTTATAGAGCACCTAAAGCCAGCCCCAGAATTAGGGTTTCCATTCATTTTTAGGACGAGATATTATCACAAAAGTTGGAGATAATCGAGTTATCTCTCATCCAGAAGAAACGGCATCGAAAAAGACCCCATATTCGAGAAGAAATCTTCAGATAAAGCCCGAGGACACGTCTACGGATAGAGAGAGAAAATCCTTGATTTCTTCAGAGTTCGCAGGGTTAAACGGTCTCACGATAGACCACTCAACTGGTTGGGTGGTCAAACAAGGGACCGTCCATCCCTGTCGGTGAAAATTCCAAAAATAGGATAAATACCAACAAATTATCCATTAACCAACCGAAGATATCGCCGTTGGACTCTTATACTTGAACGGCTATTATGGGACCGTCCAATAGAACAAGAGGCCAAGGTCCAACCGTTTAACTCTTGTCGGTGATAAATGGAAAAAATGGATAATTATCTGAGAGATATTTAGGCTTTAAGACTCTGGAAGAGGAACGGTGCACTCCAGACCGTTCATCATGTTAAACGGCCAGGAATAAACCGCATAAGCCCTTGTCGGTGGAAACTCAAAAAATCATCGGAAATCTTTTTAATGTATGAACGGCTCATAAATAACCGCTCAAGGGTTGAACGGCCAGGGATGACCCGTACATGTTCCTGGACACTTGAATTTTATAAACATGTTCAATTAACCAAAAACCAAGGTCCATTAAGCCCTGAATCGATACGGTCCCAACCAAGGAGGGAGGCTACCCATAAAACTGGCCCATGACTTACCAGAAAATGCCCTGCGAGTGATGGACAACTCGAGGCATCAACAAATGGGAGCAAGAGAAACGACTCAAGTTATCGGCAAAAAACGGGTGTCAACAGATGCCCCTCCTTGACGTCCTCTTTGCAGGGGAGCGAGCGGAGGTGAAGCGAAAGTGACATGGAACATGGAGATGAAGCGAAAATGCAGCGGAGCGGACAGAAAAGCGGTCGTTAAGATAAAAAGACACCCGTTTTACCAACAAGCGACAGGAATCTTTCCGAAAACTCTGAACCAAACGCAAGGAATGATTAAACCAAAAGTGACACGAGTCTGGAGGAACTAAACTAAATGAAATAAATCAACAAGACCAACCTCATGGGGGACACAATCCCGCGGTCCAATGAGGAGGCCAAAAGTAGGCAGTAAAAGTAAACGAAACAGGCTAAAGCTCTAGACGGGGACCTCTTAATCAACCAAACCAAGCGAATCGACCAAAGAGAACCTTCCAACTCAGAGTGGAATTAGTTCCTCTTACTAAAACACTGAACGCACAGCTAACCATCACTGATGGGACATTCTTCAAGCAAACCATGGGTCATGAAAGTTCAAAAGATGCGTATGATGCATGCTGGGCTAAAATAAAGCAAATCGTTAAAATAAATGCGAAGAAAGATTAAAATATAAAATACTCGAAAATAATATTGCTAAGCTGGGAAAATCAGAGTCAAGATACTATCCGCAACCACGGCGTGCAGGATAGAACCATCCTCCCCAGGTTTTTCTGACCTAACGGCCTATCCGAAGATTAAACACGTTAACCTGGATCATCATCGTTTTTGTTGAAGGGGAACATCAGATCCTGGAACACGCAGATAACCAACTGGTTCTCGAGATAATATAGCATAGTACCATATAATAATGCAATAAGGGTGATAAGGATAGAAGGCCATACCTGACTTACCTGTGCAAGTGAAACGGCAAGTTTTTAGATTTTCTTTTTCAGATTTTTATGGATTTTTATGAATAAGACAAACAAGATAAGCATAGCGATTAACATAATGACAAATAACATGACATAACATGACGAATGGAAAACACCACATCAAGACGAACAAGCACATAGGCAAAGGCATAAATAGACAATACCTATGCATGAACATGGAGTGACAAGACAACAATTGGCGGGACAACACATGGTGATAAGAACAGGATGGATCACACTGTTAGGACAACACATGGAACATGGCAGGATGACTAGTAACCTATGCAAGATAACCAACAACATGCGGTGAGAAACAAAACAACAAGCGTGGGACAACACGGTGGGACATGGGCACGATACAAGGACACAGTGGGACAAAAGACATGAACAAATACGCACTTCAATCAAAACTCGAGATCAAAATGAAGCAGAACCGCCAGGTTCATAATCGTGAGGCAAAACCCTCTCATAAAGATATAATAAGATAAAGCTGAGAAGAACACAAGCTTCAGAATAGATCGAGAGAGTGGATTGAAGAAGGAAAGAACAGATCAAAGATGTGGACAGGAGACAGATAGAACAAAATATGGAGTAAGAAAAGCTTGAGTACCTGTAACCTGCACACTTAGCAAACAGATTACGTATCTGTTCTCAAAATACAATGTAAAAGATAAATATTTTTAGATCTTTCAAATTTCTTGATTTTTCAGATCTTTAAAAATGATTGAAATTTTAGACAATATTTCATTTTTTGGATTTCATTTTATTTTTGACAATATCTCATTTTTTTGGATTTTTGACAATATCTCATTTTTTTGGACTTTTGACAATATCTCATTTTTTTGGATTTTTGAAATAGCAATCCGCAGTACCCAAAGACAGGCTCGAACTACTGGCAAGGGATCGTCGTCCATCTCCTCTCATTAAAGACTTCCCTTGAGCAGGACGTGCATGTGAGGGTGGCTTACCACAACCAACAGCTTCTGAAGAACGATGCCCCTACTAAGGCCATACCTGGGATACAACCCAGCCTAAGAGGGAGGAGCAGAAGAAGAAAAATTGGACACAACATTTGTGCAGGATGGGAGATATCAAGGTTCGAATACCTTCTAGGGCACTACCCCTCAAAGAGACAGTCTGTTGCACTGGGGCTTTCTATCTTTGATTTTTAGACCCATATTTATCAGGCACGCATGCGACCGGGCTCATGACGTCCCGCGGGGAACTGTACTGCCACACTTGCCATGCCTTTGATTCATAATTTTGCATTGAATTATTTTCTCATTTCGGTATCCCTTATTGGCCAGATATTGCATGAAAACTCACTTTTGAGGATCAAGACTACCCCTATTTGAGACCTATCTTGTATTAGGGAGTGCCTAGGTTGGTCATCTCATCCATCCATCTTTTACCCCTGCACTTAGCCGAGCAGAGAAGAGAAAAGACCTTTGTACATACCCAAAGTATGGCCAAAGCAGCAACGATGTTGCACTAGAGAGATCGGCTATGGTTTGCCGTGGAGTGTGAAAAATCCATACTCAAAGGTCACCCTCAACAATTGGAGAAAGAAACTAGACTCCTAGCGCGGAGCTATCACCAGCCTAAGGATGCTGCAGAAGCTAACTTTTTTATTTGACACAAAGTTAAGATCTAATTAAACAAAGACTCCTAAAGCCACTCAATCATGTTAAGGAATCAAGTGCAGAAACAATGGAAGTAATGGAAATGAAAGCACGTTCTTGCACAAAATAAAGATACCTTTGCAAATCCATGGCATGGAAACCAGCATCCTGAAGCGATTTTGATCATTAAACTTTGAGGAGCGCGAACTTTGTTTTCCTTGCTTGTCAGGATAAAGGATGAAAGGAGAGCAAAGGATTGGATTCCTCGACATAGAGGAGTGGCAGACATCATACTGGACGAAGAAGGGATAAAAAGGAAGAGAGACGAGGGCTAGAACTCCCTCGTTAAAGCACCGAGGCCCTGATAACAAAGAACCAAGTACAGAATAACCAGGGATTAACTGAGATCAAGGCAGGCTAAAGCCTCGAAAATAACAAGAAAAAGGGTAATGACCCCGAAAGGGTGAGACAGAAAGAACAGAAAGACGACGAAAAGATAACTGTGAAGATAAGGAATATGGATAATGATCATCCGACGTGGTCGGAGAAAAGGAATAGCGATCACCCGACAGAGGCGGGGAAGAGAATGTATGAAGACCCGATAATGTCGGGAAAAAGAAATGGAAACCACCCGACAAAGTCGGGGAAGGATCAGAAAAACCACCCGACAAGGTCGGGGAACGAGCGCAAGGAATTCCCAACAAGGTCGGGGGAAAGAGACGAGAAGTGAAATCCAGACGTATCCGGGAAGGAAAGCTAGAAGATGCCCCTAGATCAGGGGAAGAGGAGGACATAGGCCGAGGCCTAGAATGGTGAGGATAGAAAAAGATGGTGGAATTGTGGTCAGGTGGTGGAAGGTACACCACCCAAGGATAAGAATTGAGCAACAGAAAAGACGAATGGACGGAAGAAGGAGATGAGGCAGTGGACCCCCGAGTGCACAACTGACGGCCCTTGAACTTACGTCGCCGCCTCTTCTTAGCCGTAATCTTATTGAAACAACGTCGCCTGGCGCGGGCTCGGACCTTCAGGCTTCTTGTCTTGCAATACTTTCTCAAATAACGAGCCCATCTGATAGACGGCCTGGCCCGACTGTGAACATGCAATTTCATCGGGGCGGCTGCCCCTAGCTGTGCAGTGCTAACCTTAGAAGGACATTCTAGAACAGTCAACTCCTTGGGATGAGCATCAAGAAGCAGTGGAGTTTTGTCATTCGGCACTAGAGGCATAAGATTCGACAACTTCACCCGGCAATCTGGCATAAAGCATAACTCCCTTGCTAGAAGCGCGGGACAGAACTGAGGGAGAGTCACGCGCGGCGTTGACGTGGCCGGCATGCTAATAAATTGAGGGAAGTTACACAGCAAGTGCAGAATGTCCTTGAAAAGTGCAAAAGATGTGGCCAATTGCCTCTTGAATAGGGAGTCCATCAGGCTCCGGGCGGCTGTTTGTGTTAGCATAATCTGAGTAGAGAACCCCTCTCGGCCAGTGAACTGAACAGCAATCGAGCGCGAGGTAATAACAACATTAATGATGAACTTCTCGGCAAGCAAAGAGATTGCTACCAGCCTCGCCTTTAAAGAAACTGGCACTACCACAAGGGAACTCTTCTTTGCAACTGTTCTCATAGTAAATGCAGGCTCATTACCCCTAAAATGGCCAGGAACCAGGACTTGGACCGGCATGCGACAAATGAAATCTTGAAGCTTGTAATGCATAATCAAAGCCTAGCTCAGCTCTTTATCTCCCTAGGGACTAGACCTGAGGGGCACCAAAGGTAGCGTGTACCTGCTTCGCGAAGTGGGAAGTGGCAGAGGGAGGTTAGAAGGAAGTGGTTTGAAGGGCGCGGGTGGCGATGGTGCAAGCGATGGGGAAATACTAATGATGATGGGCATGGGTGGAGGTAAAGGCAAAAGGGGAGGTATGGGTTTAGGGTCGGCCTGCTCGGACTCAGAGGATGATGGCGAAAGAAGTGGCATCGGTGAAGGTGGCGAAACATGGATTATTACAAGGGTAGGTGATGAAGACAATGGTGAGGGTAATGGGGATAATGGAGAAGGTGATGATGGAAATGTGGCCAATGGAGGCGGTGAAGGTGGAGGTGGAGAAGGTGGTGGCAAAGGGGGTGATATGGTTGATCGAGATGGTAAAGGGGAAGAAGGAGGAGAAGAAGGTAGTGGCGTAGTGGAGGAAGTGGCGGGTGGTGGCGCTCTTCGACGTATCTTTACAACACGTCAAGAGGTGTTGGGGACAGGAGTGGTGGCGGAAACGGCGGGTGAAGGGGAAGTTGCCCGAGCAGAGGCTGAAGTAGGTAAAGGTGGTGGAGGAGATGGGATAGAGGAAGAAGTGGGTAACGGAGCAGGTACCTTATCAACTAGAGAAACACCAGGGTGCCCCCAGTCTTGAAGTGGAGACGGTTGCCTAGGCGGCACGGCTTGCTACTGCTGCTGCTTGCTGCTGAGATCTGAAACAACTTGGCGCATGGTAGCCCAATCAATCATCTTCTTGTCTTCCAGACTGTAAACAAATTCCCAGAACTCAGAGCAATTCTTGACCACATGCCCCTGTTGACGATGGAATTCACAGAACTGGAGCAAATTCCCGATCGCGGGTTGGTAAGACATAACCAGAGGGAGCTGCAACGCATGGGTGGCCATCAAAGCCTTGAAAACATCCGTAAAAGTCTCCGACAACGGGGGGTAAGAAGCCCGCTTTGGGCAAGGTGGATGCCGAGGGTTATGGGAAGGTAATGGAGATGGTAGCGGAGGTTGCGTAGGTAAGGGGGATTGTGTAGGCAAAGGCGGAGGGCTAGAATGATGTGGCGGCGTGGAGGGAGTGGGAATGTAATGGATGGCATCTACCCGTTCTGGGTGTAGTGCTTCCTTGACCGGAGGTGGAGGGGTGTGGTGAGATAAAATAGTGGAAGGCCGACTCATAGAGGGATGTGAGGTGGAGCACATTGAGGTATAGGGGTGTGGGGGAGGGGAAGGCCGACTCGTGGAGGGATATGTAGTGGAGGGCTAACTTGCGGTGGAGGGCGGAGGGAAAGTGTATGTAGAAGGTGACGGTGGAGGAGGCTCATGGTCAAAGGAAACTAGGAGTTGTTGGCTAACGAAGCGGGCTCGATTGTAAAGCTGTTGCCAGGATGTGATATCGTTCAGGGCTAAAATACACCTGAGCTCGGGCGTTGCATTAGAAATAACCATCTCGATCTGCTCGCCCTCTGGAATATGTCCCGGGACTTGCACGGCTAGGCGACGCCAGCGGTTGGCAAACATAGAGAATTCCTCGTCGGGCTTCATCTTCTCTTGGGCCAGATCAACCATAGAATATCTGGGCCCAACCTGGTCTTGATACTGCTGAATAAACCTTGCTTGGATGGCTTGAAAATTCATCATCTGCTATTGCGACAATGTGATGAACCAATCCTTGGCCGAGCCCTCTAAAGATAGGCCAAACAAATAGGCCATCCAGCGTGGATCATGCTGAAACTGGGCCGACTCATAGAGGAAATCCTTCAAATGGACATAGGGGTCACCGACTCCACCGTAGCGACGATATGAGGGAATTTGTGAGCGCGGTGGGAGCTGAAGACCTTGGAAGGCAAACGGGATATCCAACGAAGCCTGAGGATTGATTCGGCATTGTAATTCATCAAGCAGGCGTTGGGCCCGAGCGAACATCTCCTCGGTAGGAAGAGTCCAAGAAGGGTATAGGCCAGCCTGAGCAAGAGATGGTGAATTTAAACCAGGATAATGATGATGGGCCGGATAAGGGGATTCGGCCTGAGAAGAAGGAAAACCCATTCCAGGAATGGAGGAATGCTTGGGCCTGGAAGAATCATGTATGTGGGAATGAGGATGGATTGGACTAGCAGTAGCACGGGCGGGATAAGAAGGCCCATTTAAAGAATAGGGTCCAATAGAGGAATAAGGAGATGGGCCCACATGGGAAGAGGAATCCACATGGGGGTAAGAAGATGGAGAAGTATAGGAATAAGGTACAGGGGAGAAGTGCTCCATGGGGAGAATGGAGACTTTATACAGTGAATTTCAAATGAATATAAGGAGGGGAATGAACCTAAGACAAATGCAGCTAAATGGAGACACACGAAGATGAACTATACCTAATGAGCCTAATCTGGCAAAAAAGATGCAAATGATGACACTGTGCAACATACAATGGAGGAGAGAGATGAGAAAAGAATCAACCAATTACCCAAACAAATTCCAAGTGATGCGCGAAGATTTCTTATAAGTTCTCTTTTAGTACCTTAGTGGATTAATTAAAGTGGGAATTCACTCGACCACAAGGTACCTAAACAGGGTGAGAATGGAGGACTGGCAGACTCTAAAGGACTCTCTCTCGCACGAATGCAGACCTTAGACTGGGAGGTGGTATGGTACAACCTGCCCGACGTCCATGTTGGAATCCACGGCTCACGGGGACTTACGGAGGTCCTTGGCAAGGTCCCCTAGTCGGCTCCAAGGAATATGGAGACGAGAGGAAACCCTACCTCGGTAGGAATGCAACTAGATGTGAATGAAATGCATGAATCCTATGTGCACCGGAGTGCATGCAAAATCTGGCCTAGCAACTATCAACCAATGATCAATCAAAGATATAAGTAATGAAATCAATCATGCAGCAATGGTATGGGAGCAGGGGGAGATCAACAACTAGCACAAAAAATCATGAATATCATGAAATATGACAATCAAAAATGAACTACGGGTGCACAGTAGCACAACAAGGATAGTCTGTATGAGACCGCTCAATAGGATAGACGGTCTGTACAGGACCGTATAATCCAGGGAGCAACAGGACGGCAGAACAACTGTAAAAGAAAAATCACATAATGCTGAAAAGAAAGGACAGCAAAGCTGAGAAACGTACCAGGAAGAGCGGTCCGTTGACAGCCGCGTAAGCTCTGGAACGGACCTCCAGAAACCGTGTACCTATAACTAGACTAACCGAAGCGTACCTGTGCCAGAAAGATGGACGGCCAGGAACAGGCCGTTCGGCGGTTTGGACGGTCGATGGGAGGCTGTCTATGATAGGATGCTCGCAGGAGAACTGGCACCGGTTGCAGGGAAGGACGGTGGACGTCCAGCCGCACAATTGATGAATGGCTCTGGGCGAACAGTTCACGTTCCAGGAGGCAGAAAACGCACCCAACCTGCAATCACCTCAAGAAGAAGACTAACACAACGAAACAAGGGGTCAGTAAATCACTAACACGATGGGCACTAGGGGTCCCACCATGATCGCCACAAAAGAATGGTGTAGATATATTTTCTCCCTCTCGTACGTTCCTTCCAAATGTCTTCCCGATGTCTATTCTACCAAATCCGACATGACAAACAGATGAAGATAGAAGGAAAAGGGGAAGTATAACAAACCGTGATCACCACAAAAGCGCCGGACGTGATGAACACGCCGTGCCTTGGAAAGAGGGAGAGACACTCACCTAGCTGTAGCGCTGGGAAGATGAGCGGTCCAAGTAGAACTGCCTATAGCTTGCACGGTCTTACGATAGACCACCTAAGGACGCTGCAGGAGGTGCGGGATGAAGGACTCCTGGTTGTTGAACGGCTTAGTCACGACCACAGGAAGACGAAGGACGGTCCAATCGGCACCGCACGTCCTCTCGAACGGACCGTATAGCACCGTGTAAGACCACCGAGTCAGAAGTCGCAAAGGGGTCCAACCTCCACCCTCTCCAGTCGGCCAGAGGGGATGTGCCTCGTGCTAGGGATTACTGACCTGCAAAAACAACGTGAAAACACAAAGAAACAACCTAGATTAGAACTGAATGTTGTAGTAAATGTCAAAATAATGAGGAATGAACGTGACTAAGTGGAAAGGGGGATACATGGAGGATTTTAAACCCCTAGGGTGTCAAAAAATGTGGGTGGATGTGTGCATGGTAATGAGGATGAAGAAAAACGTGGAGAGAAAGTAAGGAAAGCAATGCATGCAATGACAAAGAGGACAAAACCAATCAAACGCAAAAGACTCAAAACTCGACTACTCCCTGAACCGGAGGCTTGTATGGACATTGAAAGCCTCCCTCCTTGGTGCTAGGTCGCTCAAGAATGCGGCAGGGCTTCGCCGTCGACCAAAATCTCCCCCCCCCCCTTTTCGAACCCCGACCTTTAGGGTCTATTTATAGAGCACCTAAAGCAAGCCCCGAAATTAGGGTTTCCATTCATTTTTAGGATGATATATTATCACAAAAGTTAGAGATAATCGAGTAATCTCTCATCCAGAAGAAACGGCATCGAAAAAGACTCCATATTCGAGAAGAAATCTCCGGATAAAGCCCGGGGACACGTCTACGGATAGATAGAGAAAATCCTTGATTTCCTCAGAGTTCGCAGGGTTAAACGGTCTCACGATAGACCACTCAACTGGTTGGGTGGTCAACAAGGGACCGTCCATCCCTGTCGGTGAAAATTCCAAAAATAGGATAAATACCAACAAATTATCCATTAACCAACCGAAGATATCGCCGTTGGACTCTTATACTTGAACGGCTATTATGGGACCGTCCAATAGAATGAGCGGCCAAGGTCCAACTGTTTAACTCTTGTCGGTGATAAATGGAAAAAATGGATAATTATCTGAGAGATATTTAGGCTTTAGGACTCTGGAAGAGGAACGGTGCACTCCAGACCGTTCATCGTGTTAAACAGTCAGGAATAAACTGCATAAGCCCTTGTCGGTGGAAATTTGGAAAATCATCAAAAATCTTTTTAATGTGTGAATGGCTCATAAATAACCGCTCAAGGGTTGAACGGCCAGGGATGACCCGTACATGTTCTTGGACACTTGATTTTTATAAACATGTTCAATTAACCAAAAACCAAGGCCCATTAAGCCCTGAATCGATACGGTCCCAACCAAGGAGGGAGGCTACCCATAAAACTAGCCCATGACTTACCAGAAAACGCCCAGCGAGTGATGGACAACTCGAGGCATCAACAAATGGGAGCAAGAGAAACGACTCAACTTATCGGTAAAAAACGGGTGTCAACACCATCGTGTCCTCCTCTGGTTTTAGGTAAACCCATGATGAAATCCATCCCTATACTTTCCCATTTCCATTCGAGAATATTAAAGGGATGCAATTTACCTGTGGGTCTAAAATGCTCTGCTTTTACTTGTTGGCAAGTGAGACAACGGCACACGAAATCAGCTATTTCTCTCTTCATATTGGGCCACCAAAAATTTCTTTTAAGATCTTGATACATCTTTGTACCACCTGGATGAATGGTGTACTTGGAATTATATGCTTCTTCTAAGATCAATTTCTTCGTATCTTCATGATCCGGTACACATACTCGGCCCTTAAATAGCAATCTTCCATCATTGGAAATAGAGAAATCCGGTCTTTCTTCAATATTGGCTTTAATTTCAAGTAGTACGGGATCATCATTTTGCAGCTTGGCCAGATCCTCTATCAATGTAGGTTGGGCTCGGATATTAGCTATGAAATAATCTTCTTTCTTCATGTCAATTTCTAAGTTCAACTGAGCAAATTGAGGAATAAGGTTAGTCCTACTAATCATAAGACTTGATAGCATTCCCATTGGTTTCCAGCTGAGTGCATCTGCTACAGCATTCGCCTTGTCAGGATGATATTGAATAGCAAAATCAAAGTCCTTGAGATATTCTAACCATCTCCTCTGCCTCATATTTAACTCCTTTTGAGAAAATAAATACTTTAAGCTTTTGTGGTCCGAATAGACAGTGAATTTCTCTCCATAGAGATAATGACGCCAAATTTTCAAGGCGAAGATAACAGCCGCTAGTTCTAAATTATGCATGGGATAATTTTCCTCGTGACATTTCAATTGTCTTGAAGAATAGCAGATTACCTTTCCATTCTGCATGAGGACACATCCTAAGCCAATACCAGACGCATCTGTATATACTTCGAACCCACCACCTTCCATTGGTAGTGATAGAATAGGAGCTATAGTGAGATGATTCTTAAGCGTTTGAAAACTCTCTTCACATTCCTCTGACCAGAAGAAAGGATTTTCTTTTCTTGTGAGTCTAGTTAAAGGAACTGTAATCCTTGAGAAGTCCTTAATGAATCTTCTATAATAACCAGCTAGACCCAGAAAGCTTCTTACTCTGATACAGTCGTTGGCCGACTCCAATTTCTGACAGCTTCTACTTTCGAATGATCCATAGCGATACCATCCTTGGAAATAATGTGGCCTAGGAATGAAACTTCCTTGAGCCAGAACTCACACTTATTAAGCTTGGCATAAAGTTTATGTTCTCTAAGTATTTACAAAGCTATACTTAAATGTTCTTCATGTTCTTCCTTTCTCTTGGAATATATCAAGATGTCATCGATAAAGACGACGATTAATTGGTCCAGATATGGTTGAAAAAACACTGTTCATAAGTTGCATAAACGCTGCTGGGGCGTTTGTTAACCCAAACGGCATTACCACGAATTCATAGTGGCCATAACGACTCCAAAAAGCCAATTTATAGATGTCTTCTTTTTTAATTCTAAGCAGATGATATCCTGATCTGAGGTCAATCTTAGAAAAATACTCTGCTCCTGAAAGTTGATCGAAGAGCTCATCAATACGCGGCAACGGGTACTTATTTTTGATTGTAAGTTGATTTAGTCGCTGGTAGTCGATGCATAGCCTGAGAGAACCATCCTTCTTCTTGACAAATAGAACTGGCGCACCCCAAGGGGATGTGCTAGGTCTAATGAAGCCCTTATCTAGAAGTTCCTGCAACTACTTCTTTAGTTCCTTGAGTTCTGTGGGGGACATCCGATAAGGGGCTATAGAAACAGGTGCTGCTCCTGGAATGAGTTCAATAGTGAAGTTCACTTCCCTTTCAGGCGGTAAACTAGCTAATTTGGATGGGAATACATCTGGCAACTCACTTACAATAGGGATGTCTGCTATGATGATTTCCTTGGATTCTGTAACAATGACAGAAGAAAGAAAAGCTTCACATCCTTGCGAGATAAGTTTGCAAGCGTGAAGAGAAGATATGATAGTGGGATGTTTCTTGTATTTGATGCCAAGGAAAGAAAATCTGGGAAGACCAGGTTTTCGAAAGGATATAATTCTATTTCAACAGTTGATATAAGCATCATGATCTACAAGCCAATCTACCCCTAAAATGGCATCGTAACATTTCATATCAAGGCATACTAGGTTTGCGGGGAGATTATGACCCTCTACTGTCACTTCGCTATCAGGATAATAGTCAGTAAGCTTTGTTCCGGAACCTAAGGGTGTGGTAATAGCAAGATCTGAAGGTAAGGGAACTGATGCAATTGATAATGTTTTTGTAAAAGTATTGGAGATAAAAGAATGAGAGGCACCAGTATCAAATAGCATAAATGCAGGACGAGAACAAATTTAAAAAGTACCTTCCATAAGCCCACCATCTTTGGGCACTTTGTCACACCCCGAACCGATAGCAGCGGAACGTGTCGTTTGCTCGGAACGTGACAGTTAAACAGTCATGTCAATCAGAGCATAGTCATTTCCACAAAACACAATTTGGACAAATAACAAATTTCATTTCAAATATAAGTTCTTTACATATTCGGGCCCATAATAAATGAAAAGACTCAATAAAGAAAAACTATAATGAGACATAAGACACAAGATAACCAGACTAGACGGTTCATCTAGATGTCAGAGTTCTCTTCACTCTTGCCCTTGCCCATCATGTTCGGTCTCGCCATCACTAAGGTCATTACCTGAAAAACATTGGAAAACACAGGGTGAGCGAACGCTCAATAGGACTTAATATCTCATGCTCCAAGCTAGCTTTAAGTAAATTACCATTTAACATGCTCATGCAGGTCATGCAAGATATAAGATAAAATGAGAACTATAATGACACGAGTGATAAAGCAATGATAAATTAATACTAAAAAAGTGAGTAAGCAAGATGCTAGATACATTCATGAAGAGTAAGGACAATGACAATCAAGAGAGTATAGCAAGATCTTAACAAGTACTTTCTCAAGCTAGGTCAAGAGCATTCATGAGGAAATATAACATTCATCTCTCTATGACGAACACTATCACGAGAGCTTCAAGGTATCCATTATTATGAACGATCTTCATGACAAGATAACGAGTACTATCAATGGGATAATTCAAGAACATTTATGATGATCGATATGGAAGTAGAACAATTACTTCTACAAGCACTATATAGCATTTGCCAAGACACTAAGGGAATATCACGATGATATGATAACCCCTCCAATAAGGCAATTCAAGATCTTTTCATGACGAATAATAAGTTGTGGAGAGATGTACTATGATGGCAGTACTCCCGATCATCACTATCACAAGAGCGTTTGCACACCTAGCACTATATAGGATTGTGTACTAAGATGGCAATTACTCCCGATCATCACTATCACGAGAGCGTTTGCACATCTAGCACTACATAGGATTGTGTACTATGATGGCAATTACTCCCGATCATCACTATCACGAGAGCGTTTGCACATCTAGCACTACATAGGATTGGCCAATACACTAAGGGGAAAATCACGACGATATGACCACCTCTCATGGAAATAAGTTATAGACGACTATAGGTGGTGAATGCCAGCACCCGATCATCGTATACCGGTAACGTTTGGACTTTGCCTCGCCCAATAGGGTCAGATCAGAACCCGTAGCATTTAAAATGCCATTTTAGTGGGACCCATAGCCCCTGACATTTAGTCTAGACTAATTCCATATTAATGGCCAAGAATTTCAAGGGTCAAGCATGTAAGAACATTAAGATAGATTTCATGGAACATAGAGTTCAAGGATATAACTTGTAATGAGGATGATATATCAATAAACCATATGAAAATCATGACATTCTAGAAATCTGGGTGATTAGGTACAACCAGCTCAGTCGGCCTTGAGGGAATCCAAGGCTGCGAGGAGACTTACGGAGGTCCCAATGACTAACTTGCCAGTCTGAAGGAACGGAATGTCCAACGGAGGGCTCGTATGTCACCGAGAGTTGAGATATATAACGTGAACCAATCATGAAACATTGACTCCATCTGCGGACGTGAGATGGGAGTGCCAAAAGACCCGAGGTGTGGGTCAAAACTGGAAGAAAATGGTGAGAACATGAATGCGTTAATTATAGAATTCACGTCCATCCAATTCTATAATTAACTATAATTAAATAAACTTATATTAATTGACACACGTGGGTGACGTCATTTATTAATTAGCGTCCTCTTGGAGGGACGTTAATTTTATGTTTTTTTAACTTAATTCATTTAACAAGAATTCACATTAATATCTATTTAATTGAATAGTTTAAAAAATATACATTCAAAGACATATTTTTTATATAAAATAATTTATAAAATTAGAATATATGATAATTAGGAGAAAAATTCAAAGATTTCAAAAATATATTTTTTATAATTTTATGTTGCATAGTTTAGTAGATATGAATTTTCAAAGATATAATTACAAGTTATATATATATATATATATATATATATATATATATATATATTAAATAATTCAACGACCTTGCACGATGCCGTCAAAAGAATTTGACGCCATTGAGCTTGTCGTCATTTCAATAAAAGTGTCGATCTTCAAACCTCCTGTTCTCGACGTACATACGTCGAAATCACGCGTTCTATATATCGAAATGACGGGCTCGAAAAACTCTATCTAACTGGACGTTCAAAGTAATTTTTCGTTGAGAGATGGGGGATCTTGAGATAGGGGGCACGAAAAATGATGCAACCACTCTCACTATCTCGGTCTCTACCCCAATAACGCTCTCATAAAATTTCATGGCCAAAGGACACTCCGACGGCCACGAACAAATCGTTAAGGCAAAATCCCATAACTATCAAGCTATAGTAATCTTTATAATTCACCGAGTATATAGTTAAAACATATTAAATTGTTTAACTAATTAATGTTTATAGTTAATACAACATTTATATGCACGAAAATTTAGGAATAATCATGGGGATCCCATAATTATATTTATCTAGAATTTTGTTATGTGGTTACACGGTTACAAAATTCTTTAATCATACGTTTACTTTGTTAACTTCACCTGAAACTACAAACTTTAACAAGAAACAGGCATAAATTATGCAGATTAACTAACAATTTGGCTTGGGAGATTGCCTACCTCTCGTTGATGCTCAGACAGACAAGAAGAAGAAGAATTATTAGGATGGGGATGACGATGAACAACGGCAACTGCTGCAGCTTTCTCTACAAATACAGCAGTAGGAACGGAGAGGAAGAAGAAGCTTCACTGCTCTAACAGCAGAAGCAGCAGCACCGCAGCCAACATCTGCGGGCACGGCAGCAGCAATACGACAACTGTGGTAGTAGAGGAGATGACGGTAGAGGGAGATGTTTCCCCCTCTAATAACGGCAATAGCAGTGTGTAGCCACTGTAGAAGAGGGAAGAAAAGAGGCCGTTCGCCCTTCGTTTAGCAACGGTAGCAATGGACGACGGACGAAGAGGAAGACGAGGACGACGTCACCGACGCTGGGATGGCAGCAGCACAATAGAGCACGATGGCCCTGCCATCGCATGGAGGGTCTCTATATATAGGGTTTACTGTATGCAATCCTAGTCGGATTAAGCCTTCTATTGTAGTATTCGTTTGGGTTTTAACCTTTACATGTTAATCCCTTTTATATGGCCAAATCCTCCGCTCCCTTCCGTTTCTCATTCGAAACCCAAATCCATGCAACGTTCGATCATGAAAGAGCTTTACGTACATGACTTAAACACCTTATAATAGTATTAATATATATACACCCTAAAAAGTCATTACGTAGCCCTAGTTCTTTTACCCATTTAGAGTCTCAAAGTCCATTAACAAAAGTTCATTTCAAATTTTTAACCCTACCGGGTTGGGCTATGGTCTTGTACATGTGTTAAGCCTAATGCGTTATTAAGGCCCACTAATTATATATATATATATATATATATATATATATATATATATATATATATTGTGTTGGTCATTAACATGTGATAGTTCTGTATCTTTTATCAAGGCCTGTTCAATCATGTATGTTAATGTCACAATAAGTTTTAACTAGTTGGACTCTTCATGCTTATAGCGTCCTTATTTCTTTTATCTTTATTTATCTACCTCATTAATTTCCATCGACGACTCAGGTATCAGAGTCGGGTTGAATCAAATAACTTTTACTCAATTATTTATAACCTTTTAATAAATGTGTAGGCTCATTTTCTATTTAGACCATTTCGTTTATCGATTTTTTATTATTATTACCCATATTTGTTTTAGGGTAAATATTAATATTTATCATTTTAAAATTTCGGGGTGCTACACCCTCCCCCACTTAGAAGAATTTGGTCCCCAAATTCACATGATTTTCTTTAAAAAATTAGTGGGGCAAGATTACCATATCTAAAACATGTATTTTAGCTAGGTTATTGTCATAACATGTTAAGTGCTATGCTCACCATATCCGATTCAAGCAGTTATTGATGAGATAGGTTTACAGAGTTAGCCATTTTTTGTCTACACAACAAGTTTTAAATTAATGATTACTTATATTTTGACATTAATCTAGCATAGATGAAACATATTTTATTAGTTAGCCCATAGCTCTACCCAAATCTCACGGGGTTCTTATAGGATAACTGACAAGGAGAACTAAATCTAGGACTTGGACTTGATGACCTAGGGATTTAGAAAGCCTAGGCTCTGATACCACCTTCTGTCACGCCCCGAACCGATAGCAGCGGAACGTGTCATTTGTTCGGAACGTGGCAGCTAAACAGTCATGTCAATCAGAGCATAGTCATTTCCACAAAACACAATTTGGACAAAAAATAAATTTCATTTCAAATATAAGTTCTTTACATATTCGGGCCCATAATAAACGAAAAGACTCAATAAAGAAAAACTACAATGAGACATAAGACGCAAGATAACCAGACTAGACGGTTCATCTAGATGTCAGAGTTCTCTTCACTCTTGCCCTTGCCCATCATGTTCGATCTCGCCATTACTAAGGTCATTACCTGAAAAACATTGGAAAACGCAGGGTGAGTGAACGCTCAGTAAGACTTAATATCTCATGCTCCAAGCTAGCTTTAAGTAAATTACCATTTAACATGCTCATGCAGGTCATGCAAGATATAAGACAAAACGGGAACTATAATGACACGAGTGATAAAGTAATGATAAATGAAAACCATAAAAGCGAGTAAGCAAGATGCTAGATACATTCATGAAGAGTAAGGACAATGACAATCAAGAGAGTATAGCAAGATCTTAACAAGTACTTTCTCAAGCTAGGTCAAGAGCATTCATGAGGAAATATAACATTCATCTCTCTATGACGAACAGTATCACGAGAGCTTCAAGGTATCTAGTATTATGAAGGATCTTCATGACAAGATAACGAGTACTATCAATGGGATAATTCAAGAACATTTATGATGATCGATATAGAAGTAGAACAATTACTTCTACAAGTACTATATAGCATTTGCCAAGACACTAAGGGAATATCACGACGATATGATAACCCCTCCAATAAGGCAATTCCAGATCTTTTCATGACGAATAATAAGTTGTGGAGAGATGTACTATGATGGCAGTACTCCCGATCATCACTATCACAAGAGCGTTTGCACACCTAGCACTATATAGGATTGTGTACTAAGATGGCAATTACTCCCGATCATCACTATCACGAGAGCGTTTGCACATCTAGCACTACATAGGATTGTGTACTATGATGGAAATTACTCCCGATCATCACTATCACGAGAGCGTTTGCACATCTAGCACTATATAGGATTGTGTACTAAGATGGCAATTACTCCCGATCATCACTATCACGAGAGCGTTTGCACATCTAGCACTACATAGGATTGTGTACTATGATGGCAATTACTCCCGATCATCACTATCACGAGAGCGTTTGCACATCTAGCACTACATAAAATTGTGTACTATGATGACAATTACTCCCGATCATCACTATCACGAGAGCGTTTGCACATCTAGCACTACATAGGATTGGCCAATACACTAAGGGAAAAATCACGACGATATGACCACCCCTCATGGAAATAAGTTATAGACGACTATAGGTGGTGAATGCCAGCACCCGATCATCGTATACCGGTAACGTTTGGACTTTGCCTCTCCCAATAGGGTCAGATCAGAACCCGTAGCATTTAAAATGTCATTTTAGTGGGACCCATAGCCCCTGACATTTAGTCTAGACTAATTCCATATTAATGGCCAAGAATTTCAAGGATCAAGCATGTAAGAACATTAAGATAGATTTCATGGAACATAGAGTTCAAGGATATAACTTGTAATAAGGATGATATATCAATAAACCATATGAAAACCATGACATTTTGGAAATCTGGGTGATTAGGTACAACCAGCTCAGTCGGCCTTGAGGGAATCCAAGGCTGCGTGGAGACTTACGGAGGTCCCAATGACTAACTTGCCAGTCCGAAGGAACAGAATGTCCAACGGAGGGCTCGTATGTCACCGAGAGTTGAGGTATATAACGTGAACCAATCATGAAACATTGACTCCATCTACGGACGTGAGATGAGAGTGCCAAAAGACCCGAGGTATGGGTCAAAACCGGAAGAAAACGGAGAGAACATGAATACGTTAATTATAGAATTCACGTCCATCCAATTCTATAATTAACTATAATTAAATAAACTTATATTAATTGACGCCCGTGGGTGGCATCATTTATTAATTAGCGTCCTCTTGGAGGGACGTTAATTTTATGATTTTTTACTTAATTCATTTAATAAGAATTCACATTAATATCTATTTAATTGAATAATTTCAAAAATATACATTCAAAGACATATTTTTTTATATAAAATAATTTAGAAAAATAGAATATATGATAATTAAGATAAAAATTCAAGGATTCCAAATATATATATTTTTTTAATTTTATGTTGCATAGTTTAGTAGATATGAATTTTCAAAGATATAATTACAAGATATATATATATATTAAATAATTCAACGACCTTGCACGATGCCGTCAAAAGAATTTGACGCCATTGAGCTTGTCGTCATTTCACTAAAAGTGTCGATCTTCAAACCTGGTTCTATATATCGAAATGAAGGGCTCGAAAAACTCTACCTAACTGGACATTCAAAGTAATTTTTCGTTGAGAGATGGGGGATCTTGAGATAGGGGGCACGAAAAATGATGCAACCACTCTCACTATCTCGGTCTCTACCCCAATAACGCTCCCATAAAATTTCATGGTCAAAGGACACTCCGATGGCCACGAACAAATCGTTAAGGCAAAATCACATAACTATCAAGCTACAGTAATTTTTATAATTCACCGAGTATATAGTTAAAACATATTAAATTGTTTAACTAATTAATGTTTATAGTTAATACAACATTTATATGCACGAAAATTTAGGAATAATCATGGGGATCCCATAATTATATTTATCTAGAATTTTGTTATGTGGTTACACGGTTACAAAATTCTTTAATCATGCGTTTACTTTGTTAACTTCACGTGACACTACAAACTTTAACAAGAAACATGCATAAATTATGCCGATTAACTAACAGTTTGGCTTGAGAGATTGCCTACCTCTCGTTGATGCTCAGATAGACAAGAAGAAGAAGAATTATTAGGATGGGGATGACAATGAACAACGGCAACTGCTGCAGCTTTCTCTACAAATACAGCAGCAGGAACGGAGAGGAAGAAGAAGCTTCACTGCTCTAACAGCAGAAGCAGCACCACCGCAGTAAACATCCGCGGGCACGACAGCAGCAATACGACAACTACGGTAGTAGAGGAGATGACGGCAGAGGGAGATGTTTCCCCCTCTAATAATGGCAATAGCAGTGCATAGCCACTGCAGCAGAGGGAAGAAAAGAGGCCGTTAGCCCTTCGTTCAGCAACGGCAGCAATGGATGATGGACGAAGAGGAAGACGAGGATGACATCACCGACGCTGGGATGGTAGCAGCACAACGGAGCACGATGGCCCTGCCATCGCATGGATGGTCTCTATATATAGGGTTTACTGTATGCAATCCTAGTCGGATTAAGCCTTCTATTGTAGTATTCGTTTGGGTTTTAACCTTTCCATGTTAATCCCCTTTATATGGCCAAATCCTCCGCTCCCTTCCGTTTCTCATTCGAACCCCAAATCCGTGCAACGTTCGATCATGAAAGAGCTTTACGTACATGACTTAAACACCTTATAATAGTATTAATATATATACACCCTAAAAAGTCATTACGTAGCCCTAGTTCTTTTACCCATTTAGAGTCTCAAAGTCCATTAACAAAAGTTCATTACAAATTTTTAACCCTACCGGGTTGGGCTATGGTCTTGTACATGCGTTAAGCCTAATGCGTTATTGAGGCCCACTAATTATATATATATATATAATTAGGTTGGTCATTAACATGTGATAGTTCTGTATCTTTTATTAAGGCATGTTCAATCATGTATGTTAATGTCACAATAACTTTTAACTAGTTGGACTCTTCATGCTTATAGCGTCCTTATTTCTTTTATCTTTATTTATCTACCTCATTAATTTTCATCGACGACTCAGGTATCAGAGTCGGGTTGGATCAAATAACTTTTACTCAATTATTTATAACCTTTTAATAAATGTGTAGGCTCATTTTCTATTCAGACCATTTCGTTTATCAATTTTTTTTATTATTACCCATATTCGTTTTAGGGTAAATATTAATATTTATCATTTTAAAATTTCGGGGTGCTACACACTTCCTCTTCTTCTAAAACGGCGTTGAGGCTGAAAGCTGATGATATCCTGATCTGAGGTCAATCTTATAAAAATACTCTGCTCTTGAAAGTTGATCGAAGAGCTCATCAATACGCGGCAACGGGTACTTGTTTTTGATTGTAAGTTGATTTAGTCGCCGGTGGTCGATGCATAGCCTGAGAGAACCATCATTCTTCTTGACAAATAGAACTGGCGCACCCCAAGGGGATGTGCTAGGTCTAATGAAGCCCTTATCTAGAAGTTCATGCAACTGCTTCTTTAGTTCCTTGAGTTCTGTGAGGGACATCCTATAAGGGGCTATAGAAACAGGTGCTGCTCCTGGAATGAGTTCAATAGTGAAGTTCACTTCCCTTTCGGGCAGTAAACTAGGTAATTCGGATGGGAATACATCTGGGAACTCACTTACAATAGGGATGTCTGCTATGATGATTTCCTTGGATTCCGTAACAATGACAGAAGCAAGAAAAGCTTCACATCCTTGCGAGATAAGTTTGCAAGCGTGAAGAGAAGATATGATAGTGGGATGTTTCTTCTATTTGATGCCAAGGAAAGAATGTTGTGCCCGTGTGGTTTTGATGATTGGTTTTGATGTGAGTTAAGCACTGTGAGTCATCATGTGATATTCGGTCATTTTAGTCATTCTGATGTTCAGTCAGTTTATCAGAGCATAAAGCATTGCATTACTGTTCAGTCAGTTTATCAGATCTAAAGCATTGCATTTGATGTTCAGTCATGTTATCTGCTGCATAAAGCATTCATATACATATACATCAGTTGTTTTACTCTGCTTGTGGAAGTCAGTACAGGCTAAACATCCATGCATCATCACACTCAGTATAGTCTGGACAGAAGTGGGTCTATACACTGCATGCATTTACATAGTCTGCACATTAGCATCACGCAGCAAGTATGTACATCGCCTTGTGTAGGCATGACAAGCCCACACACTGCATTGCATGTGAGACTTCAAAGTCTGCACATTGCACAACTGCAAGCACTTCAAAGTCTACACACTGCATAGCATGCAGGCAGTCGAAGTGTGTACATTGCATAGCATGCAGGCGGTCTAAGTCTGTACATTGGCCTAGTGTCGCAACACTAAGTCTGTACATCCACCGTCTCAGTTGAGCCATGAAGTCTGTACATCCACCGCCTCAGTTAAGCTTCAAAGTCTATACATAGTTCTGCGTCTTATGCATCGTCTCACTCGAAGTCTGTACAGTCTGGCAGCGTCTCATTCATCGTCTTAGCAAGTCTGTACAGTCTGGCAGCGTCTCATGCATCGTCTTAGAAAGTCTGTACAATCTGGCAGCGTCTCATGCATCGTTTAGCAAGCCTGTACATCGCTCACTTGTTTGTTCATCAAGTCTACACATTGCATTGTCTCCTGTGAAGTCTGTACAGCACTTGCCATCATGCTACTGCTAAGTCTGTACATTAGGCATGTCTACACATCGTCACTCTGCATTCAAGTCTGTACAGTGTCTCACATATGCAAAGTCTATACATCGGCCATGTAGCTTGCTTAGCTCAAGTCTATACATCGGCCCTGTAGCTTGCTTAGCTCAAGTCTATACAGCCTTTGCATAGCACGCTAAGTCTATACAGCCTTTGCATATGCATAGTCTATACATTGCTCATGCATCTTTACTTAAAGTCTATACATCTATTTGCTCCTTTAGCTGCACGCATTATAGCAAGTCTAGACATTGTCTGTCATGCACGCAATAAAGTATGTACATTCTTATTGCTGCATACATCAACTCCATACATCGTTTTCTCACGTGAACACTAAGTCTATACATGGTATAATGGCTGCATATGTGAAGTCTATACATGCATAGCTTCACACTCACAAAGTGTGTACATGCCTCTGCATTGCATATGTGAAGTCTATACATGCTATAGCTTCGCATTCACAAAGTGTGTACACGCCACTGCATTGCATACATGAAGTCTGAACATTGCTTCAGCGTTGCCTTCAGCCAAGTCCATACATCGACTGGCAGCCTTTAGCAAAGTCTGAACATTGCATTATTGTGCATGCATTGCTTTCATCAAGTCTATACACTTCCTTGTTGCATGTCTATACATTCGATTGCTTCATGTCTCACACACAAGTCTGCACATTGCTTGACAGCATGCCATAGCCTTGCATAACAAAGTCTGTACACTGCCTGCAGTAATGCTCGCACACACTAAGTCCATACAATCATGCTACATCATGTCTGTACACGCTTCAGTCTTGCATGTATGAAGTCTGTACATGGGTCTAGCTCTGCATTCATATAGTCTGTACAGTCAGTGTGTTGCTCGAACCAAGTCTGCACATTGTCTCAGCACACACATGCAAAGTCTGTACACTGCATCTGGCAGTCTGCACAGTAAGTCTATACAACGTCCCACGGCAGCACTGTAATGTCTATACATCGCTGGCAGCCAGCACTGCAATGTCTATACATTGCGTCCCACAGCCTGCACAGCGTGTCTATACAACGTCCAGCTGCCTGCCGCAAAGTCTGTACATTGCGTCCCACAGCATGCAGCAAAGTCTATACATCGCTGGCAGCCTGCACGCAAAGTCTGTACATTGCATGCACACTGCATTGTTAAGTCTATACATTGCTGCTTGATTGATTTATGTACAGCCTATGTTGATTCTGCTGATCGACTGAACTCTTCATTAAACATGTAGAGTCTAGGCACGTGATCCGAGGTTGGCACCTGGCACGTGATCCAAGATGCTGAGAAGCCGCCACGTGGACTGAAGCTAGGGCGGGAATCATGCAGAGCATCATCCCTAGTTGCTTCTGCTATAAATGCGAAGCTTCTTCTCCTGAAGAAGACTGATCGAGAAGAGGAGAGAGTGATAGAAGAAGGTGAGAGCAGCAGAGAAGCAGGAGAAGAAGAAGAAGAAAAAGAAGAGTGGCAGAGTGAGAGAAGCATCAGAAGAAAAAGAGAGAGAGATAGAGCTCGTGAGGATTAAGGGAAAAAGAAAGATAGTGAGAGAGAAGAGAAGAGGAAGAGGAGCTTACCCGAAGATCGTTCCTACTGGAAGTTGGATCAGATCCACTCCAGTCAGCTCCTGCGAGAGCCACATTATGATTTCATTTTCCAACTTTCTGATTACTGTACTTTTCGTTTATTATTTTTCTTTTTAACTGTGATCATTGTTCTTCCGACCCTCTGGATTGAGGTCGGGTTCCTCCTGTGGACTCAGGAGAAGGGAGATCTGATCTCCGATTTGCTGGTGACTGTGTGTCATCAGTGGTTCCCTCCTGGTCTGGAGGAAGAGAGGTCTGTGACCTCTGGTTTGCTGGTGACGGGGAGTCACCGGTGGGTTCCCTCTTGGTATGGAGGAAGAGAGACCTAGTCTCTGGTTCCAAGTGGCTGGGAGTCACTTGGGGTGTCCCTCCGGTCTGGAGGAAGAGGGGAGGTTGTTCCCCTGGTCAAGCTGTTTGGCAGCACCTGTTGCAGACTGAGTCTGCGATTTCTAGCTTGTGCTAGTGGAAGCCTCACTCCAGTTGGGAGTGAGGGGTGGACGTAGGTCTGTGGACCGAACCACCTAAAAAATTATCTGTGCAGTGGTTTGATTGCCTTGCTTTGCTTCCGCTAGATGATTGCTTAGGCGCGCTCCATGTGTTTGTTCATGAGTTCAATTGAATTAGTTTTATTCTGGGACTGTGTCTAGCATCCAGGTTTTAATTTCGGCATTATTGGTAGAGGGATACATTCACCCCCCTCTGTATCCGGGCCTAGCACCCTATCAATTGGTATCAGAGCGGTGTCTGCATAGAAGGTCCAGCGACCTGCAGATCCGATCCTGTAGTCTTCAGTGCTAATTTGCTTTTGGTGCATCAATATTCCTGTTGCATTAAGACTGATCTGTTTCCATGGGTGATCCACCAGTTTTCAACGGCTCCAATTTTAATGTATGGTTTGTCAGTCTGAAAAATTATGCTATATCAGTTAATCCTGATCTGTGGAAGTTAATTTCACACGGTCCTCATAAATTACCAAATAAAAAGTCCAAATGGACTGACAGTCACAGATCAATGTATGAAGAGAATCAGATAGCTATGAATCTAATGAAGGCAGCTACTGATAAGGCTTTACATTCCTGCTTTCATGATTGCAGCTCTGCTAAAGACATTCTAGATATGCTGAAGCGAGCTCAGAAGAGAAGTGAAGACAGCTGCATGATGGCTAACAGAAGCAATCAAAGTGACAGCCAAAATGAAGAAGATGATGATGAAGAGGTAAATCCCTTCGAGAATTTTTCTTTAGATGATTGGGAGAATGCATATGCTGAGTTGCTTGAATCTCATGAACATTTAAGAAAACAATACAAACATTTGAAGAAGAATAGTAGATCAGACAGTTTGAATTCTCCATGTAAAAATTGTGCTGAACTGAAAAATGTTCATGATGCTTGTATGTCTGATATTCAAATGTTGAAGAAACAAATTTCATTGCTGAAAATTGAGAATCAAGATCATGTAAAAGAAATCTCTGAACTTGAGAAGAAGCTTAGCCTAACTTGTCATGATTCTGTTCAGAGTAAAGAATTGATGAAACATTTCGAAAGTGTGAACTCAGATTTAGACAAGCTGAAGTCTGAAAAAGATTCCCTCAAAAAATTCTCCAAAGAAAATGAAGAAAAATTAGAGAAACTTAAACGAGAGAATGATTTGTTGATTGAGAAATTTGAAGTCATAAAATCTGTAAACATGGAGTTACAGAAAAAGGATGAAAAATAGCAAAGAGAAATGAAGGAATTTGAAAATAGAAGAAAGCAAGAAGTCAATTCAGAAGATCAGCTTCTAATAAATGAATTGGTTCAAAATGATAAGCTTAAAGAAGAAGTTGAAAAATTAAAATTGTTAAATAGTGACATGTCTGAAAGACTTCTTACATTGGAGAAAGCAAAAATGATATGTACAAATGAAACTGAAAAAGAAGATGATCTGAGAAAGGAGATCGAAGAATACAAAATTGCCAACAAGGTTTTGAATGAAGCTGTCAATTGCAGTGAACAAGAGACTGCAAGTTATGAGTTATATATTGCCTCTCTAGAATATGAAATCCTAGACTTGAGGAAATCTTTGTCTAAATTTGTTGATGGATAAGAAAATCTGAACAGGTTGTTAGGAGTTAAGGTCAACACTCAAAAGGAAGGGTTAGTCTACAACAATGTCAATAAAAAGGCTTTCAGAAACAAGCTAATGACATCTTTTATCAAAGCATCAGATGTAGCCACCACCTCATAAAATAAACAACCAAATGTTCAGAAGAATCAGAAACAAACTGGAAAAATGGAAAAGGTCAGTCATGTGAAGAAAGGATTGAATCACATTGAAAATGTGCATGCTGTAAAACACACTGATACACCTAGACATGCACATAAAAGAGAAATCATGAAATGTCATTACTGTCACAAGATTGGCCACTTGATGCATGAATGTAACTTAATGAAATCAGATGATCTGAAAGCTAGAGAAATGCATGGTAGGGATTCGCAGGTCAAGTTCCCTGTCCCTCAGAAAAAGAGTGTCACATGTTCTAATTGTGATAAAGTAGGACACACTACTGCTCATTGCTGGTTTGCAAGTGGTAAGAAAAAATCATGCTCATATCATACAAAATACTTTGCAAATCAGCATGTTTTTAATAAGAACAAATCTGTTTCAAAGAACCAGCACATCATCTATTTTAACTGCAACAAAACTGGTCACAAGGCCTCTGAATGCTGGTCAGGTTCTTTTAGAAGAAATCTCTCAATTGCTCTCACTGTAGAAAGCATGGCCATACATTCAAGGACTGTTGGCATATTCAGGGTAGGAATGAGAATTTCAAACATACTAAATTCTCTGCAAATAGAAATGATTTTGGTGGGAATAAATTTGCATTTAGAAGAAAGATGTCTACATGTTTTGAGTGTGGAAAAAATGGCCATACAGTCAAGGACTGTTGGCATATTCAGAAGAATTCTATTAACTCCCATGCTGTCAAATTCCCTGTAAAACAATTTGCAAAACTTTCATGCTATAACTATGGAAAGCCAGGTCACAGGGCTGCAACCTGTTGGCTGGCAGGATACCAAAGCAAGACTAGTTTTGGTAAGCAGAATTTTAATTCTGTTAACAAAAATTTTCATGCATGTACATATAGAATTCATGCTAATAAGAATGTGCATAAATCAAATCAGAAATCTGCTGCTTCTTGCCATCATTACGGTAAATCTGGACATTTGATGGATGGTTATCCTCTGATGAAATTTGATGATCATCAAGTTAAAAATGTGCTGAGAAAACCTGCTAGGAGTGATACTGTCATGTCAGGACCCAAGACTTCTTGGGTGCCTATTTGTGCAAAATAGTTTGCTAACTTGCAGGTGTGCCTTGGAAACTGATTAATAAAGAGGGGATTAATCCAAGGCACTCAAGAATGAAAAACCCTTCCTGAACTTTTCAGGTAAATTTCTTGCACTTCATGTTTTTAGTTTTACTGCATAGCACATTAAATCTGTTTTCGCATATTCATTCATCATCTGTCATTTGCATTATTTTCTGATCATGCACTTGCTGAGTGTTCTGTGCAAATATGAGATTAAAAGGGTTGTCTGCATCTGATGCATACATATGCCAATTGTAGTTGTTTGATAATTGTTGATATGCATAATCTCTGAAAACAAATTGCATTCTGAAAAATCTGAAAAGCTGAAATTTGATCCATGCATGCTGCCCATGTTGAATTATCATGCATGACCACTATGGTATATCAAAGAGTAAGCTGCCAAAAGGCAGGAAAATCTATCTGAAGGTTCTTACTATGTGTGAGGTGGTCTTTTAGACCAAGTGCTCCGCCTAGTACCATGGGTCATTTTACTTAGTAGGGCAGTCTGAATGAACATGAGTCACATTGTCATATGTTCAGTCTTCATGGCAAACATTGCATGTCCTTGCATACATATAGTGCATTGCATTTCCTTACATTGAAAAATGCCAAAAAGAGTGATTGAATGCATATTGTCAGGGGGAGTCAATGCATAGCATGCGGATTGTCAAATGCATACATTTGTCAAAATTCATTGCATGTTAATCTTGAAAATCCTGAAGCATGCCTGACCTCCGGATATCTTGCTTGATGTGCATAACCTTTTCCTCATTGATTTTAATTGACAAACCTTGATCATATCTGAAAACAATGAGCTTCAAAAACACTCATTCTTGAAGACCTCTTCCATCAGTCACTCATGAAGATTTCAATGGGACATCTCTCGTTCATAAATCTGAAAAACACTTGAACAAGGAATCTTCTATTATACGATTTTATGAATGTCTGAAATAACTCAACTGGTTTAAATTTAATATTTTCATTGAAGTTTGACTTTAAATCACTTAAAAAATATCTGAATCATGTTTTTAATAAACTTCAACCAAATGTTTCATGCTGAGTCTTGTAAAAACTTCTGAAATCTGCACTATTGAATACATGGCTTTATGATGTTAAGTACATGAAAGTAGTATTGTTTTGAAGCAAATGAGCTCTCTGAAATGTCTAAAGGGTAAATAATTTTCAGAGCAATGACTTTGGTCACTGAGAAACCATGTCCAAAGGATTGTGTCATGAGGTGCCATAGTTAACTCTGCTTAAAATTTTTTGTTAATCTGGCAGAGCAATGGCATGCATACTAAGAAATACATCTCACTCATCAAAGAAATGAGATGAGGTATGTCATGAAGTGTAAATGTTAACTCTGTTGATAAAGCATGACTGTTAGTCACACTAAGTGCTTAGGGATATTGGCATTTGATCAACGTATATCCTCTAGTTACAAAGTGTGCATTGAACTAGAGTGCTATGGAAATATGTAGTATGAAAATTTACTGAACAAATTGCAATACTTGAATATTGATGCAAAAGCTAAATTGCTATAACCCTAGATAAATTCACATGACTTCATAATTGCTTGATCTCAATACTAGTGAATGTAATTCCAAAAGAAGTCAGTAAATTTGATTGTGTAAGACAAATGGAGGTTAATCAAGATATAAATATGAGGGCTTGGTTTACTTTTATTAAAGTGTGATTTTAGATATAAATACAGAATTTTATTGACAAACTTTGCATACATCATGTTTAAACCATGATGTTCAATAAAGTTCATTCATAAGCCCTTATAATGGAAGACTTCGAAAAAAATTCTTTTATTGATTTATGAGATTGGTATCTCCTTGAAAATCTGGCTGAATTTCTTGTGTTTGGAGCTTATTTGAAAATCTATTATTTGAAACTCTTCTGCTCACTGTCCTTGATTCATTGACCTGAACTTATCCTTGAATGCCACTGTGGTCTCCCTCTCAACCATATCAATTGGGAGAAATGCAACAAATGCATATCAATTGGTATCTATTCAGGGGGAGCTTCCTTGTCATATTGAATCATGTTCATATCAATTGTGACCTTACATTCATATATTTAGGGGGAGGTATTGCATTTCTTGTTGCATCTGCATCTCTGCATTCATACCTCTCCATGGTTCATCTTGATTATAGCAAGGGGGAGAAATTGACTTAGTCATAAATATGCTTTAACTTCTCAAACTATTTTCTTTTTGATGAAGTCAAAGGAGGAGAATAGTTTGAGTCATTAGAATGACTCACATCATCAGAATGACTCACTGTGTTGACAGTGTTGCCATCATCAAAAAGGGGGAGATTATTGTGCCCATGTGGTTTTGATGATTGATTTTGATGTGAGTTAAGCACTGTGAGTCACCATGTGATATTCAGTCATTTTAGTCATTCTGATGTTCAGTCAGTTTATCAGAGCATAAAGCATTGCATTACTGTTCAGTCAGTTTATTAGATCTAAAGCATTGCATTTGATGTTCAGTCATGTTATCTGCTGCATAAAGCATTCATATACATATACATTAGTTGCTTTACTCTGCTTGTGGAAGTCAGTACAGGCTAAACATCCATGCATCATCACACTCAGCATAGTCTGGACAGAAGTGGGTCTATACACTGCATGCATTTACATAGTCTGCACATTAGCATCACGCAGCAAGTATGTACATCACCTTGTGTAGGCATGACAAGTCCACACACTGCATTGCATGCGAGACTTCAAAGTCTGCACATTGCACAGCTGCAAGCACTTCAAAGTCTACACACTGCATAGCATGCAGGCGGTCGAAGTGTGTACATTGCATAGCATGCAGGCGGTCTAAGTCTATACATTGGCCTAGTGTCACAACACTAAGTCTGTACATCCACCATCTCAGTTGAGCCATGAAGTCTGTACATCCACCGTCTCAGTTAAGCTTCAAAGTCTATACATAGTTTTACGTCTTATGCATCGTCTCACTCGAAGTCTGTACAGTCTGGCAGCGTCTCATGCATCGTCTTAGCAAGTCTGTACAGTCTGGCAGCGTCTCATGCATCATCTTAGCAAGTCTATACAGTCTGACAGCGTCTCATGCATCGTTTAGCAAGTCTGTACATTGCTCACTTGTTTGTTCATCAAGTCTACACATTGCATTGTCTCATGTGAAGTCTGTACAGCACTTGCCATCATGCTACTGCTAAGTCTGTACATTGGGCATGTCTACACATCGTCACTCTACATTCAAGTCTGTACAGTGTCTCACATATGCAAAGTCTATACATCGGCCCTGTAGCTTGCTTAGCTCAAGTCTATACATCGGCCCTGTAGCTTGCTTAGCTCAAGTCTATACACCCTTTGCATAGCACGCTAAGTCTATACAGCCTTTGCATATGCATAGTCTATACATTGCTCATGCATCTTTACTTAAAGTCTATACATCTGTTTGCTCCTTTAGCTGCACGCATTATAGCAAGTCTAGACATTGTCTGTCATGCACGCAATAAAGTATGTACATTCTTATTGCTGCATACATCAACTCCATACATCGTTTTCTCACGTGAACACTAAGTCTATACATGGTATAATGACTGCATATGTGAAGTCTATACATGCATAGCTTCACACTCACAAAGTGTGTACATGCCTCTGCATTGCATATGTGAAGTCTATACATGCTATAGCTTCGCATTCACAAAGTGTGTACATGCCACTGCATTGCATACATGAAGTCTGAACATTGCTTCAGCGTTGCCTTCAGCCAAGTCCATACATCGACTGGCAGCCTTCAGCAAAGTCTAAACATTACATTATTGTGCATGCATTGCTTTCATCAAGTCTATACACTTCCTTGTTGCATGTCTATACATTCGATTGCTTCATGTCTCACACACAAGTCTGCACATTGCTTGACAGCATGCCATAGCCTTGCATAACAAAGTATGTACACTGCCTGCAGCAATGCTCGCACACACTAAGTCCATACAATCATGCTACATCATGTCTGTACACGCTTCAGTCTTACATATATGAAGTCTGTACATGGGTCTAGCTCTGCATTCATATAGTCTGTACAGTCAGTGTGTTGCTCGAACCAAGTCTACACATTGTCTCAGCACACACACGCAAACTCTGTACACTGCATATGGCAGTCTGCACAGTAAGTCTATACGACGTCCCACGGCAGCACTACAATGTCTATACATCGCTGGCAGCCAGCACTGCAATGTCTATACAATGCGTCCCACAGCCTGCACAGCGTGTCTATACAACTTCCAGCTGCCTGCCGTAAAGTCTGTACATTGCGTCCCATAGCATGCAGCAAAGTCTATACATCGCTGGCAGCCTACACGTAAAGTCTGTACATTGCATGCACGCTGCATTGTTAAGTCTATACATTGCTGCTTGATTGAACTATGTACAGCCTGTGTTGATTCTGCTGATCGACTGAACTCTTCATTAAACCTGTAGAGTCTGGGCACGTGATCCGAGGATGGCACCTGGCAGATCCAAGATGCTGAGAAGCCGCCACGTGGACTAAAGCTAGGGCGGGAATCGTGCAGAGCATCAGCCCTAGTTGCTACTGCTATAAATGCGAAGCTTCTTCTCCTGAAGAAGACTGATCGAAATGAGGAGAGAGTGATAGAAGAAGGTGAGAGAAGCAGAGAAGCAGGAGAAGAAGAAGAAGAAAAAGAAGAGTGGCAGAGTGAGAGAAGCATCAGAAGAAAAAGAGAGAGAGATAGAGCTCGTGAGGATTAAGAGAAAAAAAAAGATAGTGAGAGAGAATAGAAGAGAAAGAGGAGCTTACCTGAAGATCGTTCCTACTGGAAGTTGGATCAGATCCACTCCAGTCAGCTCCTGCGAGAGCCACATTATGATTTCATTTTCCAACTTTCTGATTGCTGTACTTTTCGTTTATTGTTTTTCTTTTTAACTGTGATCATTATTCTTCCGACCCTCTGGATTGAGGTCGGGTTCCTCCTGTGGACTCAGGAGAAGGGAGATCTGATCTCCGATTTGCTGGTGACTGTGTGTCATCAGTGGTTCCCTCCTGGTCTGGAGGAAGAGAGGTCTGTGACCTCTGGTTTGCTAGTGAGGGGGAGTCACTGGTGGGTTCCCTCTTGGTCTGGAGGAAGAGAGACCTAGTCTTTGGTTCCAAGTGGCTGGGAGTCACTTGGGGTGTCCCTCCGGTCTGGAGGAAGAGGGGAGGTTGTTCCCCTGGTCAAGCTGTTTGGCAGCACTTGTTGTAGACTGATTCTGCGATTTCTAGCTTGTGCTAGTGGAAGCCTCACTCCGGTTGGGAGTGAGGGGTGGACGTAGGTCTGTGGACCGAACCACCTAAAAAATTATCTGTGCCGTGGTTTGATTGCCTTGCTTTGCTTCCGCTAGATGATTGCTTAGGCGCGCTCCATGTGTTTGTTCATGAGTTCAATTGAATTAGTTTTATTCTGGTACCGTGTCTAGCATCTAGGTTTTAATTTGGGCATTATTGGTAGAGGGATACATTCACCCCCCTCTGTATCCGGGCCTAGCACCCTATCAAAGAAAATCTGGGAAGACCAGGTTTTCGAAACGATATAATTCTATTTCGACAGTTGATATAAGCATCATGATGTACAAGCCAATCTACCCCTAAAATCTCATCGTAACCTTTCGTATCAAGGCATACTAGGTTTGCAGGGAGATTATGACCCTCTACAATCACTTCGCTATCATGATAATAGTCAGTAAGCTTTGTTCCAGAACCTAAGGGTGTGGTAATAGCAAGATCTGAAGGTAAGGGAACTGATGCAATTGATAATATTTTTGTAAAAGTAGTGGAGATAAAAGAATGAGAGATACCAGTATCAAATAGCACAAATGCAGGATGAGAACAAATTTGAAGAGTACCTTCCATAAGCTCACCATCCTTGGGCACTTCCTCTTCTTCTAAAATGGCATTGAGGCGAGCCTGCCTCCTACGTCCACCACTAGGTGGCTGGTCTTTCATAAGGGGGCAATTTGGCATGCGATGCTCCCTGCTTCTACAACGTAAACATGCGTCGAGGCGCTTCCAACACTCTTCAGTCGAATGGCCGAATTTTTCACAAAAAGTGCAAGCTGTGGCGATTTCCTCCTCCTCCTTAATCTTGTTATTCTTCTAGGAACTTTCACCATTTCCACTCCTAGATCTTTTCTTACTATCACAACTTTTATAGGGCTCCGTGATGCTGAATTTCTCTTTCTTATAACGTCGATCTGAGCCTCGGCTAAACTCTTCTCTTTTGCCTTTCAATTTCTCAACCTTCTCTAAGGTCCTTTCACATAAATACGCCCGCTGAACCATCTCCGTATAAGTACGGATGTTTTGGGTCCTGAGCTGCTGAATAAAATCTGGACGTAACCCGTCCATAAACTGATTAGCCTTTAATAGATCGGTACTGATTAGGTGCGGTGCATAAGGTGCTAGCCTTGAGAATTGTAGTTCATACTCTGCAACTATCATCATCCCTTGTCGAAGAAAGGCAAACTCCATAGCCTTTCGTTCCATTACGTGCTCGGAAAAATACTTGGCACGGAACAAGGTGAGAAAACCATCCCATGTATGAGGTGCATCGGCCGGAGGTGTCGGAACCAACTTCCACCATGTACGGGCATCCTTGTTGAGTTGGAAAGTTGCAAGACGCACCTTTTCTTGATCGGTGCATTTGATGACGTCAAATATACAGTTCATCTCATCAATCCAGTTCTCTGCTTCATCCGGATTAGAAGGACCATAGAAATGCGGAGGGTTTAAGCTCTTGAAATTACGATGTAAATCACCAGCTCTTGCCCCTATGCCAGCTTGCACCATGGTTTGTAATGCTTGAGTAAGGCCGGCAACTGTTTGTTGCATGCCATTCTAATCTACGCGATGAGCTATGGAAATAAGAGGGTACCTGAGAGAAATATAATAACTTATTATTTCTCGTGAAATTGGAAGAAAATAAATCTTATAGCTAATTAACTATCTTATCCCGGGCTCTACCCATTTCTCACATGGGTATGGAAAATTTGTTCATTAGTTTATAGGTAGGGGTCCTTAACCTTGGACTTATCCTATGACATGATTCTTCTCTCTAAGTCCTGAGACTTAGGCTCTGATACCAACTTAACTGCCATACCCCGAGCCTTTATTACAGCGGAAGACTCGCTCGAGGAACACGAACAGCCGGCATGGTAAGCCTCTTGCAAGCAAGAACGATCAGACCGTAAGACAATCACACATAATGCAATTGCACAACATTACTCAAACTTTAACTTTATTTTATTAATAATAAAGTATTCAAGTACAATATCCTTTTTATCTTGCTTCATTCCACTAGACTCAAGAAATAGGAAAATTACACAGACTCAATCTAAACAATTTAGACTTTCCTAAGTCTTCACTCTCAATTTGCTATGACTTTCATTCGCTCTCGGACCCGCTACTTGTATAACTCAAATCTGAATTCGTATCACTTCCATCTCCTGAAAAGATTAGAAATAGGTAATGAGCACACTTGCCCAGTAGGTATCTTCGCATCAACATGATTAGCACTATTAAAGTAATTAACATTTTTGCTCTAAAGAATTTAGGTAAAATCATGCGAACGCGATCAATCATGCGAATAACCAAAGTAACAAAGATAATCGTTTAAGATAGAATTAGAGCAAGTATGAACTAGCAAGAATGTCATAAGAACATGATATGGCCTTTCATGAACAAGAATGTATCAAGAATGTACTAGCAAGCCACATAATCATCACTCCAACATCTTTTGCTTATGAGCAAGTACTCCGTGAATTTCTATGGAATATCATGTAACAAGCAGGAAAGTCATGTACAAGTATCAATCATGCTGTATCGTGGATTTTCACTTATTTATAGAGAAAGTACTCCCAGCGTAATGTGACGCCAGTAGCATCATACCCCATGGTTTATAATAATATGTTTCCGACAATCAGCCGAGGGGACTAGCATAGAGCCCTTGAACACAATCAGTGCTCGATCGCATCTTCAAGTATAAATCAAGCTATTTCCACGCATGTAACAATAAAGTATGGCCAAGAATGTAGTAAATTCAATAAGCTCATGATAACAATAATCAATCAATGAACGCTTCAATTTAGACTATGAGAGATCAAGAATGAATTAAGACAATGTTATGCTTATGGAAACAAATCGGCAGCATAACGATACATTTCTTTAACTTCCATTCATTATATTAAGTTTCTTGATCATTATGACAAGTCCTAGACCATTATCAAGCCATCTAGGAAATTAGAATATCAACCCTTGGGTCAAACCTTGGGTTAACTAGCTCAAGCATTGTGACGGTCTTGTACTGGGTCGTTACATAACGTGACGCTCTAGTATTGCGCCGTTACAATGATCTGAATCCAGAACTAATAATTGGATCCAGTTAAACGTGACGGTCATATATTGGGCCATTACATGATCCTGGTGGTCCAATGTAGATCCGTTACATGTCCAGAAACCAGAACCATCGATAGTGTTTTCTAATGATTGGGCTTTCATGGTATAACCAACTCGGCGTCCTAGTGGGAATCTCAGGCTCGTAGAGAATTACAGAGGCCTTGAAACAAAATTTTCTAGTCCATTGGAAGGAATATCCAATAGAGAGGTCCTCAAGTTCAAGAAAATGTTCCTATAGTGCACAAGTGTAAACTAATGGACCACATACCGGAATATGCGCCATGTACCTAAATAAAATGACTCTATTGATAGAGAAAGAATGTGTAGCAATCTTGAAACCAAGATAAAACTCCGTCCATACATCATTGAAAATCCATGATTTAAAATACAAAACAATAGAATTTTGACACATGAAATTAACATAACTTAAAATAACTTAAGACACCTTAATCATGCAATTACTATTATAAATCAATAACTAAATTTAAAGTCATGATAATAGGTCCAAACTTATCTATCTAAGCTTATTTATAAGTAAACTTAACTGGTTATCATTCTGCCTCGGGCTCACAGAACACAGGGGTCTGACGGTCTAACAAGAGCGCGTCATAGTACTTGTGACGGTTTATCGAGGGGCCGTTACAGTAGTGTAACGCTCCTGTTATGGTGCGTCAGAGACAATAGAGCAACTAAAATGCAGTAGAGGGTGTGACGGCTTATCGTAAGACCGTTACAGTGTTGTGACGGTCCTACCCTAGTCCGTTAGAGCTTCTGCTGACAGCAAATAGATAAAAAGACCTAAGGTTTTAACTTACATCATGTCTGGAAATCATATATAAACTTCCACATGATAAAACGAAGGCTAAACAAATAGCATGCATGCGTTTCTGTGAATTTGACAAGAAAGTTCCTTTTTAACTTAATTAAGGCTAAGAATATACATGTATGCATGACTCTACTAAAACATGAAATCCATGATCTATAGTGAATGAAATCAAACACAATCAGAGGGCTTTTATCCTTAACAAGATATTTTTGCCAATCATGAAATAACCTACCGCTTAACTGGGCTTTAAACTTCTAATTTGAGTCTGAAAGACATGCCCTAGTTCTCCCTTTCTAGTGAGTTTCCAGCAACTTCACGCTGCTCTAGCTCCTCAGCCTCTTGACCTAAGGACGTAAAATTTTGAGGGTAAGAATATGAAACTAAGGGGAACAAAAAGTTTTAAAGGACTGAACTCTAATTACCTCGTTTAGATGTCCTAATCTCATGATCTTTAGGGGACTTGCGTGCAGATTCCTGGGTTGCTAAGGTCTTACCAGCAACTTTGGAAGCTTCAATCTCCTTGGTTGGTTGATCTCCTAGCCCGAAATTTAGAGAGCTATTAGTATAATGTATTATAAACAAAATCTTCTAAAGAACTTACCTGAAATTCTATCTCCTTACCTTGATTCTTCGCGAGCCAAAAGTAAGGGTCGCTCAGTTCAGAACTGGGTCCTATTTATAGGGTTTTGGCTAGGGTTTGAAGATTAGATCGATTCTAGAGTCCCTAATTTACCAGAACCTAATCCCTAAGAGTCCCTGGTATCCTTACATGTTCTCCTAATTAGGTCTCTTGCAGATAGGATCCCAAAGATCCAATCTTTTTGCAAGTTCTTTCATTCACGGAACTGACAGGGGTGTAACGCATCAGGTCTAGTGCGTTACATGCTGTAGCGGTCGCCCGATAGACCGTTACACCAAACGTGTGTAGAGTTTCAATTTAATAAAACTTTTTTATTCATTTATCCTGCTAATTATATATATAAATGAGTATTTGTCTTTAAAATTCGTGGATAGGCTAAATAACCTTCTAGAATATAGGCCAAACTTAATGGGCTTGGTCCTTAAACCTTTTGAGTTTTAATTGAATAGGCTAGGCTAATTATTTAACACCATTGTGCCTTATAACCCATTTATTAGTTCAATAATTCATTTATTAATCTATTTAGCCCTTATAAATTCCAAGAAATTCCATTTATAATCCAAAAAATATTTATATAAATTCTGGGGCACTACAAGGCAGTTGAAGAAACATGAAGAGAATTATCATGTTCACGATTTAGAACTAGCAGCAGTGGTATTCGCCTTGAAGATATGGAGGCATTACTTGTATGGAGAGGCATTTACAATGTTTTCATATCATAAGAGTTTGAAATACTTGTTTTCTCAGAAGGAACTCAATATGAGGCAGCGAAGATGGCTGGAGTTTTTTAAGGACTTCGATTTCTTCAATGAGTATCATCCTGGAAAAGGTAATGTTGTGGCAGATGCCTTAAGCCGCAAGCCTATAGCTAAGTTGTCAAGCCTCATGTTACAAGAATGGAAATTGCTGGAGCAGTTAGCTAGTTTAGATCTTAATGTTGACAAGGATCGGGTTATGATTGCTCAGATTCAACTTAAGCCCAAATTATCGATGAAAATCAAGTCTCTGCAAGATGATGACCCCGAGTTGGTAGAGATCAAGAGAAGCTTGAGTAACAGACCTGACTTCATGATGGTTGATGATGGAAGATTGTTATTTCAGGGAAGAACTTGTGTACCTGATGTAGCTGAGATAAAGAGTAAGATCCTCGAGGAAGCTCATAAATCCAGATACACCATTCATCCTGGAGGTGCTAAAATATTTAAGGATTTGAAAAGATCTTTTTGGTGGCCGAATATGAAAAGGGAAGTTGCGGACTTCGTAAGTAAATGCTTGATTTGTCAGCAAGTTAAGGCTGAGCATTTCAGACCAGTAGGGAAATTGAAACCCCTTGATATATCCCAATGGAAGTGGGAGAGCATTGGAATGGATTTCATTATTGGTCTACCTAGGACTCGTAGTGGATTTGATGCAATATGGGTGATTGTCGACAGATTGACAAAATCGGCTCATTTCTTATCTATTAAGTCTAAATGGATAGTTGATGTGTTGGCTGCTTTGTATATGAAGGAAGTGGTAAGACTACATAGTATACCAGTCAGCATTGTGTCTGATGGAGATCCCAGGTCCACTTCTCATTTTTAGAAAGGATTGCAAGAGTCCTTGGGAACTCGTCTAAATTTCAGTACTGCTTTCCATCCACAAATAGACGGACAGACTGAAAGGACCAACCAGATAGTGGAAGATATGCTTAGAGCCTGCATGATCGACTTTGGAGGTAGTTGGAGTGATCACTTGGCATTGGTTGAATTCGCCTACAACAATAGTTACCAGTCCAGCATTCAGATGGCTCCATTTGAAGCTTTGTATGGTAGAAGTTGTCGATCCCCGTTATGTTAGGACGAGGTAGGTGAGAAGCAATGGCTTGAACCAGATCTCATTTTCGAATCGTCCAAGAACATCCGCATTATCAGAGATCGGTTGTAAGTAGCACAATCAAGACAGAAGAGTTATGCCAACACCAGGAGGAGAGCATTGGAATTTCAGGTTGGTGAGCATGTGTTTTTAAAGGTTTCTCCTATGAGAAGAATTTGAAGGTTTGGCATTCAAGGCAAACTGAGTCCAAGATACATTGGTCCTTCGAGATTTTGGAAAGAGTGGGGGAGGTTGCTTACCGTTTGGCACTACCACCTCAGTTATCTGGAGTACATAATATTTTCCATGTGTCTATGTTACGGAAATATGTGTATGATCCCACTCACATTATTCAGCATATGGACTTCGAATTGAAGGATGATCTGACTTATGAAGAAAGACCGATCAAGATTCTGGATCGGAAGCAACAACAACTCAAGAATCATTCCATACCGATGGTTAAAGTGCAGTGGAGTCGGCATGGAACTGAAGAAGCTACTTGGGAGTCAGAAGATACTATGCGGAGACAGTACCCTGACTTATTCTAGGTGAGCTGTCTCACTCCCTCTTTTTATTATTTGGTGGATTGAATTTAGAGGACCAAATTCCTTAAGTGGGGGAGGGTGTAATATCCCAATTTTTTGAGAAATTAATTAGAAATTCAAAATTTATTAGAAATTTATTAATTAGAAATTCCTTAATAAATAGAATGAGCTATATTAGTCTCTCGAATTTTTTTCCCCTCTCTTAATCTCTCGAAACCCTAACCTAGGAGATGCAATCGGCGGAGTTTTGGCGCGTCAACAATTACGGTGACGTTCACATCAACCCGACTTGCGTGGACGAATACTCCGCGCATAGAAACCTCTAGAAGACGTATGACCTATAAAAATGAAGCTCTCTAACCTTAGACTCGTTTAGAACCAGTGGCGGCTGCAGAGGAGTTGGATTGAGGGAGATCACTAGCGATTAGTGGCTGCGTGTACCGGTGTCTTGGATTTTCTTTCACCTTCCTTCTTCATCCGATTCAGGTAAGTGATAGCAAGCCAAACCCTACAAATAATATATGGTTGGAAGCATCATTGTGTCAGCTTTTCATTGATGTAGAAAGCCCTAAATTTTATCTAGTGTGCTGTGATGATTTTTGGTTTTAGTAGAAGCATGTCAGAACTAGGGTTATAATTGTTCCCTTTTGATTAAGTAGTAATTTCAGGCTGTAAACATAAAATTGATTCGTGCATCTTGTAGAGTTTTTCGTGCTCTTTCTGTTAGTAGTAAAAGCCCCAAATTTAGTGCTTTATATCGTGCGAATTCCATGTTTTAGTCTAACCCTAGAAACCTCGCCGGAATCGGGCAAGGTGGAAGGGGCAGCGACCTATCTAGACTTGTGCGGCCACACGATAGACCGCACAACCAAGACAGGCAGCCTATTGTTGACCATTTATATGTTTCTATCTTTGATCGTTTCCCTGAAACGTGTGGCGGAACCCTAACCGCATGACTATCCTGCGGCTAGTTCTAGACCGCACATCCCTTCCAGCGGCACACGACCGACCGTCCATCTCCAGCAGGCCTTCGGACCTGAAGGGGGATGTGCGGCCTATCTGTGACCGTATATGGCGATGTTGTTAGTGTTGGTGTGTTACAGGCCAATTTCGGGTCGGATAGGCCCAATAGTTGTATGATCTTGTTCATTAATAAAGTGGTGTTTGAGCGTAAATATGCGATTGTGTTACTTTACGTTGTCCCTAGGATATGTGGTTGTAAAGTCAGCTCGAGATGAGATCTCGAACATGAGACTTACTTTACATGAACACATACCTTAAACTGTTCCTAGTTGTAGGGTAATCACTCGGGGACTTTGATTACCTATTAAACCAGTACACATGATGTGTCAGTGACCAGTCTCATGGTCATTGGTGCGGGGCACCAACACATATGTGTAGGTGTATGTCCTTGGAGGATGTGCACTGAACTGATCCGCTATTGGATCTTCAGATGGTTGATTATACCCAATGTCAACTGAAGATCTAACGGTCACAGTAGCATCGTTGGTCCTTTGACCTGAGACATTGATCGGATCTTACACGAGGACTGGAATGGTTTAATTATTTAGCTAAGTGACTTTAACCATAAGTCATGAGTTGCCGAGTCATTAACCACTCCAGGAGACGTGTGAAGATCATCAATGGTCAAGAGGGGATCGCTCACTGTCGGGTATATATCAGACAGTTAATGGGTCATGACATTGACGCTCCGTTAAATCCTTGGCCAGGGTCGTGTGAGTTCATTTAGAACGGACGTCATACACTTTAAGGGGGTCATAGTCAAATGGCACGATCATGGGGTTTGACAGAAACCATACCCTCGATCGTACCAGACTCATAGAATGAGCGAGGGATTATATCGATGCGGTAACTGTGGACTTACAGGTACCAGACAGGCTGGTTTAAACCCGACGTCCTCTAGGATCACTCGGATTTGCTTGACCCAACGTGATCGAAAGGTTCGGAATAAATTAAACTATTATTCGGCTCTTGTAGAAGTGAAGAATATGTTTTAATTTACTTCTAATTGGGAATTAGAAGTTAATGGGCCTTAAACTAGAGTGACTATGGGCCTAGAGGATCACACACAATGGATTCTTGGGTGACGGATTATTGTTATACAAGTGTATGTATTAATTCCTTTTAATTCCTTTTGGAAAGGAGTGTAAATGGAGCTTAATACATTTGTATAATAATAGATAGGACATATATACAGTTTCGATCTTTTGGAATCCTTTTCTAAAAAGCCTAAACTCTATATATAGATCCTACGTGAAGCTCATTCGAGCTTCTTCTTTCCTTCCCTTAAGCTAACCAAGCATTAAGCTTAAGGGAGAGGATTAGTCTACCCCCTTTCTCCCTCTTGCTCTCTCTCTCTCTAGAAGGTGATAGAGTCGGGGATAGTCGTGCCGGGGAGGTACCGTTGCTGCGCAAGGGTCCGTGTGGATCGTCTCTAGAGGCCGTACTGTTGTGCAGCTCAGTTTTTCTGCATCTGGCTTAGCGGACAGCGTCGTTCCGCGCAAGGTGAAACACGCAACCCGTAATTAGGGTATTAGAAACACCAATTAGAGCACAGATTAAGCTTTCCACAACACCGGGATCGGACAAATGAATTTTTGTTATCCGCTGCGTAGTCCGTAGGTGCTGTGCGAAACCTTCCAGTGGTATCAGAGCCAGGCTTGCGCTCTGGTCGGTGTTTTTATCGCCGTTTCGAACCATACTTTAGGGACATATTAAATCTTCAATTACAATTTGTAGAAAGAGATTTGGACATCTCTGTTCTTCCTGGATGCTAGGCATCCAAATAGCAATTTTTTTAAAAAAAAAATTAAAAAAAAAAATTTTGGGCTTCCCGTCGGGCGCACTGCGCCAGTGGGCGCACCCGCGTGGGCGAGCGCCGCCTACGCGGGGGGCCCGCGTGGCGGGCGCCCGCCTGGCGGGCGCCGCCCTCGCGGGGCGTCCCGCACACGCGGGTAGTCCGCATGGCGGGCGCCCGCGCACGCGCGGGCGTCGCGCGCGGGGTTGACCCGAGGTTATTATTAAAAAAAAGGTTTTTTTATTTTTATTTTTTTAAAAAAAATTGTTTTTACCTCTTTTAATTTACTGTGCTCAGATAAATTAATATATATATTAGATATATATATATATATATATATATATATATGAAAATGCACAGTAAATTAAATAGAATTTTATCTAGTAGGTTTATTGTGTTATCTCGATGGTAAATGTCAAAAGTTAATTTTTATTTATCCGTGTTGAATTTATCGAGGTGAGATAATTACTATTTACCTTGAGATAAAATAGTAATAATTGAAGTTACTTCAGTAAAATTTAAGTTTTTGAATTTTTAATTATTAGATAATTAGAAAATTCAAATTTTAAATTTTATTGAAGTTAAATATGGAAAATTCAATTATTTGAATTTTAATTATTAGATAATTGTTAAATTCAAATTTTAAATTTTAGAAAATTACTAATTGAGGATAATTGCATTATTTTAAATTTATTTTCAAACAAAAATTATTGGATAATTAGTTTGAATTTAAATTTAAATTATTGACATGTTTAAATTTTGAATTTAAATTTGATTATTAGATAATTAAATTTAAGTTTAAGTTTAAATTTAATTAATTATCTAAATTAGATGTCCCTGTAGAAAATGATGGTTCTTTATGTGCTTTACATTATTTACCTTGTATTGGCCTGCTTGTATGTTTAATTTTAGTTAATCATGCTTCGATTTTTAAAATTAAACAAAGCTATCCTATTTTTGTTTGCACATCCCATTTTTAAATTGAAAAGTAAGGATTATTTTCAAAAAATAACCCTTGATTGATTTTATTTGAATGGGTTGGCAAGTGATCATGGACTTGGATTAATGTAATTAATTGGGGTCTGCGAACCTCCTTTCTCTCTCTGTTAAAATTCCAATGTACTTCTATCTTCCTCCGTTGTTGTACTCGCCCTAAGGGCTGCTGGAATTTGAGTCACATGTAATTTAATTTTGTCGGCCTGCGTGCCGTGTAAAAGTTATAATTGATGCGGCGTCGGAGTTTGAAAGCGCGGAGCACACCCGACAAGGACGATCCAGCTGCTTCGGAAGCAGGCCGGATGTCTTAGTTACATTAGGGTTAAAGTCCATGATCACTTGCGTTTAATTTTTGCATTGGATGCATTTATTTTGTGCAAACTACTAGGTACGGTAAATATATTGGATATATTTATATTACCACCTAAGGTGAGATCAAGATAAAATTAAATTCCCTCGCGCTTAAATTTTAGATCTGGTAAGCGTGGCTCTAGGAGTCGTCATGGCCCTCCATCATTATGGAGTGAATGAACGTCTTCATTTCATGGATTTGTTGTGCTTTCCACAAGGTCCATGAGTTTGGGGGCGGGATTAAACTCCAAGGCTCGGCCTCAATGGGGTGAGGAATTGAACTCGGCCTTGTTGTGCTTTTCACAAGGGTCGGGTCATGAACTCATTGCTATGAAGTAATGGTGGTTAGATATAACCGAGAATATCCTTTGTTGTGCTTTCCACAAGGGGATGTTTTCTCGGGGGCCGAATATCGGATATTGCATTAGATGCAAGTGCTTGTTGACTGCCCTTGAGATGGTGTATGGCTTGTTGTGCTTTCCACAAGGTCGTACATCAGTCTCGTTGGGATTCCGACCCACTAGGTTGATCTCGTTGATCTCCCGTTCTATATACTGAGGGTTATATAGTTCGATCGAAAAATAGTGGGACTAACTAAGATAGAAAACCACATCTAAGTTAGAATTTGAACACATGCTAAGTTATCTTTTATTTCTTATCCAGATTACCATGTCGTCGTCCAACCCCCTCCGCGGCATCTTGGATGCAAATCGCTTAACTGGACTGAACTACTCGGATTGGCTGCAGAATCTACGCATTGTCCTTACCGCCGAAAAGATTGCGTATGTGTTGGACACGATTCATTCTGAGCCAGCTCCTGATGCCGACGAGGGCGAGTTACTAGTTTATGCCAAGTGGTCTGAGGACTCCTCCCTTACCCAATGTTACATGTTGGCCTCTATGGCTCCCGAGCTACAGAGGCAATTTGAAAAGACTGATTGTAGAAGTATACTTCTCAATCTACACCAGCTCTTCGGGGAGCAGGGTAGGATTGAGAGGTATGACATCTCCAAAAAGGCTTTTCAGGATACGGATGTCTGAGGGTTCATCAATACATGCTCATGTACTGAAAATGATGGAGTGGATAGAGAGACTCAATGCACTGGGGTTCAAGTTGGATCTTGAACTGTGCATTGATCTTATACTCCAGTCATTGCCCGATTCATTTTCTTCCTTCATCATAAATTTTAACATGAATAGAATTGATACAACTCTCCCGGAGCTGCTCAACATGTTAAAGAGTGCTGAAGGAACTATGCAGAAAGATAAACCATCTTCTTCTGTAATGATTATTGGCCGGGCCAATAAGAAAAGGAAGGCCACCTAGATATCCACTACAAGTAACAAAGGGAAAGGAAAGAAAAGGGTCACGGGTAAGCAACTCGCTAAAGTTGACAAAGGGAAGGGCAAGAAGAATGAAAAGGAAGATAAATATTTTCGATGCGGGGAAACTGGGCATTGGAAAAGGAATTGCAAGGTAATTTTAAATGAAGGTATTTTTGTCATAGACCTTAATTTGTCATATATGGAATCCACATCATGGGTATTGGATACTGGATGTGCATCTCATATCTACAATTCTGTGCAGGTGCTGGCAAATAGAAGGCGATTGGGCAAAAAGGAGATTGAACTGAGGATGGGCAATAGAGCTTTGGTTTCTGCCAAAGCTGTCGGGACTGCACACCTCAGTTTACCTTCAGGAGTCATTCTGGAGCTGAATGACTGTTATTATGTTCCTAATATTATTAAGAACATTATTTCAATCTCTGGCTTGTATAACATTGGATATACATTGACTTTTAATAGCACTGGGTGCTCTATAATGAATAATGGTTTGATCATAGCCAATGGTTCATTAGTCAATGGTCTTTATGTATTAGATACACGTTCTAATGTTATACAAATTTTCAATGCGGATGAAGTGAATTCTGTATTTCTATGGCATTGCAAACTTGGTCATGTAGGTGAGAAAAGAGTCTCTCACTTACACTCAAATGGGTATTTGAATTCGTTCGAATACAAGCCATTTGATACCTGTGAGTCGTGTCTTATGGGGAAAATGACCAAGGCTCCTTTTGGTGGACATGGTGAGAGGGCTGTTGACCTTCTCGAACTCATACACTCGGATGTGTGTGGACCCATGTCCATAGAAGCAAAAGGAGGTTATATCTATTTCATTTCTTTTATTGATGACTTCTCTAGATATGGCTATGTGTATTTAATGAGACATAAATCACAAGCCTTTGAGAAGTTTAAGGAATACAAAAATGAAGTAGAGAAACAGACTGGCAAAAGTATTAAGGCTCTTCGATCGGAACGAGGAGGTGAATACTTAAGCCATGAATTCACTTCTTATCTTAAAGACCATGGAATAGTTTCTCAGTGGACTCCACCGTATACACCACAGCATAATGGTGTATCCGAGAGGAGAAACAGGACCTTGTTAGACATAGTCCGATCCATGATGTCTATGTCAAGACTACCCTTGTCTCTCTGGGACTATGCGTTAGAGACTGCGACTTATTTATTGAATAGGATCTCAAGTAAATCAGTTCCTTCTATACCATATGAGATATGGAAGGGCAGGAAACCAAATTTTAATCACATTAAAATTTGGGGGTGTCTTGCTCATGTAAAGAAGAACGAGAGTGATAAGCTTGAGTCGAGAACCGATATGTGTAGGTTTGTGGGATATCCAAAGGAGACATTTGGATATTATTTCTATCACTCTTTTGAGCAAAGGGTCTTAGTGGCCAAGAGAGCTATATTTCTGGAAAGAGAATATCTACTCCAGAAAAATAGTGGGAGCCAGATAGAATTGGACGAGGTCCAAGAACCACAACCCATAGACACAAACTCATTAGATGAGACTGTATCGGTTGATCATATTCAAGGTGAAACACAGACACTACGGAGATCTGGTAGACTACCGAGAGAACCTGAGAGATATGTTGGACATGTCTCAGAGGGGTCCTCTAAGGTATGTATCGATGAGGATGATGATCCTCAATCGTACCAGGAGGCGATCCATAGTGTAGACTCCGAGAAATGGCAAGAGGCAATGGATTCAGAAATCCAGTCCATGTACACCAATAAAGTTTGGAACTTAGTTGATGTACCCGAAGGGAAGGTCCCTATTGGCTGCAAATGGATTTTCAAAAGGAAAATCGGTGCAGATGGACAGGTTGACACATACAAGGCTAGACTAGTGGCGAAAGGATATCGTCAAAGGCAAGGCATTGACTATGACGAGACGTTTTCACCGGTAGTCATGGTTAAGTCAATCAGAATCCTCCTTGCCATTGCTGCATACCTGGATTATGAGATCTGGCAAATGGATGTGAAGATAGCTTTTCTTAATGGAAACCTGTCAGAAGAGGTGTACATGGTACAGCCTGAGGGATTCACCTCCAAGCCACATCCTAATAAGGTATGCAAACTTCAAAGGTCCATTTATGGATTAAAGCAGGCATCTAGAAGCTGGAACTTAAGATTTGATGAGGCTGTCAAATCTTTCAACTTCATTCGGAATGAAGATGAACCTTGTGTTTACAAGAAGGTCAGTGGGAGCTCAGTGACCTTCTTGGTCCTTTATGTTGATGACATCTTACTCATTGGGAATGATGTAGGGATGTTGACATAAACTAAGTCTTGGTTATCCAAGACTTTCTCCATGAAGGATTTGGGAGAAGCATCCTATGTGCTGGGCATAAAGATCTATCGAGATAGATCTAAAAGGATGCTAGGATTATCTCAATCCATGTACATAGACACTATCCTCAAAAGGTTTAGGATGGAAAATTCCAAGAGAGATCTCATTCCCATGAGACATGGAATTTACCTATCCAAGGGGATGAGTCCTAAAACTTCTGAGGAGGTGGCACACATGAATAAGGTACCCTATGCTTCTTCGATAGGGTCAATAATGTATGCAATGCTATGTACACGGCCTGATGTTGCCAATACTTTAAGCATTGTCAGTAGATATCAGGCAAATTCAGGCGAAGAGCACTGGAAGGCAGTGAAGGGTATCCTTAAGTACCTGCGAAGGGCTAAGGATCTTTTTCTGCTTTATGGAGGAGAGGACCTACAGCTTAGAGCTTACACAGATTCTAGTTTCCAGTCAGATCCAGATAATTGTAAATCCATGTCTGAGTTTGTATTCATGTTGAATGGAGGGGCAGTCAGTTGGAGAAGTCATCTGGATGAAGAAATTCATCTTGGAACTCGGCGTAGTTCTCGAGATATCAGCTCCCATCCCATTATTTTGTGATAATAATGGGGCCATCGCTCAGGCGAAGGAACCGAGATCTCACCAAAGGTCAAAGCATATTCTCAGGCGCTTTCACCTTATTCGGGAGATTGTTGATCGTGGAGATGTGATGGTAGAGTGTGTACCATCAGAAGATAACATAGCAGATCCACTGACTAAGCCTTTGACACAGATTGTATTTGAGCGTCATCGGGATAAGATGTGCCTCAAAGTTGTAGGCAATTGGCTGTAGTTCAAGTGGGATATTGTTAGTGTTGGTGTGCTACAGGCCAATTTCGGGTTGGGTAGGCCCAATAGTTGTATGATCTTGTTCATTAATAAAGTGGTGTTTGAGCGTAAATATGCGATTGTGTTACTTTACGTTGTCCCTAGGATATGTGGTTGTAAAGTCAGCTCGAGATGAGATCTCGAACATGAGACTTACTTTACATGAACACATACCTTAAACTGTTCCTGGTTGGAGGGTAATCACTCGGGTACTTTGATTACCTATTAAACCAGTACACATGATGTGTCAGTGACCAGTCTCATGGTCATTGGTGCGGGGCACCAACACATATGTGTAGGTGTATGTCCTTGGAGGATGTGCACTGAACTGATCCGCTATTAGATCTTCAGATGGTTGATTATACCCAATGTCAACTGAAGATCTAACGGTCACAGTAGCATCATTGGTCCTTTGACCTGAGACATTGATCGGATCTTACACGAGGACTGAAATGGTTTAATTATTTAGCTAAGTGACTTTAACCATAAGTCATGAGTTGCCGAGTCATTAACCACTCCAGGAGACGTGTGAAGATCATCAATGGTCAAGAGGGGATCGCTCACTGTCAGGTATATATCAGACAGTTAATGGGTCATGACATTGACGCTCCGTTAAATCCCTGGCCAGGGTCGTGTGAGTTCGTTTAGAACGGACGTCATACACTTTAAGGGGGTCATAGTCAAATGGCACGATCATGGGGTTTGACAGAAACCATACCCTCGATCGTACCAGACTCATAGAATGAGCGAGGGATTATATCGATGCGGTAACTGTGGACTTACAGGTACCAGACAGGCTGGTTTAAACCCGGCGTCCTCTAGGATCACGCGGATTTGCTTGACCCAACGTGATCGAAAGGTTCAGAATAAATTAAACTATTATTCGGCTCTTGTAGAAGCGAAGAATATGTTTTAATTTACTTCTAATTGGGAATTAGAAGTTAATGGGCCTTAAACTAGAGTGACTATGGGCCTAGAGGATCACACACAATGGATTCTTGGGTGACGGATTATTGTTATACAAGTGTATGTATTAATTCCTTTTAATTCCTTTTGGAAAGGAGTGTAAATGGAGCTTAATACATTTGTATAATAATAGATAGGACATATATACAGTTTCGGTCTTTTGAAATCCTTTTCTAAAAAGCCTAAACTCTATATATAGATCCTACGTGAAGCTCATTCGAGCTTCTTCTTTCCTTCCCTTAAGCTAACCAAGCATTAAGCTTAAGGGAGAGGATTAGTCTCCCCCCTTTCTCCCTCTTGCTCTCTCTCTCTCTAGAAGGTGATAGAGTCGGGGATAGTCGTGCCGGGGAGGTACCGTCGCTGCGCAAGGGTCCGTGTGGATCGTCTCTAGAGGCCGTACGGTTGTGCGGCTCAGTTTTTCTGCATCGGACTTAGCGGACAGCGTCGTTCCGCGCAAGGTGAAACACGCAACCCGTAATTAGGGTATTAGAAACACCGATTAGAGCACAGATTAAGCTTTCCACAACACCGGGATCGGGCAAATGAATTTTTGTTATCCGCTGCGTAGCCCGTAGGTGCTGTGCGAAACCTTACAGATGTAAGGTCTAGCTATAACCGACCGCAAATATATAACAGAACAGCATGTTATGTAAGTAGATTAGTGGTTAATGGCATGTTAAAAACACACCTAATAAACTGTAATTCATGACAGTAAATGATTCTTGCTGATTTATTTAATTAGAGCTTGATCTTGATTCATCTTTCCAATGAATGTCAATCTAAATTGTAAATCATTTATAATTGAAATGGCTATTAGGGTTATACTTGTTAACCTTAGATCTGAACCGTTAATTTTGAACCATTTTTATTCCCTAGAATCGAGCTTGGACTCAATCGAATTGTTGTGATTTGTGTTAGTCCGAATTGGACTAGCAGGGACATGTGCGGCTGATAGTCGACCACATATCTCTCTGAACGGCCCCATGGCGACCGTTCATCCCTGGTTGATGCCAATTAGTCTTGGCCGATTATCCTTGATCTATCTTCGGCCAATTCCTGATTTGATCAGCCAAGTAGACCCTAGGCCGACCAGCAGATAGTGGGCTGGACTCTGGTTCAATTCCACCCTACCTATGGCATCCCGGGAGCCCACTTGGGCAAATTTCTAGATTACTGTTAGGCCCTATGTTGTGCGGCCAGTAATGGCCCGTACATCTGATAAGCGGCCGTGAGTGGACCATTCAACTGATGAGCGGCTCTGTCAGGACCACATATCCCGTCTTCGATTTTGTAAACTTCTGGCCTTGAGCGGCCCAATACTTACCGTTCATATAGTAGAGCGGCCCTTTATCAACCGTTCAACCTTGACCTCCCGAGGGCTAAACCTCAGCCCAGTTCCTGTTAGTGCGGCCCATAGTCGACCGCACAAGTCTTGAGCGGCCCAGTAGTGACCGCATATCATCCAGAGACTAGTTTTCTCCGTGTTTTATGGTTTTGAATCCAAGAACATGATGGTTCTTAATAACTTGAACTCCTGGACAGAAATTCTGGGCAGTATCTCTTCAACTTAGCCTTGGGATGTTCCAAGGTAAGTTTATACTTGATTATAATTGGCCATTTAACTTGATTAAAGTCTAGATGGAACTTGGGATCTTGGATCCAATAAATTAATGCCAACGCATCATAAGGGCCCGGTCTGGTCCTGGGGAGAGCGCCCGAAAAGTACTTGTGCCCATGGGAGTTTGTAATGACATAGTGAGGCATTGCACCGAATGCATGACTAGCGTGATGTCTATGACAATGATCTCTTACTTGAATCGTGTTTGACTTAGTTATATATTCTTACTTGTTGGCCAATTTCCTACAATTTCCTGTTATTCATATTGTTCATAATCTTGCTATTTTTGTAGTTACATCATTCTACCATGTTGTTATTTCATTTCGTTCTTAGCACTTTGTTTTTATGTTGTTTCATTCATTCGTCATTTCTTTTCATCCATTTCATATAACATGTAATTAATTGGTTAATTACTTACACTTGCCTGTTGTTACCTACTGAGCGTTCGCTCATATAGTTGTTTTCCCCCTTTCCAGACAGCTCAGGTGAAGATTCACAGTTGGATGGGAATGGGCAAGAGTGATGACTTGGAGTGTACCAGTTAGTAGATGTTGAGATTGTTATAGTTGTTTTACATCTAGCTATGCCTTAGAGCTTGTGTTAGTCTTTGTAACGGAGTCGAGTAGAGGTTATGCTTGATTATGTTTAAGTCGGTTTGATGGCTATTGTAATAGATTTGGAGTTATTTCTGTTAATGGCATTATGTTAATTCTTAGCTTAGCTTGTTATCTTTACTAGCATTTTCTACTGTCGGTCCCGATATTCTGCGTCGGGGCATGACATCATTGGGATTCACAAAATAGCGTTTTCAATTGGGTAAAGCATGAATGGGTCGACCCCCTCACTGAATGGGTCGACCCCTGCATGGAAAATAGGCCAGACAACAACCTATTCTGAACTGGGACGTCCCAGTTCAGAACTGGGTCAACCAATGCAATTCTGTCTGGGCCAGACAGAAACCCAGCTAGAATTGGGAGGTCCCAGTTGCCTAGATGGGACGCCCCACTTCTATTCACAGCTCCGCGCAGTCTTTCAGTGGGCCTCCAGAACCCATCCAAATGGCCACTTTTTGGGATGAAATTTTACCCTAATGCCTCTAGGTTATTGATAGACATATTAGGATCTTTTTGGAGGGTTCTAGAATGGTTTTATTGGTCTTTTGGCCACTCTTATCTTTATATATATCTGAACTCCGAATTTGAGAATGTTGAACCCTAAGAAGCTTATCTTTCTATCTTGCAGGAGAAGAAGGCCAAGGAGAAAAAGAGGAGAACGTGGGAAAGGGTTTTGATCTACATCAAGGCATCTTCGGGGTTCGTGGAAGAAGAAAAAGAGCTGCGGATCGAAGAGAGGAAGAAGATGATGTTGATAAGGTGACCGTCCGTCTTCCCTTCAACCCGGCTTCAAGAAACATCATCTATCGACCTTGGAAAATAAAGGGGCATAATTTCTACATCTTCTATCTATTGTTTGTGATGTGTTTCACGGTTTATATTTTGGCTTGAGCATATTTTGAATATTTGTCTTGATTTTTTTGAACTAAGAAATAGTGTGTGTGGACCGTCTGCGTACGGTCGTGTCTTGGTTGCTGCATCTGTGTAGCGTGTGGTTTGATCGCCTGCGTGCGATCGTGTGTGTGTGTCATTGTTGCTGCGATTGTTGCAGCGTGTGTGTGTGTGCTGCTAGATTTACGATCCAGAGTGTCTGGGGTTCGTCCCCGTTGGTGCTGTGTCTACAGCGTGAGGAGAGTTCTCCTCGTGGGAATTTATCCCCGTGTGTGTTAGAGCTCGGCTCCGTGTTGGGGAGTTATCCCCGAGTGAAGCCTTACCGGTTTGGTAAAGAGTGGACATAGGGAGCCCGTCGTGATCCCGAACCACCTTAAAAATCCCCGTGTCCTATGGTTTGCATTGTGGTTGTGTGTTTCATTGTTTAATCCGTCTTTATGATTGAGTGAGCTCGGTGAGATTGAGAGAACTTAGCTTACACTGCTTAGTTTATTTTCATCAATCTCGTTAATCTTGTTAATTCAGCTTAGTAAATTTTAAATTTACCATATCGCATGGGGGACAATTCAACCCCTCCTTCTTGTCTGCTCGCCAACCGGGCCAACAGGATGTTTTAGGGTTGTGACAGCCTATACTTGTACATACTCTTTTTTTTATATACATGAGCGGTACTACCCACTTTTTTTTTAAAAAAAAACTATCTGCAGTGAAGCTGACATGAATGCATAGTATTCATTTTTTCTTTTCTCATGCATTGATCTTTTTGAGTTTGTATTTCCACCCTGTTCTTTCCTATACTATGCACTGTGGTTGTTGGTACAAGTAAAATTTATTCTAAGATTACTTTGATGCCTGGTTATCATGCTATAAAGTATTATGTTTCTCTTCTTTTTGTTGCCCACCCCGTTGTTGTTCCATTCTGAGGTTACAAGATTGTTTAGCTTGCATGGTTCCTTCCTGCTTTCTTGATTTGTACTGAATATCTGATTTGTCAACCTTTGAAAATGGTTTCTTCTTTATCTTTTGCTATGTGCAGATTGTAGTTTGGAGGTTTCTTCAGAGATCCAAAGGTTCAGAGGTGGTTGCCACAAAGAAATGCATTGCTTTACATTGTCCTGATTCAATACATGCCAAGATTTTTTTGAATTTTTCCATTAACATCAGAGATGAAAAGAACTTCTGGTGTTTTTTCAGAAACTACATGGACCAGTGCAGCCTACTATCTCTTGTGGTTTCTTCTTGCAAGTCATGTAAGTATCTGCAAGCTGTCATTTGCTGTATCATAGTCTTCTTTTCCATAATGCTTGAGCACTGTATATGGTGTTGTAGCGAAATGAGCAGTTGAGGGTAGTTTGGGTACTTTTCAAATTATTGGTTCTTTGTGAACTGTAGTCCTATTTTTTTCCTTTTCTTTTCCCTACGAGGGATTGCTGAATCACCTAATTTTTATCACATTTTTTTGAATATTTCCAGAACAAAGAAATTATGCAAATTAAATCCACTAATTGACGGCATTAAATGCTGTAAAACTGTGGCCATTACAGGTGGGTTACTTGTAAATGCCCTCGGAGTCTTGGCATGCACCATTGTCTACAAAAGAATTATGCATTTTAACATAATAAATTTGTCAAACATTTGGTGGGCGGTGCTAAACCACGTACCCACACAGCAGAAACAATCAAATAATGGCGATCCCTGGCATCCGAGGTGTAGCACCCCGGATAAAATTATAGAAATAAAACTTCCTAAATAAATAAACTCTCCAAATAAAGCAAGACAAGGGCCCAACATGAAACAAAATAAAAAGCCCCAACTCACAAACACCACTAATGGGCCTCAACCTTTACATATTAAAAAGTCTTATATGGGTCTCACGAAGGTGAGTTTAGCCCAAGAACAACAATAGCCTTAATCCTTATATGTGTATATGGGCCTTATTAACAATAGAAGGATCATGGCCATCCCATGTTTAAGAAAGGATGGGATACATACGTACATATATATATATATATATATATATATATATGGGTTGATTCGAAAGCCAAAAGCTGTCTACGTTCGAAGCTTGCATGGGACCCTAGGGTTTTTGAACCCCAACCTACGAGGGCGGTTGCAAACAGAGAAACTATAGGGCCATTAGGATTCTTACGTAGAAAATATTATTCCTACTAGGATTCTAAATCTCCATAGGATCCCTCTCCCTATAAATATAAGCTCCATCAAACGAGCAAGCATGTTGCCGCGTTCGAACGAGTCCCTGCTACCGCCGTCATCTTCCCTCTGCTGACTACGGTTGCACCATCTGCACCCGCTTGCCATTGTGCGTGAAGGAGGGAGGCTGCCCTTCTTCTACGCTTGCTGCTGCCGTGAAAGAAGCCCTTGCTTCTTCCTACTCGTGTTCTTCGGCTGCTGTTGCTATTTAAGTAGCAGTTGCAACTGCTACTGCTGCCTCTTCCTCTTGCTATAGTCGCCGTGGGATTTCTACCACGATTGATGCTGAAGGAATGAACATCTTCTTCTAATACTACTGCTACTGCAGTGGGTTCTGCTGCATATTACTTTTCTCTTTTCTCTTCATTCCGTTGTCCAGATCAAGCCCCAAGAGGTAGGTTTTCTCAAGAACAATCGCCCAAGATCAAAGTAATAGCTTGCATGCTTAGGAGTCATGACATATCTCATGTACTGGAACCTTGTTTCTTCATGTTTTATGTAGTTTTTAGCTTTCTATTTATTTAAGAATCTGCGACCAGATGGCAGTCGCAGATTAATGTGCGACCGTATGGGCAGGCGCAAATTCTTGGATTTACGACGGTCCATCAGGTGCAAATTAACGTGCGACCATCTGCCCTGTCGCTATTTATTTTCAGTGCATTTAATAATTAACACATGTTTAAAATTAAATATCTATGTAACCTGACATTAAAATTCTTGCATGAGCATGTTTCTAGATTCCATGCATTTTTCTCTGTCTATCCATGTCTTCAGTTTCCTAAAATTTCATGTAAACGTCAAAACGTTACTTTTCATGCTAATTAGAAGGAAATGAACAGTGCTGTCTGCCTGGAAATGTACCTACCCGATGTGTTTCATGTTGTAACAGTAAAAGAATGGGCGACGAGCACGTAGTCGTTAATTAATGAATGAGCGCCCCTGTAAGGAGGCACAATTTTGTGAAAATTTTGGAAAAAAATAGAAAATATATGAAGTTATGAATCTGCGACCCAGTAAGTAGTCGTTATTTAAAGACTAGGCGCCATGGTGAACGGTCGCCAATTTAAAATAAATTATGTTGATTTTTGAAAATTTTTGGAATTAGCACCCATGTATAGAGTCACTAATTCTTAGTATTTTCTGGGAAAATTCTATTAACTATTGAATGAGTGACACTTCATTCAGACGCACATTTAAGAATGAGCGCCTGTCTGAATGGATGCTAATTCCTGGTTCTCAGATTTTCTCGACTTTTCTGGCCCATATTGCGGGTTTACTTGGCTCTCTCATCTCACATCCGTAGATGGAGTCCCTATTTTGTTTCTATCGATTACACACTAACTGTTGGTGATGATTGGACCCTCCGCGGGATATTCCTTCCTTCTGACTGTTACTTTCTTCATTGAGACCTCTGTAAGTCTACGCTAGCCTTGGATTCCCTCAAGGTAGCCGAGCAGGCTGTACCCTAAAAACCCTGGAACCATTACTAGTCACGTCACTCTGAAGAAACGTGATACTTTAGCCGTCATAGAGCGCTATTTCTGGCCTCTTTTGAGAAGTCTGTCTCTGTCAGTAATTAGGGACCATGACTTGGGCGCCAAAAGGAATTGGCGACCGGTTAGTGGGCACAGTTTACTATTTTAGCGACCTTAAATTGGACGCTAATTAAGAATGAGTGACCTCTTGAAGTGTCGTGCATTTTTCGTACTGTTCACAAGAATGTGCGCCCATATAGTGGATGCTATTTCTGTAATTGATGACGACTGAGTGGATGCCAATTACCCAGTTTCATGACATGTCTCGGATTTTCATGTGATTTATCGGTGTGTCATACTTGTTCAAGTTCTGTCCTTGAACTCCTTCATTTATGAAATCTACCTTATCATTCTACAATGGCTTATTCCTTTGGAACTCTATATTGGCTATAACTATAGTGGATGTCTAAAAATATACATGACTCAATGTTTGTGCATATAGGGTCCGATCCGGTCCTGGGAGAAGCACCCGAAAGTACTTGTGTCCATGGGAGTTGATTGATCACAGTGTGACATTACACCGAAGTGTATGACTTGCTAGATTATGGCATTCCACGACTCGTACTTGACTTGACATGACTGGTGTGGCCCGGAATGGGTATTTACTTGCTTGATATTATAATAGACAATTCACATGACATGACTTGATATTTACATACTTGACAATCTTGATATGTTTCACATGATTATCATGAAATCTTGCTAGTTCATCTATGTTATTTCTTGATACTCTACTCTCGTCATTATCTTGCATACATGCATAGCTATACTTGCATTCATGTAACATGTAATCTACTTAAAGCAAGCCTGTACTTGAGATATAATTCCTACTGAGTGTTCGCTCATCTTAGTTTTTCCCCTATTTTTCGTATAATTCCGATGACGAGGATCATTCGGATGGGAATGGAAATGAGTAAAGAGTATAGAGCCACCTGACTATTGAAGCGTCTACCTAGTCGTGTCTTTTTCTATTTCTTGAGTCTATCATTGTATTTTTCCTCTTTATCGAGTCTAGATTTGTCATTAAGTACTATTCTACTTGAAAGATTATGTAAGTCAATTGGTGGTATTAATGAATAAGGATTTGGTTTATTATCTTTACTTTGCGCACTCTGTCCATAAGGTCGAATTCCTTATGTTCTGATTGACATGAATGATATAAACTCAACACACGTACTGGGTTCCTTCCGTGCTCGGGGCATGATAGTTTTTGTGGTATCAGAGCCTAGGATATTCTATTCCTAGGAAACCAAGTCCAAGGATAGGTTTATACCTTTACCCGACGAGATTGGGTAGAGCTATGTGTTAAGTTAACTTAAGGATTTAAACCCTTGGTTAAACATTATTAACATAGTTATTTAAAAATCTTGTAGGATCATGGCCGCTAAACGTGCTCAATGGCGCAACATGCAATGCACTGTACAAGGCCTTACTCAGGCGCTACAACAAGTGGCGCAAGGGGGGATGTAACGTGTAGCTGGTGACCTACACCGGAGTTTTCGCAACATGAACCCGCTAAGGTTCGCAGGCTCATCCGACCCCGACGACACTGAAAGCTGGATACGGGAAATAGAAAGGATATTCCGTGTAATGCAATGCACGGACGAAGAGAAAGTATTATTAGCAACCTTCCAATTTGAACGGGATGCCCGATTCTGGTGGGAATCGGTAGAAGCTACTTTTCCGTAAGAATAAGTTACATGAGGTGAATTTGTTGAGTATTTCAACAACAAATACTTTTCAGATCACATCCAGGAGAAGAAGGCTACAGAGTTTGTCGCATTGAAACAAAGGACCTTGTCGGTAGCCGAGTACGAGGCCCAATTTTCAAGGTTGTCCCAGTATGCACCACATCTGGTGGGAACCGAGAAGATGAAGGCCCGAAGATTTCTTAACGGACTTAGGCCATAGTATATTACCCAACTAGCGGAGATGGACATTCAAGTCTACTTAGAAATGATAAGGCGCGCACAATTTTTAGAAGATGCCACGGAGTTGTCCGACCGGATCCGTGGGAAAGACAAGAAGGAGCATGTTACAAACTCCGGCACATTCAAACCCACATTCAACAAAAATAGGTCAAGCAATGGAGAAGATTCCTCCCAAGAGAAGAAGTTCAAGAAGAATAACAAGCCCTTCTCTATCACTACCACACCTTCCAAAGAGGTGTGCAAGCACTGTGACAAGGCCGGCCATAAGGCCGAGGAATGCTGGAGGAGATTGGGAGCATGCCTCCGTTGCGGGAGCCGTGATCACCGGATTCCTAACTATCCTCTACTCAATGATCAAGCCGGAGATGAGAAGCGCCCGGTCAAGAAGCTAGCCCATCTCCAAGCACTTCAAGAGGTGGAGCAAGATGAAGGTGGACTTGTGTAAGGTACATTAAAGATTTGTTCTAAGTCTGCCCGTGTCTTGTTTGATACCGATGGGACTCATTCTTTTATTTCCAAAAGATTTGTTAATCCATTACCTATGGAATCGGAATGGATAGATTTAGTTATTTCCGCTCCTTTCGGAAACGAATCCGAGATTTCACACCATTATCTAAATTGTGAAGTCATGGTAAAAGGGAAAAATCTACCTGCCGACCTGATATGCCTAGATATGGATGGATATGATGTCATACTAGGAGCCGATTGGCTATCCACATACAAGACAGTTATAGATTGCCAGAACGGTAAGGTAACTTTTAAGGAATTCCCAGAACTTGTCTACACTAGTCCTCAAAGTCAAAATAGGTCACCCTTTATTTCGGCCCTCCGAGCTAGTAAGCTCTTAAGAAAGGGGTGTGTGGCTTTCATAGCTTTTCTGACTGCCTCAGAAGTTAAGGAGTCTAAGATGGAAGACATCCGAGTGGTTCAGGAGTTTCCCGATGTGTTCCCGAAAGATTGCTTGGATTACCCCCACAAAGAGAAGTGGCCTTCACCATCGACCTTGTCCCTGGCGCTGGCCTGGTTTCTAAGGCACCTTATAGAATGTCCCCCGCCGAGTTCAAGGAATTGAAGGAGCAATTGATGGAGCTCTTGAAGAAAGGATTTATCAGGCCAAGTACCTCCCCGTGGGGAGCACCCGCACTGTTTGTAAAGAAAAAGGATGGATCGATGAGACTCTGCATCGACTATCAGTAGTTGAACCATCTTACTATCAAAAAAAAGTATCCACTACCGAGGATTGATGAATTATTTGATTAAATATCTGGAGCCAAATATTTCTCAAAGATTGATCTCAGGTCGAGATATCATCAATTGAGAATAAAGGATGAGGATATTCACAAGATGACATTTCAGAGCAAGTATGGGCATTACGAATTTACTGTTATGCCTTTTGGACTAACGAATGTCCCTGCAGCCTTTATGCAGTTGATGAACAGCATATTCAGGCCTCACCTAGATCAATTCATAGTGGTCTTTATTGATGATATACTGATACATTCAAAGACTGAAGAAGAACATGAAGAGCAATTGAGGACTTCATTATAAATATTAAGGAAGAACCAACTCTGTGCCAAGCTTAGCAAATGTGATTTCTAGCTCGAGGAAGTGTCTTTCTTAGGGAATGTGATCTCAAAGGATGAAATTTCTGTTGATCCGTCAAAAGTCGAGGTTGTGAAGAATTGGGAAAGACCTACTAATGCTACCAAGATTAGAAGCTTATTAGGCCTAGCTGACTATTACCGACGATTTATAAAGGACTTCTCCAAGATCGTTGTTCCTCTCACTATGCTAACACGCAAGGATATTCCTTATAAGTGGGATGAAGACTGTGAGAAAAGTTTTCAAGCCTTGAAGGATCATGTAATACCCCGATTAATTTATTAAGTTTTATTGAGCTTTTATTAATTAAAAATTGAATTAAAATGAATTAATGTTTGAATTTCGAAATATTAATATTTAATTCATTAGAAAATAGAACCTATAAAATTCGACTACCTTATAAAAATCTGTAAAAATAGTAATTGGGTAAAAGATCATTTTTATAGCAATTTTGTCTTCTGGACTTGACCCAAATTAATTACGTAACCTTGTCTAATTAGAGGATTAATCCTGAATTTGACTTTCACCTACCCTTTACCTAATCGTAACTTAAAACATGAAATTCGACCTTATTACTCAACCAAATGATCTGAAATCAAGGGCAAATGGAAGGCCACGAGGTAAGGAATATTTACCCTCAATCAATTTGAGGTAAACCTAGCCCTAAAACGTGCTGCCGACATAGCTTTGGTCGAGTCAAGGATTCTGGCGCCGCTTCTAAACACGTAACTTGCAGCGCCAAATACTCCCAACTCCGAAGGCTCCAGAAGCTCCATGACCTATAGAAATGTAGCTCTTCGACTCTAGTTTCATTTGGTAGCTGGGTCAGCCGACGAGGAGTCCAGATCTGGGAGCATTCGTCGTTTTGGTGGAGGGTGTTGGTAGTTCGTCGTTCTTCATCTCCAGCCCTTTAATCCGTCGATTAAGGTAGGTACCCTTAACCAATTGAGACTTGTAGATATAGTATCTTGATCAGCTCGACGAGATCTATCCAATGAGACTGAAAGCCCCAAATTTCATTAGGTATCCGTGGAGATATCAAGTTTTTTGTGAGCTGCTGTCAAGCTTGTTCTTCATTCTAGGGTTTCGAAGTCTTTCTCTGATTTGAGGTAGGTTATAATAGCCCAACTTCTAATTAATATACATGAATGTAATCAGTAGCTTGTTAGCTTTCTTTTGACACCAAAATCCCCAAATTCCGTTGTGTATGTTGGGAGAATTTTTAGATTTAGTGGAAGTATGTCAAGAATTAGGTCTTCTTGTGTTCTTCATAGAATAGGTTGTGATTAAATGGGTTTCTGATGAAATTCGTGCTTTAAAACTCATGTATTATGACCCTCATATGTCTAGTAAGATTCCTATAGCATGGGGTTTTGATTTCAACTTAATTGGACCTCAAATGGGTAAGTTTACATGTTTTCCGGAGGCCCCGGCCTTTTCTGGGCTTGCAGGGGTCGACCCCAGGGGTCGACCCATGCCCCAGCAGCAAAGGCCAGCCTGAGGGTCGACCCCTGGGGTCGACCCATTCGGCCCAGCGCGAGGGTCGACCCATGCTGCTGGATTTGAGGGGGTCGACCCCAGGGGTCGACCCATCCAACAGGCAGACCCCATTTTTACAGGGGTCGACCCCAGGGGTCGACCCACGTACCAGAAGCCCGGTTTTCATCATTTTGCGACCCGTGGATCGATCCGGATCATTAGGGGATCGACCCATTGAACTTAGATAAATTGAAAACTATACTTTTGAAGAACCAGTGACCTGTTCTGGAAACCTTATGATTTCAATTTACATTGGTTCCTACTTGCAAATATAGTGTAAAAACGTGCAGTTTACCATCTTCATTTCGACTCATACATTGGTTAAATAGAAACCCACATAATTAGTGGTAATGGTGTAATTAAATCTCTGTTAATACATTCTTTTTCCTTCCTGTACAAGCTTGTTCCTTTACCTTATCATCTTGAATCAGCTTTTGGCAATTGTCTTAATGGAAATGATAATGGATAATCTTGGACATATTAACTTGGTAATTATGATTAATATGTTGATTAGCTTGTTGGATAGTTGCTGTACTATAGTAGCGCAGCATGATTAACTCTTATTGTGACTTGGTTTTCAATCTTCTTGATGATTGTGCTTACCTTGAAATTCTGAAATGAATCTCCTTCCTACTTGAAATTGTTATTGCTATATAGTTCAAACCTTGGAATTCTGGCCATAAATTGTGGAAGTCTAGATTCGTGGGATCTTTGATCCAAAGAAATCAATGCCTGGCAAACAATTAAGGGCTCGGTCTAGTCCTGGGAGGAGCACCCGAACACTACGTGTACCCCCGGGGAGCTGATTGACTAGGTGTGGCATTTGGCACCAGTACTATGACATGGGTTAAATCTAGGACTGGCCACTACTCTCCACTACTCTCTACTACTTTTCGCTTTCCACTCTTCACTGTTCTATACTCTACTTGTTGTTACTTACTTGCTGTTACTTGGACGTGGAAATGAAACTACACACGTGCTTGACATGACTTGAATTATCTTGATATGGCCAACTCTTTATCGTTATCTCCTGTAATAAATTCTTGTCTTTGTTATTCCTCGTCAGTATTACCATTCTGTTCCTTTATATTTCTTGACCTTGCAAGATCTTTAAATTTTGTTTCATTATATCATCATTACTCTTTTATTGCATTATCCTTTGTAGCATGATATTTTGAAAATGTAATTAAACTGCTAATCACTTATACCTATCTGTTATTTCCTACTGAGCGTTAGCTCATAGTTGTTGTTTCCCCCCTTTCCAGGCTTTTCAGGTGACGCGCTTACCGATGGGGAAGGGCAGGAGTGATGTTTTGAGTGTATCAGTTAGTTGTGTTTAGAGTGTGTTGTGCTTCAGTTATGTTATTGTGGTTTAGAGTTGTTATCCCATTTGTATTGAGTTGATTTGAGGATTATGTACCAGTTATGTTTTGTTTGATGGTCAATAAGTTATTTCCATTTCTTAGCATTTGTATATATTTAGATTAGTTCTCTCTCTTTCCAGCTCGTTTCTAACTGTACGTCTCGATATTCCGTGTCGGGACGTGACAGTTTAGTTGGTATCAGAGCCCTAGGTTTCATATTCCTAGGTTCCCTAAGTTTAGGTTTTCTTGCATTGCATCCCAATAATCGGTATATCAAAAGGTGTTGTCCAAACGTAAGGCTACGCCTATCGGGAAGGTCGCATACTTACGCGAGTGGTCTTCAGACCGATTAGCTCCACCAGGTACCAAGTTTTTGGTCGTGTTTAGGTGCATTAGACCTCTAACCTTGTTAAAGTCTAGAACCTGACCTGGTGTGATTGGGTAGAAACTTGGGTTAAGTTCGTTCCTTAATCGTGTTATTATCTATTTTATTTGACCTAAGTAATCTATTTCTCGTGTAGATGGCAGCCGAACGTGCTGAATGGAGGAACCTGCAGCGCACGGTTCAAGGCCTGACTCAGGCGTTACATCAGGTAGCTCAAGCTGGAGCAGCGGGTCATGGCACCGGTGACTTATACCGGAACTTTCGAGGAATGAACCCGCCAAGATTTGCTGGTTCGACTAACCCCGACGAGGCCGAGCATTGGCTCAACGAAATGGGGAGAATTTTTGAAGTCATGCAATGCACCGACCAAGAGCGTGTCCTTCTTTCTACCTTCCAATTGGAGCGGGACGCGCGTACTTGGTGGGATTCCGTCAAGGCAACTCTAGGCGATCAACAAGTCACATGGGAAGAGTTCGAGGAATTCTTCAACGACAAATATTTTTCCGATCGTGTACAAGAGAAGAAGGCGGCGGAGTTCGCGGCTCTAAAGCAGCGAAGCTTATCGGTGGCCGAATATGAAGCACAGTTCTCTCAGCTTTCGCGCTATGCTACTCACCTTATCTCCACAGAAAAGATGAAAGCTAAGCGATTTCTCAACGGGTTGAAGCTTCACTACATCAATCAACTGGCGCCGATGGAGATCTCTACTTATTCTGAGATGGTGAGAAAGGCACAAGTTCTAGAAGATACCTTAGAAATGACGGAGAGGATCCGTGGGCAAGGCATGAAGAAGGAACAACCAACTCCTAGACCCGGATTTGGCACTAGCAAAAAGAGGCCCATGAGTGGGTCTAGTTCGTGGATCGGATCGGGAACGTGGAAAGGCAAGATGCCAAGAAATGAAGAGAAGAAACCCGGCCCTATTGTTTCATTCAAGGGCAAGTGCAAGTATTGTGATCGTCCAGGTCACAAGATGGAGGAATGCTGGCGCAAGCTAGGTGCGTGTTTACGATGTGGGAGTAGGGAACACCGTATCCCTGACTGCCCTCTTCTATCGGAACAAGCTACACTGGCAAAACCTCAAGTTATCAAGAAGCCGCAAGGAAGGCTCCAAGCTTTACATGCGGATGAAACTGGGATTTCTGATGATGGCGGACTCGTCGAAGGTACCCTTACTATAATCGACAAGCCCGCATTTGTTCTGTTTGATACTGGTGCAACGCATTCTTTTATTTCTCAGAAATTTGTGAAGTCGTTATCTGTCGAACCTATTATGATGAATTCTCCATTGGTTATATCAACTCCTATTGGTTCTGGAGCGGCTATTCAATATTACTATCCTTCTAGTAATGTTATTATTGATGAACGGAACTTTCCAGCCGACTTAGTTTGCATGGATATGAAGGATTATGATGTAATCCTTGGAGCAGATTGGTTGGCCAAGTATGAGGCCAGTGTTCACTGCAGTTCTAGCTCAGTGACTTTTACTAGACATTCTGGTTTATCTTTTACGGGGATCAAGCACCATAACCCCGTATCGCTCATCTCTTCTCTTCGAGCCGACAAGCTGATGAGGCGAGGTTGCGAGGCTTTTCTAGCATTTGTCCATGCTACACCGGAACAGCGAGTTGAGATAAAGGACACTCCTATTGTCCGAGAATTCTCCGAAGTCTTTCCGGAGGAACTACCAGGACTTCCGCCTGAGCGAGAAGTTATCTTCTCCATTGATATTGTTCCTGGAGCGTCTCCTATTTCTAGAGCTCCTTACCGTATGTCCCCTGTGGAGCTAAGGGAATTAAAGCAACAGCTG